>OY747126.1:22452405-23652405 GCA_963556465.1 Berberis vulgaris
ATTTTTACTAATGAACTTAAAACCAATAATTAAGTTGTCAATTTGTAATAAGAATTTATTTATTGTTTGAATTGAGGCTCTAGCCCAGTTCCATCCCATGTAGGTCAAATAAATTTTTTTATTTTTTATTTATTTCTTTTCTCTTGCACTGTCTCTAAGGCCATTTAGGTCAAGGTTGTGTCTGATTGTGATTACTCGAAAGACCTTGAAAATTGGTAAACTCAATTTGCAGTTGGACAGGCTGGGTTGAGTGTTTGTACCACCCAATCCAACCTGAACTTGATGCCTATACAACTTAATTATAAATTTAACGACGAGGCAGTATAATCCCACTATCCCTATCATACTTTTATCCATGCAACACTGATCTTCAATCGGCCTGTCCAATTTGCATCATTGATATTGCCTTTACCCAGTCGTAAGCATTTGCTTCTCATGTAGTCCCCAGTTCTTCATTTGGCCTTTCCAAGTTGTATCACTAATGTTGCTTTTACCCAATCGTAATCATTTGCTTATCATGTAGTCCCCAGCTCTTCATTTGGCCTTTCCAAGCTGTATCACTAATGTTGCCTTTACCCAATCATGTACATTTGCTTATTGTGTACAGTGTGAAGATCAAATGGAGTTTTGTCCAACTTGCGCAAACATGTTTCTATACGAGCCAATCAATGTGGGGCATAGAGCTAGATTCTTCTGTCCCAATCATTTATTGGTCTACGAATTAGAGAATCAGGTAGAGCTCCAACACACACACTCTTAACACAACCCTTACGATTTTTCTTTGTTAGATGGAAGATTTCCCTAGCTTTACCCTTGGAAATTGTGCAAAAAAATATTTCTTTCCATAGAATCCATATAGTAGAAAAAAGAGCCCTATATCATAGTAGAAAAAAGAGCAAAGAGCCCTATATCATAGTAGAAAAAAGAGCCCTATATCATAGTCATACTCCTTTCATTGAAAGACCATTCCTACCCCAAGTTATAACCCATTGAAACAGGTTGGAAGCAATTAGAGGTTAGCCCATGGCCTGCTAGAGAAATGGGTAAGATAAGAAAATGCATTCTAAGGATTCTAATTGTTGCTGACAGTGGACGCACCTATTGGTGATGATGAGGCCCTTTTTAGCAGGATTGTCCATGGTATCTTGCTATGGCCCATGCCCAAACAAAAAAGACTCTAGGAGGTATTTTCTATGCAGTTAAAACGGATAACAAACTTATAACGCTCCGTTATAGGTTATAATGAGATATAATGCTATATAATGAATTATTTTAAAAAAATATTTTTTATATCTGCCTTAAGTATTAATGTATAGTAGACTATAGAGTCAAAAAAGTAAATCATATAACAATACAGTCAGCACACACAAAATTTCACCAGTTAGGTTAGGAAGAAATCATATTCTTTGAGCACTCTTTCAGTCTCTTGATGAATATTCCTCCAAGGGCATCTTGGTGTATTATTAGAAATAACAGGTGTACTCTTTTAGTCTCTTAGAAATCATATAACAGGGCATGGGATTAGCAGCAGAGAAGAAAGAAAGCTTATCGTATCTTCTTTCCCTTTTCTTTTTTCCTCTTCAACAAAGATCGCTGCAGTAGCAGAGATTGCAGCAGTAGTAGGTACTCCTCTTTCCTATTTCCTCTTATTTTTCTTCTTCTCCATCCCTTCTCTACCCTTCAGGGAGTTGTTGATCAACCAGAGGGTTGTCCTCTCTTCTCTTCTTTTTCTCTGGTCGATTTATATATATATATATATATATCATAAGTAACGATATAATGTCGTTTCTACAAAAAACGTTATCCACATAATGGTCGTTAAACTGGCATTATATCACCGATCGTTATAGCCTGACGTTAAATCGTAAAACCTAACGATTCAACCCTGTTAGGCGATGTAACATCGTTATAATGATGTTATATCGTCATTTTAACTACACAAGTTATTTCCTTTTTCCAAAACGCTTTGTGCGCAAAAGGAAATAAGAAAGGGACCATCTAGCATTCGCAGAGCTTGGATGGTAAGATGGGAGTCAACAATTGAAAATTTGGCTGACTTATTATTCCAACTCCACGTCTTCCATCTCAGCTAAAGCCCATGCTGATTGTCTGTTGGATGAAGTTGAATTTGGTTATGAACATTTTGAAGTTTATTATTGAGATCTCTCACCAGGGCCTCCAGACCTAGGAACTTACCTCTGATCCACTCTTTCAACTCACTTTTTAGTCTTTTCAATTTCCGTTATAAGGTGTACATAGGAGTACCATGATATTCAGTCCAACTCTCTTTAACCACTTCTAGAAAGTTAGTTTCCTTGCACTACACCATAATTGCAATTTTGTAACACAATCAAAGTTTTAATTGTATCATTCTTCAATTGTAGCAATAGTATTATTAGTTTATTTTTATAGTTACTGCTTTTATATGATACAAATCTAAGCCATGCTCTTAAATTGTGTTACCAATGGTGGATTATCTATTTGAAGCAATTCATCATCTGGTCTAACAGTCATGACATAAACCCTCTCCTTGCAATCTCCCTGTCTCTCTCTTTCTCACTCACTGTTCATCGAAGTCTTAATCAATGTTCATCGAAGCATTTCTCATCGAAGCATTTCTTAGTCACTCATCATCGAAGCATCTCTCACGATTCCTACGCTCCCTCATCGAAGTCTCACTCACTGTTCATTGAAGCAAATTGGTGTCATTGAAGCAAATTTGGATTTCCCTCATCGAAGCAAAATTTTTGAATCAATTGCTTGTGCTTCATCTCGATTGGGACTTCCCTCTCTTGATCCAACCTGATTCTCCTAGGCACTGCAAGGTAAACGCACACTCTCTCTAGTTTTGCTCTAGGGTTTAGTTTTCTCTAAGGTAAACTCTCGTTTTGCTCGATCTTCTAACACAATTCCTTGCTTTTGGTATTCAATCGTAAACTCTCCTTCGTTTTGTTGAAATTTCCTCGAATCCTTCACTGATTCTTCGTTTCGTTGTTTTTTAGTTACTTCACTGAAATTTAGTAGATTATGAGATTTGTTGTTGCTTATTATGAGATCTCTTGTTACTTCACTGAAGTCTGAACTTTGACCTCGATATGGTTGATCAACAACAAAGCTTCACCTTTATTAGCTTGAAGAATTGATGTATGATGCTATGACTTATCCAAGAACTACAAAGATAAAATGAAGTGGAAGCATGACAAAAGCATCATGAGAAAAAAAAATTCATTTGGGTCAAAAAATCCTACTCGACAACTTTCATCTTCACCTTTTTAAGCTAAATTAAAAACTCGTTGGTCTGGTCCATTCATTGTTTGTGATGTTAAAGACTACGGTGCCATAACTATAGAAAACCGTACTAATGGTTGTCTCTTTCAAGTAAATGGATAGCAAATAAAGTTGTACCATGAATTTCCCACAAGGTGAATAGAAACCATTCAGCCGATCGACCCAAACTATAAGGATTAGTCACGCTCACACATTCCCACTCTACTAAGCCCATTTGGGATGGTATGCATGATATTCATGTAATTATTACATAATATATCCCTTAATTTATATATGTTAGTATTTCAATTAGTATATTTTATTCTAATTATTTTAGTTTCATGTTTTTGTAGGAATTTGAGCGTGAACGATGAAATCGCATAAAGGCGACAATTTGAGGAAATGATATATTAATTGGTCGATTCTAGCGATGGTACAAAGTAGAGGGTCACATACTTAAACCTAACCTAAACAAACCTAGGTCCGCCTAATTTAACCTAAGACCAAGCCGAAAAAACTAACCTAAAAACCCAAGCCCGAGAAAATAGGAGAACCCTATTTAGGTTCTCCCCTTTTTGGAGAAAACCTCTCGGCTGGTACGTTCTTTTCTTCCTCCTCTCTTTTTCCAGCCACCACTCCTCCCCTCTCCTCCTTTGCAGAGACATAGAGACCTTCGTCTCTCGCCACTAACCAACTGCCATCTCACTTCGCGTCGTTGTCGCAACCACCGTCACCTCGCCAACACCACCATCAGCCGCCACCTCCTCCACTTTCTTGACCTCTCTCTGGCAGCGTACCTCACCTCGCCATCCACAACATCACCGTCCAAGCCACCGGCCAAGCCACCATCACCTAGCAACAGAGCAAACCACGCACACCACCACCTCGCGACAGAGCTCCACCGCCCTGTCTCCCTCCACCATTCTCTCCCTCTTCCTCATTCGGTCCCTTTCTTTGTTCATCCATCTCCCGGCCCTCTCTCTCTCTCTTGCATGGACCGGAGCTCGCCGGAGGAACAGAACTCGCAAGCAGCAGAAACAGGGAGCACCTCCCTGTTTCACCGCCCCTGTTCCTCTCCCATTCGTTCTGTCTTTCCTCTCTCTCGTATCTCCCTCACTTTGTCTCCCTCTCTCTTGCAGGTTTCGGAGCTTCAACAGAGGAAGAATACGCTTGCAAGGAGCACGGAGGAAGAAGAAGCATCGGCGCGTCTCGCTGGAGAAGACAGAGCGCGAATTCTGGCAGGAACAAACTGATTTTCAAATCAGTTGGTTATTTGCACCCTGCGATTCTGCTCTATTACACCACAGTGCATTTGCAGCCTTTTCTCAGGATTTACGGTTGTGCTGAGATGGATTCCACCTACACTAGTGTTGTGACCACCGCCACCATGATCTTCTAGACGCCGAGGCGAAGATGAAACCACAGGGTTTCCTAGAGTTTGTTGTATTTGAATTTATTGTTTTCTATATACTTGAACGTTAAACACAGTTGATTTCTGAGTTTCAATAATTTGCTTTCAATGATTATATCCGGATTAATTATCTAGACTAGTCGGTAGTTAGAAGTACCATTTATTGATATTCAAAGCCTGCTTTAATCAATTAATCTGAATCTATGATTGTGTGTGCCGTAAGAAGACATGCAATGCTAGGGGTTTATGCCTTTGCTGAAATCAATTGTAAACTTAGATTAATCATAGGTTAGTCATGTTAATTCTTGAAAACAATAATTTGGCTTACACAAATCTCGAAGAACCTGTGGTGGATTCGATGTCTCGGTCCCGTCTCTATCATCTTATCAGTTTAATTTTAGTTGTCAATTTCATTTTCTTAATTTAGTAATTTTCATCTGTTATAACCCCCAACTCTAAATTAGTTCAAATAAGTCTTAGAATTCGACTGTCTCGTCAATCCTCGTGGGATCGACCCGTATTTGCCACTGTCTACCAGTTAGACAGTCGTGCACTTGCGGTATTACAAGTAAGGTTTATTAGCTTATTAATTTAGGTTAATAAAAACTCCATCAAGTTTTTGGCGTCGTTGCCGAGTATTGTAACGGTACAATCAAAATCTAGGGTTGTTTTTGCTAGTTTATAAATTAGGTTTAATTTTCTTTTTAGGAATAGTGTTACGAGTCAGTTTATTATTTGTTTTATTTGCTTTTATTATTTGTTTGAGTTTGAATTATTTTTGCAGGCGGTCACACACATAGGAGCTCAAGTGGGAACGAAGTGAAATATTGTGATTCGCGAGGAAACTCTCAGAAATCGACTTTTACCTGGCGTCACAAGTAACCCGAAAGAGGTTCACGTCGGAGGTAACTTCTACCCACCGCATCTGCACGCGGTTTCTGTGTGATCACTTGTATTTAGCTTGTTCTAGGTAGTATTGCATGGAAATTTGAATAGTGGCAGGATTGAGTTGAAACTTTTGTGCCCTCTCCCACGGATAGGTTAATCACCATCTATTTTAGGGTTAGGAACCTAGACCTTCACTATTTAAAATTTGTAGCAAGATAATTATCTAGGACAGGTGTGACGCTCATAGGAACCCTCTTTGGACGTTTGATAGCTTAAAGTGGTCGAGTAAAGGAACATATCCCATCTGGGAACAGTTCTTGAACTGACATTTCACTTTGAGCTAGAGAGTGAAAAAAGAGGTAAGAGCAATTATGTAGTGGCGGATTGATAGGAAATTATCGTGCTTCTCCCACGGTTAGGTAAATTGAATTGAATTTCAACCCGCTTTCATTTTGTTTGTGCATTATTTAGTTGTCATTTAGGGGGTCCCGTTGTTTTTTATTTTTTCTGAGTTAGGTCAACTTCATATAGTGGTTAGGCTTGCAATAAATAAAATAAAAAAAATTAAATTGAAGCCTGTTTAGGAGTGTTGACTTTGAACCTTTGTTATCCAGTAGTTTATGCATACCTGGGTGTGTGATTCTAAGAGTAGACTTGTCCGACAAGAATTTGAGGAGTTCTTTGAAGTCTCCATTACCTATTTAGGTTCATCATCCTTGTCCACTGAGATGGCTGAGGGGAAGGCCTTTAAGGATTACTTCGCCCCTCTTCCTAGTAGTGTTCCATCTTGCATTGTCTTACCTGAGACATGCAAACAGTTTCGAACTCAAACCATCTATTATTCATCTCTTGCCCACTTTTTATGGTTTTGAGAAAGAGGACCCTTATCTTCATGTCAAAGAATTTCTTGACATCTGCACTACCCTGAAGTACCAAAACTTTTCTGATGATTCGGTCCGTCTTAGGTTATTTCCCTTTTCTCTGAAAGATAAGGAAAAATCGTGGTTAAATGTATTAGAGACGGGATCCATCACATCAAGGGATGCGTTTTCAAGAAAGTTCTTGACAAAGTACTTCCCCATTCATAAAACGAATGCTCTCCGACGAGATTTATCTAATTTTCAACAAAAGAGGGCAAACATTTCTATGAATGTTGGGAAAGGTTCAATGAGCTCATTGTCAGGTGTCCCCATCACGGATTCGAGAAGTGGCGGCTGGTTCAATACTTCCAAGACGGTCTAACCCCTCAAAACCGTCGTATGATTGATGCCACTAGTGGTGGGTCATTAATGAAAATGAGTGTCAATAAAATATGTGAATTCTTTGAGACGCTTTCCGAAAATTCTCAGCAATGGGATTATTCGAGAAAGGAATCTGATAGGCGTAAAGGCGGTATATATGAGATCAGAAATCCATCTGTTGACTCCATCTGTTGGTAGTACATCTGAGTCACACCATGAAGATGTCCAATCTATTACTACCCTTCGGAGTGGAAAATAGGTTGACAATCGGGTACAAGTGCCTGATTCGAGTGTCGTTGCATCTTCGTCTAAGTCAACGCAGGTTGCATCTCCATCTGACAAGGAGGCTGATAAAGCCTCATCTTCTAAAGATGTGCCTCTTGACTCTGACCCCACTCAGGCATCTTATTTGCCTAGGCACCATTTCCATCACGGTTAGCTCCGACAAAGAAAGGAACAAGTGTAAACGATGTAATGGAAATTTTTAAACAAATTCACATAAATATCCCATTACTCGATGCTATCAAGCAAGTTCCTAACTATGCCAAGTTTTTGAAGGATCTTTGCACACAAAAGCGGAAGCTCCATGTGCAAAAGAGAGCATTCCTCACCGAGCAAGTGAGCTCAATTATTCAACACAAAACCCCGCCTAAGTATAGGGATCCTGGTTGCCCGACTATTTCTTGTATTATCAGTGATCATGTGATAGATAAGGCATTATTGGATTTAGGGGCGAGTGTTAATTTATTGTCATATTCTGTTTATGAGCAACTAGGTCTCGGTGGGTTAAAACCTACTAAAGTAACACTGCAATTGGCAGATCGGTCTGCCAGAGTCCCCCGTGGTGTTATAGAGGATGTGATTATCAAGGTTGAAAAATTCTATTACCTTGTGGACTTTATAGTTCTTGATCACAACCTGTTCACAATCCCTCTAGTCACATTTCAGTCATTTTGGGTCGACCATTTTTTGCCACATCCAATGCCATTATTAACTGCAGGAATGGAATTATGAAATTGTCATTTGGCAACATGACCGTCGAACTCAACGTTTTTAATGTTAGTCAACAACCTCCCGAGCCCGAGAATGTTTGTGAAGTTGACATGATTGAGAGTTCGGTGGAGAATTCCTTATTGCAGTCTATATCAGATGATCCCTTAACAGCATGTTTGACTCACTTTGGTTTAGACTTCGATATTGATGATTCCATTAGGGAAGTGAATTTTTGCTTGATTCAGCCCTTATTATGGATCCGGGTTACACATGGAAGCCTAAAGTGGAACCCCTTCCACTCAGTGAGTCAAAACTGAACCCTTATGCTGGTACTATTGGGCTTTCTGACCCATTCCCTTTTCCGCCTGTTCATGATGACCCATTTGACATATGTTCTCCTAATGACTTTTACATGAAGTTTGATCATCAGTATTCTTTGGAGAGAATACATCCCATAGGTAGTGTTGATTTCAGGTTTGGGGGTGTTGTTGAGATGTCTAGCTCGTCATCTTTGTGCAATTCATTTTGTTATGATGAGCTTGTACCACCTGATATATCTATAGACATACCGTTTTTTATCCCTTTAATAGTGATTGACGCTACCTATGTGGATCCTTTGTTTTTAAGGGATGATTTTAATTTTGACCATCCTATTGTGGAACACATTCAATCATCGGATTTTGACACCAGACATAGGATGTATTTTTTTAGGAGTAGGAAAGAGTCATTTGCTGGATATCCATGATGGTGACGACTTTCTGCTCCAGATCCCTATGACTTCTTTACGACCGTGGGTTTTTATGCATTTTCTCTATGATTTTGCATGGCGTCTTCGTCATTTTAGGGATGTTTTAGTTTTTGTTGTGCTGCATGTAGGTGTTATTATATGTTGGACGGATCCTCAACTATTTTGGTTGTTGCTATATGATCTGGTCAACATCGTGGACTAAGTGTTTAGGTTTGGGAGAGTCTTCGTTATGTTCTTCCTCGTCATTTCATGGTACATCATTTATGAGGAAGAATATATGTCGGGTTGACGACGTTAAACCAAGCGTTCTTAGGAGGCAGCCTAGCTTCAGTTGTGTCATTATGGTTAGTCTGGATTGATTTTCGAGTTCTTTCTAGTTGCACTTCACTCGTACTCATTAGCTCCGTAACAATTTTTGACTTACAACTGATACATGTAATTTTTATTTTTATTTTTTTATTTTTTATTTTTATCAGTTTTTTCATTTGTAAATCTTTTTGTGTCCTGTTTTGTTTTTATCAATTTATTATGATGAGTCCATAGTTCTTATGTTGTTGAGCGTTCATTGGTGGACGGTTTTGTCGAAATTGGTAAAAACTTCCCATGGTAATATCACTCTAACTCTCATCTTTTCTTTTTCCTGCATTTGTCATAATCATCATTTTATACATTGAGGACAATGTTTGGTTTAGATTTGGGGGTGAGGTTTATAAGTTTTTCTGCATTTTTCAAAAATTTTGAACAAAAATGTATTTCACAATTGATTATTGTATTCTACTCAATCTCCATTGAATACATAGTTAATTATGATTGTGTGAAATTTTTTGGATTTGAAAATGCATTCAAAATCTAAGTTCCTTTCCAATGAAGAGGATGTGCTTTCAAGTATGCCTGAAAATTTTAGGAATGGATACTTACACTTGTCACTTTTATATATCAATAGGAAAACATATGGTTTGATATTATCTTTAAGTTAAATATATTTCATGATATTTTTTTACTCGACCACTCTTGCACTAAAAGCCAAGTTAGCATAATTTGAAGTTAATCAGTAAGATATTAACTAGAAAACCTTAGAATAAAGTGGAGACTTAACCCTTGTGAGTTTTGAGACATTCTATTTTTCTCGAGAGTTATTAAATAAACTCTGACTTTTCTTGAATTTGCATTATCTCGTTGATGATCTCATTGTTCTTGTTTCTTTTATTGATTGCTTTGAGAATGACGTTAAAATTGAATTATTACACTAGAACTTCTTGATTTATTTAGTTGAGATGTCATAATACCGACTAGAACTTAAGAAGTTATATAGGCAATTTTTTTTCTTTGAACCGTTCTTTAGCCTTTTAGCCTACTTAATAATAAATATTCATTTGCAGCCCTTTGAGCCTTTAAATAAACTTTTTCTTTGCTAACCCCATCTCCATTACCTACTCCAGTTAGGGAGTAATATCTCATACTATTTTTATCCTTACCCAATGTCTTTGAGAATGTGTGTGGTTGATATATTTTTGGAATGGGCAAATAAAAAGAGTTGAAACTAAATATTCCATGAATCCTCGGGACTTAAATGTTTTATTGTGCAGAAGGGGAAAGCATGTCAAAAAAAAAAAAGATTGATGCTTCGGAAAAAAAAATATGAAGAATTTCGAAGGAAGAGAAATTAATGGTGTACAACATTGGTTTATTTTTCATAGCCCAACGTGTTTATTAAATGGTGTATCAATTCTCAGCGAATTTTCTAGTATCATTTTCCATTGTTGTTAGCCAAAATATTAGCCTCATTAAAACCTAATAAAGACCTAATTGATCTTAAGTAAATGTCTGGTTCATAGATGTGGAGATTGAATAGACAAGAACTATGGCGTATGATTCAACATTCTCAAAGTAATTGATATTCCTGTCCATGAGATCATATTCATTTCATTCTTTTAAAAGTTTGTTTTTCATGATTATTATATGTGAGATATTTGTGTTTTCATAATTTATTCTCTTTCTCACATATAAACTGAGTGATAACTAACCAATCTCTGAGTGATTCATTTCTGAGTGACAAGAGAGATTTGTAGTCGAAGCATATTATCCTAAGGTTATCTAGTTGTATATTTACTTAGAAAAAAGAAAGTTATGTTGATAAGGCTATGCACACACACACTTCGAGTTGAGAATAATTGATGAAATTTATTTAACCTTTGGGTACTATTAAATCGTTGTTAGACTCGTTGATATATTATTCTGACAATGTTAATTGTTTTCTAAAAATTTTGGCAATTAGATTATTACTCTGAGGATAATAGATCGAGTAACCAAGTTACAATGTTTTGGAAATTTATTGAGTCATAATGTTTGTAGGTAACATTTCTAGAAACCCTCACAAGACTATAACTCGTCCACTAGAGGTAATCTAGTGATTTAAAGCCTTGTTGCACGTTTAAGGTAAGTGGAACCGATGATTCCTGCGAAAGTGAGTTAGAATTTGTTTTTTATTGTTTTGCTCGAGGACTAGCAAAATATAGGTTTGGGGGTATTTGATATTCACGTAATTATTACATAATATATCCCTTAATTTATATATGTTAGTGTTTCAATTAGTATATTTTATTCTAATTATTTCATTTTCATGTTTTTGTAGGAATTTGAGCGTAAACGATGAAATCGCATAAAGGCGACAATTTCAGGAAATGATATATTAATTGGTCGATTCTAGTAGTGGTACAAAGTAGAGGGTCACATACTTGAACTTAGGTCCACCTAATTTAACCTAAGCCCAAGCCCAAAAAGCTAACCTAAAAACCCAAGCCCAAGAAAATAGGAGAACCCTATTTAGGTTCTCCCATTTTTGGAGAAAACCTCTCAGCTGGTACGTTCGTTTCTTCCTCCTCTCTTTTTCCAACCACCACTCCTCCCCTCTCCTCCTTGGCAGAAACATAGAGACCTTCGTCTCTCGCGACTAACCAACC
The DNA here is from genome assembly GCA_963556465.1 of Berberis vulgaris. NCBI lineage: Eukaryota > Viridiplantae > Streptophyta > Magnoliopsida > Ranunculales > Berberidaceae > Berberis > Berberis vulgaris. The sequence goes on from OY747126.1 coordinate 22,463,914, forward strand.
GCCATCGCCGCCATCTCACTCCACATTGTTGTTGCAACCACTGTCACCTCGCCAACACCACCATCAGCCGCCACCTCCTCCACTTTCCTGACCTCTATTTGGCAGCGTACCTCACCTCGCCATCCACAACATCACCGTCCAAGCCACCGACCAAGCCACCATCACCTAGCGACAGAGAAAACCACGCACACCACCACCTCGCGACAGAGCTCCACCGCCCTGTCTCCCTCCTCCATTCTCTCCCTCTTCCTCCTTCGGTCTCTCTCTCTGTTCATCCATCTCCCGGCTCTCTCTTGCAAGGACCGGAGCTCGCCGGAGGAACAGAGCTCTCAAGCAGCAACAAAAATAGGGAGCGCCTCCCTGTTTCACGCCCTTGCCCCTCTCCTGTTCGTTTTTTATTTCCTCTCTCGTATCTCCCTCACTTTGTCTCCCTCTCTCTTGCAGGTTTCGGAGCGTCAACGGAGGAAGAATACGCTCGTGAGGAGCACGGAGGAAGAAGAAGCAGCGGTGCGACTCGCTGGAGAAGACATAGCGCGAATTCTAGCGGGAACCAACTGATTTTCAAATTAGTTGGTTATTTGCACCCTATGATTCTGCTCTTTACCACCACAATGCATTTGTAGCCTTTTTCTCGGGATTTGTGGTTGTGCTGAGATGGATTCCACCTACACCAGTGCTATGACCACCGCCACCATGATCTTCTAGACCCCCCGCCGAGGCGAAGATGAAACCATAGGGTTTCCTAGAGTTTGTTGTATTTGAACTTATTGCTTTCTATATACTTGAACGTTAAACACAGTTGATTTCTGAGTTTCAATAATTTGCTTTCACCGATTATATCCGGATTAATTATCTAGACTAGTCAGTAGTTAGATGTACCATTTATTGATATTCAAAGCCTGCTTTAATCAATTAATCTGAATCTGTGATTGTGTGTTCCGTAAGAGGACATGCAATGCTAGGGGTTTAGAATTAGTTAAAATAAAACTGTGATTGTGTGTGCCGTAAGAAGACATGCAATGCTAGGGGTTTATGCCTTTGCTGAAATCAATTGCGAACTTAGATTAATCTTTAGGTTAGTCATGTTAATTCTTGAAAACAATAATTTGGATTACACAAATCTCGAAGAACCTGTGGTGGATTAGATGTCTCGGTCCCCTCTCTATCATCTTATCAGTTTAATTTTAGTTGTCAATTTCATTTTCTTAATTTAGTAATTTTCATCTGCTGTAACCCCCAACTCTAAATTAGTTCAAATAAGTCTTAGAATTTGACTGTCTCGTCAATCCTCGTGGGATCGACCCGTATTTGTCACTGTCTACCAGTTAGACAGCCGTGCACTAGCGGTATTACAAGTAGGGTTTATTAGCTTATTAATTTAGGTTAATAAAAACTCCATCAATGCACCACCCCCATTACATCCGGCTGATGACATTAAACTTAGCGATACTGAGAGGCAACCCAGTCAGTTTATGCATTTATTCATTCATTAACACAAAAAAATACATTTAACGTTTGTTTGGGGGTGATATATTTGTTGTTAATACATTACCCCTTCCAACTCGATCTTTTTCATTGTAGGGACTGTACAAATGTTTAACAAATTACCTGAGTTAATATGTTTCAATTATTTGTCTCACTTTCCATTTCATTTTTTTAACAGTGAGGAAGTGCTTTATATGTTTGAGGGTGAGGAGATTTATTAAAGTTCATACCTTTTTGAAAATGTTTAAAAATAATAGTAATATAAAAAAATTGTATGGTATCTTAGCTATGACGAGATTGAATTGTTTGATTCACTACATTCATGGAAAGAGATGTTGGAAGTTTATTACTAGAGTATACATTGCATTTGAGCATTCATGAACAAACTTTTTTTTTGCACAATGGCCACAGATATGTTTGAAATAGAAAAGTAAGTATCTTCCCGAGAATCTAGAAGAATAATAGTGAAGACTTTAACCTTATGAGCTATCAGTCATTTCATTTCTTCATAGGGTTTTTACCCAAGTCTGAGTTGCATGATAACTCCAATTTTATTGAATCACACATTAACTTGTTGTGAAGTCTCATTATTCTTCTTTTTTGTTGATCACTGAGGATGACATCTTTTTCAACTTAAGATAAACATATGTCTTGTAGTTATTTGAGACTTATAACCATCACCAAACCTTATAAGGTAAATTAGGAATTTCTTCTCCATCCAAACCTTCTCAAAATTACCTTGCCAACCATTCCATCCAAAACCAATGTGAGCCCATGTTTATGAAAAAGTGTTAGGAAATTTTATGAAGAAATATGACGAGTGCAAAGTGAAAACACAAGGTCCAAGGTATTTTAGATGAAAAAGCATTGAATAAGAAATAAAATTGTGAAAAAGAAAGGAAGTGATTGATGAGTTCCCCACTAAGCTACTTAAAGACACTACATTTTCTTAAACATTTCTTATCATCTATCCCATTCCTCCTCCGCCCCCACCCAAAAAAATAATCAAGCGAGGTTATTTGTTACTAGAGAAGTCTTAATTAACCATATGGTAAGGTATGGTAAGAAGTGGAGAATAGATAAGAATGAGTTATGCTAGAAACTTGACATTCTGGCAAGTGATCAACATTCCTTCCATTAGCCTATAATTTTTTTGCATGTTCATTGTTCTTATGTGCATGTGAGATGTTTGAATTTTCATACTTACTTTTTTCCTCACATGTAATATTTAACCAATCTCAGAGTCGTAATTTCAGAGATAAATAGTGAGTTTTTGAGTCAAAACGGTTGTTCCAAAGATAGATTAAGACGTACCTTATTTTGACACAAAAAATTGTGTGTTGTTGGTTATTCACACACACACCCCTTGTTCCAAAGTTGCTCAATAGTAATGTGCATTTTAGTAATTAACTACATATGCCTCTTGTTTTCTATGTGGTTGAATAACAATGATATTCTTTAAGAAAAATAAGGGAAACACAAATTTTTTCTTTTCAAAAAAATCCATGTTTGTCAGTGTTCATCCTGGATAACCCTCGGGATGCTAAAACTCCTTTAGTGTAATGCTAGATGTTCAAGGCATTGTTGCACATTGTAATGCAATTAAGTCATGCCCGAGAAAGTGGTTTTGATTTCTTTGTAACGTTTAGGAACAACAAAAAATTGTTTTGTGAGCTTATCTTTCATTTCACTTCTCTTTGCAAGAGGACTAGCAAAATGTTGTTTGAGGGTAGTGTCATAAACGCCCAAAACAATGATTTTTATGCCCATTTAGCTATTTATTAGTGTCTAGTTGTGCTTAAAATTAATTAAACACTTCTATTTATCTCGCGTTCTTTACTGTCATATTTTTGCAGGAAATCGTGAAATTCGAAATAATTGCACCATTAGTTTGTATGTCAATGAGCTATTGGAGAAATATGTACGAAGAGATCCAAGCCTAAAAACAAACCCAATTCTAAGTACTCCTTAATAACTCATACAATGTTTTGGCCAAAATTAAATTTTTGAACATATCCACATTCAATTTTAATATTCATTTGATACCCAAATGTACCACTAGCAGTTTCTATCAATATCCTTTTAGAAATCCCTCCAAAACCACTCTTACAAATTTTGAATTATTTAATTTTGAATTTTTGGTATTCATATACAACCAATCCAACAGTCCACTTAAACCCTAACCTAATAAACCTCAACCATCCATTTCATTAAACAAATGAATCCGAGCTATCAAACACAAGGATTTAAGTCAACACCATTGGATATTAAAGTTACATCTCAACAGTCCAAGCACGTCATGAGTCTATAAATAAAAGATATTTTTCCATTCAATGAAAGCTTGTTTTTCTTTTAGGTTTTTGCAAAGAAAGTATAAAAAAGTTTTAAGTAGTTTATGTGACAACTTTGTTTCCATTGAAGTAAAGTAAGCTTCATTTTTTTTTTCTTTCCTTTCCTTTCATTCATTTTTAACAATAGTTTCTCATTCTCAATCATTTCTTTTAAGTATTTGTTTGTTTTAATCATTCATGAAGAGCTAATCCTCCATTCTCAAGTGGAAGAGGTTGAGCCCCAAGAAGACATAAGGTAGATAGATTTTTTATTATTATTAAATCAAGTGGAACAATTAATTGTGAGAAGTACTTCAAGGCAATGGATAATATTTTGATCCGAACGAATAAATTTATTTCAGGTCTTTTAAGATTTTCAGTGAAAACCATAACCAAAATCTAATGATGTTGTAGAAGTGAAACAATTGATTTGGTTAAAGTTTGAGGGAAATGAAAAAAAATTTACTTCTTAAGTCTCGCAACTCAAGTCATGTAGGTTGAAAAATCATGTGATTTTTTTAGGAGAATTTGAAAATACATTCTACTATATCATTATGTTGGAATTGGGTTATTCTCATCATACCCTTAAGATTTATCCACATTTCAATTTTATTTCACAATTTGATTATTTTGTTTTAAATCACGTCATCTCTCAATATTTCATCATCTATCTTTTAATTTAATTTTTTTTTATTCTTTAATTTATAAATTAAGTATTGTCTACTAATCCGAATGAAGTAGTCGATAACCCCTACTTACACTATGCATTTTTTAAGTGTATTGTAGATCAAAGGGAAACAAAAGCAAAAAAAAAAAAAAAAAAAAAATTATTGATGACTAAAATCATGCAACGACAATCAATCGACAAGAAAATCTTACTTCTATTTCAGTGGAAACAAAGTTGTAATACAAACTAAAATCTTGAAACTTCTCTACACTTTCTCTCCAAAAAAAATACCTTAAAGAAAAAACAAGCTCTCATTGAATGGAAAATAGCATCAATTTATAGACTCGTGACATGTGCTTGGACTGTTGAGATGTAACTTCAAAATCCAACAGTGTTGACTTAACTCCTTGTGTTTGATTGCCCAAAATTCATTTATTTGATAAAGTGGATGGTTGGGATTTATTAGGGTTTAAGTGGATTATTGGATGGAATGTATGGGAATAAATAAATAAAATCTCCAAATTTTGGAATTAAAATAATTCAAGATTTTTAAGAGTGGTTTTGGACGGATTTTTTAAAGGATATTGATTGGAAATGCTAGTGGTACATTTGGGTATCAAATGAAAATTAAAATGGAATGTGGATAGGTAAAAAAAAATGATTTTGGGCTCAAAACATTGTATAAGTCATTAAGGACTATTTAGAATTGGGTCCATTTTTAGGCTTGGTCTTGCTTGAATATCTTTGTATATGATTTCTCCAATTCCTCATCGACATGCAAATTAATGGTGTAATTGCCTTGAACTTCACGCATTTCCCGATTTCTTGCAAAGATTATGAAAATAATCAAATTCGAGATAAATAAAGGCATTTAATTAGTTTTAAGTACATAGAAGACAAAAATAGAGGACAAAATTAGGAATGAAAGAATTAGAAAATATAGTTTAATGTAGCGCTTATAAAGGAAAAATTAGAAAAAGGCATTTAACGTGGTTTGGTCACGTGCGGAGGAGACTAAGCACGGTGCCAATTAGAAAATATCTAGATTGGCAAGTTAGTAGAGGGTGTAGATAGAGGGGACAGTCGTTGAAAACTTGGATGAAGGCACTAAAGGAATACATTCTTAAGCTTGGATTAGGCGAGGATATGTGGGAAGACCGGATTGCTTGGAGAATTAAAATACATGTAGCCCACCCCGAGAATATCGGGAATGAGCTTTGATGATGATGATGATGATGATGAATTAATTTTAAGCAAAACTAGAGACTAATAAAATGCTAAAAATCAATGTTTTGTGTGCTTATCACAATCAATCAATAATGTCGGCCCAACCAAAGCATGCCATGTGTTCCTTGGGTAAGCGAGTGGGCACTTGGTCGGGGCTCTCTGACAAAAAACTTCCTTTTGTATCTGGATCCAACAAATAAGGCTCTTTTTGAACCTCCCACTCTCTTACTTTTTGTCTTTCTTTTACCTCCTTAGCTCATTACTAACTTGACCGTCGGAGTCTCCGCTAGGGTGAACTGCCTGAATTGAAATTTGTGCAAGTACTAGCGGCTCGCTTTCTTGCCTTATATAAGATCTTAGTAGGAGAAGTTCCAAAACTACTTTTAACCTTCAACAATAGTCACACAACATTTGTTTCATCCACAGAAGTCGAGTGCATCCACTGCCTGCTGCGATATATTAGATCTCAATGGTTGAGAGGGAGATAAATTTTTGTTTCTTCCAATGCCAGACAACTAGACAATTCCCAAAATAGCGGCAACCTCCACTGGTGTTTGCTCTTGGCATATCTGCATCAATACATTCGGCAAGATGAGAGGTGGTTTCATAAGGGTACCAAATTCTATAATTTGTCATACCACAAACATATTTAATAATATATTTAACAGTTGTAAGATGAGACTATTTGGGGTCTGCCTAAAAGAGAGCACAAACTCCAACATTGTAGGAAATGTTCAGCCTATAGGTGATAAGATATAACAAACTACCAATCCTATTACGATATGATGTTATAACAACACTTCACCATTTTCATCTTTTGAAAGTTTGAAACTAGTGGATATAGGAGTAGGAGCATGCTTGCATGAATCAAGTTTTCATTTTATTTTTTTTAATAATGTCATGCACATATTTGTTTGAGAGAGAAATATTCCATTATTGTTTTGTGATTTGCAATCCAAGGAAAAATTTGAGCTCTCCTTCCATACTCATTTCAATTCTTGTTTTATCGTCTCTACAAACTCCTGCTCTAGAGATTTGTTAGTAGAACCAAATACAAGATATCCACATATATTTGAAGAATGAGAATGTCATTATCCATATTCTTGATTAAGAGTGTCTTGTCCATAGTACCACGAGTAAAAACCCAACTACAGTCATAAATGATGATAGTCTGGCATATTGAGCATGAGATACTTGCTTTTTCTGAAAGGATGATAGTTTGACATACTAAGCATGAGATGCTTGCTTTAAGTCGTAACAAGTTTTCTTGAGTTCATACACATGATCAGGAAACTATGGATCCACAAACCCTTTGGGTTGTTCATCAAATGAAAATGTTATTTATGAGTTAGTAAAATATTATATTGGTTAAGCTTGAAAAACCAATAAAAGTTGAGCGGAGTGTATTAACTAAATTATAAAGTCATGCATACTTGGTTGTGAGTGATGATGGAATTAGATCATTCAAATGTGATCATGAAGACTCAACAAAAGGCGACAATGCAAGAAGATTAAATCAAATTATGCGCCAATAAAAGTCAAAGTCAAAGTCAACTAAGGTCGAAGTCATACCGAAATCAAAGTTAAGAAGACTGGTCAAGTAATGTTAAAACTTCAAGAAGACAAGTCCAAGATGGTTGAAGTCCAAGAAGGTGGACCATGCCAAGTGGCATTTGAAGACAAGGCAAACATAGCTTATGGATGGTCAAATTTAAAATGAAAAGTCAAAAGCTATTTCGAGGCAAAAAAATATGGGAACCAAAATTCAAAGTTTGAATTTGGGTCATCCTCTCCCATGAGAATGGATATTCTCTTAAGGGAGAATATTCTCACTTAGACATGCCCATTTGCTTAAAGGAGAAGTTCATGTCAAGTAAAATGGCATGTGAACAAGATAAAACTTTTGTTTAAAACGTTGTTTGGGCATAGCAAAATCGATTTCACCCTGAAAAGTCACTGTCAGCAGAAAACCGTTCTGATAAAGCAGAGAGACATTTGTATCTAGCCATTCTGAAAAAAAAATGTGAAGACAATGAAGTTGATTTCTCCCCTCCATGATGAGTCTATAAATAGATCTATCCTCATTTGCCTTCAACAATTTTGGAAGTTCAAGAGAAACCTGTTAGAACTACTCAGGAACAACAAATTCAGCAAGAAGGATGTCACCCCAAACTTTCATATTATAAGGGTGAACCTCACTTCTACTTTATAAAAAAGTGAGAAATCCGAGCTTAAACTTTCTTTCATCCATCTATTTGAAAGACGCCCCTGGATAAGCTTCTTTGAATGTTAGTTTGCCCAAACAACCAATCCTATATGGGTTCCTAAATGTTTGGAGTGGATTTGTAAGCATAAGTGTCACAGTAGATCCAAAGCAGGTGTTAAGCCTTGGTTGTGTTGCATTCCATAATGGTGTGATCCTTGGCCATTCGATAATTCTCACGTAGCACGAGCATATATAAGACCAAGTGGTAACTCCGAAATCCCAAGCACACGTCCGTCAAACTTGGTTGTGTTGCATCTCATGTGACCGCCAAGGAATTCATAAGACTCGTTGAGCAGAATACTTAGTTTGTGTCGACAAGTTTTAAAGAAGCACGATGACTTGACCTTGCGAGGTTGTGGAACATTATTTGAGAGTGTAGTTCTCTTTTAATCAAGATAAGAGAAGCTTGAGGCTTGCGTGCCCTTTCCCCCGAAGAAGTAACTTGTTGGGGCCAATCAAACCTTGGCTTAGGTGAACCTCGTTATATTTGTGTGTGGTATTGTCTTTATCCCTCTCTTTACATACTTATGCATACTTATCTTACTGTCTTTGATATCTTCTTTTCTATGTTGTAAGATATATTGATTTTACAAATCATATTTTAGCTCCCTTGATTTGTGCATCAAGTCATGGAATTATTTTTAGCTTTCAAGATTCGCGAGACCGCCCATACCAAGAAGTGAATCAATTCATTCTCTTTGCTATTTTTGATTGTTTTATTAGAAATAAGGTCTAGGAAATTATTTTGAACTTGGAGTTTACACAAAGTGTTCACATAAACTACTAACTTTGCATTATTCTGCAATAGTTTTTCAAAGAAAAATGATTTTTAAAAACATATTATTCACCCCCTCTAGTTTTGCTCATCATATCTTAGGACACTCGTGCATGGTACTTTAGTGTTACCACTACACTTTCAACAAAAACTTGTTCACTGATGACTCAGTTTAGAAATGCATTTATGACATCTATTTGGTAAAGCTCAAACTTGAGATAACAAGATACATTCTGATCGTCTCAAGTTTTGCCACGGGAGCAAATGTCTCTTCAAAGTCAATACCCTCAATTTAAAAATATCCTTGAGCTACCAGTCTTGCCTTATTGCACATAATTGTTCCGAACTAACCATCAACTTTTTTTTTGTAAATTCATTTGGTTCCAATTACATGTTTTCAAATTGTCATATTTTTTATGATGAAAATACCCCACTTAATCCAAAGGATGAGATCAACAATTTTGTATCTCAAGCAACTCATAATTGTTATCTCAAGGCAAAATGGGTCGTCTAAAATGTAAGTAAAATAATAAAAATTGTACCTCGAGGAGAATCATAAGGTTTTATAAAAGTTAAAAAAAAATCACGCAAACCCATCTTCTCCAACTCAACCTGCAACTACTGCCACCCCACCAATCCTACCCTATAACAACACCACCAGCTCACCTTGACACAATACAAACAGTTGCAACTTCATACATTTTCTTCACATTCTTCAGTCCATGACAACAACACACCACCTGCATCAACCTACTCCACCTCAACACCAACACAACCACCACCCAAATCAAATTAACCTATCAATAGACCCTTTATTACTTGTCCAAGAAAAGGATTGTTTTATAACGGGGGTGCATTATGACTTTACTATTGAAAATTTCTGAAACTAAAATATAAAATAAACACAACTATTTAGGATAACGAATGTATGTTGTGTGCGTCTTATCCAGGCGTAAAAGGGCCATAGGACGTCTAGAAAGATTGGTAGCATCAAATATACAACTTTTCTTCTCAATCTGAGTGAGGTTTGCCAACATATCTACAACTGAATTTGCTTCAAGGAAGACATGTACGCACAAACATCCAATGTTTTTGCAAGCTCTTCTAATCTTCTTCCAGATCGATTGCAAATGCCACGGTATCTTGTAGACTTCATAAAACCAATTCTAACCAGTTTGGAATCCATTTGGAGAACAAATCCACTCATTTTATTTTCCAAACATAACAACACGCCTTCAAGGAATGCCATAGACTCTACTTTATTGTTAGATTGATAACACCCCTAACTCCTTCCAATGAATAAATTTGTTATTTGCCAGTAGCGCAACTATTGGCCAATTTCCATTAATGGTCGAGCTCGGAATATACATATCATGCCCGTTCCAATCTTCGAAGAAACAACTAACGGTTAAATATTTGTCTATCTTCCAAGTTGAATTATTCAACAGAGGAACCCGAAATCGCATCATCTCCTTGAACATTTTCGAAGCATTGATTTTAACCTGGTTCTCATATACACCATCAAAGTGAATTGGTAGTTAGCTTATTCCACAAAGCCTTCAATCGAAAATAGTGCATCACCATGATGAGATCACGCATCCTCAAACCACATTCTTGGTTTGGACGACTCAATCTAGACCAGGCCACCCATATTCTTTTGCACCTCCCTTGATGATCACCCTCGAAAAAGGAGGTGATTAGCCCTTGAATCTTCTCAGATACTTTAAAAGGAACACATGTAGCTATCAGAATATGCACCGGAATGGACGCCAACACATGTCGAATAAGCACAATCCTCCACCTGGCGATAGCAAACACTATAAGAAAATTGGCATTTTACGGCATTGCATGAATGCTATGAAAAATGTACCATAGCATTTATTTCAAGTCATAGTAGCCCAAGTTATCTTTTTGACATAGCACTATAAAAGTGCTATCACAACATAGCATTTATGAATGCTATCCCAACATAGCATTTATGAATGCTCTGAAACGCCATGCCAACATATCATTTGTGAATGTAATGGTTACATTATCTATCATAGCATTTGGGAATGCTATGTTATTTTTGATATGATAAAATTAATAATAATAAATAATAAATAAATTAAATATGGTAAAATTAAATAGAAGCATGTTGCTATGTTATTTTTTATTAATTTTAAAATAAAATTGTTGAATTTAGAGATTGTTTGGCTTAGTAATTGTGGAACCAAGTCCGAAGCAAGAACAAAGAAACAAAAAAGAAAGATTTCAATTTCAATTTCACATTTCTTTGGGGGAAAAATAAAACATCCATTGTGACATATAAAAGCTCAAAATTCCAAATTTGTCCTAATTTCAATCACCCAATTTTCCAAAAACTCCACAGATTTGCTGACCATCATCAGGCACATTAAAGAAGAAGAGATAGCAAATTCTATTGCAAAGATGGTTTGAGTTCCTTCACTAGCATTGACATCAATTCAACTATAAAAATTTGATTCAATCCAAGTAAACCAAAACCCATTCAAATTACACACCAAATGCAAACTCTGAAACTATCAGTTTTCTTACATTCAAAGAACCCGAATTTGGTATTTATCTTGCTCGCACTCTAGCACTCAATGAGATGTTGAAATTGAATAGAGAAGAAAGAAAGGAAATTAACAATCTTCACTCCCTAGACAATCCCTACAATAATAGTCTAGACACCTAAAATATTACAGATATTGAAGCACTAGTAATACCCTTCAATTCCCTATTATGCAAGTTAGAGCATCCTCGTCAATTCCCACCTTGTTAAGAGCATTTCTCAGCACCTGTAACAAATATTGATTCTAAGTTGTCCAGAGAAAAAACTAGGGTGTGCAAGATCAACTGCACTTTTGTAAAATATGGAGATCCCAGCCAGAGAAAAAACAAAAATAAAACTAAGCAAAAGATATTGCAAATGACTTACAAGACAAATGGACCCAAAGTCCTAGACTTTGATCTATCCATAACAAGAAGTCTTTCAAAATCTACAAAATGAAACTAAAGATTAAGCTAAGAAAGAATGATAATTATGTTACCAAATGACAGTTGATAGAAAAGTAAAATATTTTGCAGTAAATTTTATCATGCCAATGGATGGATCATATCTTAGAAGAAACTATGACTATGTTATGGCTTGACATATGTAACAATGAACTTACGAAAATTTTCTACATCCTCTTAACAATAAAATAGCTTCTTTCACATAGTCACTTTTTTTAAATGAGGAAACTAAACCGTTGTGTATCTTCCTATGCTCTTACAAACTACACAGGATATTTTACATCCAGGAAACAGTTAAGGAAATAGAGTTGCCTAAGCATTGAATATGGTGAGTATATTTGAATACACATAACACATTTTAGCTGCATGACACAATTCATTGAGATATAAATAAAAACATGGAAACAATTACCCTGTCCATCTAAAGATTTCCTTCATAATCGACCCAATTCCTTAAATATTGGATTAGAGTAACAAACAGCAAATTAACACTAAACAGATAATTTGTAAGTTATTCAATCATAGTAGTAGTTGATCAATTGTCATCTCTTCTATAACAAATATATATTGGTGGTAAATTTATCAATGGCTTTATTTAACTGATAGACTAGACATACAGTGTAATAAGTAATATCAAAAATCTATAAGAGATATAACCACTGGGGGTTATTATGAAGGGCCTTAGTAACCACTGGGGAAAATTTTTCAGATGCAAAGGTGTGACACAAGGTGTTATAGCTTAGCTAGTGCCTCAAGGCATGAAGCCAAATCCTTGAGCAAATTGTTTTGTCAAAATATAATAAGGATACAAGAAAAAACAATATAAAATGAAAAGGAGTCGTACCAGAATTATTCATCCGCCATAATAATATCTTCAGTTGGCCATGCAATTGAGCTCCCTACGGTGTCCTCTATTGTTTCCATGCCAAAACATTTTCTCCACAATGGAGCCAAAGCTATCTTAACCACATCTAGCCACACCTGGGAGGCATTTTCCAAGAGTTACTCCATGGATCAAAGCATTAGCATCATCAGTAGCCCAACGTCCAATAGCAACCTTTTCAGCCTCTTCATCCGACTCCAACCAGCTCATCAATTTGCATTTTTTACCCTTTCGTTTCATGTTTCGATGTTGTGACTAGCATCAGAATCAAGGAAAACCTTTCAACATATATTATTACAAAAACAAATGTCATCCAAGATAATAGAATAGGACATCATAGCTAGGAAAAAAAAAAAAGAGAAAAAAAGTTTATTCTATGTAAAAATTTGAAAGAGAAAATTGAGGTCAATACCAATTTGGTGTGGGTTGTTCAAGGTCACATAAGAGACGGACTTCAGGAGATATTGATCCTGAAACAAGATATCTCGCTAATAAGAAGAGAATACACCCACAATACCAGTTAAAAAATGAATTGAGAATCACTTCTACACATTTATTCATAAAAATTCAATACTCCATTAGATGTTCGCAACATATTTTTCATTGTTTCTAAACCTCTAATCCCTAATATTGAGCTATGAACCCAAATCCTCTTTGTAACTACAAAAAATCTCCATCAAACACTTCTACTACTGAAATTGCAGATGTATGTATACATTTGTCACCAATTAATTACACCTATACATATAAATGTGACATCAAAATAATGGGGGACAACCTAGGTGAGGTAATAGATTGAATGGTCCTATTGACCATCATCGCATGGTATCATGAAAGCACCATGAGCCATGAGGCGACACTCTATGCAGCTAGCTTGGAGAATTCTCACTTCTAGATTTAAACCAAAGACTAATCTTACTAAGGTTTGGTCCACTTTTCAAACATAATTCATGTATCCTAAAGCACTCTTTGGCAACTCCACAAAGGCCTTGAAGGAGAATCTCAAGAGCTTCAACATGCTGCAAGAAAATACTCAAATGTTATACCAAAATATAGTTCCATATTCATAACAAAGTCAACGAAGATGTCAGAAAAGGTAATCAACATGTATGCTAATATAATTAAAGAGAGAATCTAGTAAATGCTAAAATAAAAATAAGAAACTGAATAAATCTTTATTTTTTATTTTTTATTTTTTATTTTTTATTTTTTATTTTTTATTTTTTATTTTTATTTTTTATTTTTTATTTTTTATTTTTTATTTTTTATTTTTTATTTTATTTTTATATTTCATTTTTTATTTTTATTATTTTTTTTTATTTTTCATTTTTTTATTTATTTTATTTATTATTTTTTTATATTTTTTTTTTATATTTCATTTTTTTTTTTTTTTTTTATTTTGGCTTTTAAACAATCAGTCATGTTTAAAATAAAATAATTCTTGTGATTATAATAACAAATTAAAATTTTCAAATGCGATTTGGAACGGGCTATAGTCTAAGGAAGATTCTAATGCTAGATAACGAGATTATGCTTTTAGTTTTTTTGTTAAGTATGTTCGGGAGAAAGGTCAAGAGTCTGATGTTCGCAGTAGAGCTCGAGAGCCTGTTCCGGTCCATGATACCAATCAAATATAATTTAAAACAAATTTTATTTGGTAATCTGCTGGTGCACAACAAACGCTAGTATAGAACAAAAAATGTAAAGGATTACAACTTTTGATGGTCATCAAAACAAAGTAAATGCAGTCTTGTTCCAAGCACCTTGTTAGCACTTAATTTGATTGTGAAGGTCAAGTAATCCTCGATGAGAAAGATAAATATTAACAACCTGCAAAACAAACTGATAAGAATAGTAGGTGAAGCTTACATGTGTCTCTATGATTCCTTCAACTACAGACTCCATCGCAATCTTAATTCCTCTAGTTCAACATAACACTTCCATGTGTTAATGTAATATAAAATACACAACATTCAAGCAAATTACTGTTAGAGAAAAAATTTAATTCATTAAGTAATTTTGTCAAACACGCAGTAGAGGTGTCAATAGAGATTAATTCATTTACATGTGTCTCTCTATTTGAGTGTGTCTGATTTGAAATGGTATAAGATTTGCATGTAAAACATGTAAAAGAAAAGTTTATTTTATGTAACAGTGATCAGATCATACGTCTACTGTGCAAAAGTACTATAAGTACTCAACATATAGTCACACCTTTACCAAGTTCATCATCTCTCGGGGGAAAATCGGAAATATAATTGAAGCTTCACAAACTAGTCCTGCATTAACCATTATACATTTCAAAATCTAGAACTCTGTTCAACAAACGAGAGTGAAATATACTCAGAAAAAAGTGCAATTTTATTAGCCACTATCTGTGCCTTGGGATCTTCTTCACATGCCAATATTTCCATACCTAACTTATTCAATTTTAATCGTTGTCTCACATGCCAATATTGAATCAACATGTTGGTGGATCGATATCTCTGTTGGATTCTACTGGTCTCAATGATTATACAAAGAAAGATGGCTACGACAGCAATAAGCATGGTTGGACTACAAACCTAAATATTTCCACAAACTGTTTTTTAGCTCATAATTATGGCTTTACTTCCACTTTTTCTCCATACTTGTCTTCCACCTAAAGCTACTAAACATAAGAAAAAAAAATAAAAAAAAGGCCCCAAACAATATTCTTTCTACAAATACTGCATTAATTCTAATTTATCATTTTTTTTAATCAAACACATTATAAATGAAAATCTTGGTAAAAAAAATGTTGGTGATTAGCACGGGCTGAAACGATTAGTAAATAAATATAGTAAAGACGAAATGTCATGTTTCACACCTATTTCATATCCATTTGATTCAACCATCCATATAGATGTGGAAAAAAAATTATTCACACCAGCACCCACCCAAACAGACAGCATGCATGTTGAAATGAATCGAATCAAACAGCATGATAGAATGCAAAATTAAAAGCATTGAAACTGAAAAATCCTAAATATCATCACCTTTTCTAAGAGCATAAACATCAACTAGTTGTATTTGTTGTTGTAGATTCTTCTCATTTCTCCAAACAACTAATTTCCATTCAAATTACATCATCATCTGTCCCTCCCAACCGACCTCACCATCACTTGCAACACCTCCAACACTTCCTTCACAAGTGTCGCCCCACCTTTTCATAACCACTACCACTTATGTTATTGAAAATTGGAAGTAAAAGAAGATAATAGAAAAAGGAGAATTAAGAGAAAAGCTCATGAGAATTGGGGATAGGGTGGTGTTGAATCGGTGCCATGGTAGTGTATTTCAATAAAGGGGAATGAGGGCGAGGGGTGTTTTGCCTAGAACAGAGAAGGGAAGGGATGTGTTTTTTTTTTGGGTGGGTGGGGGGGTTTCAATTATCTCGAAATGCGAGGTTTCAGATAATCCATTAATAATTTCTTGATTTGACTTGAGATTATTGATATCTTGAGTTGTACTTGTGATTCAATTGCCTAGTGGAATGTTAGTCACCAAAATGAGGCAAGTGGGTGCCTTGGCCGTCAAATGACGTGGACCGCTAGTCTAGCGGAGACTGCACTACAATATGTTTTGGAGCAGCCCTTAAGGGGGTATCGTTAAATTAACCCAAACAATATTCAACCCTCAAACATAAATTAGATCCATCTTAATCCTGAGATAGTGTTGTCAATCTACCGACTTCTATCCGAAATCCAACTCGATCTTATCCAAAAAAAATCCAATTTCGATTTGAATTTTTTGAATTCAGATTGGATTCGGATGTAAGAATTGAATCCTGATTGCTTATCGGATCGGATTTTGCTAAATCTGATCCAATAAGAATCTGAATTATAATATTTTTATAGTTTGGCTTGAATTTTTATAAGTCATGGATATTATTATTATGAAAAATGAAGGTGTTTTTGGTCATTTTAGCACCGAACTATAAACAAATCCTAAAATATATCATTTGATTTTTAATAAAAAATATAATTTTAATTGATTTTGGTTTGGATTTGGATTGAGCACAACTTACTGAATTTAGATATGGACTTGTACTATCAAATACAATTTCAGATCGGACTTGGATTTACTGTGTCCTTATTGTATTGGGATTCAAATTTTTACTTTTTTTTATTTTCTGAAATCCAATTTGTTTACACCCCTAAAAGAATCCTAATTGTGAAATGAGCTAGATTTCATGAAACTATAAAACAAAGAAAATTGTCTTCATTGTTTAGAATAGAGAGATAATAGAAAGATAGCACAATAAGACTTTCTAGGTTTCAATTGCATAGTAAATTCGATCTCGTTGCTTTCCTCCTTTTTTCATTCTTCTTTGTTTCCTCTGCTATTCTCCTTCCCTTATCTTCACTCTGGAATTTGGTACTGACCACTTTGATATTTGACCTGTTTCTGTGTTGTCTCTTTATGTTTGTTTTCCTGCAGGTCTCCGACGTTCTGCGATGCCAAAATAAGATGCACATCTCTTCATAATTTAACTCACCGTCGAACATCATCTCTTCCCAACTTGAAACCCATGATTACCATCAGAATCCCATCAAGGTGTCACATCACCCCAAAGACATTTAAATGAGTAATTATTCCTTTTCTTCACCTGATTCCCGCCATAACCCTGTAATAAGATCTTCATATTTATTCTTCAAATCTTATCAAATATCCATTCATTTACAAAACACATATTCATCATCCACCTCTGTAACTCACACCTATCTTTTCCAAGCCCATCATTGCTATAGAGCATTGATAATGGAGTCTCCAAGCAACCACCAAACACTAATCCCCACATTATCATCACCTCTTCATTTACTACACTATTCACACTCCTCTCCTTCAACAGTATAGTCATCCCATTTAGATCTTTTATCTCCTCTTCAATCTCGAATGAACTTTCAACCCCTTCTCGCCTTCCACAATGTCACCCAAGATTCGAACTCTTATAGTCCTCAATCGACTCTTGATCCTCCTTTCACAACCCCATCCCAAACAACCTCTAGTTCCGACAGCACCTAATTGATGGAATCCATGACACAACCTGACTCTCAGCCACTCACCAACCCTCAGCCACCCAATTCTTAACATCATCTCCCCCACAACTGATCGGCCCTCCCCAAACCGTCCACACCCTCTGCAACAGTTGTCGTCCTCAAATCTGCAATTAGATACAACTACATCTCAGGAACACATGATCATAATTCGTCTCGCAAATGTTTCTGGACTGAGATTCTGAGAATGGTAATATTTGGCAACCATTCGAAGAGCATGATCCTTTTGACTACAGTCTTCCATTATTTCAAAAGTAGGTTCAAGTAATGTCAGATGCTCAGTGAGCTGTTGTCCCAACTGAGTGATCATGTGTTCCTGAGATGTAGTTGTATCTAATTGCATATTTGAGGACGACAACTGTTGCAGAGGGTGTGGACGGTTTGGGGAGGGCCGATCAGTTGTGGGGGAGATGATGTTAAGAATTGGGTGGCTGAGGGTTGGTGAGTGGCTGAGAGTCAGGTTGTGTCATGGGACAACAGCTCACTGAGCATCTGACATTACTTGAACCTACTTTTGAAATAATGGAAGACTGTAGTCAAAAGGATCATGTTCTTCGAATGGTTGCCAAATATTACCATTCTCAGAATCTCAGTCCAGAAACATTTGCGAGACGAATTATGTCTCACTAGAAGCCGACCCAACCAGTTCATATTGAGCTCATTGATGGAGTCAATGATACCCATAATATCTATTATGTGGTACAATTTACATGTATGGAAAATAAAATCAAGGTCCTAAACAATGGCCCGTGGTCCATCTTCGGTTGGCTGGTTTTCACTTAAAAAGTGGATACCCAATTTTCTCTCTATAAATTTTGATGTTATTCCTTGTTGGATATGTATCCATGAATTTCCTTTGCAAAAAATCAGTTTGTCCAATGTGAAGGTACTAGCAGAATGTATAGGCAAGCTCATGGAAATTGATCTCCCTTCTCTTAACATTGTCTCAATCCCTTATATCAGATTTAAGGTGTAGTTTGATATTATATATATATATATATAAAAGGCCTCTGCCAAGCAAAATGAGGACATCTTTTGGCATAAAAAATGGTGACAATCCATGGTCCGGTTTTGCTTTGAGGACATGCTCAACTTCTGCTTTTGTTGTGGTATGGTAGGCTACAAAGTTGGTAAGACATGTCCCATTCTGTCACAAGCTTCTAGTTCAGTCCCAAATGCGACGTTCAATCCGAGAGAGCTTAATCAAGTCCTTCCTTTCAATCATGAGTCAAGAATTAGACATCGTCTTGCTCTCCGGCCAGGCTCTTTCTATCAAAATGGCAAACAACTCTTGAACAGATTCACCTTCACTCCGGTCAGCACCATCCACTCCGGAGAGCATCTTGGTAGGATGAAAACTGCGTAGTTGGCAGCCGGTACCTCGAGGTTGAATTATTTGCAACAAGATTCCTTGGAGACTCCGAGTGCTATGCAAACTGTCCCTGACTCACCCTTGAAAATCGATCTCAATTCAATTAAAGCGACTGATCAAAGTGACTCACCCATCATTGAATCAAACCCGGTAGATATCCTCGCATTCAATGCCATATCTCATCCAACCCGACCAACATAGGACCCGGGGGGGCTCCTGTGCACACAGCGCAGGACGTCCTCCTGTGCACATTTATGAGCCGTCAGATCAGATCCGACGGTTCAGATCGAAAGATTTCAAAAAATGGATTTCAAAAAAAAAAAAAAAAAAAAAAATTTCAAATCCATCAATTTCAGCCGTTGGATTAGATCCGACGGCTCTGCTTTGTGTGCAGGACGTCGTCCTGTGCTTTTTGCGCAGGAGTCCCCCCCGTTTCACCAACATATCCCAATTCAATACCATCTATTGAGTATCACTCACATCAACACCTTTCAAACATTCAGTCCCCTCAACCAACACCACTCCCTCCCCAATCACATCTGAGCTTTGCTAGCTGTCGAGGAAACGAGCGAGGGAAATGAGGTGGAGGGGGTGGAAACCGTTCACCCCCTCGGAATGTGTGCGTTGACTTTTTGCGCGCACATCTCAAGGGGAGTGAACGGTTTCCACCCCCTCCACCTCATTTCCCTCGCTGGTTTCCTCGCTCATTTCCTCGACACTTAGAATTTCTGGAATCCTTTTTCATCTCTGCACTCACCACGTGGCCAAGTTCATGTTTCCTCTTTCAATGCAACTGCCAATACTCATCCCCATTCGACACCTCAGCAGCGTGTACAACAAACACATCTCCCTTCTTCTTCCATCCCACTTACCGTGAGCAAATATTGTTTCCCTGCCTAATGCTTCTGCAACAGCTGCACCGCTTTCGACAACACAACTTTAGTTTCTGGACAATGGTAATGCGGCTAACGGTTTCACAACTGACAGCTGTCTTTTGTAGACAACAACAGAAACTCGCACAACATCTTTGGCGTACCAAGTACCCTCTCAGCTCCATCTTTCCAACATGGCAATCGAACAAGATATCTCTCATGCTCCCATCCTTGCAGATCACAATCAAGCCTATGCCATGGATCCTTTGATGTTGCAGACATATGACTCTTCAACAGACATCTGTTACTGCTCCCCAGAGAGGTTATCATGCTCCACAGTCAGTACCCCATATGCAAACTTCTCACTCTCACGCACCTTCAACTTATGTACTGCAAAATCAGATGGATACACATCAGGCCAATACTGTTTTCATTTAAGTTCGACAAAGTAAGTCACGAAACATATATTCGGCCGTCAATCTCCTACTCTCAATGTTATTTTGGACTCCTTCTCTATGCAGGCTCCTTCTTTGGATCAAATGCATGGAAATTTGATGCAAACAAGTTATGTGATGGGAGAAAAAGCTACACCAATCTTACCGGCTTCAGACGGTCTTTTGAGTGCATTGGATCAACCCCAGCAGAGTCAAGCAATTTGATGCAGAAGGATCTGAGTCAGATGATGCTAAGCTGTCAGATAGCACGTTGTTAGCACTAAGATATCTTGAATTAGCAGATAAGCGCAAGGATGACAGGAAATCATAATATTTTTTCTAATTTGGAAGTATTGACCACGACGTGCGCACCGAAAAGAACTTTCTGAATTGGGGTTGTTTGTGCGATTTTGATTCCCGTAGCCAAAGTTATGGCCAAAATACTAAAGCGCACCCAAAACTGCCAAATTAGAAAAAATTTATGATTTTTTGTCATCCTTTCGCTGATTTGCTAATTCAAGATATCTTAGTGCTAACAACGTGCTATCTGACAGCTCATCATCATCTGACTCAGATCCTCCTGCATCACAATTCGTTTGGAGAACCCTCCACAGAAAGTGTCTCATGCAGATCATATGGGTGTTGCCCGGAGACGCACAGTCATGCACATGAGAGCTAAATATCAAGAGAGACTCTCCATATCTCCCCACCAATGCAATCACTCAGTCTCCACTTCATTTCAAACTAGCAGCTCCCAACAAGGTTTGACAAAAATAGGTAAAAGAAAACTAGATTTGATAGAAAATGATGGGCGAAGGGCCACAGGCAAACGACCATCATTGGGAACGACTGTTCAACGTGTTGCAGATCACGAGCAATATGATATTGATCAAACCCAATTCCAAATCACGAATTTTCCTTCTAGGATAGAAAGGTCCTTCAGGGCCACTGAGATGATCACCATATCGGATGTAGAGCATATCCAACCACCACTGCCAGGTCTGCCTACAATCATTAATAGTACAAAAATTCATCATAGTTCATCAGTTTTCTTTCTTCAGTCTAGTTCTAACGAGTCATCGAGCCAATCATTTGCATACCCTGGTACTACTACAGAGGAGCCGGCCACTACAACACAATTGCCTTTTAATAGCATTTGAGCATATC
Organism: Berberis vulgaris; assembly: GCA_963556465.1. NCBI lineage: Eukaryota > Viridiplantae > Streptophyta > Magnoliopsida > Ranunculales > Berberidaceae > Berberis > Berberis vulgaris. The sequence goes on from OY747126.1 coordinate 22,485,488, forward strand.
GTTTTTTAAGTTTGCGCTATGAAAAGCCAGTTTTAATAAAATTATAATCTGTAAACGCTGTTAAAAATGAAGCGGGAAATAAAAAGCGCAAAAGCGCTAATTATTTTGCCCAAAAATTTGATATCATGCTCTAGCGCCCCTCTCTCCCTCATTCTGCAACTCTCAACTCTCAACTCTCCCTCGCTCTAGCTCTCTATGTCACTCTCGCCTCTCTCTCGCTCTATCGCTCTCTTCTATGTCACTCTTGCCTATCTCTCGCTCTCGAGTTGTTGCTTCATCTCTATTTTCGGGTTTTGTTGAATGTTTGAGTGGAGAATGAAGAAAAGGGAGGTCTTGATTGGAAGGAACTTGGAGGATAGTGCTAAGTATGGAGGCCTAAATTGTATCTCCACTTATGTGTTTTGGAAATTTCCAGGTAACTAGCTCAACACACTCAATAGTGATTATTGCAAGAAACAAAGGGTTTATAAGTTACTAATTTCCATCGATTTGCAATTTATTTTTGAAGGAAATGTCGATTTGGTGAAATTTTTGAAGCTGGTCCATAAGAAAGGGTTGTGTATTAGCTTACAACTCACACTGTCAGTTTCGACATGTTTCCATCGGGTTTTCAGAAGGATCCAAAATGGAGGATTTGCATCAACACTTCTACTGCTTTCAATTCCTCCAAGAACAATTATGTCTTCGTTACTCTCTCATGATGGGTAAGCTAGATCTTCCATTTTATCAACATTTCTCAATCTGGGGTCGAGCATTTATGTTGTTTGGTTAATAATTTCGATATGTGTATCTTCAATTTCATTTGTTTTGTTGAGTTTTAGATCTGGGTGTATTTAATTTGCTCGTAATTCGATCATTTAAGCTTGTTTTCATACTGGAGTTTGGACATTATTGGCTAATATGTGTTTAAGATGTTAGATCTGTAATGGGTGTTCAATGTTTTGATATTTAATTGGTCGATTTTAGGTTAATTGGTAGGAAATGATCATGTTTTTTAGTGTTTTGTAGTTTGTAAAGTGTTTGATCTGTTGTTTCTGACATTTTGTGTATCAGCAAGTTTTTAACTCTGTAGAATATTGGTTTAGGGGAATAGAATAAGAGATCTTATTTGCTCTTGTGTGGCTGGAATCAACATTTTGTTGTTATTGTTTGTAAATAACCTATCAGAGTCAGTAATCTTTCTCTAATCCTTTGTAGGTTGAACAAATATATACCATAGTTAAGAGGGAAGAACCTCCTACCTAACACTTTGAGTCTGGAAGGAGACCTTCTATGTTCTCTGGCAACAACGCATAAGCTTTCAGCTTTCTGTTTCTTCTTCTATTATATTTGTTAGGTTCATTTAGAAAACTTTTGGTTCTGAAATTTTGTTGTCAATGTTTCCGATGTCAAATTGTTCTTTAGGTTTATTATGTTCAATTAATATGTTGTTGGAAACTATACTCATGCAATTTGCAAACATTTGTGTTCATAATTCTTCAAATTCTTCATTTATGTTATTTTACTTGGATTGTTTGGAACAATTTTTTTTTATGTCTGTTCATCATTAGGCCCTTTTTTGAATGTCTATTAATCATTAGGCCCTCTTTTCTTTTTTGTTGAACAGTTGATTGAGTAGCTTCAAAGGCCACATAGGAAGATGCAGTATTCATTATCTGCAACTCTGGACATTAAATGAGGATGACTGATGATCTATGTGGTCAAGATGGGAATTTACAAGTTAGAACATGCCCTACCTCCCCGAAATTACTCAAAAAAACGAAAGCACAATCATTGCTAAGACTTTGAGAGTCAATAATACAACGCGTGGGCAACCACCAAGCAAACAAAATCCGTGCATTAAACACGCTAAAAGTTGCTTCTGTTATAAAAGCTTTCACAACACCTTTTATCATTTTATTGATTAGTTTGAGCTCTCCTTGCAGATTCATGGAGAACGAGCCATCTGATTCGACAAATGTGTTGACTCTCAAAGCCATTAGAGAGTCTTTGATTCAACAAGAAGACACAATTGTGTTTAGTCTGATTGAGAGGGCGAAATACCCACTTAATTCTGCAGCTTATGATGAGTCTTCTCAATGCATTCCTGGTTTTTGTGGATCATTTGTTGAATTTTTTGTCAAGGAAATTGAATCACTTCATGCCAAGGTGAGTGCTTTATTTTTGTTTTCTGAGTTCTACGTGTTTGATGGAATTCAAGATACCTTTGTTATATTCTTCATGTATTTTCTGTGGCAGTGAAAATTCTATATAGTTGTGTACTATTTAGTGGGTTGAAGTTGCTTGAGGTTTTCTTGGTCTTGTTTATGGTACACTGTATGTCTTGTTTATTGGTTTTATTCAAGTGGGATTTTGCTTTGGTTAAGAATAATATATTCCTATCTTTCTTTTCCTTTTGTTTTTGTTCTATTTGGCCCTTTTTTTGGGTCAGATTCCAATTTGATTGAAAATACTGAACTGGTTTAGTGGGAATAGTAATGCTTAAGTGTGAATGATACAAAATACAACCATTAAGGTAACTGACATTCTTGTATGAATGTTAGGTATCAACTACCTAGGAGCCTTTTAAAGGATGTTTAACATTATCATATTGTCGTACTTGGCTTCTGCGCATCATGATTCTCTTAGTTTACGCCATAATCGGTCGTGGTTAGTCTGGATGTTCGTGGTCATCTGGTCTCTATACTTGATAAACCTTTATCGGATTTGGTTGGTAATATTTCTGAACATGTAACACACAAACTCAGTTGTAACCATGATCAACTTATTGAAGGAAGTACTTTGGAGGTTGATTGGAAAGAACAACATGCTTTCAAGTAATTCTAATATAGCTCCATATGCACATTGATTATTGACAAACCAAGAGCAACAATTGTGAAATGGAGTTCTAAACATATAGAAAAGTAGCAGGTCTAAATCTAATGGTCTAGAAAGTTTATTTATCTTACATATGTAATGTTTAAGTGAATCTATCATCTAATCCAGGGTATATTACAGGTAGGTAGATATAAAAGCCCAGAAGAGCATCCTTTCTTCCCAGATGATTTACCACCCCAGTTGTCACCTCCTCACAACTACCCAAAGGTATGTTTTCTATCGATTCCCATATCACCTTTGAAGCAAACCTTTATCTGAAAGGAGCCTCTTCTTCCCAATAATCCTTGTCTGCAGGTGCTGCATCCTGCATCAGATTCTATCAACATAAACAAGACCATATGGAATATGTATTTCAAGCAATTGCTTCCATTGTTTGCTGCCAAGGGAGATGATGGTAATTATAGATCTAGTGCAGAGTGTGATCTCAAGTGTTTGCAGGTAAAATGCAAGAAATTTAGTTTCGAGGCTTAGTAATTGTATGCATGGAGTTTTTTACTAACTTTGAAAGAGGTAAATCAATGTTTTTGCCAGGCCCTCTCTAGAAGGATTCCATATGGCAACTTTGTAGCAGAGGTCAAATTCCGTGATGACCCAGACGACTATAGCCCTGCTATTCGTGCTCAGGTATGAGAAATACAAATTTAAACTCTGACTATCAGATGGTCTAGGAACTGATTGAGTGGTTGTGGTTGTTTATTGCTTCTTTCAGGACAGAGATGCTCTCATGAAACTGTTGACATTTGAAACTGTTGAAGAGATGGTGAAGAAAAGGGTTGAGAAGAAAGCCATGGTGTTTGGACAACAAGTAGACCTTGATGACAATGCAGACAAAGGAAACTACAAAGTTGACCCAGCCATAGTTTCTCGGCTATATGCAGAATGGGTGATGCCTTTTACCAAGCTTGTAGAAGTTGAGTATCTCCTCTGTCGCCTTGACTGATGCCTCTCTCAGATCCAACTACGAGAAACTATACTCGCATTGTAGTATTGTCTTGCTTAGTTATGCTATGAAATAACTCCATGGAAACTTGCTCTCTCCCATCTTATCAAATAAATTGAGATAAAAGTACTAATGTTTTCTGATCTTATTCATGTATGCATCAGTTTAATCGTATATACTCGCACATGTCATTTGGGAAGAAGTATCATCCTGAAGGCAACTACATTCGACATTTTCTCCTTGTTCTGAAGGGTACACAACACCTCTAAGTTTCCATTATTTCTATTCTGTTGTAATCTAGTTAACCTTTGGTATATGTTAAGATATGATGTATAAGCATAGTTTAATTTATTTGTTTTCAATATTATAGGAAGCTTTACGAACACTGGGATGCTTCCTTTCCTGAAGAAGAACTTCGTGGATTAATATCTGAGTAGTGGAAGGAAATGGGTTGGCAAGGAAAAAATCATCAACCGATTTCAGGTATGTACCCGTTCCTATGTCTAGTCACTATCTTTGCTAGTTCATAGTTCACCTGACTAATATATGCTTTATGATGGAAGTTGTTTTCTGCAAGTTACTTGCAGGTAATTTGAGAATTTCCACTATTCTAGTAGTGTTTTATGATATAGCATGTAGTGCCGATTTGATTCTTTGATGTGTCTGCTTGGTTTCCACCTAAGTTATTATTTCTCTTGGTTTCACTTTCATGGTTATAATAGAAAACGAGTCAGCTTTTGACGTTTTATACTACATCACATTCAAAGCGAACAATAAACGTAAATCATGTTTTCTTGACTCCTTGTGACATGGTTGAAGGATGTTATTTTTCAAAGACAAAAAAAAGTGTAAACACTAGGTTCTTAACCTTGAATAACATAGGTTAAGAAAATCTAGAGAAAGGTATTTTAGCAAGTTTCGAAGGATAATTTCGTGTACCTCAAAATTTGATATATGAAAATTTTGCACAAATGTCTATTACAATATAGAGGTAGCAATGTAAATTCATCGTCTGTGTGTGATCACAAGCACTTGATCTATGAATAGAGGGTCTCCTCATTACATAAAGAGACAGGGCAAAAAACTTCACCATTTGGATCTCATGTTTTTGGGGTTTGTTGTGTGCACTAGCCACCACAAAAATGGACAGAGAGACAGAGAAAAATTATTGGATTTTCTATGCTTGTCTAGCAAATTGAAGAAAGAGTACTACAATAGAGCTTCAAATCAAAGAATGGAACTCATTCAGAGACTCTTAAACTTTGTGATTGATATGGTCCAGAAACTGATGCACATAAGCTGCAAAGAAAGAAGTAATTAATGGGATGATCTGATGTTTATGGAAGAAAAAACGGTTATAATTCTAATCCAATATTTTTTTCTCTGTCTGCTCTTCTTTGCTGCTTCTCTGTTTTGAACTAAGCCTTCAATGTTTGAACACCAAGATTTCCAAAACATCCAAAATAAGAGTCTTTTCTACCATAAATGTTTCATGTCCAAATGGGTTTTGATTCATTTCAAATATTTAACAAGACTGACCTTTGCATCCAGTGGTCTCTGCAACAGTTGATTAAAAAATGTCAGAAGTTTCAATAAGGAAATGTTCCTTCAATAAGAAAGAATCGTTCAGTTCTTCTTTTCTCTCCTTAATGGGTAATTCAGTCTTAAGTGTTTTATTCATGTGCCAATTAACGCTTTCAACTTCAATCAGGTGATCAATTGGCAATAGGAAAGGAAAGTGGACGTCGTCTTGGGATGGGAATCAACATGTATCCCTCATCTGCTTTATTAGGCCAGACCAAGGATGTGTCAATTGCAGCCCTGCCAGTTGATGATCTTATAGAGAAAGTTGATGGTTTTGCTGGCGTTTTCCCTGGTATGGTTCTGATATCAAGTTATAGCTAGGTTCTAGTGTCCATGAGAGGGAGGTTTGTAGTTGCTGCTAGGTGCTTTTACTTAGAATATGCTTTTTCATCTTTCCTTGCTTCTTTTAACTGTTGCTGATGCAACGGACGCATCTCGCAGTGCTTCTGACATTGTTTTGACAGAACCTGGTCTTAGTGTCATCATAAGTGCTATATTGACCAGTCGAGCCATCTTTCAGAGGATGAAAAATTATACGGTAATGTGCCTGGAAACATCTGATCGAATTTTGGTTATAGATTACTTAATAACCATTTAATAAAACTGGGTCTTGCTTGATGTAGCACAGTTATTGACACGTATGTTTTCTTTCATTTTGCAGATCTATGCAGTTTCTATCACAATCCGTATTTTGCAGATCTATTCAGTTTCTATGCAGTTTCAGGGAGCTATGATTGATTGATGCCAGCAAATGCCTGTGTAAGAAAAAAACTATTCTCGGGTCAATATAAGAAAAAATATTTGGTTCTTATATAGCTACAATATATTCTACTTTTTTACCTAAGTAAGAAAAAATCTATTCTCGGGTCAATATTTGGTTCTTATATAGCTACAAGCCAGCAAATGCCTGTGTACAATTATCAGTTCTAAATATAGTTATAAAGATTTTTTTGAAATGACAAACTATTCATGGAAATAAACACATAAAAAATATGCTTTAAAAGTTGATTGGTCTTATATGTATGTGCAAACTTTGTCCATTGTTTCAGCCAAAAAAAAAAAAAAAAACAGAAGGTTCGGCACATTATGCTATTGTGTCATTGATGCACTCACAGTGGTCTAATTTTCTTGCAGGAAATTCATTAAGGCACTCATTCAAGGTGTTCTTCCTGGGATTGCTTTAAAGATATTCCTTATTCTTCTGCCAACAATATTGATGTTTATGTCAAAAATTGAAGGCTTTATATCCATATCAGAACTGGAGAGGAGATCTGCAGCTAGATATTATATTTTTCAGCTTAGCTGGTTGTTAATTTCACCTCAACTTGCCTGACAGGTAAAAGAAAAAAATCCATAGGACTCATCTTTCAGTAGTAATTGGTAGCGTCGCATCAAATTTATTGATTTCTACTCTTACTTTTTTTTTCCTGTCATTAACAAGGCTTAATATTTGTTACATCTTTCTGCTTTGGCTGGTAACACGTACTTCAGGAAATGCTCCTCTTATTGTTGTACAAATGCTTATTAGGATCATAAGTTCTGAAAATGTTGCTGCTAGGAACCATTGTTATTCAGAACTACAATGTGCTCTTCAAGAGATCTAAGGTGAGTGCACTGCAGAATTCATCTTTTGACTTGTTTCTGTTCATTATTATATGTCTCTCAATGAGAATTAACACTGGAAAAATTTTAATACTTTGCACTGGCATGTTGATCAAACTTGTTGCTAATGAACTATTCAGCAATTTTATATGAAAACCAAAAACAGATCAAGTTTGATCAGTTTGTTGCACAAGGCAAAGTCCTCCACAATTATGCGTCCATTCTTGAGCTGCTACTGCAATTGAGGCAGTGTTGCAATCATCCATATCTAGTCGTGAGGTAAATGCAAGTCTATCATTGTTGTATCATTTATTTTTTTGCATCTAGGATGTTTCTTCATCACGTGTTGTGTAACTGGCAGCCGAGGTGATACCCAGCAGTATGTAGATATGACTGCTTCTAGAATAAAAATTGCTGGCAGATTTAAACCTTGTGCTCACATAGGCTGCCAGGATCTTGCGCAATGGCACTTCCCTGATGGTTCACTCTGTGGAGAGATGGAGGTAGTGGAAGGAGACTTGGATACCCCAAAGCAGATCAAACAAGGAGTTTCTGAAGGACATTCTAATCTGAAACTCAGGGTTAAGAAAACATTTGATGGTTTATTGGAAGTCAATAAACCAGAAGATATGCCCTCCCTTTCTTCTCGAAGCCGGTTATTGGAATTTGAAAATTGTTGTCCAAAAATTATGCCTTTGAGCAGCAGTGCCACCGGAAGTGGTAGAGAAGGTGAGGATCCTAGTATTAATCAGGATGCTGGTGGGCACTTTGATTTCTCTAGCAACAATGGCACTGAGCTCGATTCTCTTCATCATAACTTTGGTCCTACTGGAAGAACTGGCAACAAACTGCCCTCAGCATCATCACATTGTAATATAGGCTGGTTTATTGATTCACACTTTGTAATATAGGCTGGTTTATTGATTCACAATTCAGTGCAATGTATTTATGGTTTCTTACAGAGTATAAATATATCATTCACCTATATGTTCAGTTTTCTTCGAAACGTAGTTTCAAATTGTTTAGCTTCTATGGTTAAAGAAATCAGTGTTCTAATAGTGTTTATGAAATTTCAAATTGATAACAAATGGAAAAAAAAAAAAAAAAAATTGCTATGTATACCTACCATAGCGTTTTTAAAACTCTATCAAAGGCTCTACCAAAACGCTATGAAAGGCTAACTTATTATTATGGTATGGTTTACAATAGCGTTTTAAAAACGCTATGGTAGACTATACCATAGCGTTTCAGAAACGCTATGAATAATCCACCTTCCATAGCGTTTTAAAAACGCTAGGATAGCCCCTATTTCTATTATAGCGCCGGCTGTCATAGCGTTTACTAAACCGCTATGATATCCTACCATAGCGTTTTTTAAACGCTATTAATAAGAATTTTTCTTGTAGTGCGGCGACTGCTGTTATAAGGTCACTTCAGCTGCCATGATTATCAGTTGGAATGCAATGGGCATCGGGTCGCCCTGCATGGTCCAAACCTTGAAGACCCTCTCCTGCAAGTCCAATCCAGAAATCGTATTTATTTTCGAAACCAAAACATCTTCTTCCAAAACGGATCGCATACATAGGAGGTTGGGATAAAAGCATGGAGTCTCAGTTCCAACTATCAATCTATCAGGTGGCCTTGCTTTGTTCTGGAGAGAAGGTATTGATTTCACTATTATTTCTTCTTGTATATATTACTTTTGTTGCACTATTGATAGTTACTATGCTCAAAATACTTGGTCTATCATTTTTGTCTAAGGAGAACCAAACTCGGCTATCCGTACACCCTTTTGGAATACACTCTCAAATTTATGCTCTTGAAGATATGTCCACTATAATCATTGGGGACCTTAATGCTATTTCAATACTTTCGGATAAACTAGGGGGTAGAAGAGTCACTATAGCCAATGTGAAGCATATTAAAACCTTTTTGAATACTCATAACCTAATTGACCTTCCCCTGAATGGGTCCCAATTCACCTGGAATAACAAAAGAAAAATCACCATGGGATCAAGTCAAAACTTGACCGCATTCTAGTTCCAACTAAATGGATAGTATCTATTCTGATAGCCTTTGCTAGGACAATTCATACCCCTACTTTATACCATAGAGCTTTGTCTCTTTAGCTGACATCGGGTGGTGACTCAGATCCCAAACCGTTTAGATTCTTTCATATGTGAACTAAGGACCCGAGTTGTCGTCAAATTATTCATTTCTCTTGGTCCCACAGACACCATACCAGTCCGTCACACAATTTCCACTTGAAGATGAAAAGACTCGGTCACAAATTAACCCATTGGAACAAACAGGTCTTTTGGAATATTGATCAAAATATTCTAGAGACCCTTACTGTTTTGGACAATTTCCAAAACTCTGCGCCTTCCCTTGAAAATGCTTCTACTATTTCTATGTTAGAAGACCGACTCTCTGAGCTCTATCTAAGGGAAGAGTTGTTCTGGCGTAATAAGTCAGGGAAATCTTGACTCAAAGATGAGAACAAAAATACCAAATTCTTCCACCTCTCCTCCTTACTTCGTCGTAAGAGGAATCTCATCCTCTGTCTCCGCGATGAAACAAATACTTGTCATTCTTCTCATGCTTCAGTTGGTCAAATCCTCAATTGGGTATTTTGATACCATATTTAAATTTGAGAATCCAGAACCCGAACCGAATATTCTTTCATTGTTTAACACAACCATCTCTGGTAGGGACAATTAGGCTCTTCTCTCGATTTCGGATAAAGAAGAAATCAGAACAACCATCTTTTACATGGGCAGTCATAAAGCCCCTAGGCCAGATGGGTTTCATGCCTTTTTCTTTAAGCAATATTGGGACATTGTTAAATAGGATGTGGTAGAGGTGGTGACCAACTTCTTCACCTCTCATACTCCGGACCGTAAACTTAATGAGACATTTCTGTCTCTTATTCCTAAAGTTTCAAACCCAACAACGCTTGATAAATTCCGCCCAATCAGTCTTTGTAATGTTATCTACAAAATCATATAAAAAATTCTTGCAAACCATTTGAAACCCAATCTTGAAAGGATCATTTCTTCAAACCAAATAGCCTTTTCTCAAAAGACGTTCCATATCGGACAATGTTACTCTTGCCCACGAAACCTTTTTTCAAATGAAACATTATCACAAAAAGAAACATGCTTGGATGGCAATCAAAATCGACATGGCCAAAGCATACGATAGAGTGGAATAGTCTTTTCTGCTCTAAATCCTAAAACAATTAGGGTTCGTAAAAGGCTGGTATCGCATGATTGAACAATGCATTTCATCATCCTTTCTCCGGGTTCTGCTTAACGGCTCATCTCTCCCGCAGATCTAGGAGTACAAGTCGTGTAGGGTAACTATCCACATGAACAGCTCCTAATCAGGTCGATGAACTAGAGGTACGCAATATAACCTGGTTTACAATTTTAAGCCTTTTCTAAGCCTTATCTAACTTAAGCATCGGAGTGCCATCGGCCACCACACAGTGATCCTTGGCTCATGTTTACTACTTGTGCAGGTCTAGGTAAGCAGTAAGGAAGGATAAAGGAAATCGACTATATCAGTTTGGCATTGTCCGTGGGAAACGACAAGGTCTCGCAATAATGGAGATGTTGCCGAGCCTTCGAACGCTCAAATCGGCAGAGCACCGCCAGTTCCACCACGCCATGAGAGGAACCTCCTCGGACCCCCGCGCCGGTGGTGGCCACAACAGACCCAATGGTGGACCTACTCTCAACACAGATGCAATAGATCGCAGAGACACTAGAGGCTCTTAAACAGCGAAATCCTTCACCTGCAGAGGGAGGCCGTGAGCAGGAATGGCTCGTTCCCCAGAAAGTTCCAGAGAGCATGTTCAGGAGAGCTGCATGGCCCCAACAACTTCTAAATGGACAAGAGGTGGAGATCCTTTTTTCCCTATTTGTTTATCTTAGTTGTTGAGGCTTTCTCTCGATGCTTGCCAAAGCTGAGACAAACAACCTTATCAAGGGGATTCATATCCGGCGGCACTCTCCCTCCATCAGTCATCTACTTTATGCGGATGATCTGATGATTTTTTGCCAAGCATCCTTATATAAGGCCCATCAAGTGAAAGATATTATCGAAGTATTGCCGCGCCTCTGGTCAAGCATTAAACTATGACAAGTCCTCTGTGTTTTATAGCTTGAATGTTCACTAGAGACATGACAAAATGATCAATTGTATTCTCGGTTCTAAGATGTATAACTCGAAAAACAAATATCTTGGCACTCCCCTTCTCTTTTCCAACAAGAAGGTTTTGGACTTTCAATTCGTGGTGGACAAATTAGCACGAAGCTTTCCTCTTGGAAAGTCAATGTACTATCTCAAGCTGGTAGAACGGTCATGATCAAGGCTGTCATTAATACTATACTGGTTTATACCATGCAATTTTTTCGTCTCCCATGTTATGTCACAATCAAAATTGACACCATGGCTCGTGATTTCTGGTGGAATGGAACAAATGAAAGTAGAGCCAAACATCTTTATACCTGGAATCAGATTGCACTTTCTAGACACTTGGGGGGGTCTGAACATTCCTTTAACCAGAAATAGGAATTTGGCACGCAATCTTGAGGCCATCGAACTCTTGCACCATAAAACTTAAAGAAATTTATTTCAGAAACAAGAGTATCTTTCAATCACCAAACCTCCAACCTTAGCATCTTTTGCCTGGCATGCACTACAAGAAACAGGGTCATTAATAGGTGTCTGTCGTAGCTATAATAGATACAGGGTCTATTATAGCATTTTAAAAACACTATTGTAAGTTGACTATTATAGCGTTTCAGAAACGCTATAGTAAGTCTATTATAGCGTTTTAAAAATGCTATTGTAAGTTGAATATTTATAGTATTTATAGCGTTTCTTAAACGCTATAGTAACTCTATTATAGCGTTTTAAAAACGCTATTGTAAGTTGACTATTTTTATTTTTATTTTTTGCTATCAAATGATTTTTTATAACATCTTATAAGTTTTATTTCTAGAAAATAAAAATCTAAATGTGCCAAACTTAAACATTTCAATGAAAGGAGGCAAAGTAATGTAATTAATAAGATAATGTATTACATCAAGTCACAAAATCTATCAAATAATAAAGATAATGTATTACACGTAACATTTCTTAACTCTCTTACAGTACGCATCTCCCGATTTTCTGCTTGCAACTTGGCAATAGTCTCAGCTGCATATTACTTGCAATTTTGAAGGGGGGTTTTGAGGATCGACAAACAAAGATTGATCACCATTAGGAAACTCTTGATCAGTGAAATGTGTTTCACCTTTTGCAGAGAGAGCTTCCTTAACTGGCATTTCAATTGAAAGCATCCGTTGGATGATTTTTTCTTATGTTTCCATTCTCGATTTCCTAAATCTTCTAGCAAGAGGATCAACATCAATTGCCACGGCCTCACGGTCATATCTTCTTTTTCTTCCACTTGAATATTGTCCATCCCAGTCAACATCATCTCTATCATACAAGTCAACACCCGCAGGATCATTGTCCCACTCATCCACCTGCATAAGGGTAAAAACAGTTAAAGGAAGCAACAAAAATATGCAGAACTGTACTTGAAAATTTTTAATGTGCATAAAGAAAAAAGTTGAAAAAGGTAAGTATGAACTATTCAGAAACATGAAATACAGCTTCAAAGAACATACTCTAGAAGGTGAATCACTCCACTGCCATCCATCTTTTGGGAGATCAATTGTGCTATACTCAGCTGAGCTTGTAGCAGCATGAAGAGCCAGAATTTCATCTTCAGACAAACACCTTCCCCATAAGAAAGCATCCATTATATGCATATTTGGATCCACTCCTTCACTATCTGATATTCCAAATCCATCCAAATCTGTTGGTGGTCTAATGCCAATCCAAACTTTTGTTCCTTGTTCCCATATGCCACTACCCAAATGCAATGGTAACCCAGTCTGATATCCATCAAAGCCACCATCTAAATAGCAATAGTAGCTTCACCTAATTCGGCATCTATAGTAACTGTCACAATATGCCACCTGCATAAGAGTCATAATAGACTAGTTAGCTTGGCATACAATGGTATACCCTTTAGTAGTTAATAGTGCAGATGAATAACAAGACCAAAATATATTTCCAGATATCATTCTCATAAACTACAACAGACATAACAAATGGTGGATTAGGCATGTTGATTACAAATATCATTCTCATAAACTACAATGGTATCACATCCACGCTCAAGGCTCTTAGAAAAACAACAATTTGTTGAAGTGGAAGAAATGGTGGATTAGGCATGTTGATTACAAATAGTTAAATTACCTATTTTTGACATAAGCACATGCATGCTAAGAGTACAAGCTATCCCAATTCACCGAAAACCGTTGTACTCTTAATTTCAATTCTTGTTGATGCCTAATGCCAGAGTAGCACTAATGCTTCCAATACTTAAGTGCAAACTACATACAGTATCAAATACCTTCCTATTTCTCTCAAGCCATACAGAGATCAACAAATTACATACAGTGCCAACCTATACACTAATGATTTCCGGCATTACTAAAACTACCCTGGTTATTCCAAAATTTACACCCCTCCATAAGGTTGCAAGAATGACCTATGCACTCCAAAGCAGCAAAGAAATTGAATTAAATCTAATACCAAATAAGCAAGCTTGCACGACAAAGCCAAATTGAACATAGATTCCTCACTAAGGTTTGGAAGGCAAAAAAAAAAAAAAAAACAATAACGATGTTATGAAACAACCAATTACACAAAAACCCAAACTGTCAGAGAAGGTGTCACTAAAGTAAGGCAAATGAAGATTTTTTTTTTTATATAAGACAATCGTAAACATGCTTATATCACATGGCATACTCATCGTATAAACAAAACATACTTTTAAACAAAACATAGTAAACTTTTTGCAAATGTATGATCTATGTTGGATTATACCCTGAAAGATTAGTTGACCTTTTAAGGCTTTATAGGACCCCCAAAATTCATGAAGGTGATCAGGGAAATGCTATTTACTTGAGATGCTAGCCTCTATGGGGAGTTTACCTTTACCTTAATCTGCTATCCTGTAAATTATCCTTTGATGATATATAACATCAAGATGATAATATTTGGCAAACGTGCCTAACATGTAAGTATTAACATAGCGGAGCTCCTCTTGGCAAAACCAATTCATAGGAAGTTTACATATGGACCATATAGGTTATGGTGAACACCAGTTCAAAGCAGAGGGAAAAAGAAGTGACAGTCATTCCAATTTTCTAAAACTGTTCTTAGCGTACGTTTATCCATGTCCCCGAATGAGAATGATGCTATACAAAAGGTAGACTACACTCATATATAGTGTTGTATTTTATATTTGAACTTATATTCTCTCTAACCATTCCATTTGAAGGTTCTAGAGAAGCATCAAATCAGAGCTTTTAAACGTCAAATATTTATCTATTAAGTGGCATAGAAATCAATATTTGTCATATGCCAACCAAGCTTTTTATACAATCAAGAAGTAAACTAAATAAGAAGAATTTCAAACTCAAAATCATCTTTACTAAGTTAATTCAAAAATGCTATTTCCTATACAATTTCTGACCTTTAGGGCCCTCAACCAGAATGAGATCCCACTCGATGCTACTGCCTTGTCAACAGACTCCTTATCGTTGAAGATCACGTATGCTGCCCTGAGATCACAATTTTGGATAACATCATTAACAAGATAGGTAACAGTGACTAAAGAACCAATATCAGTGGGAGCGCCACACTACACCAAAAATACCCATTAGCAACGGTTTTAAACCGTGGGGGTAACCCATTGTCACGGTTTAGAGCCGTAGGCTGTAGAGGCGTCGCTAAATCCCCAGTAACGGCTAAAAACCGTGGCAAAACATATTAGCAACGGTTTTATGCTTGATGACGGTTGATGATTTAGCCACGGTTATAAACCATTGCAAAAATGTTAGCCACGGTTCTAAGCCGTTGCAAAAATTTTAGCCACGATTTTAAGCCGTGGCAAGTCATGGCCACGGTTCTGAGCCGTTGCAATATTTTTAGCCACGGTTCTAAGCCGTTGCAATTTTTTTTTTTTTTTTGCTATCAAATGACTTTTGATTACATCTTATAGGTAAGTATAATTCAGCACGTGCATCAAGTAAATAAAATTTAATATGACTTTTTATTAAATTTAAAAACAGCATTTACAACCTCTGATCAGCAAATTCCAGCAATTGCTTTCAAGCAATTCATTACAGCAGCAACATTTACAATTCATTACAGCAGAAATTTAGATCATTCACAATTCATTACAGCACGTGCATCAATTTAGATCATTCACAACCTCTGATCAGCAAATTCCATCAATTGTTTTTTCAGCAAATTCAATAATGCGCCCTTCTTCGTCAATTTTCATCAGACCAAATGCAATGGCACGTTGTTCATCCATTGGCAGCGCAGCAACAGTGATGTCAACATTTGTTTCTCTATGAGCTTGAATAAACTTCACATAGTCCATACGGTATAGATGATCTCCAGCAAGAACCAAAAACTCCATCACATTGTGCTCTTCAAAGAGCCATAAATATTGTCTTACAACATCAGTTGTTCCCTATAAATCATTAAAAACATGAATAAGATGGGGCTTCAATCATGAAGATTCTAAAAGATAACATAGTAAGGAAAACTTCTTTAAGAAAGATTTGCCGTCTTTGGATAACAGTAATTGAATTTAGAAAACTATAACTGTTATTAGAACAAAGCAGAGCAAGCATGACCAATATCCTGAGGGAAAAAACCAAAAATGTTAAGCCATGCATGTCAAAGGGCTATCAATTTACGAACCTCATTATATAGACTTCCTGAGCAAACTCTTGCTGCATATCTGCACTTACGCGCTCAGGCTTGAGGACTTTTACAGATCTCCAAATGATCCAGATGCAACTTTGTTTTCAAATTTCAACAACCTAGGGTCAACTTCCCAGACATCAGTGCCATCAGTAGGTATTTTTACAAGATCAGGGATGATTTCAGTTGCAGCACGCCAATCCTTGCTGAATGGAGGGGATGAATGTGGTCTCGACCAAGATTGCATCTGCAGTGAATCTTCAAAATATGATATACAAATTGCTGTAATCTCACAACTAAAAAAAAAACAGGGAGAATA
Organism: Berberis vulgaris; assembly: GCA_963556465.1. Taxonomy (NCBI): domain Eukaryota; kingdom Viridiplantae; phylum Streptophyta; class Magnoliopsida; order Ranunculales; family Berberidaceae; genus Berberis; species Berberis vulgaris. The sequence goes on from OY747126.1 coordinate 22,501,660, forward strand.
AATAAGTTTAGACCTTCAACAATTGGTCTGGCCGTAGTAGTTGGTAGAGGAGCAGCAATGGCTGCCCATGGGTCATCATCATTTGGTGTTGCAGCAGGTTTCAAGTTCAGAGGTTTTGAAGCTGTTCTGGGGGCAGGAGCAGCAATATATCCCCAAAGATCTTCATCTTCGATAGGAGGCAAGGAAGCCACACTTTTGGATCTTACACCGCTAGCTGAAATGCAGAAATCCTGGTTAGATTGAGGATAGGATGAATGCAGCCTGAATATTTTGTGGCATGCAGCTAAACATTTTACAGGCAGAATTTCGTTTCCTCAAAGTACCAATACTTGCAAATATGCAGTGAAACAACTGCACTGTTTGCAGTATTGCAGAATTGTCTACCACACTCATTACCCAAACTATGAGCACAATAGTCTCATTGGTACGAAAGACCTCGCTGCCTATGCAAATTGAACAAAGGAAACAGGTATATCACATTTAATACCAAAACCTAAAGTGATTTTAAGGATCATTACCATGTGGCTTTGGTATTGATACAGGCCGTTTCTGAGCAGCTTGGATGTTTGTAAGAGCTGGAGGCGGCTTCTGCTCCTCAAATGGATCAACATCATCCCACCTCTCTTTGTCACTGTCATGCCCTTCATTCAGAATGCCATTGTCAAGTTCTCCCCAACCATCTGCTGATGATGTCGGCGATAAAGGGGCAGGTTGATCAGTTGAGCTAATACCAGGATTCTCATAAGGACTTGCATGATTTGGTATTGCATCTGGAGCATCCATAACTACAATTCTAAAAAAGGCCAAGCTCAGTAACCAATTGTATAACTATGATATATAGAATATAGCCTAATACTTTTGACAGCTAAAAATGTTACGGTTACTATTAGAGAGCTTAAATTTTAATATCCGTCGATTGAGTTTACTCGGATTGATTGTATACATACAATCAAGTCTGACAGTTGCAAAAAACTAACAAATAATCATCAGAATAAGTCAAAAGGCTTCAAAAGGATACTCATCCAATTTTTAGATTTCACATAGTAACCATTTTTAGATTAATTACTAATTAGAACAATTTCAACATGGTTTCATTTTGTGATTTTTTTGTAAGGTAGATTTTGTAATGATACCCTTTAAGTACCAAAAACTCCACAAGACATTCCATAATTGCACTTCTGTTTGTTTTGAGAATCGTTTCTTGAATCACGATCTAAAAGATAAAAAAACCACATATTTGCATTCGATATTAAAAATCCTTCAGATCTTTTGGCCACACGTCTCCAATCTGCTGATTTAATTGAATGTCAATTATTCAGAGACATGTTTTGATTGTGGCCTAAGAACTTGGTTATAAACAAAAGTTGTAGGCTTATAGCCAATTAGAATTACGAATCCCATGATGATTTGAAAATACTCTCCGATATTATTCATACGTAGTGCATAAAGAACTAAAATGGTAATTAGACGTTAGACATACCAGAGCCCACCATCAACAGAAATAACATGCCCAGTGATGTAAGTGGAAGCGGGGAAGCAAAGGAATGCCACCAACGCTGAAACCTCCTTTGGATCTCCAACACGTTGAAGAGGAGTTCGAGCAATTATCTTATCCACAAATTCCTTGTCATTACGCAACTGAAAGGAATGCAAAAAGGCAAATTTAGAACAAGGGTAAATGTTGAGCATTACATTCATATATTTTTTCATGAAAAAACCACCAAATACAATGTTTTGTAACCATGTTAAAGCTCTCTGTTAAAAGATGATACATAGCTTACTATAAGATACAAAGTGAGATCACTCCAAATAAATTTCATATATGCTGATCATGTTTCTGTTAATTGAAATTTAAATACAGATATATGCTTGCTGCAAACCAACGTAAAGCTTTCTGCATCTAAGTTTTGGGACTAAAACTTCAATTTCAAATTCAGTCCTTGATGTTATAATAGAAACGAGTTTGAAATAATGATAGTATAGTTCACAGAAATGATCATGCATAGAGGAGGGATCTCTCTCCTCTAAAGTGGCTATGTAAACTAGCTATGTTTAAACACAGATGGAAGTCTGAAAAATAAGAAAGGCAGGGACTGGTGGCATCTTTAGAAACAATGCTGGTACAGTGAATAATGCAAAAAAATATAAGATTCCATAAGTAACATCAATATCTTAGGAAGAGTATAGCATAAGTAACAAACCTGATTATGGTCCGGAAAGGGGATTATAGAAGCACAAACACCTAAGATCAAGGAAGGATGGATTTCGCAGTGGAAAGACAATCTTTATTCTTGATGAAGACAATATTACTTAAACTACATCACTTCCTATCATTGTTTCTATTGGCATTATGGAAAGACAAATAAGCATATTAGTGTGTGCTTGTGAAGACTGCGGAAACCATAACCATAATGGAGTTCACTGACACATAAAAACTACTTCTTAAATTACTTGTTAGCCTTCCTTGTAATGTACCCTCTAGAATTTGATGTACTTTGATTGTTGAAAATAAAAAATTCAGACTTTTTGTGTGTTTAAGTCAATATTCATTATAAAAGACTTTAACATGGCAATGATGTCAACAAAGAGTCAATATCATGATATAATATAACATGGAGATAAAGATTCAAAACACTACCAATTTTCAGTGTTTAGCATAAGCAAGAGGAAAATCTTGGTGATTGCTAAACAACTAGTTTGATCTAAACACCACTTAAGTCTTAAGCGACAAAATAAGTTTGTGCCTCCGACTTCGAAAACATAGCTACAGTTTGATCAGAGAATTGTGCTTAAACTGATATTGTTTACCATGACTCAAACTCTTCATGGGACGAAAAGATATCAGGCAAGATGAAATTCAGCAACGACCAGAGTTCAGCCAAGATATCATGGGACTGATATTGTTTACCATGACTTAAACTGTGTTGCTTGGTTGTTTGCTCCTATAGCTGCAGCCTTCCACCCACCATAGTTTCCACTGGGATCACTCATGTATAGCTGGAAGCCAAAGTTCTTGTCCCATCCTGCAAATAGAAATGAAAACAATCAAGCATGAATGCTTTCTTCCCACAAAAAAAATGTTATATTCTAAGTAGCAAGGCAGCATAAGAATCTTGAAAGAGTGTATGACTCTTGGAAATATATTATTTTGGTGCATAAAAAATTCCCAAGTTTTGGACAATAAAAACTAAAATAATGGGGGAGAAATCACTTGATTCCCCCCAAATCCCACAATCTCGACTAATCTTGCTGTAGAAGTCCCTAACAAGGCTAGCTAAATATGAAACCTTAAAATACTAGAACAATAACAAAAATTTGGATGAATGATGACAACTGCAGTGACTGAATTTAAATAACTCACAAGATTTGACAACTGAATGTGGGAGACTCTCCCCTTTAAAAAAGTTTAGCCTAAACCTAAAGAACATAGCACCCACTTTAAGAAACTTCACAAGCAAGCCACGAAAAATTGACTCACTTGAAAAATGAACTCTCCGTCTTGCAGCTTTTGAACACCATCTTATCCAAAATCCATTATACAACAAGTTAGTTTTTCTAATTGAATGAAGAAACACTTTCAATCAAAATGTCAATCCATTTACTAAACCAAAAGCAGTAGTATAAGTAGCAGTAGTAAGCAACCAGTTGATTGAATTAACTTTTGCTCTGTATGTTCATTTCGGGGAGCTTTCAAACATACTTAAATAACTTGTAACATGTATCTTGTTCATTCATAAAAATTTAAGCTTCACAACAGGGGAAGTTAAATACCACATTTCGGAGAAGTTCAGTCTATACAGAACATCAGTCTCCTTATCAGTTTCTTCAATGGAGGTGACAAACATATAGTCAATTAAAATTCTTTGAACAGAATAACAATAATCAAGTTTCTTCTCATTAGCTTCTTTAACATCCGTCAATAACACTGACAGACAGAAGTGAAGAGATGAAAAAACATTAAAAATAGGAGCTATATACCCAAGAAAATGCTGGGAAAATCTACACATGGTGCAAATAAAATCATTAATTTGCTATATTTGAGTAAAGACAGAAATATATACCCGGCTTCTTCAAAAGCTTGCCAGCATCTTGTGCCTTCTTCATAGCCTTCACTGCTTTAGCCTTTATATAAGCCACATCTACAAGTAACTTTCCTTCTTTCTCTTTCTTACCACGGTGTCCACCCTGCAAATTTTCAGTGTCCACGTACTTAATGACTCTAGACAAACTCCCCGCCAACAAGGAATATGATTCAGTTAATGCATCTGCAAAAGCGATGATAAAACAGACATGTTCTATGTCATCGCCTTCGTCCTCCATCTCTTGAGCAGCTTCCAGCCTACGACGCTTCTTTCATGGCAAGTTTTTCTACATCAAAGTAGTGCCTCCACATAATCAACATTTATGTCGTAACAAACATCCAGAAATGAAACAAACTAGAGGAAAAAATTATGAAACCTCTCGCTCCCGCTTTCACTTTTCTTTCATTTTGAGATCTTCCGCTTGCTGGGCACTGATCACTTCCTTCCCCATTCTGTTGTTTCCAACAGAGGCCTGTAAAAAGAAAATGCACATCTTCATGATACAAGAACTTGAACACAATGCAGATGAAAAAAATGCCAATCTGGCTGCTTAATCCAGAAAAATGCATAATTAAAAAAAAATTGAAATGGAGAGGAGATTTGGAAAGATCATTCACTTACTGCTAAGGAATTGAGAACATTGTGCAGTCCATTGCTTTACCAGGTGTTCCACCAGAAAGAATGTTGATTTCTTTTGGTTCAATACCAATAACCTGAAATGTGAAAGAATCAAATGAAATATGAACTATCAGTACCCATGTTAAGTAAATCAGACAGGAAATAAATGTTTAATGCAGTAACATTGTACTTCTACATCCCTCCATGATACCCATGTCATGCAACACATGATGGACAAGGGGATACGCCACCTGTCAGATATGTATGATTTTAGTTTTCTCATGAAAAGAATAGAAAAGGAAAAGAACATGTTACCTTTACATTAGGGTTCTTCTTTTTCAGGAACCGACCAACCCCAGAAATAGTACCACCAGTTCCAATCCCTGCAACAAATATGTCCACTTTGCCTCTTGAAGTAGTAACTAGGAGTTGGAACAAACCAGCGCCTCTATAAAGATCTTAAACCTCCTGGGCTTCAGATGTAGCTTTGAGGCTGTGCAGCTGTGCTTTTCCAGTAAAGACCACCTGCAACATTATTTGTTTATTTACTGTATTTTTATTTTCTTACGAGGAAAAGAGCATCGCATATCAGCAAAGAAACAAAGATGAAAGTATGCAACTCCAGGCTATGGGTATACTACATTAAGAAAATTACAACACAAATGAATGAAAAACAGAGCATTTAGAAGTAAATCAAGTTGAGGCAGTACATTGAAAAAACAGGTATGGGTATACTACATTGTCAAAAAATCAGGACAAAAAGAAAACACTAGTTCCAGTAAACACAAGCCTGAAGTGAAATTAAACAATCCTTCAGAATGTGCTTCAACAAATCAGTAAAGTAATAAAAATATATGGTTATCACTTGGATTTGATTGTAAGAAATTTCACCATACCAAGGGCCTCCAAACACTTTTAATCTTATAATGGCAATGAAAAACCACTAGAATAGGAAAAACACATTTTATAAACCATTTGAGCCTTGTCAGGTAGGAGCTTCATGAATCCAAAATGCATTAAAACAAACATCTGTCAAGGCACTGCCTATTGCAACTAACCTCTGAGTTTGCAGCACTATCAATCCATTTTCTTGTAACTGTAGTGACACAAAGTCTCATTTGTCCTTCAGGATTCTGATAACTGCACTCAAATAAATGATTATGTAGATCAGTTTAGATTAGACCAGCATTACCTTGAAGTAAATAGATAGAGTGGAAGTCCTATGATGAGCAAAGAAACATACTTCGTTAGAAATTGCAAATATAGTTGTGGATTGGAAGCTCCTGGAGCAACATAAAACAAGTTGCAGCTTGATTGCTACAACCTGGAGGAGGTATTTATTTAATTAAAATCTCACCAAAGGGGGCAAGCAATCATCAGCATGCCTCCGAAGAACAGAGAATCCTCCATGTGTGCTCGTGTCGGAAGCAGTTAGAGTCTTGCAAAATGAATGGATTGTGCACGTTTGAGGCTCTGGTAGTAGAGGATCTGGGCTTGTAACTTCAGTTTGCTGATCCACAATGCAGATGAATAATAAATACACACAAGCGTGATGAAAAGGAAGAGAGATGAGTGAAATGTTGACAAATAAATATCTTGAACAATATTCAAGTGCATGTAGTACTGGGGATTTTGGAAAGCAATGGTTAAACTGAGGACATAAAGATCGTCAAAAAGGACAACTTACTTCTTGATCAACCATTTACGTAGCATATCCGGGAAAAAATTACAATCTAAAGCTAAATATAACTTGATCAACCACTTCTTTTCAGAAATTGTAGGGATGGTGCAACCTTAATTGATCAACCACCAATAAACGTTGGCGAGATATTAATGTAACAACCTTAATTCACAAAATGAAGAAAATTACCTTGCTACAACCAGGTACTAAGTCTTGAAGAAATTTCATCCTTTCACTGATCTTCTCCCTTCTTACCTGCAAAGAAGAAATCCCCCTTGGTAAAAAAAAACTCCCAGAAGTAATAACTAAATTGAACAAGATCGATGCTTCACATAGAATACTTACTCGCTCTGCAAGACTGTGGTTGTTTGTTGCCTGACCCCTTCTTGATCTAACATGAATGTAATCTTCTTTCGGTGCATAACCAATGAGTTCCATAAAAGAAACAAATCAATGGATAACCAATGTACATCATGAAACCAGATGATAAGGTCTGTGTAAGATGTCTTGGGAAAACAGCCAAAAAAACTCAAGAGGTAGTTGTGGTTCGGTGCTTTACATTTTAGAATTTTTATCTATGCTTTTTCCTTTATTTCAGTGTTCTTAATAGAGCTATTTTAAACAAGCAGACATGAAACTTAACATAATGGTAATTATGTTTAGAGGAACTAGTCAATATAGATCTTATTTCAGAAATAAATGTTATCATGTTAAGGAGGTTGCACCGAGAGCTTTCAGTGGTACCATATACATTGTTAATAGAGCAATGGCAAAAGAAGTTATATGCTGGATAAGTTGTTTATATAGATCCCATTTTATACCTTGATAAGTTCTTCCTGCATTTCTAGGAACTCCAATTTCCTCCTCTCTGAAACAGAATTTTCAGATGGCAAAGATGTCACTTGAACAATATCCACAACCTCATCTGGCAGAGAGGACATAGTATTCATGACAGCCTCCTCTGGTCTCAACTTCCCAGAAACTGTAAAAGATCTGCACCAGAAACAGAGTTTAATGCACCCCACTTTTAAAACATATTTGAAGAAACCACAAATTATTATACCGAACAAATACATCATGAGTTTTACTATACTTCACAAAAATTGATTAATTTACCATACTACTCTGGATGCTCTTAGTACACACTTTCTAAACGTTAATCACCTAATAGTACTTCACAATCAATACATCGACCTTAATGAAATTCAAGGATTCGACTTTGTACTCCCCACATCCACCACCAATGTACTCTTCCCCATACAGGGACGAGGATGTATTCAAAATTGATTCCCAAAAGAATTCTCTACTTACACTGTAACAGCATGTCCACCAAAGGTGTAGAGAATATTAGTAGCTCTAGTGAAGTACAGAACCAGTTTAGTTGGGGCTGAGTGTTGCACCCCATCAACCTGCCATAAATAAAACCCAAAAACTAATTAACACCAGTAATCAAACAAAACTGAAGCATAAATGGGTAACTCTACACCAAAACCCTTACATGACCATGAACAAGAGCAACAACAGTCATGTACCAAGCTGTATAAGTGGTCATTCCAAGCCCCAAAAATGACCATATTCGGTAGTTGTGGAACGAAGGTATGAACACAGTAGTCGCACAGCAAGCACCGAATATATAAGTCCATGTTCTCTTATCCAGTCGATCGTTAACGTAGTATATGTTACTGTCCAAAATCAAACCAAAACAAAATCCAAGATTAAAATTCAATCCAGTTTTTCAGATCAGAGCTACAACATGAAATAAAAACTTCCTGGCATAGATAAGTTATTTGAACCACCACAAGTATTGGGTGCCGAGAACAAGTATAACTAGTCCAAGCACACACATCTCAATCTAGTGTAGCCGAGTCATCCTAAATACCAAGATTGTAGGTGGTTGACTGACTTAGTCACACCTGGCCGTAGTCCGTTGCACATGATTCACATAAAAATATATTATGATATTTTATTTCTCCCATCGATGGCACTAATCTAAATATGCGACGCTAATAACAGTGAACTTTTCCTAATTTTTATTACCAAACAACACAGACTTGCTTACCTTGCACATCCTATAAGCTGAATCACAGACCCAAAGAGAAGAAAAGTGCAATTGAAAGCCAGTCCCAAAGCCTTCCAGTAAGGTCCCAGCAATCCTTCCAGCACTTTGAACCACTGCATAGTTCAGATTAACTCAAATAACCTGAGGTTTATAATTCTGAACTAAAACACACTTTTTAGTCTGTTTTTATACTCGAATTCAGACAATCAGCAACATCCCGCAAGCCATGTGGCAACATCCCGCAAGAAGATATTTCACAAGTTCATAAATAAGTTTAGAAAAAAGACCACAAGTGGAGCTAAGATATGAGCATCAAGCTTTGGATATGAGCATTAATAAATACGAGTAACTACATATTGCAGGATCAACATATAACAATATAATCTAGGAGATAAACACATTTGAAAACACAAAGGTAGAAGCTAGTTTAGAACAGAAGCAAGTTGATTAAACAGTAAATTGATACCAGGAGATAAACACATTTGAAGATCTTAAATGGAACCCTAAAATGAAAATGGAAGGAGGCGAAACCAAACCGTGAAATTTTCAAGCTCTCTCTGACTCTGATTTTCAAGCTCTCTCTGACTCTGAAGCTCTCTCCTCCTCGATCTCTCCTCTGCGCCAAACCTCTCTCTGACTCTGATTTTCTCTCCTTCTCGATCTCTCCTCTGCAATAGGTCGAAAATCTTTCTCCCAATGACCGCGCAAACTCTATTCTTCTCCCCAATTTTTTTCGCCAAAGCGGGAAACCAGTTTTCGCCAGAGCGCAAAAGTCCTCCCTCCACACATGCGACTCACGTGCAAAACGCTCTTATTTAGCAACGGTTTTTTGCCGTGGCAAATGAACCCACGGTTTAAAGCCGTGGCCATCTTTAGATATAGCCACGGTTTTAGGCCGTTGGCCACGATATCCACGGTTTTTGGCCGTGGCAACTAAACCAATGGTTTAGAGCCGTGGCCAGCTTCGTGCAGCTAAATAGGCCTTTTGGTGTAGTGCCAATTTTACCCTTTTGGCTGAGTAGTTACAGCATCATTTAATATCACAACTCTAACAACTTCCCCATACTTGGCAAAATGCAATGACAGAGCTTCTTTTGTTGCAGCAAAGTGCACCTATGCAGTGAAAACAACATTATTTAGAACCAACACAGGATTTATTGATCAGTATCAGAACACTTTTGAAGAATGACATTATAAAAAGATCAACAACCTAGGTATTTCTTTTAGTTTGGTCCAAATAAAATAATCCAAAGACCATAGTGCATTTTTTTTTCAAAGGTTAAAAATTATGAGGGAAATACAAGGACTTCCCCGGAGGTCACCCATCCTAGTCCTTGACACCACTTTTTTTTTACCTTACTAGACAAGAACTCTAAACAATCGACAAAAACGAGATCCAATAATGGAATCTGCAACCCCAACCTGTCATGCATATTGAAATTGTAATTGACTGAACCCCACATGACAAACCGGTAGGAAGAATCATGTGTACATTTTGACAAAGTTCCATCTGGCATGATCATACAGTCCTTATACAGATAGTTATTGAGGTAAAATTATGACAAAATCGTAAATATGTAAGCACATGTCTAGTTAATAGGATAGACACCTTAGGAAAATATTTGAAAGCACCTCATTGAAAAAATGATATTTCAAGAAACCAAAGCCATCTATAAAAAAATGCAAAAGTATTAATGTGAGACCCTTGTGTGGGCGGACCTGAGGGGGAGGGTGAGGGTGAGGGTTGGAGCCCAATAGGCCCAACAGGCCCGTGGATCCCAAGAGGGGTTGGGCTAGCTACCAAGGGGGATCATAGTCCCACATCGCCTGGGTGCGGGATGGTTATGTGCTATATATGTGCGAGGTTGGATCCCCATAGTAAGAGGCCTTTTAAAGCCGTGCGGGCCGGTTGGGCCCAAAGCGGACAATATCTTACTATGCGGATCGGGTCGTCACAATTAAGTTCTAGCATCTTTACGTTTGTCACAAACACAGTTCTTGAGTCGACATCTTCCTCGGTATCATTCACCTTACCTGCAGAAGTATAGGCAAACAAAGTTTCTTGCTCAGCATCTATCTTATTAAAAAGCATGGAATGCATTTCTAAGATAACACAGATATCAACATAAATTTAGTCAGGAGAAACATATTAAATAGGTATTTCTTTATTACTATTAATCAGCTACTCCAACAGTAATATCAAATGAAATTTGTTTCAGCAATCAAAAAGTTCATAAAACAGATACAGTTTGATTCAAAGAAGCGCTTAGCATTCAATTGACAAAACGAGGAACAATATCTGCAATAGGGATACAACCACTTTAGTGCATTTTTGTAAAAGGGCTATTTACATCTTCCATCTAGTTTAAACTGGGGAAATTTTACTTGCACTTACAACATAAGATAGATGACACAAATTCCTAACTGCTAGAGTCCCATAGAAATAAAAATTCCATATAGTCTGCAAGATACAAACAGAATCAAGGAAAGAAAGGAAGGACGGCAAAAGTAAACAACATAACTCAGACGAGCTCGACCAACTATTTAAGATGAGTATCCAATCTAAAATGTAAATTGAAGAACTTGCTGTCAAGGAGGGCCTTACCACAACTTGATGATGAATGAGATTTGCCATTGTTGCTCTCTAACTTTTTCGACCGAAGCTTAGACATCTCCATTTCAATTTGGTGCAATTTTATTTTCATGTCTAACACTTCCTGCATGAGAAATTCAGACTATCACAGCAAGCCTACCTAAAATGATTCATCGACAATAGAAAAAACCTTTATAATAAATTTTTTGAATAAGAACTCATTTCTTACGACTTGCACAGGCTTGAAATTGGAGTTCACACCATCCTCACGGGCAACCGCTAGATGTGGTTTAGTAACCAAAGCACTCGAAACCACAGCTCCTGTACGAGAAGCTTCAAATTCCCTAGTCGATTGTTCTGTCGACACCTTGTTGGCAATCAAACTGGTTACATTGGGAAGGGATCTGTATGTTTGATCTGTCTGCATCCCTCCTACGTATCTAGTTTCAAATGAAACAGCCTTCAAGCTCTGTGAATGACCGCATTTAGCAGACAATGGTTTTATGGATTGTTCAAGGGTTCCTTTGTCTTGGAGATGTCTATCTTTACCATCTCCTGAGGCAGTTGAAGTATGATGACAACCAAGACCACTGTCACTAAACTGCCTCTTCCTTCCAACATCCAGTTTTCTCACATCATGGTTAGTTTTAGAATCGATAGGGTTACAATTATTATAAAAAACTGGACCCTCTCTAATATTTGGTTTATGTTTACTTTAAACATATGGTGTTATGATTTTCATGTACATCATCGTATAATCAAATATATAACAAAGTAGCATGTCAAGTATATATATGAATCCCACAAACAAACCATTCATAAGCAATCAGTGAGTTAAACATCTCTTGCTCGCCTCTTTCATCAAAGGTTGAAAAGCGTTCGGAAACACCCATCTCAACGTCAATCAAGAAAAGTAAAGTATTGATGGAAAGTTCACAAAACCCTAAATCATCTGTGATTTAGTCATTATATGTTTCTTTTAATCACAATTAGCATCCTCTTTATTAGAATAGTTTTCTGTCAATTAATTTCGTAAAAAGAATCCATATAGTAATTTCATCAGACATTGCACCAGTTAGTTCAAAGTGATGAAATCAACGATTGAGTTGTTAAATAGAAAAAGCAAAACCAATGAAATTTCTAGAATAATGAATCAAGAACACTTAAAACACTGAAACAAATGAAGGAAGAGAGACACAGGGACATACTTTCTGGATGAGATTGGTCTCGCCGCGGCCGTTAGGGAGAGGAAGTGTTTCAGACAACATGGCACAAGTGTTCTTCTGGCTCACTTCGCCACAGTTGGAGCATTTCATCTGAGAGAGAGAGAGATTTCAACAACCAAGTTAGCAAACAAACATCAAGTAAAGTAAATAATAAACCCTAGACGAAAACGAGAGAATGGAGAAGGATGTGTGTTGAAAATTGGAAGGAAGAATGGAAAGATACCTTGAAGTAGTAAGCGAAGTCAGGATCATCGCAGCCTCCTTGTGGTTCGAGATTTGTGAGACCGTCAAAATCCGCAGAGATCAACGACATCATGTTCACCATTTTCTTCAATTGTAATTGCAGAGAATAACAAGTGAGAGTCAAATGCGAAGAACAAATGGGTGGTATTTTAAACGAGGCGAGCAAGAGAGCGGGCGAGCAAAGAGATGAGGGACGAAGGGTTGTTCTGGTTTTGCCGAGAGGGAGAGAAAAGGATCGCTTTAAGTCAAAATTTTGAGAGAGCGCCAACAAGCCTGCCAAAGTTGTTTTTACAGCGTTTTTTTTATTTTTGAAGAAATTAAAAATTGACTTTTGATAGCACATTTGGCAAAAACGCTATTAGCAAATGCTATCAATGAGCATTTGTGTTGTAGTGATGGTAGCCTCGAGGCACTTGCTAAAATGAAACGCCATATTTTTTTGGCAAATTCTTTCTTATTTGGGGAAGGACTGCTGGGTCAAACTAGGCCTGATTTTGGCTGATTGTACTACACATCAAATCCCTCAATTTTAGTTAGTAAAATCCATGATCTCTAGATCTATCCTGTAGGACAACCATTGCAATGGAACTTTGAGCTCATCACATCCATGTGTTCCCTAGCCTGTAGTCAAAGACATTATGGATATTGTTATAAGACCATCTCTCTCCCCAGATACTCTAATCTGGAATTTTGATAAAAGGGTATTTTTTCAATCAAAAGTGCGACGCAGGCCTTTGTTTTTAGAGATCTTGAGACCTCCACATCTTCTCACACTAGCCCCCAACTACAAACCAAAATTTATCATGAAATGTGGAGAATTAAAATGCCCGCTAGTACACTTCTCCTGCTCTAGAAAATTTCCCAAAACATCCTCCCTACTTTGACTAACTTGACCAGGATTCACATGCCAATATATGATTATTGCGTCTTTTGCCAGAACCATAACAAAGACACTATGCATCTGTTCTTTCTTTGTCCTGTGATTCGGCGACTCTGGCATCTTTCCTCACTTCCTATCAATTGGATAAGTACCAACTTAGTTGAACACTCAACTCCTGGGTTCTTCCAATTCATGTGGAACACTGCCTCGATTCATCCCCTCATAAAAAATGAAATGTTGTCGCAATTCTCGGCTGTGATCCAAACCATATGGTCCCTTCAAAATCAAATCATTTTTTCCAAACTCAAGTTCACCACTCAACTATTCACAAGGACCATAAACCACACTTGGTCAGCCTGGCATAAACAGTGGTTCTCACCTCCCCACAGGGCCCGAGAGAACAATGAACCAATATCCTTGTTGCATGTCCTTGAAACAACGCTCAAAGATAACCATCCTAATCCTCCATCACAAGTCATGCCACAAGTCATTTCATCAGGTCCTCTACCACAAAACCAATCTTCTGGACTATATCTTATCACCTTACAATTCCAGGCTGTCAGACACCACAAACTAAATTCTTACTCTAGCAACCTACAACCTTTCCCTTGTTCCCTCAAATCGGACATGATTATGGTTAATTATGATGCATTTTTTCACCTCATCTCAGCAGAAAACTTTTGGGGTTTATGCAGTTGATGCTTTTGGCAGAGTATGTGCTTGGATGGCTAGTCGTATTGCAGGTCTAGTTTATGATAGTACTATGGCAGAGTGCTTTGTAGCAGAAGCTGCTCTGTTACTAATCCTTCTAGGCGATTCTGGAACACTTCACTCACTCCTGCAGGAAAAGTCGAGGACTAGCTTTGTGATGGATGTGGAGGCCAATTATTATTTGTATTACGACAATGTTATTTAGTCTTTCCAATTGGTACTGTAATTTTATTTCCCGTGAACTCAATAATGAGGCACATAACTTAGCTACTATTATTAATCATATTTAGTCTATTATTGTAATCGTATTTACTCTATTATTAATGCATAATGCTTTATTAATTTTTTTTTCATAAACCTAGTTGAAGAATGAGTAAATTTTTTGAAAAAATGTTTCCATAATAAATATCTAATTTCAAGCGTAAGCGCAACAACATACACTCGACACGCGCACAAATCCTCCTCCTTCCCTTTCTCTCCCTTCCCTTCCCTTCCCTTGCTGGTTTTACAAAAACATCTATTCTATTCACCCTCCTCCTCCTCGGGGATTCGCCGCTCCAGATCCGGATTTTGCTTGCTTCGGTCGGGATACCGCTCCTCTTTCTCTTCTCTAGTAGTAACATTTGACGTCGGCGTTCTTCGATCGCCTCGCCCCGTCCGCCATGAGTACAGGAGAGCTTCTCAGCATTGAACCTCAGGAACTCAAGTTCCCATGTAAGTAAGCTTAAGAGAATTTCACTTTTCTTTTTCTTCTAGATCTACATACATATCTTATTGTGTTTTTGGTTTTCTAGGTTTTTTTTTTTTAAACGTTATGATCATTTTTTTTTCTCCAGTCGAATTGAAGAAGCAGATCTCTTGTTCTCTCCAACTTTCCAATAATACCGCAAATTATGTGGCTTTCAAGGTAACCAACCACCTTGGTTTTTTCGTTCGTTTTAAGATAGATCACAACAGCTCTCTCTCCCTCTTTCTTTCAGAGACTTTAAAATTGTTGGTGGTGGTAAATTATAGGTCAAAACAACGAATCCAAAGAAGTATTGCGTTCGACCCAACACCGGAATTGTAATGCCTCGATCCACATGCGATGTTATAGGTGCGTGCTGCTTACAATCTCATGGATGGATTCCATCTCTCTGTTTTTTTTTTTTTTTTTTTTTTTTTTTTTTTTTTACTTTATTTGCAGTTGATCTCATTAATAAATTTGTTACATTTAAGCTTAGTTACAATGCAAGCACAGAGAGAAGCTCCCCTTGACATGCACTGCAAAGACAAGTTTCTCCTACAGAGTGTAACTGCGACTCCCGGTGCCACCACTAAAGATATTAACCCTGAAATGGTAAGCAACTCGTTTTTTGTTTTTGTTTTTGTTTTTGTTTTTGGCTTTTTTTTTCAGGGATAGTTCACACACCATGCAAATTCCTTTAGTTTTTGTTTACTACTGGATTTTGTCTAGTTTAACAAGGAATCAGGGAATCTTGTTGAAGAGTGCAAATTGAGGGTTCTCTATGTTTCTCCGCCTCAACCACCGTCCCCAGTTCCAGAAGGATCAGAGGAAGGTTCATCACCAAGGGCATCAAGTTCTGACAAAGGCGATCTAAATGCTTCTGACTTTTCTGCTGTAAGTACTTGAGATGTTGTCTGTGCTCATCTCAAAGGTGGATATTCTTTTATGTGCATTTCTTTTCTAAGAGAAAATGATCTATAACTGGCTCATATTATGGTTCTTGTAGGTATCAAGAGTATATAGTGAGCCTCAAGAAAAATTGTCTGAGGTATGTTTGAATTTAAACTACCTTTTATTTCTGTTGTTATTTAAGCTAGTAATCCCTTTATGCCCTGTTGCAAGTGTTATGACATACTCATATCAAACTCTTCAATAGGTTGAAACCTTTTTGCTAGTGAATTGATTGGCTTTGATTCTTACTTCAACAATTTATAACTATTTGAGAATTTTTTTTCCTATTCATAAAATTTGTTTCCTAGTGAAAGGGAACTATTATGTTCTTCGTGCAACTTCTATGTTGTTGGTGCTTTTTTTCTATGAAGCCTTTACTAGTGTGCTTTGGTAAATCATTTATCCTTTTATGATAGCAATCTTGGCTGTCTTACTTTTCCCATTCTCTTCAATAGTGACCTACTTTGAGCTTTTGTTAGCAATCTATTCTATGTTACCAATTTTATTTCTCCTTACATTTTCAAGAGGGGTTGAATGTGGTTGGTGAATGGAACACTTGCATACTTGAATTTTTTATTGTGACCTACTTTGAACTTTTGAAAATTTTCCTTGATTAGAGATGTGTTGGAAATTTATTTAAGCATAATCTCTTTAAAATAGAAAGAAATTGGGAACTCATAGGTGGACTCTATATGATCTGAGATTTGAGCTCTTAAATGGTAGGACTCAAATGGTTGTGTTTTAGTCATTTTAACATACCTAAAAACTTAAAGCATGACTACTTGTTAATATTTCATATTTATCTATGTTTTAGATTTTATTGAATAAAAAATTTGTTATTTCTGGTCATGTCAAAGAGCTTCATCAAAGACATTGTGGTGACTAAAACCATGATAGATTAGCTACCCACAAGACAATTCTTGTTAATGACCCAAACTTCTTTACAAAGCCCACCAAATTTCATAGTGCACACGTTCTATGAACTCCACCTTCATCTTAAAGGGCATGTCGTTTATATATTTTGTATCAGTAAAACAAATGACTTTTGGATCTGAAAGAGTGAAATAGAATAAACAAATGATTGTTTTTTAATTTTCTTAAGGTTCAATCAAATTCATTGATCATTTCATGAGATTACAATGAAACCCGTCACCCTCCAAAATGGAGAGATATCTCTCCTACTACATAAAGGATCTTTTAGTGCCAGTTTATATTTGAGTATGACCGTCTCATATTGAATATTTGAAGCAAAGTAGTACTCATCATAGTGACGCGGACGGCGACTAACAAAAGTTAGATATGAGTAACGATACCATGTGAATGGTAGATAAATCAAATGAAACCAAAAGTTGTAAAAAGATAAGAAGGTAGGATGGTGGTGAGCTAAGCTTGGAGGGGGCCTTTTGCTATTTATGAGTTTTAGAGCTTATCCATGAAAAAGGATCATAGCTGCATAATAGCGGAGCAAAGTTGTGTCATAGTTAGGTAAATAACAATGGTTCTTTTGCCAAGGTACAATTTGTTAACTCGGACATGTAGATTGCATCAATCTTAAAGAAGCGGCGAAAAGTAGATGAATGGGTCAGTGCACATCTTCACTATGCTAACGATGGCCCAATATGCGTACTAGCATATACGTTGACAGTGGCAAAACTGCGTGTGGAGAATATGAAAAGTTGATGAATGGGTCACACACGCACACAAAAAAAAAAGAAAAAAAGATGAAGGACAAATAATGTGGAAAGCAAAGAAGTGGTATGGGTTTCAAGTGGAATTATTTCTTGTATGTGATACATTTTGGTGACTCCCACCCCCTTCTGGAAACTTCGACTCAGACCATGTTGCATTCCTGCACCAATTCACCAAAAGTGCATACCAAAACAATATCTAATTATAGAACTTATATAGTTTGATATATTGATATTTTGAGGGATAAAAACAAGACAATATACAAACAAGAAGAAATACAAATGATGAAAAATAAAACAATGACAAGGGAGACATGAAGACAAATAGAGGCAAAAGCATACATCGAGGCATATAGATACTGAAGATGGTAGAGCTTTGTTGAAGATGAATCATTTTAGATTACCTACTGGGGCTTGTGAGTTTCGAAGGGCATTTGCCAAATCATGTTCCTATATTAGAAACATAACATAATTGCTATCAAGTATTGTTGCTTTATGCACAATACAAGTTAACACAATTTTGCTCAAATAATGGGGGTTTTGGATAGGTTTGTTTTGGACCTTTAGGATGCTAACTGAAACATGTTAACGTTCGACATCTCTACTTATACTAGTCAAGAAGTAATTCTTTTGTTTGTATAAGAATTTATTTATTCATTTATATCAGTTGTACTATTTGTTATTTTATGTGTTCTATTCTAGATAGCAAAGTGTACCAATATATTGTACATGTATTCTATTAAGAAGAATTGACTGCATATTAGAAAAGAAAGTTAACCATTTGTTAGAATTACTGTTTGTTCTGAAAATATTAATTTTTTATTTCATATTTCACCCCCTCTTGAGCTCTTAGGATTACTGCTTCTAAAGCTGTCCTTAATTCATGCTTCGCGCAAAATTCCTCAAATGTTATATTTGGAGAATGGTTTGATAAAACCCATATATTTTTGTAAAATCATTGTGTTCTAAGTTAACAAACCTTTTCTTGGATTATGGTTCCATGAGCATATTACACTAACTATCTTCAATTTCACTCACTGGACTGAGACATAATGCTGGAATCCTTTCCTGGTGTAGCTGTAAGTGATGCCTCGAATCCATAAGGAGAATTGGAAGGAAGGAAATTAAGAGGTGAAGAAAGGCAATGACTATTTGGCACCACAGCCTACTCATCCACACCACCCATTTTTTTTTTAAAATTTTCTTATTAAATTTTTTTACCTGCTCTCCCACATGACCTATTTAAACCACTATTCTTCTTATTCTCTCACCCTCTCTTCATAAGAACAAGAACAACATCGAAGAGGGTAGCGAGAAAGGGGGCGATCGATTGCGAGGAACGGTGTGAGACGACCGAAGACGACGAGAGATAAAAGAAATGGAGCCACAACCACTTCCGCCCCTTTTCTTTCTTCTTCTCCTTCCCTCTCCATCTTCTTCTCCTTCCCCTCTCTTAGTTCTCCCACCATCTCTTCTCCCACTTTCTCAGTTCCCTTCTATTCTTCTCTCACTCTCTTCTCGCACATGCCGTTGTCCCTCTCTCTCCCCTACTCCTTCCTCTCACCTTTTCTATTTTTTTTCTTGCCCTCGCGGCGGACCATGCGAGGATGGGTTCCTCATTCGCACGAGCTGCTGCGAGGGCAAAAAAATTTGACCCTCACAGAGGTGTGGAAGACTCGCTATCGCGGAGTCACTCAAATTTGTGCAGTAAAGAAAACAGAGTATTGTCCCTGACTTTTCACCAACTTTGACGCTCGATTGAGATCAAGTCTCAAGCTCATCAAAACATGAAAAATGTAGTACTCTGAGTTATCTAATGAACACAATTTGATTCACTTATGGTTATTTATTGAAGTCACGTTATTCTTTGCCACTTGGTCGTTGCTAGACAGTTTTGAGTGACTGAAGTAAAATGATCATAACTTGCTCATTTCAAAATATTTTCAGGTGATTCAAATTGTGTTCATTAGATAACTTAAAGGACTACACTTTTCATGTTTTGATTAGCTTGAGAATCGATCTCAATCGAGCATCAACGTTGGTTGAAATCGGGGACTACCCTGTTTTCTATACCGGACAAATTTTAGTGACTTTAGTAAAATGACAATAACTTTCTCATTTCAAAACATTTTCAGGTGATTCAGATTGTGTTCAATAGGTTACTCATAATACTACATTTTTCGTGTTTTGATGAGCTTGATAATTTGTCTCAATCGAGTATCAAAGTTGGTCGAAAGTCAGGAATAATACCTTGTTTTTATGTTTTGAATGAGTGCTAGGTTGTTTTGGAAAGAGAGGAGAAGAAGGGAGGCTGGCGGTGCAGCCGTTGTGATGGCTACCATCGCAGTCCCATCTCATCTATTTCTCGTCATCGGGCGCTTGATTGATTCACCCTTTTGGCTGAGTCAAATGGAAGTGGAATGAGAGAGATTGGGGAGAGAGTGACGGTTTAGTTGGGAGAGGAGAGGGATAGGGAGATTTCGATTGAAGAAGAATGAGAGGGAGCTTTCAATCGAAGAAGAGAAAAGGAAGTTGGGAGGGGAAAATGAGATTTTCATCGTTTGAATTTGGGAGGGGAGGGGAGAAAGAGTTATGTTTTTCCTTTTATGGGTGGCGTGGAAGAGAACTGTGGTATGTAACAGAAAGTGCATGGTATGGGAAAGAAAAAATTAGGTGGGTGGTGTGGGTGAGGGTAAGTTGAGGTGCCAAGTAGTCGCTGCCTGAAGAAAATGAGGGAGAAAAAAAGAGGAATTATAGCAAGAACTATTGAGAAAACAGGGAGAAAACAAGAATTGTTTCAATTGTCAAATCAGGTCTCTACAATGATGTAAAATCATGTCTCTACAATGATGGAAACTTGGAGACTTTATACTATAGTCTCTCGCTCAAAATACATCAAACAAAATGAAACAAACATGAACAAGCATTAATATCCCCATACATTTATTAAGTGCATTCATGTATTTAGGAAATGGGGAGATACATGAATTAGCATTAAATGTGAAAGGAATTCCTACATCAGGCACCCCTCCTTTGAAAGAACACATCCTTGAGTTCACTTTGGAGAAAAACTCATGCTCCAGTGGGTAGAAGGTCGAGGATGTTGGCATTCTTCTCCAATTTTTTTAATAATCTTGCAAGCCCAAACTTCTTCATCCCAAGCTTGGAGTATGTACCTGCCGGCACTCGATCCTTACCCAAGTACACCATGACCGAATCCCCGACATTGAAACAGTGAAAACGACGATGTTTATCAACATCTTGCTTTTATTTGGCATTGGAGGCTACAATAGTTGATTTGTCATGCTTGTAAAATTTGATGGCATTCTCAGCCATGTGGACAAATTTATGCAATCCTGGCAACGTAGGCAAAGCAATCAGATCCAAGGTATGATTGAGGACCTTTGAATGTACTATTTGAAAGGAAGAGAAACAGGATGAACGATTGACTAAGATATTGAAGGCTAATTCGGCTTGGGGAAGCATAAGATCCCACTTACGAGGGGTGTCCTGAAAGAAAACGAATCAAGTTGCCTAAGGTGCAGTTGACCACCTCGGTTTGGGGATGAGAAGTGCTGTTAAATTGGAGTTCAGTGCCCAAACGAAACCAAAGGGTTTTCCAAAAGTAGCTCAAGAATTTGTTGTCTCGATCTAAAGTTACATGATGGGGCACTCCATGTAGACGTACAACCTCTTTGAAGAAGAGATTTGCAATGTTAGAAGTGTGTACAAAGTGTGTCATCTATGAATAAAACCTACCACAACGACCATGACAAAGTAAACACCACGTTGGGTACGAGGAAGACTCAACACAATCCATGGAAACATCAGTCCAAGGTGCATCCGATTCTGGTAATGGGGTATATAACCAATTATTTTGCAATTGGCCTTAGATTGTTGACAAGTGAAACATCTCCACACAAAGTTAGTGGCATCTTTATGAAGAGAGGGCTAATAATAGCGTTTCTTTTAACTGCTCAATAGTTTTGTCTCGTCCCATATGGCAACTTCAACCACCACAATGAAGTTTTTTGTTAAGGACATAAGGTATTCACCCAAAGAACCTTGGGGAATGCATAACCATGATCCCTTGAAACGGAACCCATCTTGAAGCAAGAAATCATCAACATCATCATCAGCAAAGTCACCATCATTAGCAAAGTCACCATCATCAGCATTTTGTCCAAATTGTAGCAAAGTCATCACCATCAGCAACATTTTGTCCATATTTTAGCAAAGTCACCATCATTAGCATAGAGTTGCTTCAAATAGTCAAACCCAGTAATATAAGTGCTCTCCGTAATAAGCAAAGAAACCCTACGGCTAAGTGCCTCAGCCACTTTATTGTGCTGTCTAGATTTGTGTTTGATGAGGAAAGTAAACTCTTGAAGGGTAGCAGACCATCTGACATGCATGCCGTTGGTACGGGAAGCTTTGTTAATGGCTAGAAGGGCTTGATGATCCATGCAGAGAATAAAGTGAATAAGGTAGTGTCTCCAATTATTCAAAGCTTGCACCACATCATATAGTTCTAATTCAAAGGTAGTTCATTAAGCATCTCAATATTAAAAAGCACCGAGACATCCTTCTTGAGAAATGACAACACCAATACCAACAATAGAGGTGTCACATTCAATCTCAAAGAGCTTAGAAAAATTTGGTAAAGAGCAATGGATGGTTTTTCCTTGAGAAGAGCAAAAAACTCTTCTCCGCTTCTTCAGTCCAAACAAATGTCTTTCCCAACATACATTCGGTAAGATGGGCAGAAAGGGTGCTGAAAATTTTCACAAACCTTCTATAGAAAGAGGCTAAACAATGGAAACTCCAAACAATATGGATGGAAGGTGTAGGCCATTCCCGAATAGCCTTAACTGTAGAATCATCAACATGTATCCCTTGTGCACTAACAATGTAGCCGAGTAAGTGATCTCTCAAGAAGGTACACTTCTTGAGATTGTATAACGAGTACTATCCTTGAGGATTTGAAGAACTTGCCGTAAGTGTTTGAAATGCTCCATCATAGAAGGACTATAGACAAGAATGACTTCAAAGTAAACCACAACATACCAATGAATGGCTGCAACACTTGGTTCATAAGACGCATGAAAGTGCTAGGAGCATTTGAAAGACCAAATGGCATCACAAGCCATTCGTAGAGTCTGTCCTTGGTTTTGAAAGTCGTTTTCCATTCATCCCTATGACGTATGCGGATTTGGTGATATTCGCTTTTAAAATCAATTTGGTAAACACTTTTGAACCAACCAACATATCTAACTTATCATCCAAGCACGGGATTGGGAAACGGTATGGTACCCTTATCTTGTTGATGGCACGAGAGTCCACCCACATATGCCTTGAACCATTTTTTTTGGAATAAGGAAGGGACTGCACATGGGCTGATAATAGGATGCATAAATCCCTTACCAAGAAGCTCTTGAATTTGTCTTTGCAACTCGGCATGCTTGGAAGGGTCATGCGATAATGAGGCAAGTTTGGATGACTAGCACCGGGCACTGAATCAATGTGTTGCATATCTTTCATTGGTGGCAATGAATTAGGAAGGTCAGCTGGAAAGATCTCTTTAATCTCATTCAAGAGAGGTTGGACAGCAGCAGGTACAGGTTGGAACTCCTCAACAAAGTCATAATCCACTAATGTGAACAAATAACTAACTTCCTTACAGTCATGGCGAATGTCCTTGGATAACAAAAAGGTTTTTCCTTCATCCTTGGGAGAAGGACAAGAAGGTTTGCCACACATCAGACCCAAGGTGAGTCGTATGCCATCCTTTTCAAAGCAATATGTATTAGCTTGGCCACGGAATGTAACATCCCTATCAAATTGCCATGTTCTCCCTAGAATCATATGAGCAGCGTCCATCTCCACAGCATCAAAGTCAGCCTCATCTTTATACTTGCCAGTTGCTAGTAGTAAATGAAATCCGACACCTTTGAGTAACCTTAGATGCACAATCATCACGAATCCAACCAATGGAGTATGGGGAAGGATGAGGTGTCACAGGCAACCCCAGTTTCTTTACCATGATGTTAGAAACAATGTTTTCACTGCTTCCGGTGTCAATTAGTGGATCACACACTTTCCAATGAATGAAGCAACGTGTACGGAAGATAGAGTTTCTTTGTGAAGAGTTTGATGCAGCATGTAGATAATATGCCTACAAACCAAAAGGGAATATGTCGTTGTTGAGAATGATTTCGGGTTTGGCTTTGCAGGTTTTGGGTGATGGGTGGAGCTTGACGGGTATAAGTGCAAGGGGGAGGTAGTGTATGCAAAGAAGAAGATGACCCATCATCTACTTCTTTACCGTTTTTTACTCAAAGCTTGTTCATGGCTTCCATAGGTGAAGCCAATCTCACCCCTATTTGTATACTTTCTGATTGTAGAGATTCAAATCTAGCATTTTTAACAAAGTCTCCTTGACTTCCATCATTGGAGTTGTCTGAGTTGTTGTTGTTGTCAGCCATGGCCCATGAGATGAGGAAGGATAAGCACACTGTTACTTGAGGATGAATCCAAGTTTGCTCCAATTTAAAATTGGTGACAACTGATTCCACACATATCCACACTCTCTGCTTTTCACGACTTAGGTTATGTAGTTCCACAACAGGATCAAGATGATGCATTGTGTTCTGCGATACCTTAAACCATCTCGATGGTAAGATTGACTTATGCTAATTTCATTAAGTTTGTTGCAGAGAAGCAAATGAGCATTGTGCATCATTACTGTTCTGTTTGGTTCCACCAGCATTACCAGCTACTTGAGTTGTTTGTATTTGAACAAAAATTGACATGGTTGTACTGTAGTTTGGTTAAATTTCTGCACGATAATACCCTGAAAAACCAATTTATGTCGCTGTAATTTAAGTGACCAACTGAACATAGTGCCTTTTTGTTTACTTTTTTAGGGTTTGTGTGAAAAGTGTGTTTCTCTTTGTGTTCAATCATATTTGAAGCTACTTGTTTGATCCATACATAAATGGTGTGATCTATGAGATATTTCGTTGACGTCTGCTTTTGGTTTTTATTTTTGGAGATTTTCTATCTTGTGCATCTCACTGATCTGTATTGTTAGTTGGATGTAATGTTGTGGATCTAAATACCTGCATCTGTATTCTTCATAAAATCCGTGTCATTTAGTTGAAATTTACCTTTCTTTGATGTTCAGCTATTGAATTATGCTAAAAATTCCATAATTTAACTTGTTCAAAACATACTAGTAATTCATGGGTAAATTTTATGATTTATTTATGGTAATATTTGGTGTTTATTTCTTATAAATATCCAATGTTGTTAGGCAAAAGCTCTTATTTCGAAGCTTACAGAGGAGAAAAACTCAGCAATCCAACAGGCTAACAAACTTCGACAGGAACTGGTAAAGAATTCATTTTCAGAATTTTGACTCTTTGTTGACATGGTGATTTCGTTCACAGCATGTGCTAATCAAGCAACATATTTGCAAATACTCGACTTTTGGACAACGTAGAGTAATGCTTATATTAAAAAAGGTGAATCTCAAAATTGAGTCCAATAGTTAGAAATTTAGGAATAAACTGATTTCAATGCAACTATTAGAAGCCTTTTTTTTTATTGGATATTTGTATTAGATGAAATAATTAATACTGAAATTTCTGTAGATTTTGAATTTGTATCTTTTCTAGAATGGCAAATAGATCACTAAAACCCTCAAATCAGACAATAATTCGATTTGTTTTTTTTGTCTTCCTTTCCACTTCCCCTCAAAGTTATTTCTACTTGTAAATCAAGTTGGATATTTCTCAGAGTTAAAAGGGAACCGCTGAGAGCCTTGAAATTTCATTTATTGTACCGATAAATCCCCTTGTCCCGTTTTTAATTTGCTTTGGTTCTAATTGCTGAGACAACTGAAAAGGAAATCTTCTTGATATTCATTTGCTTTAGAATTAGCCGTTCGAAGACGGAGTATCTAGTGTGCAACTTTGGGTGTGAACCAAGAGGGAGAAGTCATGCAATTGAGATCGAAGGTGTCGAGGTCCCAGAGTGTGAGGCTTTTCGATATCTAGGGTCTATAATTCAAAAGAATGGGGCTATTGGAGCAGATGTAGACCACAGGATTAAAGCTGGTTGGTTGAAATGGCGAATGGCGTCAGGAGTATTGTGCGATAGAAGGATGCCTGCAAGGCTAAAAGGGAAATGCTATAAGACAATTGTTCGACCAGCCATGCTATATGGTTCAGAATGTTGGGCTACTACGGGACAACATACGCATAGGATGGCAGTAGCAGAAATGCGTATGTTAAGGTGGATGTGTGGTAAAACTCGTAAGGATAAGATTAGAAATGAAAGAATTAGGAGATACTTAGGTGTAGCGCCCATAGAGGAAAAAATTAGAGAAAGACGTTTAACTTGGTTTGGTCATGTGCGGAGGAGACCGAGCACGACGCCAATTAGAAAATGTTTAGATTGGCAAGTTAATGGAGGGTGTAGACGGAGGGGACGACCGTTGAAAACTTGGATGAAGACGGTGAATGAAGATATCATTGAGCTTGGATTAGGTGAGGAAATGTGGGAAGATCGCATTGCTTGGAGAACCAAAATTCATGTAGCCGACCCCGAAAATCTCGGGAATGGGCTTTGATGATGATGATGATGATGATTCATTGGGTTACAACATACCTTTTTATAATTATTTTATCAAGAACTGATATGAACAAAGGATTTCCATGTGATATCATCTGATTGAAATAGTTTCTAGTTATTGTGGTAATATGAAATAAATCTGCAATCTATAGCACAACATCTAGCATTCACCTAGATTCCAATGAGATCATTTTTTAGTTTCAGATGATAGGCTCTGATTCTTTTAGTTGAGTTTGGGTTCAAAAAAGGGACCCAGGTTTGGAACTTCCACTGCAGTGCCCTATAAGCCATATAGGAGGTTTAGTCACCCTGCACAGCCTTGTAATGGCAGAGATTATCTCTTTTCTTTCTGTTGTTGGCTTTTATGTTTTCATCGCCCTTTGCCCGAGTTACATTCACGAGGAAGTTCTGTGCTGTTAAAATCAAGTTCTTGGAGTTTGATGTGAGACTGTTTTCACCATTAGAGGTTGTGCGTCATGGAAGTTAAATCTAATCCTTCAGTATTATGTTCCTGTTGGATTACAGTTTCTCCAATATAGATTGGGTGGTCTTTGAATTTTCATCTGAATCAATGTAATCCACCAACTTTGAAATCCTTGAAGTTAGCACAGGTAGTACATCTTCTTTAAACCTGGACCTTACCATTGTACTTCCAAAGGCTTCTTTGACGAATCCCTTTATGGTGCCCTTCCCTTCCCATCCCATCCTATCCTCTCCTTTTTTCTTAGATGAGCAAATAAATCTTGATTAAAAAAATCTCCCAACCTGCCAGATTGTCTTTCTTTCTATGGGTAACAGATTAACAAATGTGGCTTGCCACCGATTGGTTCGTGTGAGTTTGCTAAATCATTTTGGAGGGCGTCTCTGGGGAATTTGGAATGGACTCTTTATATTCTGCATCCTTTGAACTTTCACTTCTCAGTGGAAAAAGTTTGGGAGCTCGTGCCCTCGTACCTGGGGATTGAAACAAATAGTTCAAGAAATATGAAGAAATGCTTGGTTAATGTGTTTCATTTTACTTGATGGTAAAACAGGAGTCCACTTATTTTTATTTCTGAAAAGTGTCCAAGATTTTAAACATGGAAAGAAGGAAGAGAGGAAAAAATAACAGTACATAGCCATCCAGCCAATGAATTGAAACTGGCAGAAATATCAACAAGCATAAAAGTTTTCATTAAAATAATGTCTTTCTTGTTCAATGTTTTGGCTCCAATATACTTTTACCGATCATGTTCAGACTTTATTCGTCGAAATTTGCATGGAGGCTGCAACTCAGGTCCCTTTGGGTGCCTAATTGGCTGAAAGAAAGATGACTTTTTCTCTAATAGAGTTCATTTATCAACCTTATAGTTATTATTGAAAGCTATGCAGTTAAAACGGATAAAGGATCCATAACGGTCCAGAAGCGTTATAGGTTATAACGAGATATAATGTGATTAACGACATATAACGGAATATTTTATTAAATGTATTTTTAATACCCTACAAAGTATTGATCTATTATAAAGACAGAAAAGTAAATCATATTTATAACATTAAATTCAAAAACATCGAAACATTAATAAAAAACATCTTCCCTTTGTATGAGAATGAGATCACAATAGAGAGTGTGATTGACTCTGTCTTCTTTCATTCTTTTCTCGTTCTCTGTTAACCGGCGAGGTTTGGTTCTCTGTCGATTGGCAACGGCGAGCTGATCCTTCTTCGATCGAGAATAAAATGTGTGATTTTTTTTATATATTAGAATAAAAAGTTAAAACGACATTATTGAAAAAAAAATGTTATCTCAATAACAACCATATAACGGATTTATATCGAAGCCCTGATAAAAAATGTGATAATCTCATAACGTAACAGCTCACCCCCATTAAACGTTATATCGGAGTTATATCGGCGTTATAACGTTGTTTTAACTGCATAGATTGAAAGAGAGGAAAAACAATCTTCAAAGCAATAACAGGATCATGCTGCAATTTGCGAGGTCATAAAAGACTTTCTGCGGCATTGGGGAAATGTGTGGGAATAATTCCAAAGATAGAGTTTCATGTGTATATGTTTGATTGGGGGACTTTTTAGAGTGTGATAGCTCTCATTGTATGTTTCTTCTTCCATCGTGACCTTTAAGTTTTAATATTCCCTGTTTTCCTTGGCTGATCATTAAGCACAGCAAATGTGGTTTCCATATACGACATTGGAAAAACTTGTGTTAGGTACAAAGATGGAAAACAAATGAAAAGTCCATGTAAAAAGGATGATCGCGAAACGGGAATGCTTATCAAAAGTTGGGGTTGGTTCATAAAATGGTTATATTGAAATTAACAACATGGAAAAAGATTAGTAGATTACTACCATTATTATTTTTATTAATCTTATTTATTTATTTATTTATTTCTAGTTAAAAGAGTGCATTTTAATAACTCAAAATGCATTTTATGTTGCAGGAATTGATGAAGCGGGAAGGCAACAAAAATCGCGCTGGCATTTCTTTCCTGTATGTCGTACTTGTTTGTTTGTTTGGCATCCTTCTGGGGTATCTGTTGAAGAAAACATGACCTGCTCCTTGGTTAGTAGGCAAAGTGGAAAGAAGCATGAAAAAGCAAAAAAAAAAAGAAAAAGAAAAAAAAGGACAAAACTATAGTGCTTTTTTTTTTTTTTTTTTAGGTACCCATGAATGAACATTCTAATCGTTGTGTTTTTAATTGTTAAAGCAACACCCCAACTTGTACTGCACTGTGATGCCTCCTGCTTTGTTCAGACAAGCATTCAGTCTGATTTTTTTCTTGGCTTGTGTAGTTCATATTTGGGATTATTTGTAATGACACTAGAAATGTTTCGTGGCCTTCTAGGCCGTCTGTAAGAAATTCTGGATGCATGAAAATTTTTGGTCATTGTTCAACCTGATGATGCATGTTTTACCATTTGCAATGAGTAATGACTTTCTGCAGGAAAATTGGGAAAGGGTTGATGGATAATTTTGAACCAACTCTTTGTAGAAAGGTTATGGAGACATCTTCATGCTGTATCGATCCCAGGGATGCTCAAAACATCGATTATTGTGGTTTATTTAATGCATGAAGCAGGCATACTAGATCAATGCAGAGGGTCAGCACCAAAATCTAACTAGAGTAGAATGAGTCATTTATTTCTAGTTTTAATTCACAAATGCCCCCATGGATATGCACAGACTTGCCTTCCATGAGTGCTAGCATTTTTCATCTGGCATGAGTTGTTTTCAAAATGTGCACATTTTGATGATTAAAATGTCCTTGCATATCCATGTTGAAAATTGAGAGCTTCGTGTCCCAATCAACTGATTATTTTGGCAACATCAGTGCAATTAAATATTGATACGTCTTACATGCACATAAAGTTATAATCGGATGGATTTGATCAAAGATACGAACTGGGGCTTTAATTTAGATGCTGGAAACGGCCTTTTTAAGCGTATCTGCTAGTGTCAACTGGCTTGCAATCAATCATCCCCACTTCGGATAATAAATCTCAACACATATTCTCTTTGGGAAAGAAATGTACCTTGATTTGACCCGGCTCCCTCTATTCCAAAAAAAATATTTGAGTCCTCCAAGGTTTTTCATCTCGAATTCAGTGCCCAATTGCTATTAAAGTTTGGACATTTCTTCTCTATCATCCACAGATTATTAAAGCAGTTACCTTTCCTTTTTTATGTTTCAAAAGGGGGTATGATCCAAGTTGCTTTGTTGAAAACCATACTTTCTTATTGCCAAGCTTAATCATCCAAACCATACTCAAGGTAATTGTTTCAGTCCGTACAATGCCCGTTGCAACTTATAGACAATTCCAGTTCTTGATGATGTAGTGTAACCCAGTGGAATATCCATATATACTTCCTCCTCAAGATCTTAATGTAGAAAAATATTCTTCACATCCAGTTGATGTAGTGACCAATCTAAATTTGTTGCTAGAGATAACAAGGCTCTAACAATGCTTAATTTTGCCATCGGTGAAAACGTCTCTTGATGGTCTATGCCATATCTCTGTGTATATCCCTTGGCCACCAACCTCGCTTTGTACCTTTCAATGGACCCATTTGCCTTATGCTTTATGGAAAACACCCATTTGCACCCTATCAT
Organism: Berberis vulgaris; assembly: GCA_963556465.1. Lineage (NCBI taxonomy): Eukaryota > Viridiplantae > Streptophyta > Magnoliopsida > Ranunculales > Berberidaceae > Berberis > Berberis vulgaris. The sequence goes on from OY747126.1 coordinate 22,531,868, forward strand.
TTTCTTTCATTTCGACAATGGACAAGATGCCAAATTTTGTTCTTTTGTAGTGCTTCAATTCTTTCTGAATTGCTTGAGACCATTTTCGGTCTACTAAGGCTTCATGCACTCTGCAAGGTACATGACAAGAGGACAATTTATGTGCAAATGCTATAAAGGGCTTGGATAGTCCACGAGTGGTCACATCAATAGTAATCAGGTACTTTGATCCTTTTCCTTCAGCATCTTGAGAGTATTGAGTTGGGAGCTTTCCCTATTGTGCCTGAAAGGTAAGTGACAACTAGGAACCCGTCTAATTGTCAAGGGAATGGGCGAGGAAAACAGCGAGGGAGGGAGAGGGGGAGGGGGGGGTGGGGGGACCGTTCATCCCCCTCGGGGATGCGCGCAAGAAAAATGATGACACACATCCCGAGGGGGATGAACGGTCCCCCCCCCCCCCCCCCCCCTTCCCTCTCTCCCTCCCTCGCTGTTTTCCTCGCCCATTCCCTCGACAATTAGATTTTTTGGATAACTAGTAAGAGTATCCAAAGCATGACTAGAAGACAGTATAAGGGAACTCACCTCGGGGATATTATGAGGAGAAGAGTCGTTGGGTACATGAGAGATAGGGGTTCTTTCAAGAGAAGTTTCTGATTAGGGATGACAATGGGTTCTTTCAAGAGAAGTATATGATTTTGGGGCGAATTGTGGTTGAAGTGAATGTGGTAATGATGATGTAAATATAATCTCAATGTAATGATGATTTGAATGTAATTTGAATTTGAATGGAATGTGAATGTGAATGTTAGAAATGCAATTTTATAATATTACATAGATAAATCGATATCCGTGGGGCGGATACGACCAAATCCGTTTCCGCCCCATAATCCGTTAAGCAAAATCCAATATGCCCCAAATGGTTCGGGGCGGAGTGGATACCTGAAAAAACCGCCCCACTGCCATCCCTATTTCTGATCCACCTTTCTCTACAATGTCACCATCATCTCCTTTGCTCCCTGTATAAGTTTTTGTGTCAATTTTTGCACCATCTTTCTTATGTTCTTCAACAGATGTCATCTCATTTTCTTCCTTATGTTGTTCAGTTTCTTAGCTCTTCTCAAGTCTTGGACAATCCCACCACTCTTGTTCTTCATCCGATGTCTCCCCTAAAGAAATGAAGTAGACGCCGATGAAGGGAAGAATTTTTCAGATTCTAAGAAAGTGACATCCATGGTGATATTAGGTACATTTGGTGGTAGGATTGTAGCACAAATATCCCTTTTTGTGTGTGACATACCCCAAAAAAAATGCAACAAATAACACAAGGGTCAAGCTTAGTCCGTTGATTTTTATGGAGGTGAACAAAAACAACACATCCAAATATGCATGGTGGAATAAGTGGCATGGATGGCAAGACAACATGGTTAGATAGAGCTTGTAGCGGAGTCTTGAACTCCAATTAACAAAACATGTGCAATTTCTAAGATATGTTTGTTCTTTCATTCAACCATCCTATTATGTTGTGGTGTCTGAGTACAAGAAGTTTCATGAAGAAGACCATTCAATTGAAAGTAGGCATGAAAATCTTGATTAACATACTCTCCTTCATTATCCGAATGAAGGATTTGGACTTGAGTTGAGAATTGATTCTTAATCATAGCATGAAATGCTCGAAACACACCAAACACCTCACCTTTATTTTTAACAAATACAACCAAGTCATTCGGGTACAATCATCTACGAAAATCACAAACCAATGAATACCGGATATAGTTTTGATGGGAGAGGATCCCCAAACATCAGAATGAATCAAGACAAAAGGAATGTCACTTTTATTTAAAATGAAGGTACACAATGACTTTTAGCTAAAATGTAAGTATCACATTTAAAGTCAGAATCGTGCAAATCTGAAAATAATTCAGGAAACAAACGCTTCATGTATCTAAATGATGGATGCCACAACCAATTCAGTTTCTCCTTGGCACTGATTGAGTGTTGTTGCACATTATTCCCACTTCGCCATGGTGGGGAGATTATTATTTGACAAAATATTTGCGTTACCCCAAAGCACGAAATGATTGTATATCCAACCCTATAAACGAAACAAAAATAAAATTATTTATTCAAAAATCATAAACAGTTAAGGCAAAATTATTTGAATAACCAAGTGTAAATATACTCCAAAAGTGGCGAATATCCAGATATTTTCTTGGTACCAACTCTACTAGCACACCCCATTGACTATACAAGAACGCCATCCACCTTCATCAGCAACTTCAATTATTCAGTCCGAACCTTGGTTCCAGTCTTATCGGCAAAGATAGTCATGTCCAGGAGAAATAACAAAGTAACTCCTACCAACTTGTTGTTTCCTTTAAAGAAAATAAGTTGTTTTCGCTTTTCCACAACGGTTCTCCTTAATAAACTTCATCCCAACAAAACTCAAATTCTTCTGGACATGCTTATCTGCTTCAGTCTTTTGAATGCCTAAACCATTCACCAATAATCTCACACATTCATCCGCCTCCATTTGCCTAACTTTTTTCAGGATCTGTCTCAACTGCCAAACTAAAAAAAAAATTATATTGATGTCGATATCTCAATTCACCTCATTCCTAAATAACAAAAACTAAATCAACGCCCAAATAATATAAAAAAAACAAACTTAAATATTATAAAAGATGAAAAATATAATAATTACCTCATCACCATCCCAAATGGAGCGAGACACATGGCCATAGTAATCCTCTAATATGGAACCATCATTGGGACCCCTAGAATACAAACACTTACATCTTCTTCAGCCTCATCAGGTCTGGGTTCAACAAAAATAATTGGTTCGTCATCATCACCAACAACCTAGTCACCCTCCTCTAACTCCTCACCTTCATGTCTGACACCCTCACGCTCATGTCCAACATCCTCACGCTCATGTCCAACACCCTCTGCTTGAGATTGTGACTTGGCTTGACTTTGTGATATGATTAGGGGTCTCAACGCTACTTCTGCATTTATCAAATTACTCCCCATTTCATCATCTCGTATTGTCTTCTTCAATTTTTTCTCTTTTCTTCCATTTTTTTTCTCTTTCATATTTTCTTTACGCTTTTTCGCAAGCACCTTTTGGTTTGACACCGTCATTGGTCGTCTATCACCTTTATTAGCTGGATCATCCCCACCACCAACCAAAGAAGACACAATATCTTTGGTCACATTTTCCATACTACACAATCAATTCAAACTTACATAAACTATCACTAAAAAAATTAAATAATTTACATTACAAAATTGCATAACAATTTAGGGTGCTAAATAATCCTTGAAAAAAGCATTCATAATAATTTATAGTGTTCAAAGTACCTAATCGCATAATCACACATGACATGGTATTAGTTCAATTTAGGGTTTGAGATTGAAATTACCTTTCTATAATGTGGGTTTGCCTTCGTTGAATGACCCCAAATCACACACCTAATGCCAAACGAAATCGCACACAATCCTTCGTGAAGAAATCGCACAGGAAGCCTTTAGAGTAAGACACCTGTTGAGAGAGTGGAGGGAGAGTAACTGTAGTTGGAGGGACAATGAACCCTTTTGAGTGAGTCGAATGGAAGTGGAATGGGAGAGATTGGGGGAAGATAGTGACAATTTAGTTGGGAGGGGAGAGGGAGAGGGAGCTTTCGATTGAAGAAGAAAAGATGAATGATTGAAGATGAGAAGGAGAAATTGGGAGGGGAGAGAGAGCTTTTGATCGTAAGAAAACAATGGTGTGGGAAAGAAAAAATTTAATGGGTGGTGTGAGTGAGAGTAATCTATGATGCCAAATAGTCATTGTCTTATGAAAAAGGAAAAAGGTTCTTCAATAGATATGGATACAACATGGATTCAAACGCGAAAGAAAAAAAAGACCAAAGGGATATTTAACATAAAGATGACATGGATCTAAATATGAGCTCAAATTATACTTAACAGTAGGGATGGTTAAGTTCTCGGCAAATCTTAGTGCATGCTTTGTTACTGTTGTTTCCATGTTTCTCTGATTCTCTCTCTCTCACACAATTTCTGATCTATTGTACTAATATAAGTTGGTGTAGTTTGAGATTTATCAGCATAAGAACCGACATGCAACAGAAAAGGCACCAGATAAGCTAAGCTTAAAAGCCTTCTTCAAGTCACTCCATGCATTGATCCAAACTTCGTCTAATTGGATCTGTTTATATTAAGGTTTCAAAGTTATCAATATACAACCACCTCATAAGCCTTCCTAACCAATATACAACCAATAAGCCTTCCTAACCAATATACAACCACCTCATAAGCCTTCCTAACCAATATACAACCACCTCATTGAACCATGACCAAGTTATCAAATATATATATGTTATATCACCTATCTATTCATCAACTGCTTAACAATGTCTTATTTATATATTTAGCCATGAGTTGAGATTTAATCAATTTGCTTTATCAATGTATATTAGTGATGATATACCAAAACATCATCGCCTTTACACCGTACACGTTTCATTATGATCTCAAGGAATAATAGGCCCAAGCGTCAGCCCAACACTGGTCCGGCCCAAGTGGCTTCAAGCCTACATAGCGCAGTCAGCCAGACGGATCTAAATTACTTCAGCCTGTTAAGCTCACATGTCTCACAACCATCCCCAATGCCCGTAAGACATATTAAGGCAAATATTTCGGGGATCAGCTTCAAATGGGCAAGCCAGCAACACCTAGTTTCCAACTAGGAAACAAATACCAGAGTATATGTCGTACATTGAAGCTTCCATCTATGGACAACACTCAAATTATCAACTATCTCCTGCGTATCTAGGAACATCGATCTAATAGGGAAACTTCCCTCCACAACACAACTCCTAATTAGAGAAGGATCTCCAAGAGGATCTCCTTCCCTAAATTACGTCACCGATGGCCTGGTTGAACCATGACTCCAACACTATAAATAAGACACAAGGTTTGTGAACAAATGTATGCTACAAATTCCCTGTTTATAGCATTAAGCCTTCCTTGTGCAGGTCAACAGGTCAAGGTCGAGCAGGGAGTGAAAATTGACTGCATTAGTTTGGCGTTGTTCGTGGGGACGACATAGTTCCTAACAAAGCATTGACATCATCTCTCTTTAGAGTGGAAGAAGATGGTGACCACTAAATCCCGCAACAATGGAGAATAGGGAGACATCAAACGCTCAGACTGGCACTATCCCAACGATTTCAGCGGTGCCGACAACACAAGGGCAACAAACTCCCACCCCACGCCAGCAGCAACAGCGACGAACCCAGGATGGATCTGCAATCATATTTTATACAACGTATCTTGCTAACATTGAAGATACTCAAATCCATGAAGCAGAATCTGGATGAGATGTTAAGGAATGACAAGTTCTATAACTTTCTAACTCTAGACTCCCCGATAAATATGGAGGACTTGGTAAAGGAAACACAAAATTACATCGCCCTAGACGAGAACGAGCCACTGGGAAAAAGGTCGAGTCCGAGGAGAAACCCTCTGTCCCTACTAACGAAAGAGTAAGGGACGAATCGACAAGCACGATACACGTCCTCCATGGGGCACATTCCGAGTCCGAACAATCAAACAGGTCCAGAAAAGAGCCCCCAGGGAGATGAGGGACCGAGCGATATGCGGCGATCTACAGATGTTTCGCGCCCAGAGCCATGATCCTCTTATATCACTAGCCTTTACGGACAAAGACCTCTAGGGCGTCCAGCTTCTGCATAATGACGCTCTGGTAATAACGATTTCACTATAGACCAATGCATCAAGTACCCAGTCAACCAAACAATTGGTACCATTTGAGGCGACCAACCAGTGGCTACAGAATGCCAATACGTGACCCCACAATAGCCTGATAGTTTTTAGCTGGCGACTAATCCTGTGGCCAAAATGTCTCTTAATCTTGCCAAAGAGATTGAGATAGAGCAACCAACCTCAGACGATGAAGCTCTAGTGAGCCCCCGAGGCAGACTCAACGTCAGTCAACCGGAGAAAGAAACCGTCACGGTTTACCTCGACAACCCTCTCAACAATAGGGCCATTCAAATAGGTTCTCGCTTGAGCAAAAAATTGGTGGAGCAGCTGACAAAGCTATTACAACGGAACCAAGATGTCTTCGCCTGGACCATGCGAGACATGGTGGTAATCGACCGTCAGTAATCACTCATCGCCTAGAGGTGGAGCCCATGAGGAAAACCATACGGCAGAAGAATAGGCTCGTGGAGCCTGAAAGAAATAAAATCATCATCGAGGAGGTACAACGACTACTCAATGCGGACATGATCAAGGAAGTGCGATACCCGAACTGGCTGGCAAACACCGTATTAGTAAGGAGGAAAATGGGAAGTGGAGAGTCTGCATAGATTACAAGGACATGAGCAAGGCATGCCCGAAGGACAACTTCCCACTTTCTCGCATTGATTAGATCGTGGATGCCACATCCGGACACAACCTCATGAGTTTTATGGATGCCTACTCAGGCTACAACCAGATATTAATGCACCTACAGATCAAGAAAAGACATATTTCATAACTGGTAGAGGAATATACTGCTACAGGGTGTTGCCGTTTGAGTTGAAGAACGCAGGTGTGACGTATCAATGATTGGTGAACCGAATGTTCAAAGAACAAATCAACACGAACATGGAGGTTTACATAGATGATATGCAAGTCAAGAGCCTCCGCAACCCCGACCACATAGCAGACCTCACCGAAGCATTCAACCAACTTCGAAGGTATCAGATGAAACTAAACCCACAAAAGTGTTCGTTCAGAGTTGAGTCAGGGAAATTCCTAGGTTACATAGTAAACTAGAGGGGAATCAAAGCTGATCCAAAGCAGATTCAGGCCCTTCTTGACATGAAACCCCCCGCCAACATCAGAGGCGTTCAGAGTCTGACTGAGAGGATGGCAACACTCAACAAGTTTGTATCCAAATCATCCGACAAATGCCTTCATTTCTTCAAAATACTGAGAGGAAGCAAAGGGCTATCATGGGATGAAAAATGTGAACAAGCCTTCCAAAATTTGAAGGCGCAAGCCATGAACTGTTCTCAAAACCGGCAACAGGAGAAACACTTTACTTATACTTGTCCGTCTCCAAGCATGTCTTTAGCTCAGCCCTTGTGTGAGATGATCGGAGAATCCAAAGACCAGTGTACTATGCCAACAAAACCCGTGGAAGTAGAGGCACACTACCAAGACCAGAAAAAATTAGCTATGGCACTGGTCATATCCTCGAGGAAATTGAGGCCATATTTTCAAGGAAACACAAGGAAAATATAAGAAGACAGAAGAAACAAAAAAGATCTTCCTTGAAACAACAACTATTTATAAAGAATATAAACTGTACCCTTTCTTCTTGAGCAGTCACGTATCCATTAATACTATGTGCCGCTTGGGACAACGCTCCGGGTTCAATCATTACGACGGTATAGTTACTTTTCAAATATTTAGTGAACCGACTAGACACCCCACTAACTCGGTGGGAATAGCTGATGATACATCGAAACGTTATCTCTTCTACACCGTACACGTGTCATGATAATCTCAAGGAATAATAGGCCCAAACATTAAATCAACACTGATCCGCCCCAAGAGGCTTCAAGCCTGCATAGTGTAGTCCGCCATACGGATCCAAATTACTTCAGCCTGCTAAGTCCACACGTCTCACAACCATCCTCAATACCCGTAAGACTTATTAAGGCAAATATCTCGGGGATTGGCTTCAGATGGGCAAACAAGCAGCACCTTGTTTCCAACTAGGAAGCAAATACCAGAGTATACGTCGTACATGAAAACTTCCATTTATGGACAACACTCCAATTGGGAACTATCTATCGCGTATCTAGGAACATAAGTCTAACAGGAAAACTTCCATCCACAACATAACTCCTAATTAGAGAAGGATCTCCAAGAAGATTTCCTTCCCTAAACTACACCGCTAATAACTTGGTCGAACCAAGATTTCAACACTATAAATAAGACACGAGGTTGGTGAAAAAAGATACGCTACAAATTCTTTGTTTACAGCCTTCCTCAGATCTTTGTCCAACTTTAGCATCGGAGTGCCATCGGCCACAACAACGGTGGTCCGTGGCTCACATGCGTTCCTTGTGCAGGTCAGCAGGTCAAGGTCAAACAGGGAGCGAAAATCGACTGCATCAATGGTGATCCAATTTATTGTATCACTTTATTTATGAAACTCTTTTTCAAAATTTTGTCCGATTTAAGTTTTGACTTGAAATTGTTTGGTGGACTGTTACATCACAACAGTGATATTGTTTGGGGGTTATTACAAAACTGTCTATTTAGTGTAGTGTCTTAGCTACCAACCATAATTTGTAGTATAAATGTTAAATTACACAAAAGTAACATAAGGGCGCAGAGAACACTAGCTGTCACAAAATTTCTCTATTCCATCGTCATGCAACCAAACAGCACTTTACTTCAGTAAGAAGGGCAAGAGAAATCTAGTTTCGAGTGACAAAGTTTACAGTAAATCTTGCTTTATTACATAGATGATCATACCTTATTACAAATATAAACAACAAGCTACAGCTGATGGACTCCAAACATGAAGAGCATCTAAACTGAAATTAAGGTAGGGGGCTTTAATCCAAAAGGGTGGCAAGCTAGAAGGTAAAACGCAGCCTTGTTCCTAACTTTCCTTAGAACCAAAACCTTCCCTTCGCTCCATTCAAGTATAGACAATACTATCTCCCTCAATCTTCTCTTTCTCTCATCACTTAATCCATAGGATGTTCTCACTGTCTCTTCTTTTTCATTTTGCTGTTCTTCTCCATTCAAATAAAGTGGGTAGCTCCTCAAGAACACCCTCCTGTTGTTATAGTCTTCATATCGAAAGCTCCTTGATTTTGTTACATTTTCTTCCACCCCACCTATACATTCCATGATACAAAGAGGAAACAAGCTCAAAGAAAACTACCGAGTTCCCTTACTAAGAGAACAAATCTTATAAGTAAAACTTCTGATAGGGACAGACACAGACAGCCAAAACGGCACTTTGATAGATGACAAGGAGATACAAGATGCTCTTTGATAATGTCACATTAGCATATAGTTAAATTAGTAAAGAAACTGATAACACTATCTGTAGTATGTGTCGTTTGTAGTCTCTCAGTCCAAATGATGCGCTTACTTATTAATATCGTATAGAGCAATATTTAAGAAACACTAGGGTTTGTAATTATTTATTCTTTGCCGTATTCTTAGCCTTTTCCACCCCGCTTTAAGTTTTTAGCCTCTTCCTATTTTTCCATATTTATTTCAAATGCAAACTTTCGAAAAATTCAACCAACCTGCCTATTCCTTCAACAGTTAAATAGTATGTTTTGATCCCTACAACATTGGGTGACATGTTATATAACATTATTCTTGACATAGTTAAAAGATCTTAATCACCACTGGTATTATTAAAAGAAAAAAAAAAAAAAAAACCCTATATCAGAGTCACTACGTCATAATTGCAATTCTGTAACACAATCAAAGTTTTAATTGTATCATTCTTTAACTGTAGCAATAGTTGTATTAGTTTACTTTTATAGTTACTGCTTTTATATGATACAATTCTACGCCATGCTTTTAAATTGTGTTATCAATTGTGGATGATCTATTTGAAACAATTCATCATCCGATCTAACGGTCACAACATAAACCCTCTCTTTGGAATCTCTCGGTCTCTCTATCTCACTCACTGTTCATCAAAGCATTTCTGTTGAAGAGTTATTGTTCATTGAAGCATTTCTCGCTCAACATCGAAGCAACAACTTGTATCATCGAAGCATTTCTCACTCATTCATCATCGAAGCATTTCTCACGATTCCTGCGGTTCCTCATCGAAGCAAATTGGTATCATCGAAGCAAATTAGGATTTCCCTCATCGAAGCAAATTGGGACTTCCTTTCTCGATCCAACTCTCGCTCGACCATCACTGATTCTTCCAATCACTGCAAGGTAAACTCTAGGGTTCTCTCAATTACTTTGTTATAGTTCTCTCAATTACTCTGTCAAGCTTTGTGTAGGGCAGCTCTCTTGAGCTTCCTTTGTGTAACTTTGGTCGTAGAGTTTGAAACTCGTGTATCATATCTAAATTGGAGTGGTTACATTGAAGGTTTGTATTCTTGATGGTGATTCATGCACTGGAATCAGAGGTTCTTGCTGTTTTTTTTTAACAATATCGTTCCCTTTACTTCACCTTGTTATAGTTCTCACAGTGAGTAGCGAGAACAAAGTATGTATACTTTGTTATAGTTCTCACAGTGATTAGCGAGAACAAAGTACGCACACTGATCTAATTTGCTCTAAGTTAACTCTAGGGTTTAGTTTGCTCTAAGGTAAACTCTCGTTTTGCTCGATCTTCTAACACGATTCCTTGATTTTGGTATTCAATTGTAATCTCTCCTTCGTTTTGTTGAAATCTCCTCGAATCCTTCACTAATTCTTCGTTTTGTTGTTTTTGAGTTACTTCACTGAAATTTAGTGATGAGCTCTTGTATATTTTGATGAGATCTCTTGTTGCTTATGGTCGATTTCTGTGTTTCTTACCAGATTTCAAGATAATAGAGTGCTCAGTTTTGTAGATTATTTGTTTAAATGTAGTGAAATACTAGATGTTTGTTCAATTTTACTGAAATAAAACAATATATGTTCGTATCTCAATCTCATTTTGTCCAGAACTTGATAAATTTCTCTTGTATGCCAGATGTTTGTTCAATTTCTCTTGGTGAGTTTGTATTTGAACTGAGTAGTGTATCTAAAAATGCATTGTAGACTGAAACTTGAACCAATAAGGATCAATGTTGTTCCTTGAGAATTTATAGACATCCTTGTAGATTGTAGAAACATGGGAGTTTGTCAATGATGAAAATATGACTTCTGTAAGAATTCTAATGACATAATGATATTTGTCTCTGACATTTGCTGAAGACATCTTCATGTAGTTGCATTCTCTTTATGATTGATACTTGTATAAATAATATTATCTACTTAGTGTTGACGTTCAGATTCTTACATCCTGTTCAGGTTGGAGCATGTTGATGAAATTTTGAGGTCCGCTTGTCTTATTGGCCATTTGTATATTTGAACTGTAAGGATTCTTCTGCTTTTCCGCAGTTTCATTTTCTGTGGCTATTTGTATATTTGTACTTTTGATTACCCATGTATAATTTGTTCATTGCCTTTGAAAACATCATATGCAAATTTGAGTCCTCAAGACTCTTCCATGCTATTCGATATAGTTGAAGTGGGACCATTGCCAAGCTTCATACGAGAAGATGAATAAACGAGATATTCGTTTTATATCTTAGCTCGTCATGGACTGAGTTTTGAGTGCTCAAGTATTTCCAATATACAGGTATGCATTGATCTTTACTTTTTATTATTGCAGATTTGAAAAGATTGTTATTGTTAATAACATCCACATTTAAACTATTTTGATTGTTAGTATTTCCAATATACAGGTATGCATTGTTATCGCTTTATATCTTAACTCGTCATCCACATTTTGATTGTTATTGTTAAAAAAGATTTGAAAAAAATTTAGATGGGGCAAGTCTACATTTGGTTCATGTTACTGATTATATAGTTCTGTTAACAATTACCCTTGTTAGCTCAGTTTTATAATTAAGGCCCGAAAATGTCCAAGCATATTTCCCAATATAGATAATCGAGCTATCGTGGGATACTCCCTTTAATCAAACTACTGCTTGCCATATCAATTACCCATACAAAGAGTTGGATTTGGAGATTGTAGAATTGCTGAATGCTGAATAGGTTCGATAATTATTATCAATGTGTAGTAGTAAAAGTTTGCAAATGTTATAGAAGTACTTTTGAAGTATTGTGCTTCTACACAGGTTTAAATGTTTAAGAAGTATGTTTTTATACTTCTTAATGTTTCTAAATGTTTCTATTAGGAGTAAAAGTTTCTAATAGGAGTAAAAGTTTCTATTAGGAGTAAAACTTTCTATTAGAAGTAAAAGTTTCTAAATGTTTAAGAAGTATGTTTTTATACTTCAGTGTTTCTACACAGGTTTTATGACTTGTGAGGAGATTTGCAATCCTAGGATGAGGAATTCTAAAATTTCTTATTGTTCTACTTTGATGTGAAATAGGTGTTATTGTAGGAGTTGTTCCAGAGTTAGTCTCTATCTTATGCCATACGTAAAATGGAGTTTTACAAAATATCATAGCAGGACACATATAAAACTTCCATGATGGTTTGTATATATATATATATAGGCATCACAAGCTTTGCTGATAGCGAAATACAACTCATATAATGTGTAAAGAAATTGCCGAAAACATACTTGATATACTTGTTTCATCATAGGGAACTTACTGTCACATGGAGAAACCAGTTGAACAATAAAACTACCTCATTTATTTATTAAATTTTTTTTTTTTTGTGTGTGTTTTCTTTGGAGATTTCCTATGTTCTGTCATGTATATTCTTCATTTTACCTTATTTATAATGGAGTCCTTTCTTTTCTTTCAATTTTTTTTTTTTTTTTTTTGTGGATTAAGGCATCTATGATTGATTTCTGAGTGGGGAATCAGTGCTCTTTTGCAATGTTAGGTTGCTGCCATTTCCAACATCAACGTGGCATATTGTTGACATACTATACACCCGATACTCCACCACCACCATTATTGATGTTGATTAGATTCCTTTTTTTTTCCACCATGAACATGTAGTTAGGATCAAGTAATATGGCCTTCTGTAAAGATCATGATATATAAAGCATTAAAATTTGCCCTTTGAAGAAATGGTCATCAATATTATAATAATTAAAAGAATCATATAATGAATAAATAAATAAAATTTACAGCATTCAGGTTGAGTACATTTTTGTATAACAAACAGCTATCTGGCTGAAGAAACCCTCGAGCCAATCCAATAGCGTTTGTACAAGTAGATAGTGGTGGCTGATCTTGGTAAGTAAGTTTTACATTTTCCAGTTTAATCCCTTGGCATGGATTCTTGTAGCTGCAATCAAATTTTACAGCAACTTGTGTTGCTGAATTGCCCTGAATGTCTTGGTATGTTGCGATTTTAGCTGTTCCATTTTTCTGGGAGTTAATCTGCGCCATCGATTTAGAGTGGCGGCTAGGTTTCAGCAAGAAAACGAGGCCATTCTGCATCGTTTCAGGCCGGCGGCAAGCCAGGCCGCCTCAAGACTGGACGTCCCAGTCTAGGCCTCTCTGTGGGTCACTCGGCTCTGGCTGTCGCCTGACTCTGTATTTTTGGCTTCGCAACTTTCTGGCCTGTTTTAGGCCGAACCTTGTTTGGTATGACGGCGCCTCCAGCCGGCATCATACCTTCCCTCATGGTGGGAAATCCAGGGCTTGGGGTAATCGAAGGGGCTCCTAGGCCTTCGTTTGCCCAAATCCTCGGAAAAATTTTGGTAGAAGAAACTTCGGATACGCACATGGAGGGTACTAGATTCCGAAATGATGGGGAGTCAGCGATTGGGATTACGGCATCGGATGAAGTACGCGGGGAAGCTTTCATGGAAAAGCATGTGATTGTACTAAATTTCTCAAGCTATAGGCCTACTTTGGAAGATATTCAGGATTCGATTCACAGAACTTGGGGTAAGCTAGGAGATTTCTCGCTAGGACTATTCGATCAACGCGACATTTTAGTCCGTCTTCAATCTGAGGCGGAAGCAAAGAAAGTGCTCTCGAGGGATTCCTTTTTGATTCATGGAGTTAGATTCAAAGCTTTCCGTTGGCACGATGGTTTCTGTCCGAAAGCAGATCCGATATCGGTTCCATTATGGGTAGAGTTGCCTAACTTGCCTTTGCATTTATTTCATCCTCCTCTTTTGAAAGCTATTGTAAATTCTTTTGGTGGTTTTTTGCGCATGAATGATCACACTAGATGTTTATCACGCCCGGGTTCTGCCTGTGTTTGCGTGGAGATGACTTTAGCGGAAAAAATACCTTATAGAATCTGGATAGACAGAGCTAACAATAGGGGCTTCTGGCAAAAAATTGAATACCCGGGGTTCAAATATTGTGACTATTGTTCTTTATTAGGACATCAGGAGGAATATTGCAAGAAAAAATTAGGTCTTAAGGGCAACGTGAAAACATCCCATTTGGTGAATGAAGAGAAGAATGAGAAACATAAAGTGGAAGCCAAGGTTATCAAGCAACAGTATGTTCCAGTGGCCAATAAAAACAAAGTTACAAAATCCGATGTGGGTACGAGTGGTGGAAAAAATAATATGGGGGAGGAAGTCAAGGAGGGAATGAGTACGGAGAAACAAGTGGCCAAAGAACCGGTGAATTTAGTGTTGACAAACAAATTCGAGACTCTTATGGGGAATTTTGTTGTCGAGGAGGCTAATCAAATAAAAAACCTTTCGGTTAGTAAGGAAAAGGATATCGCCAATGACATAGTTGAGCACGAAACGACGGAGGAAGGCCTACAGGAGGCGGGGTATACAATTAGTGAGATTGAAAAAGTTAAGCAAGGAGACTATATGGTACATGATGGTTTAAGCAGCCCGAGGATGACAAGTCCTGGGCTGAAAGACGTGTTAAGAAATGTTGAAAACGGTCAAATTAAGAATCTAAACAGAGAGGACTCTCTAGCTCTTCAGGCTGAGGAAGCAGGGGATCGTGCTGTCCCAGGTAGGCAGCCTGTTCACGCTGAAGGTGGTAGTCTTATACACGAATCACGGGTCCAAAAGGGTGAGCAAGTATTGCTCAAATTTGATCAGGAACGGCTCAATTCTCCACAAGCATATCAACAACAAAAAGAGACTCCAAATTCAGAGATTCCACGCTCTGGTTCAGCAGTAAACAAAGACCATTTTGAGATCAAATCTCAACAACTGGTAGGCACGGACAGTGGGGCAGTTTGTATAAAGACAACGGTTAACACGGGCCTCGACACACCGAACCAAATTGGGCATGAATCTAATAGTAGTTCTAGGCCGAATGGAGAACGCCATATTGAACCCGATGATGTTGAACAGTCGGAAAAATTGGTTTCGGTTACTCATGAGGAGGTCAGATTGCTATTAGATAGTGCTATCAACTTGGTTGAGGAAGGTCGCGTTATGTGGAAAAAGAAGAAAAAAAGGAATATCAATACTTTCGAAAGCGCCTCAGATAGCGATGAGACTGAGTCAGCTTCGGAAGTAGGGCCGAAAACTGTAGCTATCAAGGATTTAGAATTGGGGGCCCAATCAGGTGAGGAAACTAAGAAACCAAAAGTCAAAATGGCGGTGCCTCCGGTCACGCGCCGTAAGACAAAGAAGGGTGCTTCCTCCTCCCGCGTTTAAGATGATTGAATTTTTTTTGTTTTGGAATGCTAGTGGGGTCGGTAATAGAGCCATGAAAAAACGGTTAAAAAATATGGTGAAGGAAAATAATGTTAGAATTCTTATGATAGCAGAGCCTATGATTGAAGCTAGCAGATATATGGAAGTTGGCAATAAAATTAAGCTGGCGGGTTTTGCCTCTAATGACACAATTGGTGGAAAAATATGGATCTTTTGGGATGCTGCATTGGACCTCTCAATTATGGATATGTCGGACCAGATCATTCACTGTCAGGTAACAGATTCTACTTCAAGAGTTTATTTAATTTCTTTTCTTTATGCTAAATGTTCGGCTGAAGAGAGAAGGGAACTCTGGTCAAATATGGTTACTCATGCTTCTAATCATGACCTACCATGGATGGTTGGCGGGGATTTCAACACTTTTTTAAATTCACAAGAAAAGCTTAGGGGAATGGAGGCGTCCTTGACTAGTATGTCTAATTTCTCTGATTGTATTGAAAATTGTAGATTGATTGACTGTGGCTTTACGGGTCCTAGACTCACATGGTGTAACAATAGGCGAGGAAGAGACCGTATATGGGCTAGACTTGATAGAATTTTTGTTAATTCGTCATGGATGGCTGGCTAACCCGAAAATGGAACATCTCAGTATAACTTTTTCTGATCACTCTCCGCTGTTGGCATCCATGCCTACTCAGGTGCGAACAAGTTTTATCCCATTCAGATTCCTTAATATGTGGATGACACATCCTAGGTTTCTAACTTTGGTCAGAGAAATATGGTTGACTGAATTAGATGATATGAGACCTATTGACAAAATTGATGTTAAGCTTAAAATGGTGAGAAAGGCTCTTATACAGTGAAACAAGACGGTCTTTGGAAATGTGTTTAGCAGATTGAGATCTTTAGAAGATGAAATGCAGCAATAAGAGACTATTCTTCTGGCGGGCTGGCAAAATGTTGGCAATAATGGTCTTAATGTGGAGGCGAACTGGGACATTAATGCTTGTTGTAATCTGAGTCGTCAGGCGAAGTACAGATTAGCTCTAAAACAAGAGGAGCTTTACTGGATTCAGAAGTCGGGAGATAAAGAATATAGTGAGGGGGATGCTTGTACAAAATATTTCTTTGCTTCCACTAAATCCAAACAAAAAAAAGGGTCATTTCTCAGTCACTTTATCAGGTGGTAGGACCATTACTGATTCGGGAGAAATTTTTGAAGAAGCTAATAATTTTTTTCATAGGCTTTTGTCTACCCAAGGAGACTGTGTGATGGATTCAGAACTGTTAGATTGCATTCCGAAGACCATTACGGCAATTAAGTGTGATGCATTGGTCAAACGACATTCTTTGGAGGAAGTTAAGGATGCTGTCTTTGATATTCCAAAAAATAGTGCCCCTGGCCTGGATGGATTTACTTCTTGCTTCTTTCAGACATGCTGGGACTTGGTGAGTATTGATATATGGGAAGCTGCTATACAGTTTTTTGAGGGAGAGGCTCTTCCGGCGTCTTTTTCTGCAAATTTCATGGCTTTAATCCTGAAAAAGAAAAATCCAGATTTATTCTCAGACTTTCGCCCCATCAGTGTTTGCAATGTAATCTATAAAATTTTCAGTAAAATACTTTGCAATAGATTGGCATTGGCATTACCAGAAATGATCTCCCTGGAACAAGGGGCTTTTGTTAGAGGAAGGTTTATTGGGGAAAATATTGGCCTAGCACAGGAACTGGTACGAGATATCCATAAAAAGGTGTTTGGAGGGAATGTTGTTCTGATGATTGACATGGAAAAAGCCTATGACCGACTTGAATGGAACTTTCTCTTCGCAGTGCTCAAAAGATTTGGTTTTAATACCAGATTTTGCCATATTATTTCCAACTGTATAGCTTCTTGTGGTTTTTTAGTTTTGCTACAGGGAGCTTACAAAGGTTTTTTCAAGTCCACAAGAGGTTTAGGGCAAATGGACCCTCTCTCACCATTTTTATTCATCATCGCCTCAGAGGTTCTGAGTAGGGGATTGCGATGGGCTTTCATTTTAGGTAATGTAGGGTATTATTATACGCCTAGGGCCTGCAGTCATGTTTCGCATCTACTCTATGCAGATGACACATTAATTTTCTTAAATGGGAGGAAATCTTCAGTTCAGGGGTGCATGGGTTTTCTGAAAAAATATTGCAATGCTTCAGCTCAAAAAATGAATGAAAGAAAAAACTCTTTTATGATGAAAGATAATGTGGTAGTGGAAAAAATTGTGACTTTGAAGAGGCTTACAGGATTCCAATATAAAGGTTCTTACTTGACTTATTTTGGAGGGCCAGTTTTTCAAGGAAAAACAAAATTATCTTACTTTGAAGAAATGATTGACAAAATACAAAGACGAATCCAAGGATGGAAAGCAAAACATTTATTGCCTGAAGGGAGAATGGTCCTAATTAAGCATGTTCTAAGTTCAATTCCTGTTTACATCCTAAGCGCCATGTGTGTACCCAAGAAAGTTATAGCAAGAATCAATAGTTTGTTAGCCGATTTCTTTTGGGGGGATTGTGAAGGTAGGTTGAAGAAAAAATGGGTGGCATGGGACAAGATTTGTTTACCTCAGGAGGAAGGAGGATTGGGTGTCAGAAACCTGACTGTAGTGATGAAAACTTTTCGTGTTAAAGCTTTATGGAGACTTATTTCTTCCGATACCCTATAGGCTTCTTTTATGAGAAATAAATACTGGTTGCCTAGAGCTCCTTTGAGTGGCCAAGTTGTGAAGTGTGGGGTCTCCCCATTATTTAAGAAGCTCATGTCTTGTAAAGATATAACTTTGGGGAATTCTTTCTGGCGTATTGGGAGGGCCAACATCAGCTTCTTTGAAGAAAACTGGAACCCTGTGTCTTTTTTCAAACGATCGGAGGATTTTATTAATCGTGGGCTTTGGCCCACGGTTAGGGAAGTGATAATGGGAGATTATGAATTGGTCAACCCAGACCTCAGACAGCTGGCACAAGGTCTATTTGCGGATAGGTTGCGGGGTAAGAAGCATGGTGATGATGGGTGTGTTTGGGCGCTGGATCCAGATGGTCTTTTTTCCATTCAATCTTCATATGAATTGTTACGAAAACAGGGGGTGAAAAATGAGCTAAATAAAAAAATTTGGCAAAACAAAATTTCATCAAGAATTTCGGTTTTTGTTTGGAAACTACTTCGCAGGGTTGTGCAGGTCGATGAAGAATTGTACAGATGCGGCTTTAGCCTTGCCTCGAGATGTAGGTGTTGTGCTAATCCAAGGACGAAATCTTTGAATCACTTATTTCTAGATGGCAATTTGGCGGAAAAAGTATGGCGTCATTTTGATGTGCATGTAAAGAAACTAGCAGAGATCTCCATAGTGCTACAGATTTGGTTCAAAAGAGCCAAGATGACCTCGCAAACAGGTGTGTTATTTTTCCTTACTCCTATGTTTATCCTATGGGAAATTTGGAAGCAAAAATGCAAGGCTGTCTATGAAGATGCTTCCCCATATTTTGTTTTTGTGATTCTAAACATTAGGAGTAACTTGAGATTGCCCAATAAATTTATCATCCCAAAACAAATTAGTCGAAATAAAATCCCTCTAAGGGCGCTTGGGATACAGAAGATCCCAGTTAGAAGAAGTTTTGTTAGAATTGTATACTGGATCCCTCCTCCTACAGATTTTGTGGCTCTTAATGTTGATGGATCCTCTCGTAAAAATAAGGCAACAGGAGGTGTGATTATAAGAGACCCAAGGGGTCTTTGTGTAGTGTGAAAACAATTGTTTTTCGGGGAAGGAACAAATAATAAAGCTGAAGCGTTGGCCCTTGCGGAAGGTTTACGTCTTTGTTCCTCATTGGGGTTGAGAAAAGTAATGGTTCAATCGGATTCGAAACTTATTTGTGGTTGGTTTAGGGAGACCTTTAAGATTTCATGGCATTTGGAGAATATTTTCAGAGAAGTTAAGTCGATGGCCGAAAAAATGGTGATAGAGTGCAAACACACTTATAGAGAGGCTAATGCGGTTGCGGATGCGCTAGCTGATAAAGCGCAAAAAATTGTAGAACTGTCACCTATGGAGTGAATGATTTTCCTAGGCGACTGGCAGGGTTGGTTTGGCTAGACAGATCTCACACGGCTTATGTTCGTCATGGGTATGAATAGAGGAACAATTGGTGGATCAGGAGTTTACTTTAGATTGAGTGCTGATGTCAGTTTTCGGGTCTGCATTGCATTAGACAGAGTACTCTGCCCCGATGAACGCTGTTTCTATGGATGGGTGTGTACTGAAAAAATCAGTGTAGGTTACAGAGTTGGAGTGCTGGATTGCGGAGCAGCAGGGCTGGTGGCCGAGGACCTGGACAGGTACTCCTGTTACTGGACAGGTTGGGTGTCATTGTTCTCAGGAGATCATTCCATGGTGCGGTGTAATCCTGCACGCTGGTGGTCGGAATGCATGTTAGGAACACCAGTTTGGTGCGCCAAAACCAGGGAGGAGCAGCCAGGTTTATGCGGTGTTTTCTCTGTCCAGGAAATGCACTGGACAGAGTTCTCTGTTTTTGACAGAGTACTCTGTCTTGACGCACCCAGGAGCGTCCTATATGGCTGCCTGTATGTTGTGTTTAAGTGCTGGATTTTGGGCAGTGGATTGGGCGAGAGATAGGCATGCTGGATGCTGTTACTACTCACATTGATAGTGATTGCAATTTGATATTGCAAGTAGCAAGTGTTTTTTGCAAATTGCAATTTGTTGCATGGTTTGTTTTGTGGAGCAATTGGTTTTAGCGCTAGTTGCAGTTGCTAATGGTTTCTACTTCAAGTTGCTCAAGGTGTTTCTTTTTCAAGGTCAGTTTGAACTAGGAATATTTCTGGTTTATTTAGGATGTATGTCCAATTGTTTCTTTTTCTCTCGGGTAAAGTCGTCATGTACCACCGACATGTGTACAAGATTTTTTCAAGTAATAAAGGTCTGGCATCCCATAGCTGCCCCTCCCCACTGGAGGTTTAATTAAAAAAAAAAAAAAGAATGTCTTGGTATGTTATCTCACTGATCTTTATGCCTGACACTTGATTTGGACAATTTTTGTTATGAGGGCAGTAGTTTTGGTCGATAACAATGTGATTTTGTACATTTTTCATAACCGTGTGCTGGAAGAGAACCCCTCTGATGAACCCATTACTTGGTCTTCCCCAAGCCTTGATTCTTAGACCATTTTGAGTACCAATGAAAACAACTCTTTTAACAGTCACATTCTGTAGTCATGGCTCATCAAACTCCTTTGCAAGACTTCCAATACTGCAATTAATTAGCACATTTTTTTAGTACTTACTAAGAGCATCCACAGTATAGTGAGATGAAACTATGAGTAACATCATTCAGCTCACTTGATGCCATGTCCAGGTCCACATGCAATGTGCTCAATCCACAAATTCTTGGTTCCTGGACCAGTTGAGATGCAATCATCACCAGTCTTAATGCCCGATCTTATGATTGTGACACCCGTTGATAGCTGCACGTGTATGCCATCGGTGTTAGGACTGTTGCCTGGGGGGCAGTGACAGTATAAATAAATAAATCAATCATTTAACATTTTGTGGCTATTTGTCTTTTGACTAAAATGGTTTCACATACATATTTGTGTAGTTTGGATTTTTTTTTTTTTTAGAGTCCTCTGATCATAGTTGGTATCTATTTCAAGTTTTGAGCTGAAACAGTTTGTATTTGAAAGTTTAGGTGCAGCAAACACACAGTATATGATATAATTTCAACCCTTTCATATATAGGTTCAACCCACATAGCCCTGTCGAAAGCAATGACAAAATATTTTTATTGTCATATTAGATTGGAGTAGAATGGGCTAACTGATTCAAATACTCATATTAGAGGAAGACCATTTCAGTGAAGTAAAGGTAACATGATGTATTACAGTTATGTATTCTTTATGCATGATTATATTAGAATTTCCGCGAGCATCTTTGTTAGACCTAATAACATGGTTATGTATTCTTTATGCATTACAGTTATGTATTCTTTATTACAGTTATGGTAATAAAAGTTATGTTTTCTTTATGTATTCTTTATTACAGTTATTAAGTCTAACCACCATTATTCTTTATTACAGTTATTACAGTTATGTATTCTTTATTACAGTTATTAGGTCTAACCACCATTATGGTTAGACCTAATAACATGGTTATGTATTCTTTATGCAAGTTAGTTATGAATAACATGATGTATTACAGTTATGTATTCTTTATGCATGATTATATCAGAATTTCCGTGGCTATGTCCTTCATTGTATAGTTACCTTTCTTTATTGTGAACCATGTCCAAACTTGATTCTGTCAATATATATGTTTGTTCGATGGATGGATGTGGTTCTATATTATAGTTTTATGGTGAAATTCTTCAATTTATGCAATTAATAAAGTTTGGTAATTAATTTGGAATAGCTGATATTGTTTTTGAAATATTAATTAACAAGTGAAGAACATTCAATTGAATCAGGGTGAGAACATTGATTGTTCATTAGAAGATAATCCCTTAGGGAAAGTGTTTGGTAAAGACACTAAGGGACATGTTCGTGGTATTGGCTCTCTTGTATCAAGAACACAAATTGAAACTTCACTTCCTGCATTAGCGAAAGTTTTATCACTTGAGATTGAAAATAGTGGTCTTGCCTCTCGAATGACCTCCATGGAATTTCATATGGTCACTATGACAGAACAAATGCAAGAAATGATGGTAAGACTCTATTTCATGTGATTTTTATATCCCTCACACTCTTTGCATTGATTGTCTATTGAGTTTTGATTATTATGACTGATGTCTCAATGACATTCATGTAATTGATGGATTGAGAATTTATAGTTATTTGCTATGTATATTGCTGACTTTATTGAATGGATACATGGGGATGGCTCCACCCATGACCCAAGGAAACATTAGAAATGTTGGTTCTACATCCACTTCTGCTACAACTATACGTTCCAAAAGCGCTGAAGTTAGTTGTGAATTACTAAGTTTGGAGCGTGAAGTAGTAGCCAAGGGGCGAGTGGTCTTGGACAAGCATCGTGAACTTTGTCATGGACACGAAGTTGATGAGCTGGAAGAGAAAGTGTTGCTGGATGAGATAGTAAATTACAATGCTGCTTTATACTTGGGGAAACAAGGTGGTGCAACCTGTTTTCGAGACATTGGCGATGGTGGCTTTATAGTGTGGTTGAAAACACTTATCAAATATCTATAGGTTAGTAGCTCATGTTTGCTTTTACCATTTTTAGCTCTCATCAGCACATTGTTTATTAAGTCCTAGTTATACCAATATATCTTCTATTGATTAAAATACGATGGTGTAACTTGTGTGAACAACATATATACCTGTTGGGACATTCATTGAATTTGAGCAATGGTGATGAAGACTAGTTGCACGTACCGTAAGGGTGATTAATAATTGTGAATTGCCCCCATACTAGCACCAATGCAGCCCTTTGAGTGCAATGGGGAAAGAGTCATTCCTTTGTATATATAAAACCTCTTCTTACATTGAGCAGCCACTAAAAGTGTTCATTTTTTGTTTTTTTTTTTGAAGAACGAAGGCATGGACTCTTCTGCAGTAGCTGAAATGCCTCATGCTATTTGCATCCCATACCCAACACAAGGCCATATCAACCCCATGCTAAAACTAGCTAAACTTCTCTATCGCAAGGGATTCCATATCACCTTGGTGAACACTGAGTTCAACCATAATCGCCTAATCAAATCTTGAGGGCCAGATTCTGTAAAAGGCTTGCCTAGATTCAGATTTGAAACCATCCCAGACTGTCTCCCACCCTCTTATATTGATGGCACCCAAGACATTCCATCCCTATGCAAGTCCACCTCTGAGACATGCCTAGGTCCATTTCTTCTATTGATTAAATTAGTAGCCCATTTCTTTTGAGTTTAAATCGCTGCATTTGCATGTGTTTTTTTGTTTTTTTCTTTTCTTATAGTTGCTAGTAATAGATCCCATGATTTGAGTGAAATTATTTGAATGCATACCCTACACACGAGATGCATACAATGGCTGGGTGTTATGCAACACATTGATGCCAACACTGTCTGTCTGATGGATTACACATTGTCTGTCTGATGGATGGGTTTTTTTTCTCCTTAATTTTCAATATTGTGTGGGATTGGAGGCATGAGAAGTGCATTAGATATATGAAGCTGGGTTTAGTTTTCCTTCATGTTCATGAATCACTTCGTTATCTATTATCTTTGGGTGTTGGAGAAGTGTATAAAATGGATCCATGTTGGATGGCATTTTTAAGTATATAATTATGATCACCTTCACTACTACTTGATACTCTTCATTGAAAATAGAGTATAGTAAACAAAACCTACTATTGTTGTGAAGTGATTTGGTAGAGTTGAAAAGATTCTTTTCATGTTTTCAGTATAAATGAATTAAATCAAGCTCATATTCAGTGCAAAACAGAACTGAATATTAGGTACTTAACATGTTTCTAAAAACATGGACTTCATTTGAACCATCTTGGAGGTAAGTAGAATTAAATCCTCTTTTTCTTTTCTCTCTTTATGCTTTAAGATTTGAATTAATATACTCTATCCTTTTTTTACTTATTTAAATAAGTATCCAGTCTACTTAGCTCTAAAGTGTCACAAACATAGCCTTTTTGTTCAGGTTCTAGGGTTCTTCAATGTAAAAGAATTGGGATTTGCATATGAAATAACTGTCTGATGGATTACACACTGTCTGTTTGATGCACTCTTTGTAATACACTGTCTGTAATACAGTGTCTGTCTGATACACTGTCTGTCTGATTGATGGATTACACTGATCTGTCTAATATATACACTGTCTGTCTGATGGACTACTATGCTAATACATTGTCTGATATTAATATTACAATTTCCTATATCTAAATCCATTCAAATTTCTGATCAGAATTGAAGAAGATGAAGCCAGATACTAAATTTTTGGGATGCTTTTGCCCTTGTTGTTGTTGTTGTTGTTGTTACTTTTCTTCTAGCTCTTGTTGTTGCTCTTCTCACTGGACCAACTTACTTTCTCACTGGATCAACATGCTTTCTCATTGGACCAACTTGCTTTTTCACTGGATCAACGCCCTTATCTGCTCATTAATGGCAGTTTCACTTTCGTTCTTTTGAAACATTAATTAGGTGTTAACTTGCTAGTATCAGACAAGATTGCTAGGATGTAGTCGGGTCAGCATAAACAAAATCTACCAAGCTAGTTCGTTTTTTTTTTTTGGATTTAGAAATTATTGTCCATTCTTTTTTACATGTTTCATTCGATTACATTGATGAATCAATAAGAGCACATACATTCTTTCATATAACTACTGTTGGCACATTATTTTCTTACTACTTGTTTACTTTGAAATTCATTTAAAATATAGGTTTTGCTATACGTACCTCTGAGATTTGAATGTAGTAGTTTATTGAAGATTTGAATGTAGTAGTTTATAAAAAATTTGGATGTGTACTATCCATTTTAGCTTTTTTTTTTTTTTTTTTTTATTTATTTATTTTTAATTAGGAAAATGTTTGAAATTAGCTATAGTTTTTAAATAATACAAAGCAAAATTGAGTAACAACTTCATTTGAAATTAGTATTAGCTAGTGTATGTAACTATATAAAATTTAGTATTGGTTTTATGATGTTGCAATTATTCCATTAGTATGGGTTGGTAGATGATACAATTATTGGATTAGTATGGGTTGGTTGGTGATACAAATATTAGCATCACCTCATTTAGTATGGGCACAAAAGTGTTATAATTCATCTTAGCAACATGTAAAAGCCATAACAAAAAGCCCTTTATGGTGTAGTGAGTTGACACACATTTGAAATTTTCTCATCAAAACTCTTTCGGTATTTTAGCTGTCAAAAAGTGGTAAAAGTTCGACACAGTTTTGGCAATTAGATAAATGGGGGACTTGGTGATTTCTTTGAGGCACAATGTTATTACATACTTCAATTGTACATGTTGAGAACATTATTGATTGAGAATTCCTAGGTTGCAAAATGTGGATATGCTGATATGCCAAAGGTTGTTAAAATTAAATTCCTCCCTATAAACCCAATTTACAGCTATAGCCTTTTCTCTGTACTTGTTTCACCATGCATGTGTACATTTAGTCATTAAAATAGCCCTATTATACGAGTGTATTAGTAGTGGGTGCAAATCCTGATATTGGAGTCCATCTTCAATAGTGGAATGGTGAATCCACCAAAAGATGAAAACTGTGAGGATTAAGAAACTTCTTGAGAAGTTTGGATTAGTGGGTGATTCCAATGTGTTTTACTGGTTCCAAAATCGAAGATTGCGGTCTTGTTGGCGCCAATGTCAGCTTCAAGCTGGCCTAATTAATGATCAAAGAATTCCCATTCAAGGCGGTGGTGGCAGTGGGAACATTGTGATTTACAGAGAGGTGAGAAACTAATGTGAGGGGAGGGGAAAAACTAACATGAGTTAACAGAGAGGTGAGAGTTTTAGTTTTCTCTTTAGCCACTCTCTCTCCTCAACACATGCGCGATAGCACACACTGGAGCCAGGGCCTGGCTCTCTAGACACGCTCTTCTTTAACCCCTAATCCTTCTTCGGGTTTTGAAGGTTCTGAATTGAAACATCTGTTCCCTTTCCTGTTGTAGTAAAAATGGAGAGCAACTTCCGAGATGGAAAAAAAGTGGCACTTGTCTATTCCAGACCTCAGTCTGAGAAGTTGAAAGCTGAATTAGGCTACCTCCTCTAAACAAGACAAGAGCAGCTTTTGACTTAAAGTGTATTTGTCTTCTCATCTCCGTTAGTTTTACCCGAGGCTGAAGAATCCCGACTCTACTTTCCAATAAGATAAACATATATTTAATTAGCCACATCAGAATTTGGAAGCAAGCTTGCACACAAGATCATTTTTGTTCCAAAAGCCTAGCAAGTAGAGTTTTATCGGGTTAGGTTGAAGAACAGTTTGTCTGTACAGGCCATTGGACTTCCTACTCTCACGTATCAATTTTCGATGCCATGACTAAAAGGTTTTGTCATTTGAAATATTCACTACTACAGGTCTCCATCTCATGAATGTCCCATTTGGTCTTTTACATTTGCCCTTCGGACATCAGAACAAAAGGCCCTGACACAATATATAGGAGAATTAACAACATACTTCCCACAACAACATTTCTCCCTTTTGAAAGATATTTTCATATTCAACCTCCCATTTCTTTTCAAATCTCTACCACCAGATCACATTAGCTCAAAAAAATGTACAAATAAGGTAAGGCAACTCATACCCAGCATTCAAGCTAGATCATCCAAATAACTCTCCGCCAATGTCACATCATGAGATCCTCCACTAGATCTTGCAATCTTTCTCCTCCGTAGCTAATATGAATAAAAATGGAACAGGGAGTCAACTTAGCTCAGGTCTTTCAAGTTCGTATAGAGGCATCTTACTGAGCATACAAAAATCGGGAATTCACTTCTTAATTGAGCCCCTCTGTACCTCTCCAATACGTAAATTGTCTCAACACGGTCTATAAAGCCAGGATCACAAGTAAGGATTTTACCAAGAAAGATGAATGTTGAACCATCTACTAATTCTAACAGAAAAATTGCACATGAAAGAACTTAGTTTTCTAACTTCAACAACTTCCAACTTTTTTTTTTTTTTTTTTTGGAAAGTGAGCAGGACCCTAAACCTTTATATTAAAGAAAAATAAGAAACTTCAAATACAATCTCTCACTAAAAGAAACACCACTAGTACGAGTATTAACCTAGTTTCACTCATGATTCTTCTTGTTTTGGGACAATGGTTATCCTCTATATTTTTTGTTCGCCTTTTTAGATCTATTGGATCTCCGAGGACAAATGCTGAAATCTTGGATGCTAGCTTTAGAAGACATTTTTGTAGTCAAATCACTTGCATCATCTTCACTGACAGGGGTTAACTCTGGTTCTTTTTCCGAATCCTGGTAGTCATCTTGAAGCACAAATTTATTCCGATTGTTCATCTTTTCCCAAATATTTTTTATCCATGTGAAATCTTTCTGCACTTGATCCCTACCATGTCTCTTTATAAGTTTTCTCACTGCATCACTACTTTCATTTCCCTTGTCGTATTCAATTATCATCATCAAGACATGTTCAACATGAGATAGAGAAGGAAGGCTCGTGTCGCCATGAACTCCATTTAGAACTTCATCTTGCTTAATCAAGCATGTAGATTCTTTTTGTTCTCGATTTCGCATCCCACATTCGTTATCAGAAGATTCATGCTCCATACCACCTGGTTTATCATCCCTTGGCTCCCCCCCAATATTGATGGGTACCTCAATAACTTGATCACCACCTGTGGACAAGTTAAGTGTACCTCCAATCACTGGTTGTGCTTCTAAATACTCTGCCGTTATTGCCAGTGTATTCTTTTCATTATACTCACTAGTAACCCCGGGTCTTTTATTTGTCATTGTTGCATTCTGATCTTGGTTTTCATCTTCTACCCCCATAACAACTTCCAACTTCCAACATGGTATATATACAAATCCATAGCCAGTGGTAGTCAAAATTAACTAGAGGTTTAAAAAACATTAAATGAACAAACACAATTTTGGCCTCCTTTGAGTGAGAACATGCAAGAGATACCAAAGGAAATATGCTTCACACCAGTGGTATGTAAGAATGTTGGATGCTTATTGGCTATCTCTGTAAACTTCGCCGTCTTGGGATGCTTGTATCCCTTTCGCTTGATGTATTTGATTTCTCAAGGCAAGGGTATATCCTCCTTGTCCTATAGTTTAACTGATTCTTATATATAAGGATGAGGCCCCTCAACCATAGCTTGCTTTGTGCAAAAGAAAAAAACGATGTAAGCGGACTAATTACGGTTAATTAGATAGTGATAATGTCAATTTCTGTTCTCATTGACTTTTACTTCCACAGGGAACACACTAGAGCCAAAGACTACAATTGGGGCGGCCAATGGCACTCCGATGCTTAAATCAGACAAAGCTTGAAAAAGGTGTAATGCTGTAAATTGGGTTCTGTAGCATACCTTTGTTCCTCAACCTTTTGACTTATTTATCATGCGAGTCCTTGTTTGGATATGCCTTTGGTGGCGTAGTTTAGGAAAAAATATCTTGCTAGAGATCATTTCTTTGTTGGGAGTCGTCCATGTAAGAGAGTTTTCATACACGAGTTGTACTCTGATATCTGTTTAGGATTTTTCCCTGGTGAAGTGTTGTCCATACAGAAGAGTTTCCATGCACGACTTATACTTCGATATTTGGTTCCTAGTAGGAGTCAATGTATTACTGGCTTGCCTATCTTAGGTCAAACTCCGAGATATTTGCCTTATGGGGTCTTACGGGTACTGGGCTTGACCATATGACGCATGGGCTTAATAGGGCACTGCTGATTGGGTCCAACTTCATGGACCCTGCCACAGTGGACTTTGTGTTATCTGGGCTTTGCTAGATTAAGTGCTCATCTTGCTTGCTTTACTCTGTTGACGAGATCATCATGACACGTGTACAGTGCGAATTACTGTACGGTTTGTTGTATCATCAGCTGCTCCCCCTGAGTTACTGGGCCAGCCTGGCAGTCTACTAAGTCATTTCATGAGAAAAGTGTACAATCGTGATAATTTGAGTCTGAAATGTTTTCCTCGAGTGGCGCATACATTAATTGAGTACGTGATTGCTCGAAAAGGGCGTGAATCCTCGCTTCCATTTAAGCGTTCTTATCTGCAGAGAAGAATTTATTTACTTCTGCAACTTTTATAAAACTTCTTCCTACTTTTTACTTTCGTATTCCTGTTTTTTTTCGCAAGTGTAATCGAAAGCTCGTACCTTCTTCTATGCCGAACAAGGGTGAACTTAGTCCCGATTAGGAGCTGTCCCTCGCTTGCTATGAGTTTTTCTGGACATGGTGCTCGACGAACCTAGTCCTGATTAGGAGCCGTTCTTATCAGGGTGAAGGACGTCGACCTTCAAGTGACTTCGAAGGTGATCCATCCGTTGTCTTCCCTTCATTTGGACACTCACTATGCCTGCCATCTAAGCACGCTAGTTTCTCTAGGTTCTTTGTCGGATGATTTCAAGTCCTAATAGAAGTATAGTATTTTGGTTTCTTCGGACTTTCCGTATTTTAAGTTGGAAGGTCGAGCACTCATCAAAGGTTTCAAGCTGGCTAACAGTAAACATAAGGTTCATCTTATTTTTCCTTGTCCAATCACTGTGGATGTTGCACTGAATTGTTGTTTACTTTTATGCAGAGAAATTTCCGGCTCCAGTCCTCTTCGAGGAGGAGTTGAGCCTGAAAAAGTTCAATGATCTGATTTTTATGCCCATCGAGTAGGTTATGACGTGCGGAACGAGCTATTTGAGTATTTTCATGAAGCTCCAACTCTATTCAAAATATCGACTAAGAAGACTGGTGGTCGACATTCTAGGAAAAAAAATCGACAATGCCTAGCCCGACAAGGCAAGCTTAGTTGGAGGCAGTTCTGCCACCTATTACCCAGTCCAAAAGGAAGCGGGCTAACCTCAAAATCGATTCTTATTTTCATCGGCTGGTTCCGTTGGAGGAAGATGTTACCATTGTGGAGCCTAAGCATGCTCAGTTCGCCCAGGAGATTCTGGATCCTGCCCCCGAAGCTATTGACGCTCCTTTTCCCCGTTATGATGAAGTGGTAATTCTAGGGAGTGGATCTCCTTCCTCTCTCCCTCCCTCAGACTTTGATGCAAGGCATCGGGCTGAGCCTCCAGCTAAGAAGGCTTTGGTTGGGAAACGACAATCCTAAGAGGGTCATCTTGGTACTGTGCTGACGTCCAAGGGTGGAGCGGGCGTATTTTTGAATTAGAGTGAGTTGCATTCGGATGCTCGAGTTGGATTCCATGGCTTAGAGTCAAGTGCGCAAGGTTGGCCCTTGGAAGTAGATGCGCCAACTGTCTATAAAAGGAAGATCCGCAAGTGGTTTGAGTGGATGAATACTTAGGAGCTGGTGTTCGAGGAGATGATCATGGAAAAACGCGCTGATAATGACCAAAGGCACTTAATGCTGGGGATGGCTTTGCTGAATCAAGCTGCCATGGCGGGGGCCGAACTACAGTCCGCGACTAATAGAGTGTATGCCATGGAGAGGACTTTTGCCAATTTGCAAAAGTCGTATTCTGATGCACTTTATCGATTCAAGTCCTTGAACAAGCAGATAGGGGAATTTGGTGCTGGGACAGACTCTATTGCGGGGGGGGGGGGGGGGGGGGGGGGAGGCTTGTTTTGAGGCCAAGCTATAAGCCTCAAGAGTAGAGCTAGACTCTTCCAAGGCTAGCTTGGTGTCCGCTGAAGCAGAGCTGGGGCACACTCGGGAGGAGTTGATGTGTGCACAAGAGGTGGGGGATAAGGCACAAGCTGATCAGCAAGTTCAAGCTGCTGAAAGGGAGCAAGCTGAGTCTGAATGGAATGCTTTATGCCAGTAGCTAGAGTCCAAAGTTGCTGACGGCCTTCGTTGTGTCCGCGAAGTCGAGAATCAAGCTGTTGTTGTGCTGGATGAGCTAAATCCATTGAAACGACAACTGGCAGAGGAACAACCTTAGGTGGTTGCGCTTGCAGACAGGCTGGAGTTGAGGGGAGTGAAGGATTGTGATTCAATGAAGCTGGAGGCTTTATCTTGCCTTGCGCGGCCAAAGTCTTGCTTGTTATCACTACGCTTCCTTTTACTTTTGTCATTGTCGTCCTACTCCCTTCCCTCATTTTTATCTCTGGGACTAGGGGGATGTTTCTTGTCAACTTCTCCTTCCTTTTTGGCAGCCAACATCTCCTCAATAGTGATGTATTCCTGAGCGTTCTTCAACAGTCAGCCATGTAATTTAGAAGCTTGAGGGCGAGGAAGTTGTAGAATTGGCCTCTCCTTAGTTTCGAGGTGAAGGCTGTGACTTAGATGTTGTCATTGCAACCGACAATGAGAGTTAACTCATCATTGAATGGGTGACGTATTCCCTCAGTGTTTTGTTTGGTTTCTACATGAGGCTGAACAGGTAATGCGGGCCCTTCTTGATTCGTTGGCTTCTGACAAAAGCAGGTGATAAATGCATTGGCCAACGTCTGAAATGAGTAAATAGAGTTTAGAGGAAGACTGTGAAACCTGGTCAGTGCTGGGCTGGTGGGGAATGTCCGGCACATCACTGCTTTAGATCCTTCATTTAGCGCCATCACATGGTGATAATGGCGTAGGTGATCGGACGAGTCTTTTATCCAATCATAAAACTCCAGCTTTGGTAGGCTGAACTTCTTCGGCAGTGACTCGTTCATGATATGATCCGTGAACGAGGGGACGATGCGGTTGTACAACACGTTCGGATTAGTGGTTCCAAGCTGGAGGGGGTTCTATGAGGCGGGTTTCTTGGCCTTAGACCTCGCGTCTCCGTAGGCCGCTCCACCGCCCTTGGTCCACTGAGAGCTAACAAACACATAGTGGCTCTCCTGAA
This sequence comes from Berberis vulgaris, assembly GCA_963556465.1. NCBI lineage: Eukaryota > Viridiplantae > Streptophyta > Magnoliopsida > Ranunculales > Berberidaceae > Berberis > Berberis vulgaris. Next base: position 22,563,717 of record OY747126.1, read on the forward strand.
CGCACTTTCTGGCGTCTTTTGGGGACAAGGCTCTTTTTCGCCTCCCTGGGTCTTTCCGTAGGTGGTGGGTTCCGCTGAGCGAGCCTTTCCACAATTTGTGCGATTTGCTGCACTTGGGCTGACAATATATCCACCCTAGAGTCAGTCATGGCTACTGTCGGCGCGGAAGCCTGGGGTTGTTCTCCTCGCGGGGCCGGTATCGTCGAAGCTTGCGGCACTGCGCTGGTTCGAGTGTTTGATGGCTCGATGATTTATCCATTATTTCGAGATCTCGTGGTTACCATATTTCAGGACTGTAATGAAGGGGTGTTATCAATTTTTCTTATGAACTTTGTCGTTTCCCAAATACGACACCAAACTGATGATGTCAATTCATATTCTCCTTGACCTTGACCTGTACAGGGAACACATGTGAGCCAAAGACCACTGTTGTGGGGGCCGATGGCACTTAGATGCTTAAGTCAGGCAAGCTTGAGAAAGGTGTAATGTTGTAATTTAAGTTCTATAGCGTACATTTGTTCTTCAACCTTGTGCCCTATTTATCATGCGAGAGTCCTTGTTCGGCTATGCCTTCGGTGGCGTAGTTTAGGGAAAAATATCTTGCTAGAGATCATTTACTTGTTGGGAGTCGTCTATGTAGGAGAGTTTCCATTCACGCCTTGTATGCTGATATCATTTGGGGATTCTTCCCTGGTGGAGTGTTGTCCATGCAGGAGAGTTTTCATCACGAATTATATTCTAGTTTTTGCTTTCTAGCAGGAGTCAATGTATTAATGACCTGCCATTCTTAGGTCAAACTCCTAGATACTTGACTTATTAGGTCTTACGGGTACTGGGCTTGACCATATGACGTATGGGCTTAATAGGGTATTGCTGATTGGGTCCAACCTCCTGGACCTTGCCCCAATGGGCTTTGCCAGATTCGGCGCTCATCAAGGCCCACTTTAATCAGTTGACGAGATCATCATGACACGTGTATGGTGCAGATTACTTGATGGTTTGGTGTATCATCAGATAGTTTTATTTGTAATTAGGACTAATATAAAAAAGCTCATATTAGTTAGGGTGAAGGTTAGTTACTTGCCAAAACCCATTAGACTATAAACAAGGCTTGAGAATTAGATTGTAGTTAGTTGAATTGAAATGAATAAAATTATTGTCCTTTATTTATCTCTTTATCTCTATTAGGGTTTATCATAATTTTAGTTTGAGCCGACGTGGTTCTAATCAGTGATTTGGATGAAGATGTGATTGATTGTTTTAAAAAAAGAAAAATGAAGAGAAATTTAGAAAAGAAAGAGTTTTTGTTGACCAACCCTATTCTATCGTCACCAATCATTGTCAGAGCCCCACCCTCGTCAACATTGGAAACCCCCACCACTGTCTCAACCTTGTTCTTGCCTTATCCAATGAAACTGGACCAAATATGTCATATCTGAAAAATCAGCTTTCGTTTTCCTTGACCTTGACATGCACAAGGAGCAAACGTGAGCCAAAAACCACCGTTGTGGCGGCCGTTGGCACTCCAATGCTAAAGTCAGAGAAGCCGTGAGAATGGTGTATTGCTTGAAATTAGGGTTCTGTAGCATACCTTAGTTCCTCAATCATGTTATCTATATACCATGTAAGAGTTCTTTTTCGCCTATGCCACTAATAGCGTGGTTAAAGAAAAATATCTGTTAGATATCCTTTCTTTGTTGAGAGTTGTCCATGCAAGAGAGTTTCCATGCACGACTTATATTCTGATGTTTGTTTCCTAGTAGGAGCCAACGTCTTATTGGCCTTCCTGTTTATGGTCAAACTTCTAAATACTTGCTTATTAGGTCTTACAGGTACTGGGCTTGTCCAATTGACTTATGGGCTGGATACAACTTTGTTGTTTGGGTCCAACTCTCAGATACTCGCCTCAGTGGGCTTGGAGTGATCTTGGCTTGGTTATCCGTCTGTTGGGGTGGATTAGATTGGGCGCTCATTCAACCCTATGCCAATGTTGACAAGATCATCATGCCACATGTATAAAGTAGATTACAAGATGGTTTGGTGTATCATCAGTAGCTCCCCCAGAGTTAGTAGGCAAGCTTGTTTGTCCACAAAGTCATTTCATGTGGGAACTGGACAGTGATGACGATTGAGTCTGAAACGTTTCCTCGAGTGATGCACTTCACTAATTGAGTACCCGATTGCTCAAAAAAGGCGCGAATTCTTTCACGTCTATATAAGCCTCATTTTCTGCAGAGTTGAGTTATTTATTTCTGCAATTTCTCAGAGACTCTTTTTGTTGCTTTGCTGATGTGTTCTTGTCTTGCTCAACTTTCGTTTTCGAAAGTGTAATCGAAGGTTCCTACGTTATTCTATGGCGGGCAAGAATCAACTTTCTGACAAACAAGTCGCTAAAGGTTGTGCGTTTTTCGATGAGAGGTTAATTTTAGAGGTGGATTTGGTGGATTTCTTTACCTTGGGAGTTGGTCAAACACCATTGTCTCCTCCTTTTGGATTTTTTGCTTGCATAGGGGCATGTTCCAATCAGGCATTCGTTTTCCATGTCATTGAAGATATTTGGCGCTTCTTGGCTACTTTGGTGTTTTGCCCACTCAGATGGTGCTGAACGGGTACATAACTCTGATGCTATGTTAATTAGAGCGAAGGACGCTGGCCTTTGACTGACTGCGAAGGTGATCCAACTACTGACCACTCATCGGTTGAACGAGCATGATGTCAGTGTGTTGCGATCACCGATTTGTTTGGGCACTCTGCCTGATGATTTTAAGTCCTGCCAGAAGTATTCACTACAAGAAATACTGTCATTAATAGCGTTTCAAAAATGCTATGGTAGGCTACCATAGCATTTTAGCAAACGCTGTGTTTGCCCGAGCTATAATAGACACAGGGTCTATTATAGCGTTTTAAAAGCACTATTGTAAGTTGACTACGATAGCGTTTCAGAAACGCTATGATAGGTCTATTATAGTGTTTTTAAAACGCTATTGTAAGTTGACTACTATAGCATTTTAGAAACGCTATAGTAACATTATTTATAGCGTTTCTGAAACGCTATAGTAAGTCTATTATAGCGTTTTAAAAATGCTATTGTAAATTCACTATTTGTAGTATTTATAGCATTTCTGAAACGCTATAGTAAGTCTATTATAGCGTTTTAAAAATGCTATTGTAAGTATACTATTTATAGCATTTTTTTTTTTTTGCTTTCAAATGACTTTTTATTACATCTTATAAGTTTTATTTCTAGAAAATAAAAATCTAAATGTGCCAAACACTTAACATTTCCATGAACGGAGGCAAAATAATGTAATTAATAAGGTAATGTATTACATTGAGTCACAAAATCTATCAAAATATATCAAGTACAATGACAATTTTTGAAATTCATGTTCAATTTCAGATTCCATTGTCTGCGAGTAATGTATACAATTTCTTGCTGAGACATTCAATTCCTTCACCTTTGCTCTATGATCACCTGAAACTTCTCCCAACTAGGTCCATGATCCCAACTTCAGAACCAGACTTCATGCTCAGAGTTAACAACAACAGCAGTATCAGAAGCATTTACCTTAATGATGTGCAGATCATTAGCCCAAACATCTGCACTTCAGAGTCTTCAATCAGATGCCATGGCATAAAAAGAGTACTGATAGAACCTGAGCACAACCTAGCAAATCCTTCATCTATTTGCTCTCCTCCGAGTTCCCAGGATGCATCTGCACCACCTAGTCCTAAAAGTGAAGTTGCATCACCTAGTCCTAAGGTTGCACCTGCATCAGCTAGTCTGATTTCTCCACCTTCACCTACAACCAATCCCTTTAAGTGGCCCTTCAGCGGCCTTTCTGAAGGCAGCGTTAACATCATCAGCAGTGATACCCTTCTTGGCAACATTGATAACAAGGTCCAGAACAGAGACATTAGGAGTGGGCACTCGGAGTGCAATCCCATTAAGCTTGCCTTTCAGCTAGGGCAGTACTAGGGACACAACCTTAGCTGCTCCAGTGCTTGTGGGAACTATGTTCAATGTTGTTGCTCTGGCTCTCCTCAGGTCACAGTGTAAAGCATCCAATAGTCTCTGCATACAACAACATAGTTTTATTGGTCAGAAGGGTTTATTGAGAAAAATCCCTATGCTTTCATGGACTTTTATGTGCAAAAGTTTTAGACAAACACATTATATCATTAAACTTCTACTACGTCATTGGCATTAGGTTAAATAATAAATTTTTAGTGAAAAATGGTAAGATTATTGTCATGAAACAATCAGTAGATTCTTAGTATTCAAAGTGAATGAATGGAGAGATTAATACCAATAGAATATTACACTAGAAACTATAGCGTTTTTAACTATAGCATAACATTTATTACACTCGAAGGATATATTAAAAAGCATATCACCATGCCAATTGTGCGACGGTGAGGTAATGGACCCCAACTCAGAAACAATTTTCTCTGTTGGTTCTGTATAGTGTGTTTCGTAGAATACCATTTAAATCATGTTGTTAATCCTCTTGCTTTATGTTGTGAGTAGAGATGAGAAGCAACAACTTTTATTGGGTATGAAAAGAGCTAACAGACAACCCGCAAATATTTCATCATCAATATTGTCAAGTGATAGTATTCATATAGGGATCCTAAGTAGCAGCAGCCCATGCAGCTGCAAACAATAGTCCCTTCACTGTATTTTACAACCCAAAGTCCATAACTACTCTTAATCGAAACTATCAAGTACTTCAGATTGATGTCATCCATCTATTGCATTTTTGAAGTATAATTTGTTTCTGCAAGGCTTGTCCATCGGAATTTGTTATTCCTTTAGCCAAGTATTACAGGGCTGTATACAACAATCAAGTATCCCTTGGCATGCGCTTCCGGTTGATGTTTGAGAATGAGGAATCCGGAACTAGAAGGTATTTGTGTTATGGAGATTCTAATATTGAACATGTCATTTTACTAGAAATATTCTTATTTTTCAGTTTAGGCAATAATTGTTTAATGTACATACAAGCATTGAACTGAATGTATATACTTCCCTGATTTTTATTACTTAATATCATATGAACCAAATGTCAAATTCGATAACTTACGTTTTTATTTCTTTTGCAGGGAACAGTTTATTTCATTCTTGTTGTCACTGCTCCTTTCAACTTCATTGCTTATGCCATCACCAAACAACATAGTTTCATGTATTTTGGAGTCAGCTTTCATATTCTTGTCTGGAATATACTTGGGTTTCTTCCGTGGACAGATCCGGAAAAAGTTTAATATTGGGGTAAGCATGATAACACGTTCATTGATTTTCAAGTTAGATACCTTATATTGCACTTTGAATCAATCCAATATATTTACAAGTTCTTTCTCGTTCTCTTTTATTTTTGTTCAACTTTATTTTTTCTTTTTCTAAATACAAGCAGTTTCATTTACCATTAACTGCTAGGATAATAGGTAAGCGTGAAGTCTAAAAGCTATATCACTACTCCTATGCCTAGTTTAGCCTTTTGTCTAATTGTAACTTGGTTGAAGCACAAAGTTCTACTTTTGTACTCTATAAGGGGCTGATAGTCAGTTTTTGGTTATGTTTTTACTTCGTTTTGGCAAGAGCTTTAGATCTATGCTTTAGGTCCGTTACCTTCCTACACTTCTTTTTCTTGTGTCTTCTTCCTTAATTTTTGGGGAATGGGGGTGGGATAAGACCCTTTCACTTCTTCAGAAACAAAACTGCGAAGATCTTGTATAGTCCATGTCTTTTAAAATCATATCCTTTGTACTCCATGCTTGAACAACTGGCATCTTGAGCTTTCAGGGGTGCAAAACAAAAAACCATGTGCTTTTAAGCTTCAAATTTAGCCTCTTATTGATGATGGTATCCTCATTGTCATTAGATCAGATTCTTTCATTTTTTTTCAAACCAGGAAGGGTATTAGTTCTGAATTGGAAGGCCGTTGATGGCTTTCATATTTCAGTTTGATCCTTGGTTATGGATTCATACAATCTTTGCATGTCTGTATATGACTGATATCCTTGAATCAGTTGCATATGAAATTGTCATGCCCAGAATAATAATGAGACTGTCTGTTATACCTGCTAATGATTGCATGGAATACATGGCATTGCAAAAACTGCTTCGATTGGGCAACATCAATGAATCGCCTCCATGAATCTCTCACATGTTACCATAATGTTAATCTCAAATGAACCCACATTTTTGTTTCTTTGATAGTATTATTGGCTTTGATTTCCTCGATTTGACATACCTATTGGGTTGGTTTACTTGTACAGGGAAGCGACAACTTTTTGGATGATTGTGTAAACCACCTAATATGCCCCTGCTGCACATTATGTCAGGTATGTGTTTTTATTTAAAATGTAATCAAATAACTATGAAAATTTTAACTGAAGTTCAGTTATATGTTTCTGTGCTACTATGGGTCACTGTTAAGTGTTAAGTTCAAATTTATAAGAGAGTAGTTAACCAATATATGTGCAATATATGTGCCTGATGGTTGGCAGGAGTCGAGAACATTGGAGATAAAAAATTTCCAATATGGTGTATGGCGAGGTAGAGGTGACACCATATGCATAGGGAGTCATGGCAAGGGGAGCAAAGGATTCCTGGAATTGCGCCAGCCTCCTCTGGCGCCAACCAAATCCCCTGATCTGCAGCATGCAATGACCTTCAAACAATAATGATCACTCGTGGAGTTTGGTTACAAACCGAGGAAGCAGTGGGGTTGATTTAACTGCAGCTGTCCAGAAATGAAATTGTGGTCAGTTAAGCTGTGATCAGCTGTCTCATAGATCTCATACTGGGACATTGTTTGAGCGGTTGTCCATTGGTAGAAATGAAACTGTATTTTTTAAACACAGAGTCCTGACTTGATGTAATACAGTTTATTAATTAATTACATTAATTCATGGAAATGTTTAACTTTGGCACATTTAAAATTTTATTTTCTAGACATAAAACTTATGAGTTGTAATAAAAAGTCATTTGATAGTTTATATAAAAAAAAAAAAAAAAAAAAAAAAAAAAATTTGCTATGTATACTTACCATAGCGTTTTTAAACCGCTATGGTAGATTTCCATAGCGTTTTTAAACCGCTATAGTATCCTCTACCATAGCGTTTTTAAACCGCTATAAAAGCCAAACTTACCATAGCTTTTTAAAACCGCTATGAAAGCCCCTGGGTCTATTATAGCGCCGGCTGTCATAGAGTTTACTAAAACGCTATGGTAGGATACCATAGCGTTTTTGAAACGCTATGAATCAACATTTTTCTTGTAGTGATTTATAGCCACTTTCAATTTTGCTATAGTTTCTACTCCTCGAACTGTAGTTGACACTGCAGCCTAACAAAAGAACAGTTTTAACTACGATCTGGATCATAAAGATAAACAAATTTTCTGGTACGTAATAGCTGTAAGTTCGAATGTCCTATAGGCTTATCATCCATGTCACAATTTCGACAAATCTTCAATAACAAAATTGAAACCTCTTCCAATCAAAAGAGCACCTATCTTGTTATAGGAAGATGCAGGAGGATGAGCAGCAACTGCAAGATACTGTAAGTTGTCGAGCAAGAAAATGCTAGTTAGAAATATTACTGGAAAAAGTAAACCATTCGAATAACTTTTAAGAGATATAGCAATGCTATGACAAATACATATCCAAACGAATCCCATCACACTATAGAAATGCTATGACAAATACATATCCAAACGAATCCCATCAATGTAAGAAAATTCAAAACTTTTCAAGTAAATTAAAATCTTTGTGTTTGGCAGCTGCAACATAACTATAGAATGGAAACGATAAAAATAAATAGAAAATTGTTGTAGTCATACTATTCATAAATTTTACCACTTCAATAAGGCTGGCTCCATCCCTAAGTCTCTCATCCTCTAGTGAACCATTGCCTTTTGCAAAAGGCAACATAGATGGATTGATATTTTTTCTGTCCGTTGTGATAAGACCCTGCACCATCAAGAAAAAAAAATCAACACTGCGGAGGAGCGAGATGGTACAGGTTTGTAAAACACTTTTACCAGAGTTCTTGCATAAACATGCATTTGATAGTTGTATTTTCACGCTACCATGACAAAAAAGAATTCAGAATTCATCGAAAAGGAAAAAGGACCCATCTTGAATTAAAAATAAACCTAAGATATTTTAAGGTACTTTGATTTGAGCATTATCTAATATTTCTGACAAAGAATGTAATAGCCCACCGGGAATAGATGACGAGTCCCACAGCCATGACAACAAATGAAAGGTAGTTTAATCAGTCTACCTGTAAATGGTAGCCTCCCCGTTTCCAAGAAGTGGGACGACGAATGACTTTGGAGTTGTTGGCTCTGAGGACAACATTCTGATCAAATGTAAACTGCACCCGCAAGAAGATATGAAGTAAGCCAAAAAAAATTGTATAGGTATTAAGAAAAGAAGATATCCAAAGAAGATATCAAACAGGCTATTTAAGAATATCAATTGAGGCACAGACTGACACCTAGAAAATGCAAGAAGAACGACAATCACAAACAATGGGCAAAACAATTTGATAATAAGCAAATGTAGGCACATCTAACCATCCAAATGAAACTACAGATATGAAGTTACAAAAGTTCAAAATAAAATTAAAAAAATTAAAAAGAGAAAAAAAAAGAGATGAACCTAATAAATTTTATTACTATGCTTGAATTATCATATGATGAACTCTTAATCATACTAGTTACGGATTGGTGTTATTTATGGATGTATCCAAGTTAACCTTCTAGCTCATCAGATATTCACGCTATTTGCAAAGAACTTGGCATTGAAGTAACTCAACAAAATTCCAAGATTCATAGCTTGATACCCAGATTCCGTGGGGACGACATCTGAGGCATGGAGCTATGATCGCCTTGCTGCTGGTTAAAATAACTTGACCAATCAGCATATGAAAAACCACAGAACAACATCCATTTTCCAGCTGAAAACAGGGCAGAGCACCCTGTCAAGCTCACTGCGAAGACAGCAAAGCGCTCCATTTTCCAGCAGAGCGCTCCATTGTTTTCTTGTTTACATGTAGCGTAGATCAATGTAAGATGATTAAGAAACAAGTGTGAATGTATTGGGATTCAAAATTAGTTTTGAAAATGATTTATATAATGTTATCACCAACTTTGATGAAGGCGTTACTTGCGCTTGATACCCGGATTCCGTGGGGAGGAGATCTGAGGCATGGAGCTATGATCACCTTGCTGCTGGTTTATCATCTCATGATGATTAGTTGAAGAAACTAATGGAGAAATGATTTTCACTTTGAGTAGAGGAGAAGGAGCACCACTACCACTACCGCTGCCTTGAATAGTCGTCGTTGGTGGTGGTGAGATCTGAAGCATCGTGGTGAAGATATTTGAATTGTTGGGTGGTCGGCAACTCGATTGCATTTCCTCGTTGAAAAGAGTAGCACCATTAAGATGCAGGGTAGCACTACTGCTGCAACTACTAGTATTATTAGTTTGTTGTTGTTGTTGTTGTGGATCTTCTAACACAACGGTTGCCATGTCATCTGCAGCAGGATGAGAAGATGAAGAACAAGAAGCTGTGTCGATGAAAAAGCTTGAATCTGTTAAGTCAAGGTCAAGATCATGCAGTAGAGGATCTTGAATGCTTGAAAATAGATTTCCAAAATTGTCTGTTGATGCAAAATCATCCACTACTAGTACTCGATTAGATGATGGAGGAATTTCCATATACAGGCAGTTTTCTAGATAACAGAAACCAAGTAAACAAATAACAGAAGTGGGGTGTATATCACAACCAAATTGTCATGGTCCTAAACTTTTAAAATGATTTTCCTAGAAATAGCATTCATGGGCAAACAATATTAAATCATGCTTATGGACTAGTATAACACTATTTTACAAGTCATATTCATCATAAAGCATGCAAAAATATCACAGTGCATATCAATTTCCATTAAAAAATCGCTACCAACCTGAATACGAGCTCCAGACCTGCTTTGCATGTTCTTGATGGTCTCACCCCCTTACCAACCATTAAAGCAACCTAACAAAAAAGAAGCTGTATCCTATGAGTAGTGCAATTACAGAGGCATTTGCTCCAACCGAGCAGATGTCACTCTTCAGGTGGTTACCTTGTCATTAGGAATCCTCATCGTACATTGTTCAACTCCATGTGGCAGTGAACTTGATCCATGCCCTGTAACAGGAGCAGACCCCCCTGCATCTGTCTGTTCAATCATGAAAGAAATCACGAAAATGGAGTCTTAGAAGTTTGAATAGCAGAATACTTTGAAGGGAAATGAGGTGATGAATCCATTTCTTGTATAATTAGGACCTTAAGGAGGGTTAGTTTCCCAAGTGGAGGCAGACATACACAACTCTTGCATTCTTCAAGTTCGACTCTCACCAAATTCTACAACTCCCCCATCCAACTAGGTAGGACCACACACCTTTGAACCCACATATCTCCAATGCCTTCAAATTTGGGTGTGGCTCCAGCCCTTCCTCCAACACTTTTTCTTGCAATTCTGGATCTGCAGCTACACCACCTCCTCATGATGAAACTACGTCACTGGTCTCCCATGACAAAGCTAAGGAGGTGATATTTTGCTTCGTTAACAGATTGGCTTCTTTGGCCTCTTCAACATTTCTCACCTGTTCAACTCTTTTTATTTCTATCCTCTGAATATGATTATTTGAGTTGGCTTGTGATGATCACTTGTTAAGTAGAACTGATTAAGCAATTCTTTGCAATCCAAGGTAAATAACATTTTCAAGTGGACATAATCAAATGGATCATTTGAGTTGTAGTATCATAAAAATGACTACCTCATAATGCCATAATCTCTTCCGTCTGCGAGTGGTTGGTACAAAGATTCGATCATCTCCACCTTTGGTGATTGCGTTCGTACAACTGCCATGTACCTTGAAATCTCTGGCCAATATAGTCAACCAACAACCTGGGATTCCATCACATTATTGTAAACCAATCTTCAAATTAAGCTCCAAAAATATCATTGCATAACAGAAATCAATCACTTGCAGAGAACTTAGTGAGACTACCGCAACTATGGATGGGGTGTCTGATTGACCAAGTGACCCATGAGATACGTCCATTCCTAATACCATAATTGGGTTTTTCCTGATGAATGCCATACTTGAAATGTGCTTCAATGGTAACAGCGAATTAGTGCCACCCAACTGGAATGAAAGCAAATGGATTTAACAGGTCCGTGAGAATAAAAGATGATATAGGATATAGGTACAAAATCCTTTTGGTCAAATTTCACCTTGGCATTTAACTTTAGCAGCACATTTGTCAAGTATTGTTCGTTTACTTTTGATGGGCAGAGGCACTGTGTGGTTATTCCCTCTAGGTGGAGGTTCCTCTTCTTCCACGGACCTTTATAATGACATCGTTTAAGCATTTGAAGAAAATCAAGAATAAAATAATAATAAGAAGTCAAAATCATACCATAGAGGTTACAATTTTTCCGCTCTGGAAGAAGACACAGAAGGAATTTTGAAGGGCCCGGGAGCCGTGGTTTTAAGTTTCTGTACATCTTGTCAACCCTTGCCACATGCTCCAATCTCCTCCACTAAGGATCTTCCTCAATCACAGTGCAAGGATTGTTGATGAGCTGAATAAGAATGAAGTGTATATCGTATCCAAAATATTCGTCTGAGCCTGTGTGCCAGTAAAACCTCAAAATTTTAAATTATTATCACCTTCCATTCCTTTACTTCTTGCTACAATAACAAGCTCCCGAGCAAGATGATTGATGTTGCATTTTGAAGAGAAGTTTACAATAGCCCAGAGTTTAACTTCTGCTGGCCTATAGAACCTCTGTGATCAAGAACAACTATTATGAGAGCTTCTTTTAAATTTAAGACATTCAAACCATGCATGGCCGAAAATAAATTATTGCCTTTCGATTGAAACTCCATCTTCCATTCCGAGGTACAATGTCCTCATTATGTCCAGAGTCTTCAACTGTGAAATAGAGGCATAATATAAGAATAAAGGTGTTGGATATAAGGAAACACATGGAACTTGGTGAATCAGAGAATGCATTCCTGAAAAAACTACCTCGGTGTTGTATCCTTCTGGGAGACTAGAGATGAAGTTGTGAGCGTTAGCCGCAATGCAAGCAGAAATCGTCTCTTTCTTGCTTGCATTCACTTTCCCCATCATCACATTTTCTAGTATTGTAGTGGAAAATAGAAGTGGCTCCTGCCCCAGCATTCCTATCCAAGCAGACCATCCCTGTTCAAACAAGAAATGCATCGATAATTTTTCGAGTGATGCTTTTATTAGTTCATGGATTCATAGGATGAGCAGCATATACTCAACAGAATGACTAATAGCTAGCTTCTACAAACAACAGCTTACCCTTGATAGGATCGTAGAACCTTTCTATAAGAGCAAAGACGGTGGACTTGCCACCTCCACTGGTTCCGACCAATGCAAGTGTCTTAGAAGGTGGGATAATTAGATTGAAGTTGTTCAAGATTCAAGCATCTGGTCGAGATGGGTATGCAAAGGTTACATTTTTGAACTCTATCTTCCCTCTCACATTCGATAGTGTCTTCCCTCTGAAGTCATAGGGGTCAATCTCTGGGATTCTATCAATAATTTCAAATACTCGACTTGCTGCAACTATACCCTGTGCAAATTTAGCGAAGTATGACAATGACAGTGCCAAGCCCCTGATAAAAATAGGCATATAAAGTTAACATTTGATTTTTTTTCAACATGCATTTGTGATGATATTGTTTCGAGTCATGAAAATAATGTGTTAACCATACCTTCCACCAACATTGACTCCAAAGAAACAAGCAATGGCTTCACCTCCAGTGAGTTCTCCTTTAGAAACTAGGATGGATCCATACCATAATGCTAGGGCCCATGTGGAGTAAGTGACCAAATAAATTACACCCATTCCAGCACCTTTAGAAAACCCAATCTTGACTCCAAAAGAAACAGAATTCTGTAGCAAATTAACATATTTTGCAGCCAAATGATCCGCTGCAACGAAAGAAAAAACTGTTCTAATGGAAGTAATGACTTGTTTTGCAGCCAAATGATCTTTCAGTGTGGCTTCACAAACCTGCTGAGATAAGTTATGTGAACCAATGGCCATGGTAACGGAAAGAACAGTTGGCATTGCAATTGGAATCCGACCAATAAGTAGCACCAGAAGACTATCAATACCAGCACGATAATTCCTTCCTTGAATCCCATAGATTACAATGAGTTCAATAAGCATCCCAATGGCAATTGAACAATACAAAAGTTTCCAATTGATGTTAAAACCTGGAAACAATCAAAGAAAGTTATTGTTGAACAAAGTGCAACACATACTTTCAAGTACAAACCAATAGGCGCCATCAATTGACTACGCAGTAGATTATGTTTTTGCTTAACAAAAACATTGCTGACAGTAACATGATCAGACAAGTATTTCATAGAAATTTATGGAAATTATAAAATCTACAGCTAATCTATTTGCAATAAAACCTGTTTTCTATTCAAAACAGAGATATGTTAAGTAGTACATTAGATTCATATTTATAAAATCTTAGTATCCAATCAAGTTAACACAGATCTAGAGTGACTTCAAATGTTGAATTTTCAAGTTCTTTCTCACATAATCACTGCTTTTAAGACTTTTGTAGTGCCAGAAAGCTGCATTTTATGCAACCAATTAAATTCATGCAACTACAATTAGGGGTTACAAAACTTTTTTTTTTATCTTGATGAGTGAGAAGACACCCATGGTTCATTCTAGATAAAGAGGCTACTGAAACAAACTATATACTATTTAACAAAAGACCATATGTTACCAGTTGAACAAATCTCATTCACAGAAGTGAGATTTTAACAATGTCACTAGATACACCCTCAGTAATTTGCACTTTATTGAAAATATCCTCTCTTATCCATCAATAGTTCCCTTCGTTTTACCATATCTCAGTTTACTATAATTAGAGTCAAGACTGAGTTGTCTTTTTCTGCCCTATAGTTCTGCTTGTAAGGAAACAGAACATGCACATTTGCGATTGTTGTTGACATGGTGTTTGCAATTACATAAGAGGTACAAAATCATATGAACTGATAAAACTAGTTGGATCTTAGAGGCGCTCTATTGACTGATGTTTTATATGATGATCTTGATATGCAATGTTAAAAGTTATTTACCATAATACAAAGAGCGATACTTCCTTGTAATTTTCATTGAAATTCATTTTTTTCCAGAAGGATTTGTCTTAGGGCCTGGGGGTAACACTTAATTGACTTGGCTAAGAGTCTCCAATATACCAAAACAAATTTAGCACAAGGTTCAATGATACATGACAATGCCATTATTTTCATTTTGATTCATACAAACAGATGCAGATAAATGTCGATCGGTAACAGTCTTGATTTGGATATACACTACCATAACATAAATTTCATTTATAATTGTAGTACATCCAAGAAAATGCTCAGGCTGAATGTGTAAGAATGATCTTACCAATAATGTCTTCATGATTAAGAGTACGACCCTTCCTTATTTGAATTTTTGTGGCACCAAAGCAGCAACACCGCATATCTGAGCGTACCATGGTAACAACTCTCAAACTGCAACATGTAATTGCCACATGAATCAGTTCTCCACTATACACTACATGTCTATTAATATTCTCCTTGTATAAAAAGAAAGGAATTGAATGCAGAGTGGATGGTATGTTCAAGAATAGATGTTAAGTGCTTAGAGCGAAAAGTTATTGCTTTAAGAATTCAATTGTGTGCAACCAAACTTATCCTCTTAATGATAAACTAAACTCAATTTACCCATCGAACTTCTAAAACGAACCCTGATCACATAATCATTCCATTTATCCATGTTTTTATCATATATCTAGCTAAACTACACAAACATATCACAACCTTCTCACAAAAACTAAAACTTTCCCTTACTAAATGACTAGAAACAGTATTTTAGAGCAAACTTTATAGAAAAATTAATTTAAAACAAACAAAAAAAAAGGTTGAGAAGAATCAGAATCACCGGTGTAGTTGCCTTTAGGATGATAATTCTTCCCAAATGACATGTGCGAGTATATACGATTAAACTGATGCATACATCAATAAGATCAAAATACATTAGTACTTTTATCTCAACTTGTTTGATAAGATGGGAGAGGGCAAGTTTCCATGGGGTTATTTCATAGCATGACTAAGCAAGACAATACTACAATGCGAGTGAGAGTTAGACCTGGTAGAAAAATGATGAATATGAAAGCCATAGCAATTCCCAGTCCAAATCAACCAGCAATCTATCGAAACTAAGATGCAGTTGACCCCATTCTATCCACCTTGCGTTGATATGCCACTTGAAAACCCTCCTTCCCCAAACCCTCAAATCGAAATCAAAGAGAAAAAAAATCAAGCTTTACCTCAAAGGTCTCACCTTTATAGCCTTTCTCATCTTCCTCTCCGCATTTTCTCCTTCTTTCGCCATCCTTCACGACGATCTACGCCTTCCCACCGCCTCCGACTTTCCAATCTTTCAAGCAAAATAGCTAATTCGCCAGCTCAATCTCTTTCCCAAAGACTCAAAATCGAAGCCGGTTGAAGATATCATGATATCTTAGCTCAGGCCAAAGCAAAGCTTCTCGAAGTCATCTTCAATGAACTCTTCTCGAAATCTTCATGCTGTGAGATGGCCGATTTCAGCCGGCAGACTTCAGATTTTTACAGCTCCAAATCCATGAAGATTTTTATTGCTCCAAGTCATCTTCAATCGAATCTTGTTCTTGTGGAGGAAGGATCCTCCTAGTCCTCTTGATTTCTCTCTCCCTCAATCTCTCACTCCTAGAGAGATATGGAAACAACAAGAGGAATGAGAGGAGCTGTGTCTTTGTTTTGCATTTGGTAAAAGAGATGAAAGATATTCTAAAAATTTTGAGCAGAATTGAGCGGGTTTTTTTTTTAACTCCCGCTCTTCTGTTTAGTTATAGCGTTTTAATATAGAAATGTCATTAAAAATAGGCTTTTATAGCACTAACTCAAAAAATGCTATAATGAAAAGCTATCAATAGTCACTTGTGGTGTAGTGATTGCTTTATGGCCTCTACAGATTCGACGTACTTTGAGTTTGACAGTCGTCTGATTAATCGGAAATTCAAATAATTGAGTGAGTATAAGACATTTTTTGCTCCGATTTTCGTTGATTACATATTGAACTGTTATTGTGTTTTTTGTAGAAACATTTTCGACAACGCTTCTTTATGCGAAGAGAAAGAAGCCTTCGACAAATTTTTGGACCTGCCCCTCATGAAGATGGAAGAGACCGTGCAGCATGCCAACATCAAGCGTAGCGGACTATGGGATTACTTGCATGAGGCTTCCACTCTCTTCAAAACCTCTAAACCAAAGCCCGCTGGCAGACCCCCTTTTAAGAAGAGGAAGCTCCCAAAGGTTAAGATTCCTAGTCTGTCAAGGAGGGTGGAGTTGGACGCAACACTCCCCCCATATTTGATTTCTAAGAAGCCTCAAACTGTGGCTAAGCCTGCTTCTAGGCGATTGGCATCTTTTGAGGAGGGGTTAAGTGTTCCGGAGCAAAAGCTTGTTGTATTCGCTGGGGCGAAAATTATTATGTCTAAGAAACAAGATACTCAAGCTAAAGCTCCTATTTTCCTTCCCGATATGGAAAATGAGTATCTGAAAATGGTGGGGTAGATGATGTGAGTCAGCTGAGCACTTAGTAGGCAAAGATTTTGAACAACATATTGCTGCAAACGGGAATGGCTGCCTCATCTGTGCTGGCTAGACTCCTTTTTTTTTTTTTTTGAAAGACTTCAAATATAACCCCTGTTTGGAGCAGGAGTCCTCTCAGTCTGGCGAAAAGTCACCTGACCGTCGTCCCTACGGCGAAAGTTCCCTTCCTCTTCGTCCGTACTGCCATCTCTCCGGTTCTCAACCTAGGATTAAGGTTAAGGTCGATTCGAGGAGTCGTTCATTGCCTTCCTCCCTTTAGCTGTTACCGAATCGGCATATGAGAGAGAGCCCGTGGTTGTAAGGGGAAAGTGGTGGAGGAGGCTTCATACGCGGTGAAGACGGCGAAGGGTGGAGCTGGCGTGTTTGCGGGCCTAAAATATATTCATCCAGACACGCGGATTGGTCTTTTTGCCCCAGACATGGTGAAAATGAGAAACCAAGATTGGCATCAGAAGGTGGTCATTTCTTACGCTTCCAGGAAGCAT
Organism: Berberis vulgaris; assembly: GCA_963556465.1. Lineage (NCBI taxonomy): Eukaryota > Viridiplantae > Streptophyta > Magnoliopsida > Ranunculales > Berberidaceae > Berberis > Berberis vulgaris. The sequence continues at coordinate 22,580,977 of OY747126.1, forward strand.
ATAAGCAGGTGGTACGATTGGCTGTCCATTCTTACTCCGAAGCTCGAAGGAGATATGCTGGGTGAGAATATGGACAAGGGACAGATACATCTGATGTTCGGGATTTCGTATCTTAACCAAGTTTTCGTCGCGAGGATGAAGGTATATGCTACTCGTGAGAGAGTGTACACCATGGAATGCATTTTTGCATACCTATAGAAGTCATTCAAATGCTCTCCGCGAGATTGAGCTATTGAAAAAGCAGCTCAAAGGCCAGGCTGATCAGGTGGGTGCTGATTCAAACGAAGTTCTGTTGAATCGGAGGTCCATTTGGAGGTCGTACAGATAACATTGGAAACTCAGAGGGTCCGCTTGGAATCACTTGAGTTCGATTTGGAAAATGTGATGTCCGTGAAGGACAAGTTGGAGGAAGAGCTCAATCATGCCCAACGTGACTTGAAACTTGCTAGGGAGATCGTGGCCAAGATGTAGTTTGAGATGCAGGCTCTAACCGCTGAGAAAAGCGATAAGTAATTTGAGTGGGCTGCCCGATGCAGACAGTTGAAGGCTGACATTTCTTTTAATGCTAAGTGCGTAAGGATGATAGAAAAGCAACTACTCATGGAGCAAAATGAGCTCAGCCCGAGCAAAGAGAAGCTAAGCATTGTGCAATCCAGAGCTGATGCATTGGCGGGCAGGTTGGAGTTGGTGAAATGAGAGTTTGCGCAGTCAAAAGCTCGTGAGGATGAGCTTCTCAAGGCTCAGGGTACGTTCCAATTCAGCAGAGTGGTGAAAGGAAGGCTAGAGCTACTGGAAGAAGACCACGCTGACTGGGACCCCTCTTACTGCAGGCAGGCGACCTATGCGGAGTTTGAAGAAGCTTATGATCATTCACAAGGAGAAGATACTCTGGTAAGGTTGCCAAAGTCGTAGTTCGTATAGAGCCATCCTACTTCTTCTCCGGTTAAGTCTAATTCCACTTTATCTGAACCTCCACCTGATAAGGAGTGAATTTTGCATTTTATGAATTATTAATGAAAGAAAATTTGTTAAGTAACACTCTTTACTTTTATTTTCTATACTTTTTCTGCTGAATCTTTTTTGTTTCATCTTGCCATGGTGTTAATTTTTAGACATGAAATTTCACTAAGTTTTGAAACTGTCTAGTTAACTTGTTCCTGTGAGTTCAGACCACTCAACTGGAATGCTCTCTTAAACTCAAGCATTTTTTGTTCAAACTCTTGAAGAGCCCAATAGTTATCTTGACCAAACTCTGTAAGTTGGCTAAACTCTGTGCAGGGGAGTAGGAACAATTTTGGCACATCTGGGATCATAATTATTAGTTAATCATACTTTTGATTTCTTAAGCGATCTTAATCCACTATTTGAGGACTAGGCTATAGAGTAGACTAAAAGTTGTATTCGCCAACTTTTGTGGGCTGACTAAACGTTGATGAAGTTTGGCCATCACTGTCTATGGTCGGGTGATGATCTCTGGCAAGTCATCTTGGACAAGCTTCATGAGCTTTAACTAGACCTCCACTTTCGAAGCCATCTTTATCCATTCTTGGCGGACTAGGCTGTAGAGTGGACCAGAAGTTGTCTTCATTAGTCTTAATGAACTGACTAGACTTTGGGCAAGTTTGGCCATCATTGTCTATTGTCGGACAGTGATCCTTGCAAGTCATCTTGATCAGGCTTCATGGGCTCTGACTAGACTTCCACTTTCTAAGCCATCTTTATCCGTTCTTGGCGGACTAGACTGTAGAGTTGACTAGAAGTTGTCTTCATCAGTCTTAATGAACAGACTAAAGTTTTGTCAAGTTTGGCTATCATTGTCTATTGTCAGACAATGATCTCTGGCAAGTAATCTTAATCAGGCTCCATAAGCTCTGACTAGACTCTTACTTTCTAAGCCATCTTTGTCCGCTCTCGGTGAACTAGGCTGTAGAGTGGACCGGACGTTGTCTTCATCAGTTTTAATGAGTTGACTAAACTTTGGTCAAGTTTGGCCATCATTTTCTATTGTCGGACAATGATCCCTGGCAAGTCATTTTGATCAGGTTCCATGAGCTCTTACTAGACACCCACTTTCTAAGCCATATTTGTTCGATCTTGGCGGACTAGGCATTATAGCTGACAAGAAGTTGTTTTCATCTATCTTAATGAACTAACTAAACTTTGGTTAATTTTGGCCATCATTGTCTATGGTTGGACAATTCTCAAATGGCTTTGGGTGCATAAGTCTGACTTGGGTGTCCTGACTTATTTAACTCGCCTAGTGGTTTAACATGGAGGTCGAACCAGTGGGTCCGATATTGAGATCAAATTGCAATAGATTGGATGGATACCCAACCAGATTTAATGAACAATGGGGAAAATTTAATAAAACAAATACCTTGAATTTATTGAAAATATTTCTTTAGGTGCTCTACATTCCATGGCCGCTTAAGGCCTTTACCGTTCATGTTTTCTTACCAATATTTACCTGGCATGTTGACCTTTGTCACTCAGTAGGGTCCTTCCCAGTTTGGATTTAGCTTGCCCGCGCCTGGTTGCTTAGTGTTTTGCTAAGTTTTTCTAAGTACCCAGTCTCCCACTTGGAACTCTCATGGTTTGACCTTCTTATTATAGTACTGAGCCATTCTCTATTGGTAGGCAGCTATCTTGCGAAAGCCTCATCTAATTTTTTCTCGAGGAGATCTAGCCCGACACACAAAGCTTCATCATTGCCATCTAACCTGAACTCCTCCATATTGAATGTTGGCATCTCTAGATCTATTGGGATCATTGCTTCTAATCCGTAAGCTAGAGTGAACAGTGTTTCCCCAGTATGGGTTTTTTTGGTGGTCCACTATGTCCAGATGATTCTTGGTCACTCTGAGACCCACAGTCCTTTGGCCGGATCAACTTTTCTGTTTAGTGCTTCCAAAATGGTCTTGTTGGTGACTTCCGCCTGTCCATTGGCTTCGAAGTGCCCTGGTGGGGAACAATGGTGGCTAATGCTAATATTATCACATAGATTTTTGACCTTTTGCCTTCAAACTAAGTCCCATTGTCATTGACTAGTGTAATTGGGATGCCAAATCTGCAGATGATGGAGGCCCATATGAAATTCTCAATTTGATTTTCGCCTATCTTGGTTAGGGACTCCACCTCAACCCATTTGGTAAAGTAATCTATAGCTACGAAGAGGAACATTTTTTGGCGGAGATGCGGAGTGGCCAAAACAATATCCATTCCCCACTGTGCGAAAGGCCATGGGCTGGTCATTGAAGCTAAGGGTTGAGCTGGCATGTGAATGTATGGCACAAATATTTGACACTTGTTGCATTTTCAGACTATGTGTTTGGCAGCTTGTTGCATTTCGACCAATAGTACCCTAAGGTCAGGGCCTTGTGGGCAAGAGTTCTCCTGCATGGGCTGTTCCGTGAATGCCATCATGAATTTCTCTGAGAACATAGTACGCCTCTGAGTAGGGGTCCCGTGGCCGACCTTCTATATAACTTGTCATTCAGAAGAGTGTACCGCACTACCCCATTTTTTAGCCTTCTGGCTTCTGTCTTCTCCATTGGGAGGACTCCGTTTTTGACGTACTCAATGATGGGATTCATCCAGCTTGTCTCTTCGCCTGTCACGCATGCAAAGTTGGATTCTTCTTCCATATTTGATATTTCTTGGAACTCAATGAGCCCGTCTGAGGTTTCAGTCGTAGTTGAGGCCTTTTTGGTCAACGCGTCAGCCCTTTCGTATTCCTCTCTGGAACATTGCTAGAGCTCTAACCTTTTGAATCCATTTATCGTGTTGATCACTTTCTCACGGTAAGTCAATATTCTAGGATCTTTTCTACTGAGCTTTCCTTTGACTTAGTTGACTACCAGACGGGAGTCGTTGTACGCGGTCAGTTCATATATTCTGATCCCCTTGGCGAGCTTTAGGCCGAACAAGAGGGCCTCATACTCTACTTCATTATTGGAGGCATAGAAGACAAACATGACAACTTTCTCTAGAGTCACCCCGCCTGGAGAGTGGAGAGTGACTCCAGCTCCACTACCATTGGCTTTGGATGACCCGTCACAGCGAATGACCCATCCTTGATCATCTGACCCATGTTCTTGGTTGTCTGGTTCATGTTCTCCACCGCCAGTAAGTTCGACGATAAAGTTTGCCAATGCTTGAGCTTTGATGGTTTATTTTGGGGCTTGGTTGATATCAAACTGTCCTAGTTCAACTAACCATTTAACCATCCTACCTGACAACTTGGGCTTGTGCAATACTATGCAGAGTCAATGTTTAGTTAAGACCGATACAAAGTGGGCCTGGAAGTAAGGTCGCAGCTTCCCGAAGGAGTCGACCAGCGCCAAGGCTAACTTATCTAGGTCTGGGTAGTTTGACTCTGCTTCCACAAAGTCTTTGCTGGCATAGTATACTGGTCTCTCTACACCTTTATAATTTCGGACCAGGGCTGAACTGACAGCAGGCTTTGAAACCGATTGATACAAGTTAAGTGTTTCCTGGTATCGATTTCGAAAGTAACTCCGTACTTCCCATATATGCTTCAGCCTTTGGAAGGCTTGCTCGCACTATTCATCCAACTTGAAACCTTTGTTTCCTCTTAGAAATTTGAAAAAATAGAGGCATTTGTCAGATGATTTGGGGATGGACTAGTTGAGTTCTGCCACCCTTCCAGCCAAGATTTTAACTTCCTTAACGCTGGTCAGAGACTTCATTTTGAGAAGAGCCTGAATCTAATTTGTTTTGGCCTCTATCCCTTTTTGGTTCATTATGTAACCCAGGAACTTGCCCGATTCAACCCCAAAAGTGTATTTCTGTGTATTGAGCTTCATTTGATACTTGCGGTGCTAGTTGAAAGCTTTGGCAAGGTCAGTGATGTGATCTGGACTGCAGAGACTTATGAACAACATGTCATCTATATATTCCTCCATGGTCCTCCCAATCTGTTCCTTGAAAATCCGGTTTACTAGTATTTGATATGTTGCTCTTGCGTTCTGTAGAACGACATCACCCGATTGTAGTATATCCCTCTTTCAGTTATGAAGGAGGTCTTCTCTTGGTCAACGAGCTACATTTGTATCTGGTTATATCTGGAATAAGCGTCGATGAAGCTTAGAAGGTTGTGTCCGGACGTGGCGTCCACGATCTGATCAATGCGGGGAAGTAAAAAGTTATCTTTCGGACAAGCCTTGTTTAGGTCTGTGTAATCCACACTGTCTCTCCACTTCCCATTCTTCTTTTTCACCAAAATTGTATTTGCCAGCAAGTTTGGGTATTGTGCTTTCTTAATCATATAAGTGTTAAGTAGCCTTTGTACCTCTTCATTGATGATTTTATTTTGTTTGGAAGCCATAGATATCTTCTTCTGCCTAATTCCTTTCCACTCAGGGTCAACTTCCAGTTGATGGATGATCACAGAGAGTTCAATCCCCACCATGTCATGCATCGTCCAGGTGAATATGTCTTGATTCTCCCTCGACAACTTTATCAGTTGTTCCGCCAATGCTTTGCTTAGGCGGAAACCTATTTGGACGACTCTGTTGTTAATAGGATTGTCAAGGTAGATCGTGACTGACTTCTCCTCTGGCTCTTCTTCCGTTTCGGGGCCCAAGCACTGAGATGTTTGACCTGCGAGCCCAGACAGTGATTGCTAACTATCCAGTTGCTTTAATGTTGCATAGTGGCAGTTTCTTGCTGACGGATGGTCTCCTCGAATGGTCCTTACCACCTGAGTTGCAGGGTACTTGATGCACCGATTCAAAGTGGATAGGGCATCGATGAAGAAACATTTCTCCTCGCTAAACCCAATCATGGGGTGACTGGCGGGCATCAAGTTCTCCTCTTTCAACTGCATGATGCGTAACGCATTGTGGAATAGGACTTTCAGGGAGCTCCCTATGTCTACCAAGGATCTTTTCACTTCCCACTTCACTATGAGGACTGAAATGACCAGGGCGTCACTATGAAGAGAGTGGACGCCCTGGAGGTCCTTATCCGTACATGTTAATGGTGAGATCAGGCTCTAAACATGAGCGTATTGCACTTGTTGATCTTCGTAGGTGGATTGAGTCTGCATCTTGCGGAGCGTCCTCTTTCGGGACCAGTTGGACTGCTCACCTTCCGAACATATCACATGTAGGATGTATATAATATCTGTCGTTTTCTCTTCTATTTATTTGACGATTTCTTTATTTCCTTCGCCCAGTCTTATCTCTTATCTGGGTTCAAGAACTCTTTGAGTTTTCCCTTCTTAATCCAGTACTCAATCTTGCTTATGAGATTTATACAATCTTCAATGTCGTGGTCATTGCCCTTATGAAAAGAGCAGTACTTGCCATTGTCTCGCCGGGAGGGATCCCCCCGGAGTTTGGAAGGCCACTTCACTTCTCCCCAATTTTTAATGGTATTGAGGATGTCAGACATGCTGACATTAGGGGAGTGTAGGATCTGGATCCGACGAAGTTAGAGGTTTTTTTTTGCCTTGTCCAGCCAAAATTTGGCTTACTGTCACTCCGCTTCCTTTTGCTTTTGTCGTCATCTTCCTATTTTTTTTTACCTCTTTTTTACTTTTGGGGCTATGGGAATATTTCTTCTCACTTTCTCCCCCTTCTTGGCGGCCCATATCTCCTCAAGGGTGATGTATTTCTGGGCACTCTTTAGCAGGTTCCATGTCCGTTAGAGGCTTCAGGGTCAGGAAGTTGTAGAATTTACCCCCCTTAGCCCTAAAGTGAAGGTTGTGACTATGGTGTCGTTGCTGCAACCGTCGATCAGAGTTAACTCATCATTTAAATGGGTTATGTACTCCTTCTCTGTTTCATTTGGCTTCTGCTTGAGGCTGAGCAAGTAATGCATGCCCTTCATGATCTGTTGGTTGTCAAAAAATGGAGTTATAAACACTTTGGCCAGCATCTGAAACGAGTCAATAGACCTCAGAGGGAGACTGTGGAACCAGGTCACCGTTGTTTTCTTCAGGTTGGTGGGAAATGTCTGGCACATTACCATTTCAGATCCCTCTTTTAGCTCCATCACATAATGGTAATGGCGTAGGTGGCCGGAAGGGTTCGTTGTCCCATCATAAAACTCAAGCTTTGGGGGTTGAACTTATTTGGCAGTGGCGCATTCATGATCTGATCTATGAACGGGGGGACGGTGAAGTTGTACAACACATCCGGTTTGGTGGCCCTAAGTCGAAAGGGGGTTTTGTGTAGCGGTACTGTCAGCTTTAGAATTTGGGTCTCCATAGACAACTCCATTCCCCAGGTTCCAGCCATCCTTGGTGCCCTGAGAGCCAGCAGGGACATAGTGACTCTCTTGAACGCGCTCCCTGTTGTCCTGTGAAGATAGAGTTCTTTCCGCCTCCCTGTCTCCTCCAGCGTATGATGGGTTCTATTGAGCAAGCATATCCACCACTCGCACAATTTGTTGCACTTGGGCTAATAGTTGATCCACCCTAGAGTCCATCGTGGCTGCAACCGGCGCGGGGGACTGGGGTTGTTCTCCCTATGTGGCTGGTACCACCAAAGTTGGCGGTACTGTATCGGTTTGAGTGTTTGAAGGCTCAACAATTTCACAGTTAGTATGAGAGCTTGTGGCTACCATCTTCGTCGCTTCCCACGGACGACACCAAACTGATATGTCAGTTTCCGTTCTCCTTGACCTTGACCTGCACAAGGAACAAACCTGAGCCAAAGACCATCGTTGTCGCGGCCGATGGCACTCATATGTGAAAGTCAGACAAGGCCTGAGAAAACTGTAATGCTTGCAATTAGGGTTCTGTAGCGATCTTAGTTCCTCAACCTTGTTCTCTATTTATCATTTAAGAGTCTTTGTTCGGCTATGTCATTGATGGCGTGGTTTAAGGAAAGATATATGTTAGAGATCCTTTATTTGTTAAGAGTTGTCCATGCAGGAGAGTTTTCATGCACGACTTATACTCTGATGTTTGTTTCCTAGTAGGAGTCCACGTCTTACTAGCATGCCTATCTATGGTCAAACTCCTAGATTGTTGCCTTATTAGGTCTTATGGGTACTGGGCTTGTCCATTTGACTTATTGGCCGGATACAACTTTGTTGTCTGGGTCTAACTCTCAGATACTCACCTCAGTGGGCTTGGAGTGATCTAGGCTTGGTTCTCTGTCTGTTGGACTGGATCAGATTGGGCGCTCATTAAGTCCTGTTCCACTCTGTTTATGAGATCATCATGCCATGTGTACGGAGTAGATTACAAGATGGTTTGGTCTATCATCAATATCTAATTCAGATTTGAGATGATGTTCTCAACTTAGGCCTTCAACACACCTCCTTTCACAACCAGATTCGTTATCGTCATCACGCTTGTGAGCTTTACCCATCGATGTCATTCGTGAAACAACCTCTTGTTTAAGTCGTGTGGATAAGAAAACCATTTTTTAGAATTTTCAAAAAAGCCCCTTATCCCACTTATAAGTTAGTCCCTGTCCCTTGCAAACATTTACACCTCAATAATTAGGAGAGCACCCGAACAGTAAACAAAAATAAAAATAAAAATGAGTGACCATATTATTCTTAGTATTCATGCTTCTATTATCCCTACCCATACCCATCAAATTCCTTGTCCCCGTACCAATATCAATATAGCCTAAGTCTAACCCAATACCCCATGGTGTCCAATCCCCATTATCGGTTTTACTATCCTATACCACAATATACCTATCTCCCCTTCTACCCCAACCTAAACATTTTCCCTACACCACCACCTCCTAGTTACCAATGACATAAATCCGATTATCACCTTCACTATGTTGCAAGTTGCGGTAGCGGAGAGCATTTTAAGAGAAGTTGAAGTCTGGCTAACTACCTCCCTTGACGCATTTTTAAATGACTGGAGAGATCAAGAAAAAAAAAGGCGGAGGAAAGTTATCAGTAGATGCGAGAGATACTATGCAACACGACATTGGCTACACCTCACTGTCGGCTTCAAAGTCTTATCTGGTCCCACCGTCACACATCATCGACTTTCAAAAAGTGAGTTATTTGATTTGTGCGATTTCTTCCATATTTTTTGTCAAAAGAACGATGAGATTCTCATAGAAGGAAAGGCAACAAGTGATGATGTCTATGTTGATCCATATTAGAAAAGTTTTGTAACATGAGCTTATGCGCATGAGTCTATTCATCAGGTCTGATCTGGATCACTATTTCTTTGAGTCACCTTGTTCCATATTTTTGTTGGTTCAGCTGTTTTTAGCATGTGTGTATCGTGGTAAGTTTCGAGATTGTCTACTTAGTGTGCACTTCACACCTTTTGTTTTGTAACTGGATCCTTGTGTTCGTCGGACTTCTTCGACTTCAAGCTCGAGGACGAGCTTCTTCAACCCTGGAAGTGTGATGTAAGCGGGCTAATTAGGATTAATTCAGTAGTATTATTTGTAATTGGGCCTAGTATATAAAAGCACATATTAGTTTGGGTTAGGGTTAGTTACTTGCCAAAAAAAAAAGAACAATTAGACTTTTAAATAAGACTTTGAGAATTAGATTTTAGTTGTTGAATTGAATAAATTTTATTGTCTTTTATTTTTCTCTTTATCTTTTCTAGGGTTTATCATAGTTTTAGTGTAGTTTCAGTTTTAGCTTAGAGCTCATAAAAAATAAAAAATGAATAAGGATATGTTCCAACCAGGGCATCAACTCTAGTTATCTTTTGAAAAGAAGTCAGTCCTATCTCACTTTCTGTTTTCTTAATTTAGATTTAAATTGCGAGAATAATGTTATCCGACTTTCAATCAATTGGAGGATGAAAAAATCTATTTTTTCACAAGAATTTATGTAATTGCTTGTGTTTTTCTAATTTACAAAGAATTACATTCATATAAGCAAATCTTTGCATATGCAAACACTGCCACTACACAGAGAATGCCACTTATTAGCTCTAAAATACAGAAAGTTTGAGAGCATGAAGAGGAGTCAGTCCTATCTCACTTGCTCATTTCAAAAAAATTTCAAGTGATTCAAGTTGTGTTTATTAGATAACTCAGAGTACTACAACTTTTGTGTTTTGATCAACTTTAAAATCGGTCTCAATCGAGCACATAAGTTGGTCGAGAGTCGGGAACACTATCCTATTTTCATTGCGAGACAGATTTGCGCGACTTTAGTAAAATGATCATAACGTGCTCATTTCAAAATATTTTCTGATTCAAGTTGCGTTTATTAGATAACTCATAGTAATACAACTTTTGTGTTTTGATGATGTTGAGAATCTGTCTCAATTAAGGGTTTAAATTGGTAAAAAACTTACCCTATTTTGCCTTTTTTTCGTTTTGAGTTTGAGTTTCTCTGTTATGTTAAGTTATGCATATTTATTGAGTTTGGTTTTAATGGTTTCGACTTTCAAGGGATTTTGAGAGTTATTTAGGGAGAGGGAGGAGATTTGCAAGAGATTTCGAATGGGGGAGGGAGGAACCGTTGTCGATTTAAATGGTGAAAGGAAAAAATGAATGGTTTTTGTTTATATCGGCGATGTGAGAAAGTATGGTGGTGTGAGAAAGAAAGTAGGTGGTGTGAGAGAGAAGAATGGTGTGAGAGAGAGGAAATGATGGTGTGGACTAGTCGCTGCCTTATTTATTTTGTATGTGGAAAATTAATCTCCCCAAAAGAGATACAATGAATCCACATGAATGTTACTATACAATATATGTTGTATAATGCTTTAAGAGAAATTGTTTATTTTTATATTTAGGATTCATCATAAACTTAATACCTTGAAAAGGGCATAAGAGAGAGTATTAGTTATTGGAGTAAATTTGGAAATAAATTTACTTCAGTTAACTCTAGTCTTTGTATTTAATTGTTTAAACATATATACGATTGTTAATTACCCATAAATGAGGTTCAACTTCTAATAATAATAATTAAAGAAAAGAATATGTTTAATTTGAATGAAATTCATGATTTTTATAGGTGAGCTTGAAAATGATTTTTAAAACCAAGTTGTAGTTTGATATGAATGTGGAAGTTGATTTATTGACCCTTGAAAATTATCCACATCAGTTTATTTGTCCTATTTTTATTGCTAATGATACATAAAAACCGTCACATCCATGAGCCATACACGTGTCATGATGATCTTGAAGAATTACGGGCCCTAGCATCAGCTCAACACTGATCCGGCCCAAGCGGCTTCAAGCTCGCCTAACTCAGTCCGTAAGGCGGACCCGAACTCTTACAACATGCTAGGCCCACATGTCTCACAACTGTCATCAATACCCGTAAGCCCTAATAAGGCAAATATCTCGAGGATTAGCTTCAGACAGGCAATTACAGCAGCTCTCTGCTTCCAACTAGGAAGAAAATACCAGACTACATTCCACGCAGGGAAACTTCCGTCTACGGACCGCTCTGGGATCAAGAACTATTTCATGCGTATCTAGGAGGATAGGGATAACAGGGAACTTCCCTCCCACAACACGACTCCTAATTAGAGAAGGATCTCCACGAAGATCTCATTCCTAAAATATGCATTCGATGGCCTGGTAGAACCAGGACTCCAGCAATATAAATAAGACATGAGGTTGGTAAGCTAAGGTACGCTACAAATTCCCTGTTTACAGCATTACACCTTCCTCAGATCCCTTTCTGACTTTAGCATCGGAGGGCCATCATTCACCACAATGATGGTCCGTGGCTCACATGCGTTACTTGTACAGGTCAGCAGGTTAGCGAAAAATGACTGCATCAGTTTGGCACCGTCCGTGGGGACGACAAAGTTCCTAACTTTTTACTAGAATTGTTTCCCATAAATACAGAGAGATGGTGAACACTAGATCATGCAACAACAGAGAACAAGGGGACACGTCAAACGCTCTGGCTGGTGTTGTACCGCCACTTTCAGCGGTTCCAATCATGCACCGACAATAGACTCATGCCCCCGCACCGACGACAGCAACAACGAGCCCCAAAATAGATATGTTGTCTTCTCAAATACAGTATAGGGGCACACGATCTGGATGTACTGTACCGTATTTCTGTCCCACCATTTGTGGACCGAATCATGAATGAAGCCTTTCCGAGGAAGTTCACTCCCCTAAAGCTCGACTTATACGACAGAACCACCAACTCATTCGACCACCTACACCATTACCAGCATGTAATGGCTCTCAAAGAAGGATCTGAGTCGGTGATGTGGATGACTTTTCCCAATAGCCTGAAGAAGTCAGCACTAACGTGGTTCCACAGCCTTCCGCCGAGGTTGATCGACTCCTTCAAGTTGCTGGCAAAGGAATTCCTGACACGCTTCGTTGGGAGCGAGCCTTTCTGAAAAATCCCACACTACATACTCTCTCTAAAGCAGAAGTCCAATGAGACACTTAGAGAGTGTGTCACACGCTTCAACAATGAACTGATTCTCATCGACGGAAGCAGTGACGACACAGCCGTGATAGCCTTCACTATAGGCCTCAAGGAGGGAAAGCTCTACGAAGACTTCACTTTGGAACCCCTTCTAGACATGATGGATCTCCTCAAGAACACCCACAAACACATTACCTTGGAGGAGTTGAGGACCATGAAGAGGGAAACAGAAGGCGAGAAGAAGCCTTCCGTTCCTAAGCACAAGAAGGAGGGAAAAAGACGTGAGGATGAAGAAAGGAGTACGAGAAAGCGCAGTGGCAACAGGTCAGACCCTAGTCAGTCTATACCAGAAAAGCCTCCAACTACATTGGATCCAGAGCCGTGATACCCCTCAATTCTAGCATGTCTGACGTACTAAACTCAATGAAAAATTGGGAAGATCTGAAATGGCCCCCAAAGCAGCGTGGAGACCCCTCCAAGCGTTGCAACAACAAGTACTACGGGTACCACAAGGAGGGTGGCCTCGATGGATAATCTACAAGTACTACAAGATTTTGAGGTATTAGGTTGAGTATTGGATCCATAAGGGAAAACTAAAATAATTCCTAAACTCTGAGAAGCGACCAGAATGAACCAAGGACTGGGGGGAGTCAGTAAAGTAAATAGAGAAGGAAACTCCATGGATAATCTATGTCCTTCATGGACTCGGACCAAGTGAAGACTAGTCGTACAGGTCCCGCAAGCATACTCTACTGGAGATGCAGACACAACCCGCAAACGAGGATAGACGCATTTGCCACTTGAGGATTCAGAGCCCCATTCCAACCTTGACCTTTACGAACAAAGACCTCGAAGGAGTCCGAGCACTGCACAACGATGCCCTAGTCATCTCGGTCTCCATTGCAAGGTGGGAGGTAAAGAAAGCTCTGGTGGACACAGGAAGCTCGCTCAACATCCTGTTCTACAGCGTGTTCCGTAGAATGGACCTCAATGAGGAAAACCTGACGTTCTCGGATCACCCGCTGACTGGATTCAGCGGGGAGAAATGCTTCCCCGTCGGAAAGATAAGGTTAGCAACAGTGGTAGGAGAGCCGCAGCTAAGAAAGGTCCTATTTTTGGACTGTATGGTAGTAGACGCGCCATCAATCTACAACCTTATCTTGAGAAGAACATGGCTCCACCAGATGGAAGCAGTAGTCTCCACCCTTCACCAGTGTGTTAAGTATTTTGCTAACCACTATGAATAGACAATACGTGGAGACCCACCCACGACACGAGGCTGCCATTACGCTGCACTGAAACAAATAGAGTGCTCCCAGATCCAACTGAGTCTTATAGAGCAGCTTGAACCAGCGCCAGGTCGAGTGACAGCAGAAGCACCACAGTCAAGTCGTACAGGAGCAATCAGTTATTCAGCCAAGCGGAATGGCGAGGCTGAGGCAAACGGGAACACAACCCCTCGACCTTCAGTAACTTCTGTAACGCCAGCAAATCTCGACAGTCCACCAAAGAACACTAACGATTCACAAAGGCCATTCGAGTTCATATCAGGGCCAGGATCAATCTCTCTAAGTCAACAATTAGTCTTTTTTCGATTGTTTATTTCCCTTTCCATAGTCAATGCAGAGTTTTAGTTCTTAAAGGCTTATGTGATTTGCAATCATTTAAGAAGTAAAGAAAGGATTACGAAAACAAACTCTATTGATTACAGGAAAAATGTAACAACAAGCGCCTTGAGGCGGATACAAAAGACTACATACTACAAACATCTGAATTCAATGCGACATGAAGTAAAAACTCGCTTAGACGATCAAACTATGTAAATGTGTTTGAAGGACGCCATGCAAGCTATTTGCAAGTGACAACAAAGACATTCAATGAAATTCATTCAACCCCTTCTGAAGATCAAGGACAAAATGTCAGAGGGGATTGAAAGGACTGAGCGGTCGATTGCTCCATCAAGTCACCCCAAGAAAGAGCATTTACAACAGTGTTATAGACCTTACAATGGACGATGGAATTCCTCAAACAACTTTCAGCCTCCTAAAAATGATAAAAGAAGGCAGATGAGGATGGCCACGAGCGACGAAGCAGCCAAGGTCTCACAATGCTGTCAACCGCGACCACGAGTGATTGAGAATACCATACCCGGAAGCATCGCGCATCCGCTAACAATTCAATCAGCCATAAGTTAGCAGCGGGAACTGCATACACGCGGACACAAGCGGCACGAAGTAACACCGGGGAATCTCCCATGATAGAAGATTGGTACTACTTCTTCGCAATGTCAAAAGAAATTATGAGATCTCAGCGATCAACTGCATGAACACCTAGAATAGGTTACCACTCATGACAGCAATTATGATCATGCCTGATCGGTGAAATATCAAAACATTTGAATACTCCATTGTTGAAGATCTCCTTTCAACTTTTGGAAAACCCAAAGCATTTTCTTCAACCAAGAACATTACAAGAGATACGCTCTACGAAAGATAGTGCCTACAACGATGGAAGAACACCATTATATAGATATGATAGTTCACCAAACGAGCACCCCAGCATTAACTATCAAGCATTGAATACTGTATGGAAAATGAAGAGACGACGATTCCCAAGGAAACTGTGCAAACCACATTCGTTCAATTAATGGAGCTGCACACAACCCCATTAATTGAAGGGGAGTAATCGATACTCAACTATCTCGCAGCTTATGCCGTACACGTGTGAACGCGCGTACTATGGTGTACACGTAGCGCAATTGTACAGGAAACCCTAACTCTTCCTCTGCGGGCCCAAAGGCCCAGCCCACTTGGCCTACCATTCAAACAATATTCTACTGCATGCTTGGCACAAACACAAATCCAAATCAGCTTAGACGCACGGATCGTACCTACGAATCACTATTTGATTTAAGGTAACGTTGTCCACAAAATGCATGACACTAGCGGACATGGGTTTGCATGCTTTCAAATGGGAGAAACCTCTCTCCAACCGAGCAAGCTTAGTTAGCCAAAGCTAATGATGACGACTTCTGGTATGTCCCGACACCTAGTCTGCCCAGCGCGGATCCTAATGGTTTAGAAAGTGGGAATCTAATCAGCGCGATCATGCCTGGTAACAACGACTCGCCAGGGATCATTGCACCCTTTGCGGTCAATGATCGCCGAACCCGATCAAGTAAGCCTAGCCGATGATGACTGACAATGAAAGCTTCTGATCAAAGCCCAGACTTGTAGTCTCCACTGCGCGGGTGTAGATGGTTTGGAAGGTGGGAGCCTAGTCAGTCCTGAACTGATTCCAATGGTTCACCATGGGACCACCGTTTTTAGCGTGGCCGCCGAATTACCAACCCTAGACTTGTAGCCTCGATCGCATGGTTGTAGATAGTTTAGAAGGTGGGATCCTAGTAAGTCAAAAACTGATTATGATGGCTAGCCACGGGACCACCGCTTTTCAACGTGACTGCCGGATTGCCAACCTTGGACTTGTAGGCCCACTGAGCAGGTGTAGATAGTCTAGAAGGTGGGAGCCTAGTCAGTCGCGAACTGATTATGATGCCTCACCACAAGACCACTGCTCTTCAGCTTGATCGCGCAAAAACTCCCAAATTTGTAGCTTGATGCATACAGGTGTAGATGATTTGAAAGGTGGGAGCCTTGTAAGTCCCAAACTGATCCGACGACTTGCCATGGGACCACTGCTTTTCAGCCTGGTCACCAAACTCCATTGACTCAAACTTGTAGACCCCATGGCGTGGGTGTAGATGGTTCGAAAAGTGGGAAACTAGTCAATCCCCGACTGATGTTGACGGCTCACCATGGTACTACTTCTCTTCTGCTTAGTCGCCAAATCCTTACTCCCCGATCCTGTAGTCCACATTATTCTGACATAGATGGTTCGAAAAGTGGGAGCCCCAAGCAGCTCGCCACGCGACCACCACTCTCCTTCGAAACAACGACCACAAAGTCAAATCTAGCTAAGTTAGTGTCTTCACACTCAAACAGACTAACATCCTATTAATAACAAAAACAACTCGCACCGACACAGAGATCATCTGGCTAGTGCCCAAATAAATGCTACATAGTGTGTTAGCCCGAGCTTACGACACCTGACTCGGCACAAACGTTCCAACGCGTACGCTCGATTATTGTAACTCGCCCATAGCAACAACTGCAACCGACCAATCAGACAAGCGAGGCCAGCCTCCAGCATCTTACCTAGAGGACAAGACGACAACCCAGGCAAACCAACTCCAAGATAAACTGTTCGCAACATGCTCGCCATCGACATGAATATGCAACAGTGACTCTGAGTCATTTGCAACGAAAACGGTCAAGCTCTTAGTAACAGATAAACCACTCAACGTCCTAATGATTCAACTAGCCTCTGCCAAAGCAATACGACAAGGCGAAATGAAAAACATACAATAGAGGCAACGAGCAAAAACGGGTAAAACTGTTTTCATTAACGATCGACAAAATGAGTACAGAATACAAAGTTCACTCCTTATCAGGAGAAGGTACAGAAATAGAAGACCTAAGCTTAGCGAGTGAAGGAGCAGGAGTTGCGTCCATACGCACTACGGCCTGGGCATCAGGGTCCAAATTGTCCTCTTTGTCCGATGACGCAAAGGCAACAAACAAGTCTACATACGACATCTTCTTATAGCGACCGAGATCCCACTCTGGATGCTCTTCCTTCATCAACGCTAGTAGCTCCAGCCTGCCGTGTACGACCCAATAGAACTCGCATTTGCCTTGTTCCTACAAAAACTCTTCCTCTCGCGCCTTCGCATCAACAAGTTCACGCTCCAACTTTCCTATCAGCGCGTCAACTTAAGACTGCTATGTGGACAAACTACTCTTCACAGCAATGAGTTCATGTCAATTCAATTGTTGTTGGCCTTCGGCCTTCCTTGCCTCTCGGGCATTGAACTCCATATCAGATTCCAATTGTTGCTTCTGAGCAACTCAGTCAGCCTCTTTTGAAGCATTCTCTTCAGCAAGAGGCGACAGTTCAGAATGCGCTTCAGTCGCAGCTTCATGCACAACCTCCGCATCTCGACATACCCATTTCAACTCCTACTCGAGTTCGTCTCTCTCAGACACCACCTCTGCCAGTTCACGCTCAAGGGCCTCCAGACGAGCCCTCTGAGTCTTGGCAACCACGGCTGACTGCTCCAACCCCTTTTCTTCAGCCTGCTTCTGTAGCCGCTCAATTTCATAAAGCGCATCAGAATACAGTGCCTACATGTGCGAGAAAACACGCTCCATGGTGTATACCCTCTCACGACCCGCTTCGACTTTCGTCCTAGCAACGGCCACTTGGCTCAAGTGAGACATACCCAACATAAGGTACTTTAAACCCTCATCCATACACCCTTCTAGAGTATCATCTTCGGGTTTTGGAGCGCAATCCATCAGCCAGCTGTGACGCCTACTTATATGCTTTCTCGAAGCATACTCCACATCAACCTCTTGGTGCTTGACCTGAGTGCTCATCCTTACCAAGTCTGATGCAAATTGGCTTATCCGCGCGTCCGAATGAAGCTTTCCTAGATCAGGAATCACGCCTGCACCACCCTTCCCAGTTGCCACTGTTTTCAAGCTCTCCTTCGCGACCTTTACCTTATCATGAACAACCGACCCTTTAGTGCAAGATGACTTGATGGGATCCGGATGGAGAGGAGGAAGAAAATTATCCAAAGGACCCTCCAACACTTCAAGTTGTGGCCTGGAACGAGAGGGTGAACAATGCGAACTACATGAGACTTAGCATGTGCCACCACGACCACTATCGGATAGCACACCAATGGGACAATCAGATTCCACAACCTTAGGCGGATCTTCACAGGAACCTTCTATTGGAACTGTTCCATGTGAATCAGCACCCGCGGAAGCCGCTATTGCAACCTACACTAACCGCTCA
This sequence comes from Berberis vulgaris, assembly GCA_963556465.1. Classification (NCBI taxonomy): domain Eukaryota; kingdom Viridiplantae; phylum Streptophyta; class Magnoliopsida; order Ranunculales; family Berberidaceae; genus Berberis; species Berberis vulgaris. The sequence continues at coordinate 22,599,226 of OY747126.1, forward strand.
TTCAAAGCTTCGGCCTGCGCCTCACTAAGATTTGACCTGTCTTCAACCCCTGCAAATCGTAGGTAATCTTTCTCCAGCCAGATATATCAGTCTCCTCCCTAACGGGTCAATCAGACTCACACTCTTCCCACTAGAGCGGGTTGTGATGAAGGCAACCTAGTTCTGACACGGGACCTCTTCGAACTCACTGATTATGCCCAAATAGTACACGCGGTCAATTGCAGTAAAGATTGGGGTGTCGATCCCACGAGGAAAAGCAATCTACAAAACAAGGTCAAGGAAGAAAAAAACTACGCGAAACTAAATGTAAGAAATTCTAGCAATTTTAAAATGTGAAATTAAATTAAATTTAATAGAAATCAAGTTGAGAGAAATCACAAGGTTCCAAGAATCCCTTCTAGATTTCACGTGCCAATTAGTATTGATTCGCTATGATGACTCGATTACGTGTTTCACATCCCAAACAATATAATCGGAAGAATAGTCTTTAATGCATTAATATATCCTAATGTAAATGGATTTTAGATTTCACTTTTTCTAGAAAGCACAAAGGTTGGTCATATGTGATATCCTAAATTTACGATATATCCAGAGACAATAACGTAATAAAAGATGATCACATTAACTAACCTACCGAAATCAATTTATCCTTAAAAATTCCACCCGTAAGAAAACGTGACTAAACTTATATGGAGAAGAAAAGATAACCACCGGAATAATAATAATCTATGAAGAAATTGATGAAATATTTGTCACTACAATAACATAAATTCCTATATTAAATAAAAGTGAAAATCATAAACACCATTATTCATCGTGAAAGCATACAGCGAATCAAATACTAATTAAACACGTTACATCTAGGAGTTCACCTCTTCATCTTGCGTGGGGTTTAGTGATGCATGGTGAAGGTGATGACAGCAACAACGGTGTGGAGCTTCATTGGCATTGCAGTGCGTGGTGGATCAGCGACGCACTCTGTTGTTGTCATGCGATGCGTTCCCTGTTGTTCTGCGTGTCCACTGCTGTTGCGTCGTCGCTGCTGCGTTTAGGCTGCTGTCTTGGACAACTTTTTTTTTTTTTTTTCTGTGCTGTTGCGTTATGGACAGCGTCTTGCGCGTTCTCGTCCCTTTGTTGTCTTGCGTTTTTGGCCAAGAGAAAAACTAAACTTGCTTCCCTGCTGCTGCGTATTTTTTTGTTTAAAAAGAAACCAAACTCTCTATATTCCCCAATTGGCTGCTTCCTATTTGTGTTAAAAACCAAAACAAAAACCTTCACCAAATTGGTTGTTGTTGCTGTATTGTGGTAAAGAGAAAACCATCATTGGGCCCAATTAGAAACCCAATACAAATGGAAACCAACTAACAAAAAGGAAATAAAAGGGGTCCATATACAATTGGAAACCACCCCTTTTGTTTGGATTCTCTTCTAATAATAGGAGAGGTGGGTTTGGCTATGTTTATCCATATCACTTCTTTGTTCCACCAAAATTCAAAACTATTTTCCTTTATTTTTTTTCTTTAGTTCTCTTTATTAATCTTTGGCTTGAGTGTCTCCCGCTCCACTTCGTCAATTTGCCTATAAATTTTCAAATTCGCCACGCTAATGCACTTTTGTCATTTAAACTGCAAATCCTACAAAAATAAAATAATTAAACTAAAATACACTATTCGAAACACTAACAAACATATGTTAGGAGGTATATTATGTATTAATTATGTGAATATCAAATACCCTCAAACCTACATTTTGCTAGTCCTTGAGCAAAACCAAATTAAAAATAAAATCCTAACTCACTTTCGTGGAATCACGGTTGCACTTACCTTAACGTGCAACAAGGCTTTAAACCCCTATAGTCTCTTGAGGGTTTCCAGAAATGTTACCCCCAAACATTACTGACTCAATAGAACAAAATCTATGTTCTAAAAACATAAAGCAAAAACATGGGCATTCTCCTTTATTTTCCTAAGAGTATTTTTCTAATTGCTTAAAATTCAAAAAAAACAATAAACTAAAAATGTCACAATAGTATATCAATAGAGTGCAATAATTTAATAGTATCTAAAGGTTAAATAAATTTCATAATCATTCTCAACTCGAAGTGTGTGTGTGAGGAGCCTTATCAACATAACTTTTCATCATATTGTAAAGATGTGACGAGATAACCTTTAGAAAGAACGCTTCAACTACAATTCTCTCATGTCACTCAGAAATAAAACACTCAGAGATTGGGCACTCAGTTTATATGTGAGGAAAAGAATATACTATGGAAAATGCAAACGTCTCACATATAATTATCATGAAAAACAGAATTTTTCAAAGAGTGAAATGAATATGATCTCATGGACAAGAATATTGATTACTTTTGAGAATGTTGAATAAAACACCATAGTTATTGCCTATTCAATCTCCACATCTACTGAACCAACTTTCACTTAAGATCAATTAGGTCTTTACTAGGTTGTAATGGGGCTTGGATTATGGCAAAAAATAATGGACAAAAAGGATACAAAAATTTCCTGAGAATGGCTACACCCTTGAATAAACACATAGGGCATTGAAAAACAAATCAATGTTGTACACCATTAACTTTTTCTTCATTATTATTATTAAAAAAAATTTCAACTTTTTTTTTACATGCTTTTTTTTATATATATGCTTTTCCCCTTTGATACAATCCAACACCTTTACTTCGAGGGCGCATAAATTATCGATTTTCAACTCTTTCTATTTGCCCATTCCATAAATATATCTCACCGTATACATTCTCAGAAAATTGGGTAAGGATAAAATAATAGAGGTATTACTCCTTGATTGGAGTAGGTATTGGGAATGGGGATAACAAAGAGAATGCTATATAAAGGCTCAAAGGGCTGCAAATGGATATTTATTTTTGGGTAGGCTAAAAGGCTAAAACAAAATGGTTTAAAGAAAGAAATGCCTATATCACTTCATAAGTTCTAGTTAGTACTAGGACATCTCAACTAAATAAAGCAAGAAGTTCTAGTGTAAAGATTCTATTTTTATGTCATTCTTAAAGCAATCAATAAGAAAATCAAGAATAATGAGATCATCAACGAAATAATGAGGACTCAAGAAAAATTAAAGTGTATTTAATAACCCTAAAGAAATAAAGAATGACTCAAAACTCACAAGGGTTAAGTCTCCACTATTATTCTAATGTTTTCTAGTTCAATATCTCACAAATCAACTTCAAATCATGTTGACTTGGTTATAGTGTACGAATAGTCGAGTTGAAAAGTCTCACGAAATACATCTAACATAAGGATAATATCAAATGTCATGTTTTCTACTAATATAACTATGTGACACGTGTTAGTATGTGTTTTCTCAAAATTAAAGGCAACAAAAATATTCTCTAAAATTAACATAAACTCAAACCTTTTTTGTTTTTATTTATTTATTTATTTTTACATTCACCAAGGGTTCAGATTTCGAATGCATTTTCATAAAGATTTTTCATAATTACCGTAATCATCTAAGTATTCAATGGAGATTGAGTAGAACACAAAAAATGACTCGGTTTAATTGTAAAATACGTTTTAAGCTCAAAATTGCACAAAAAATCTAATAAACCACACCCCCAAACTTAAACCAAACATTGTCCTCAATGTATAAAATAATAATCATGACAAATGAAGGCAAAAGAAAAGAGGAGGGTTAGAGTGATATTACCATGGTGAAGCTTTACCAAATTCAAATAGACAATGTCCTCACAGTCACCAAAATATAAGAAAATCATACCAACAGGAGAAAGGAATAGATGGGATGAGGGTCACCGAGTGACTCCAGTAGCAACACTTAAAAATAACCTGAAACACTAAAAGAAAAACATAAAAGAAAAAACCTAAACTAAACTAAAAAAAAAATGAAAAATAATAAATGAAAAAAAAAAAACTTAAACTAAAGATAGGGTGGAGAACATCAAATCAAGTAGACAGGGGCAACCAGAGAGAACTCCTTTGGCACCTCTACCCGCTCCACATAGTGTTTCAAACGTTGCCCATTTACTGTAAATACTCTCCCATCTTCTGGATCTTCAATTTCTATGGAACCATTGGGAAAGACTTGTTTGACCATGAATGGGCTCGTCCATCTCAATCTTAGCTTGCCAGGATGAAGATGAAGTCGTGAGGCATAGAGATAGACTCGTTGGTTGGGATGGAAATGTTTCCTCAGAATTTGCTTATCATGAGCTGCTTTCATCTTCGCCTTGTATATTCGGGAATTGTCATAGGCATCATGCCGCAACTCCTCAATTTCTGCTGAATACCTGCATCATTGATATGAAAGTTAGTGCTTTTAACGGCCCAATAAGCGTGATGTTCTAACTCAACAGGTAAATGACTGGCTTTTTCATATATAAGCCGATATGGAGACATCCCGAGAATTGTCTTATAAGCGGTACGGTAAGCCCAAAGTGCATTAGGAAGGCGAAAGGACCAATCCTTCCTATCCGGATTCACCATCTTCTCCAAGATTTGTTTCACTTCTCGATTTGCCAGCTTGGCTTGGCCATTTGTCTGCGGATGATAGGCATTGGCGACCTTGTGATGAACTCCATACCTGCGCATCAAAGCCTCAAAAGAGCGATTACAGAAATGAGTCCCCTGATCACTAATAATGGCTCGTGGTGTACCGGAACGGGATAAAATGTGTTATTTGATGAACCTGACAACAATGTTGTTGTCATTCTTTCGGCACGCCACAGCCTCTACCCATTTGGACACATAGTCCACTGCAAGGAAAATATACAAATATCCAAAAGAAGGTGGAAAAGGTCCCATAAAATCAATCCCCCAACAATCAAATATCTCAATGACTAATATGGGGTTAAGGGGCATCATGTGTCTCCGGGACAATGCACCTAACTTCTGGCATCTATCACAAGAACGACAATAATTGTTAGTGTCCTTAAACAATGTAGGACAATATAATCCAGATTGTAAAATTTTTGTAGCGGTCTTTTTCATAGAAAAATGGCCTCCACAAGCTGCACTGTGACAAAAATGCAAAACACTTTCAATCTCACCTTCAGGGATACAACGCCTCATGATTTGGTCGGGGCAATACTTATATAGATAAGGATCATCCCAATAAAAATTTCTTACCTCGACCAAAAATTTGCGCTTATCTTGAGCACTCCATGATGATGGAACTTCGCAAGAAACCAAGTAATTAACAATGTGCGCATACCATGGTACTTGAGTGACGGCGAATAGGTGTTCATCAGGGAAGTCATCACGGATGGGTGGGCCATTGGTAGAGTCACTGAACTCCAGATGAGACAAGTGATCCGCCACAACATTCTCGACCCCTTTCTTATCCTTTATAGTTAGATCAAATTCCTGCAGAAGTAAAATCCACCTAATCAATCTTGCCTTAGCATCCTTTTTAGAAATAAGAAACTTAAGAGCCGCATGGTCAGTAAAAACAGTGATAGGTGTACCAATCAAATAAGAATGAAATTTATCTAAAGCAAAAACTACAGCTAGCAACTCTTTTTCAGTAGTCGAATAATTCTTTTGAGCATCATTAAGTGTTCGACTAGCAAAGTAAACAACAAAGGGTTTCCCTTCCCTTCGTTGTCCCAAGACTTTCCCCACGGCATAGTTGCTTGCATCACACATTATCTCAAATGGTAAATTCCAATCCGGTGGCTGCATGATGGGGGTAGAGGTGAGCCTAACAATGAGTGTTCGGGAAGCATCCTCACACTTTTGTGTCCATTGGAACACGACATCTTTGACCAAGAGACTACTTAATGGTCTAGAGATGGCAAAATGTTTTTGTATGAACCTCCTATAAAAACTCGCGTGCCCTAGAAATGATCTCACATCCTTGACACTTTTAGGTGTAGGTAATTTAGAAATCAATTCAATTTTAGCTTTATCAACCTCGATTCCTTTAACAGAAACTATGTGTCCCAGAACTATTCCATAAGAAACCATGAAATGACATTTTTCCCAATTAAGCACCAGACCCTTCTCTTCACATCTACTTAAAATAACCTTCAAGTGAAGTAAACATGAATCAAAGGAATCACCAAAAACAGTCAAATCATCCATGAATACTTCCATATATTTTTCAACCATGTCACTAAAAATACTCATCATGCATCTCTGAAAAGTAGCCGGTGCATTACACAAACCAAATGGCATACGCCGAAAAACATAAGTACCAAAAGGACATGTGAAAGTAGTCTTATCTTGATCCTCTAATGCAATCTCAATCTGACAATATCCTGAATACCCATCTAGAAAGAATGACCAGCTACTCGCTCTAAGATTTGGTCTATGAATGGAAGTGGAAAGTGATCCTTACGGGTGGCAGAATTAAGTTTCCTATAATCAATGCACATACGCCACCCTGTCACTACCTTAGTAGAACATGCACCCCCTCATCATTAGTCACCACTGTTATTCCTGATTTCTTGGGAACTACTTGAGTTGGACTAACTCACTTGCTATCAGAGATGGGATAAGTGATGCCTGCATCTAACAATTTTAAGACTTCCTTTTTCACCACCTCTTTCATAGTAGGGTTAAGTCGTCTTTGAGAGTCTCTACGGGGGTTAGCTCCTTCTTCTAAGTGAATCCTATGGGAACATATTAAGGGGCTAATACCTTTGATGTCAGCTATAGTCCAACCTAATGCAGATTTGTGCTCACGTAAGATATTAATCAATTCTTCTTCTTGTGAGCTATCAAGCACGGAAGAAATAATAACAGGAAAGGTATCACCTGGTCCGAGGAATGCATGTTTAAGTCCCTCAGGCTGTGGGGCTAGGTCAACTTTCAGAGTTTCCACAGTGGATGGTTGTGGTTTCTGTCTTTCTTTTGTTAACTCCTCAAAGCATGGTTGCCATTGTCGTCCTCCTTTATCTCTTAACCCTGAAACAACAGAAATATCAAAAGCATTGTCAGGATAAAGTGAATTCTCAGAATCAGAAATAGAAAGGAGGTACTCTATGGTTTCAAAATTTGCGCTCAAGAGCGCCTTCTCTGATATCAGCGTGTCTATCATGTAGGTATGATGACACTCATCATCATCACGTGGTTGCTTGCTAATATTGAATATGTTGACCTCCAGAGTCATGTTCCCAAAATACAGCTTCATTAGACCGTTCCTGCAATTGATAAGAGTGTTAGCTGTAGCAAGAAAAGGTCTACCTAAAATAATCGGAACTGTACTAGACTCCATATTAACCGCAAAATGAGTATCTAAAATAAGAAAGTCGATGGGATAGTAAAACTTATCAATCTGCAGCAAGACATCCTCGACTATTCCTCTTGGCTTCTTAACAGATCTATCGGCCAATTGTTGTACCACGGATGTGGGTTTAATCTCTCCTAGACCCAGTTGCAAGTAAATAGAATATGGCATCAGATTTACACTTTCCCCTAAATCCAACAAGGCTTGGCCGAACTCATGAGTCCCAATCTGGCAAGTGAATGTAGGACACCCTGGATCTTTGTACTTGGGTGGTGTCCTCTTCTCAATCAACGCGCTTACCTGTTCTGTCAAAAAGGCAGTCTTCTTGACATGATGTTTCCTCTTGACAGTGCATAGATCCTTGATGACCCTCGCATAAGTTGGTACCTGTTTAATCACATGCAGCAAAGGTAAGTTAATTTTAACCTGTTTCAAGTGTTCTAGAATCTCACCATGCATTTCTGATTTCTTTCCAGTAGGTCGTAGTGCTTGAGGAAAAGGAACTGAAACTGGAATGTTCTTGTTGGGCTCATCCTTAGGGATGCTCTCCTTTGCACTTGGGGTGGTGCCTATAGTCGTGGACTAGCTTGATCCATCTAAAATCTTACCACTCCGAGTAGTGATGGCATTAACCTCTTTGACATTCTGAGAGTCAGAAGTAGAGGTTTGTGCCATAAGTTGGCCCTTCGGATTTGCTTGAGGCTGTGACGGAAATTGGCCCCGCTCTTGTACTGTTAATGAACTTGTCAGCTTAGTTATCTGGCTTTTGATCTCCTTTTTCTCTTCTGCCAATTGTGTCAATGCAACCTCAAATTTTTTATTAGTTTTACCTTATGCCTCTATAAATGCATGTAATGTGTCGGATAAGGAACTTATGTTAGATTTCGCATTGTATGGAGGTGCAGGGTATGACCTAGGTGGTTGTACATGTGAGTGTGTATGTTGGTCTGCTATGGACTTCCAGCCTAAGTTAGGGTGATCTCTCCATCCATAATTGTAAGTGTTAGAGAATGGTGAGTAAGGCTTCTTGTACATCCCTAAGGCATTACATTGTTCCTCATAAACCCCTCTCATCTCAGTCAAGGTCGGGCAATTCTGTGTGAAGTGTTCAACTCCCCTGCATATAAAACAGGCGTCCTGTAGCTCAACTCTGGCAATAGTATGTGTGGGCCTACCATCATTGGTCTTAAGTGCCTCTAACTCCCTAGTTACTCTATCCAATTGGGCTCTAAGGCTGTCATCTTCCCTAAGTTGATAGACTCCAGCTGGGCGTGTTCTATATGTGCTCTCAGTAGCACTTGGACCAGTCCAAGTATGAGCCTTTTCAGCCAAGTCATTCAGGTACTCAATGGCCTCATCAGGGTCCTTTTGCAAAAACTCTCCATTACACATCATCTCAACGAACTGGCGCTCTCTACTGGTGAGCGCCTCTTAAAAATAACTGACTAAGCGCCAACTCTCATACCCATGGTGTGGACATGTATTCAAGAGATCTTTGAACCTCTCCCATGCTTGATATAATGTCTCGCTATTCTTTTGGGTGATGGTAGAAATCTGTTTCTTTAGACCGTTGGTTTTGTGGTGAGGAAAGTATTTATTAAAAAATGCTTGGGTCGTCTCCTCCCACGAACCTATAGACCTTGGTCGCAAAGAGTATAGCCAACTCTTCGCTTTTTCCTTAAGGGAAAAAGGAAAAAACCTTAGTCTAACCGAGTCTACAGCCTCAACTTTGTTGTTGAAAGTGGCCACAACTTCCTTGAATTCCCTAATGTGAACATAAGGATTCTCACTTTCTAGGCCATGAAAAGTGGGTAATAATTGTATCATACCCGGCTTAAAATCTAGCTTTGGTGTACTTGGTGCAAACATGATACATGATGGAGTAGCAGTGCGCGTGGGGTGGAGATAGTCCTTTAGCGACCGAACATGGTAATCTTCGTGATTACTCATGGTGTTAGAATTAGAAGTAGAACTTAATTTGGTCTCAATGTGAATTTGTGGGTGTTCTAAATTTGGAACCCTAATTAGTCTCTCTAAGTGGTCTCTATTCCAACTCACACTCCCCCAATGTCTTTTTTTGTATTTTGCAATTTTTTTAAGAAATAAAATAAAATAAAAAATAAATAAACTGGACCTAAAACCTAAAAATTAAATAAAACAATGAGCAAGAAAGATACTACCCGTAACCTCCCTTGTAGAATGACGCTTCTCTCCGGCAACGGCGCCAAAATTTGATTACGCCCAAACAGTACACGCGGTCAATTGCAGTAAAGATTGGGGTGTCGATCCCACGAGGAAAAACGATTTACGAAACAAGGTCAAGGAAGAAAAAAACTACGCGAAACTAAATGTAAGAAATTCTTGCAATTTTAAAATGTGAAATTAAATTTAATTTAATAGAAATCAAGTTGAGAGAAATCACAAGGTTCCAAGAATCCCTCCTAGATTTCACGCGCCAACTAGTATTGATTCGCTATGATGACTCGATTACGTGTTTCACATACCAAACAATATAATCAGAAGAATAGTCTTTAATGCATTAATATATCCTAATGTAAATGGATTTTAGATTTCACTTTTTCTAGAAAGCACAAAGGTTGGTCATATGTGATATCCTAAATTTACGATATATCCGGAAACAATAACGTAATAAAAGACGATCACATATAACTAACCTATCGGAATCAATTTATCCTTAAAAATTCCACACGTAAGAAAAGTGTGACTAAACTTATATAGAGAAGAAAAGATAACCCCTGGAATAATAATAATCTACGAAGAAATTGATGAAATATTTGTCACTAAAATAATATAAATTCCTATATTAAATAAAAGTGAAAATCATAAACACCATTATTCATCGTGAAAGCATACAACAAATCAAAAACTAATTAAGTGCGTTACATCTAGGAGTTCACCTCTTTGCCTTGCGTGGGGTTTAGTGACGCATGGTGAAGGTGATGAAAGCAACAACGGTGTGGAGCTTCATCGACATGGCATCGCGTGGTGAATCAGCGACGCACTCTGCTGCTATCCTGCGATGCGTTCCTTTTGTTCTGCGTGTCCACTGCTGCTGCGTCATCACTGCTGTGCTGCAGCGTTTCGGCTGTTGTCCTGAACAACTCCTTTTATTTTATTTTCTTTTTCTGTGCTGCTGCGTTCTGGACAGCGTCTTGCGCGTTCTCGCCCCTTTGTTGTCTTGCATTTTTGGCCAAGAGCAAAACTAAACTTGCTTCCCTGCTGCTGCGTATTTTTTTGTTTAAAAAGAAACCAAACTCTCTATATTCCCCAATTGGCTGCCGTCCTATTTGTGTTAAAAACCAAAACAAAAACCTTCTCCAAATTGGTTGTTGTTGCTGTATTGTGGTAAAGAGAAAACCATTATTGGGCCTAATTAGAAACCCAATACAAATGGAAACCAACTAACAAAAAGGAAATAAAAGGGGTCCATATACAATTGGAAACCACCCCTTTTATTTGGATTCTCTTCTAATAATAGGAGAGGTGGGTTTGGCTATGTTCATCCATATCACTTCTTTGTTCCACCAAAATTTAAAACTATTTTCCTTTACTTTTTTCTTTGGTTCTCTTTATTAATCTTTGTCTTGAGTGTCTCCCGCTCCACTTCATCAATTTGCTTATAAATTTCCAAATTCGCCACGCTAATGCACTTTTGTCATTTAAACTCCAAATCCTACAAAAAAAAATATTAAACTAAAATACACTATTCGAAACATTAACAAACATAAGTTAGGAGGTATATTATGTAATAATTATGTGAATATCACTCACGAAAGAGGCGAGCATCTCAGACAACTGCTCCACGTCAGACAGAACATGAGCTTTGGCCCCAGCAGCCTTCTTCTTCCTAGAAGGGGCCACATCTTCATGCTTAACCCCCGATGATCGGTAGAGAGTGGGGGCTACATGTTAATTATCCTACAACCCATTACAGATGAAGTTGGGAACGCTTATAACATCCACCACATTCCTCGTTGACAAGCCGCGAAAGTATTTATAGTATTTTGCTCTTCTATGGTAAGGGGAGTAGTGGGAAATCGTCCTGCGAAGAAACACCAGCAACGATTAGCCAACTTGCAATCAAGCATAGCTGAGTCAAGATAAAAGGTTACACTTATGAAGCGATCTGAACTCTCATTCGAGGGAACAACCCTTGAACCGGAAGTATTTTGAATTCGCAGGAGCCAATAAGCATTATTTTTGCTATAACTTAAAGTCGTCTGGCAAATTCGTGAAACAGGTCGACAACGTCATCTTACAAACAACATTACCCTTCAACCGAGAAGAAGTCAGCAACTGGAATACCCGCGGAGTCATGCGGACGTCGGCCTCCATTGCCTTGATCAGAATGAGGAGGATAATCCTATATTCATCAGGCCCTAATTGGGCCGGAGAATGCCAGGAAGGTTCAAGAATTCCCAAATCACGTCCAGATCGGGAAAACACACTCTAGTTTGAAGCATCCCATGATGTAAGCAGGTGAACCCCGTCGATGGCGACATTAGCATCTGGTTACCCTTCAGGACATACAACGAAAAGTCCTAAGGGATCCCAAACTTTGTACGAATTAAAGCAAGGTCGGTCTCAGAAAGCAACATGTCTTCGAAAAACTCCAGGCCCTTGGCCAAGGTTGCGCCATCAAGAAGGTCTTGTTGATCCATGAAGAAGACGAACAATCTTTTCCAAATCAAAAGATGAATAGAGCAGTATCTTAAAAAGCGAAGAAAATAAAAGAGTCAAACTTCGCACTACGGATGACCTAAATGGGGATTAGGTTCCCGCCTCTTTTTTGTTGAACCAACGCACGTTCAATAATGCAGCGCACGACTCAAGCAACAATTTAGACTCAATCATCATGAGCCGCGTATCTTTTCAAGAGGTGACTTAGCGAACCGATGTGACAACTCACTAACTCGAGAAGAGTAACTGATGATACATAAAAAGGTCACTTCCTTGAGCCATACATGTGTCATGATGATCTCGAAGAATTACGGGCCCCAGCATCAGCCCAACACTAATCCGGCCCAAGTGGCTTTGAACCCGCCTAACTCAGTCCACCAGGCAAACTCGAACTCTTACAGCATGCTAGGCCCACAGGTCTCACAGCTGTCCTCAATACCTGTAAGCCCTACTAAGGTAAGTATCTCGAGGATCAGCTTCGGACAGGCAATTACAACAGCTCTCTGCTTCCAACTAGGAAGCAAATATTAGAGTACATTCCACGCAAGGAAACTTCCTTCTACGGATTGCTCTGGGATTGGGAACTATCTCCCGTGTATCTAGGAGCACAGGGCTAACATGAAACTTCCCTCCTACAACACGACTCCTAATTAGAGAAGGATCTCTACGAATATCTCCTTCCTAAACTATGCCTTCGATGGCCTGGTAGAACCAGGACTTCTGAACTATAAATAAGACATGAGGTTGGTAAGCTAAGGTACGCTACAAATTTCATGTTTACAACATTCAACAATTTTAGCCAGTCAGGTTTGCTAGCCATTTTTGGGACAAGTCTTGGCTTTTTTTACAATTCTACCTCTTCTACAGGTTGTGTTTGTGGTTGTGTTTTAAAGAGAAGTGGTAAAAAGTATTAAAAAATCCCAAACTTAGCTCAAAAGTGGCCAGCAAGCCTAGCTAGCTAGACTTATTGTTACAACATTACACTTTCCTCAGATCCCTATCTGACTTTAGCATCAGACTTCCATTGGCCACCACAACGGTGGTTCGTGGCTCTCGTGCGTTACTTGTGAAGGTCAACAGGTTAGTGGGACTAGGTAAAGCAGGAAGCGAAAAATGACTGCATCAATTGCCATATTAATTTAGTTTTGAACAACAACTTATCCAATATAAGTATTTTAAAAAAAATCCCTCATATTCGTATATCCCATCCAAAACACCATTTCTCTTAATTTATTTTTAGGATTTTGCTATTTTTCTTTGACATTTTGATTGTAATCATTCTCATTGGGAACGATTTAACACTTCTTTTTGCCACATTACTCATTTATATCATTTTTCAAGTTCATGAATATTTTGATAAGATGTTTAAAAACAAAAATTTAATATATCATCGAAAGGGCAAGCCAAACTTCATTTTTAGGCTTTGATTGGTTTAGTTGACTAAGTCAGGCAAGTTAGCATACTTGGATTAACCATTTTATATATAGCTATTGTGGTGGCATGATTGGTCAACCAGAAGAGTGTAGAAACAAAAAATTCTATTGATTTAAGGAATTGAATATCTTTATTTATTCATGATGCAATCAATTTTCGCTCCCTGCTTAACCTTGACCTATTGACCTGCACAAGGAACGCACGTGAGCCAAGGACCACCGTTGTGGTGGCCGATGGCACTCCGATGTTAAAGTTAGACAGAGATGTGAGGAAGGTATAATGTTGTAAACATGGAATTTTTAGAGATTGAATCTTCCATTTCTTCATTAATTAAGCATGCATCGGTGCAGTGGAGAAGAAGCGGGAAACCAATCCCTAGTTAGATCTCCCTTTCTGCAGAGATTGACTCTTCCATTTTTTCACTTCTAGAGACTTCGTTCTATTCGTCTTTTGCAAGTTTATTTACCTTTTTCATAGCTCGCCAAAATCACCTTGACGATGAGCTTCTAGCCAAGGGCCTCCAGTTCTTTGAAGATAGGTCGGTTTTTGAATCAAGCCTTGCCGATATCCGGAAGACATCTGGGGTCTCTGAAGATCTACCATTCTATACTCTTATTTTATGATCAGACGCTGATGTTTCCTCCAGAAGGATTCGTTTGTTTACATCGAGGGATGGTTCAAACTATAGTTCATTTTCCTGTGATTCACGAGATATGGGGATTTCTAAAATTTCTTGGAATCCCTCTTGCCCAGTTGGTACCGAATGGGTACAAGATTATCCTTCTCATATTAACAGGGCGAAGAATGTTGGGGGTAATCAAGCTGCTGATTTTTCCTCAGCTGAATGATCATGTTGTTTGTAAGATGACGTCGCCGAATTGCTTCGGGAAGTTGCCGAATGACTTTAAATCTGGCAAAAATACTGCTTTTTGGCTCATTTGGATTCAAAGTACTTCGAGTTCAAGGGTCGTCTGTTGAGCGGGAGTCAAGCCACTTCATAAGTATAGTTTCACCCTTTGATTTCATTGTGTTGATTGTATGCTGATCGTCACATGCATTTCTTCGTAGGGAGGTTCCCACTACTCCTCTTTCTTTGGAAGTGCAAGTCACTATGAATGCATTTTGCGACATGCCGTGGATGAGTGTGGAGGACATTATTTGTCCTACCCACTTCAGTCGCAGTGGATTGTGGGAAAACTAGCACGTGGCCCCCACTCTTTACAGAGTATCGAAGGTTAAGTCTGAAGGTGGAGCCTATTCCAGGAAGAAGAAGGCTTCCAAAGTTAAGGCTTCTGCCCTGCTCGACACAAAAGGGCTTTCTGAGATGTTTGCCTCCTTTATAAGCTCAAAGAGGTCTCGCGCTGGGGCCGAGCTGGCTCCCAAACGGTCTGCTCGAGTGAGGGAGGAGCGTGAACATGATCAGCTCACTGGGACAGAGGTTGTAGTATCTAGCTGGGAAAATGATCACCTGCGATTAGCAAGAGTTGATAATGCATCGCAACTGAGTAGTGTGCATGCTGAGGCTTTGAGTGAGAAGCTAATGTTTGCTGCTTTGGCGTCTTCTACTTGTGCTAGACAATCTATACCTGTTTTACTGGAAGGTTCTGATGAGGATTCACCTATGGTCCCAAAGTTCAATCGTCCTGCTGGTGGGTCTTCCAACAGTGATCGTGGCAGTGTGGGTCGTCCTTTTTGTATTCCATATTGTCCCTCATCTCGTTCCAGACTGCATATCAAGGTAATAGAGGGTCCGTTAGACAATTCGCTTCATTCTTTTCATTTAGATTTCTTTAAGTCGGCTTACAATAAAGGGTCGATTGCTGGTGACAAAGGAAAGATTGTGGATGAAGGCCTAGGTGCAGTGGAGACTACAAAAGGTGATTCCAACATGATCCCACATCTAAGAGACCTCCATCCGAATGCGCAGATGAGTTTGTGTGCTCTAGACGTGGTAAAAATGAGCAATCAAGCCTAACACCGAGAGGTTGACATTGATTATGCTTCAAGGAAGCATATAAGAAGACATTATAGCTAGTTGGTGAACTATACTCCGAAGCCAGAGGAGGATGCACTGTAGGAGCGCATGGATAAGGGGTTGAAACACCTTATCTTGGGGATGTCCCAATTGAACCAGGTGGCCGTCACCGGGATGGAATTGAGGCGGCTCGTGAGAGGGTGTACCCCATGGAGCGTGTCTTCTTAACTATGTAAAAGTCGTATTCTGATGCACTTTTCAAAATTGACTTGCTGAGAAAGTAAATTGAGGAAAGGAGGCTGGAATAGTCAACCATTGATGCTGAGACTCAGAAGGTTCGTCAGAAAGCCCTTGAGTCTCATTTAGCAGAAGCAGTGTCCGCAAGGGACAAATCCAGACAAGAGCTGAACTTGGTACACCGTGCTGGAAGTTGCACAGGAAGTTGCGGCTAAGATGCGCTCCTAATTGCAGTCTTTTGTTGAGGAGAACACCATGAAGGAGTCTGAGTGGGTTGCCCAGAGACAGTAGTTAGAAGCCGACGTTGAATTCAATGCTCGGAAAGCGAGGAAAGCTTGAGACCAACTTCTTGTGGAGCAACATGAATTTAGCACAGTTAAGAATAGCCTGGTTATGGAACAGTCTCAGGTTGATGCACTGACAGGCAAGTTGGAGCTGTTGGAGTGTGAACTTGGTGAAGCAAAGGAGTGCAAGGAAGAGCTTCTCAAGGCGCAAGGCATGCGTTGTATTTGAGCTAGAGCGCTTAAGATCGGATTGACATCCTATGTAGCAAGGTGGAGGCGATGGACCGTAGTGAAAGAAAGTCTCTATACGAGATGGAGGCGACGAGGATATTAAGTGGCAACAATATTGTAGCCTTCGAGTCTGGTTTGGTTAACCCTATTGGGTTAGTCATGTAGCCTTCGAGAATGAATTAATACATAAATAAAAAGGGTCAATGACCCATTTTTTTTAAAAAAAAAAAAAAAGACATCCCATGTAGCATTACTCCGTGTGTTAGCGGATTGATTTTTGAGTTGGCTCAAGTAGCCTTTGCCGATAATAGAATGTTAGCATGTGTGAGCGTAAAGACGCTGCTTGAGCTGTAATTTAATACGGTGACCATTGTCTTGAGAAAAAATGGTGGTCGCGTGGTGAGTAATTAACATCAATCGGGGCTGACACGGCTCCCACCTTTCGAAACATCTATACCCGCACAGAGTGGATTACAGGTTTGGGATATGAGACTTTGGCGATCATGGTATGTTGGAGAGCAATGATCCCGTGGTGAGTCATCGACATCAGTCGGAGCTGACTAGACTCCCACCTTCGAGCTGACATCAGTCAAAGCAATGAACCATCTACACCCGCACAGAGCTGGCTACAAGTTTGAGATGAGAAAATTCGACGACCATGGTTTGTAGAAGAGTAGTGGTCCTGTGGCAAGCCGTCCACATCAGTTGGATCTGACTAGGCTCCCACCTTGCAAATCATCTACACTCGTGCGTATCGAGCTACAAATTTGGGAGTTTTTGGCGACCATGGTCTGTAGAAGAGCAGCGGTCCCATGGAAAGCCGTTGACATCAGTTCGGGACTAATTAGGCTCCCACCTTCCAAACCTACACCCAAGCGAAATGGGCTACAAGTTTGGGCATTGGTAATTCGGTGACCATTGTTTATAAAAGAATAGTGGTTCCGTGGCGAACCATCGACTTCAGCCGAAACTGACTAGGCTCCCACCTTCCAAACCATCTACACCCGCGCGGAGTGGGCTATAGGTCTTGGTTTTGACCAGAAATTTTCGTTGCCAGTCGTCACGGGCTAGGCTTACCTGATCGAGTTCGACGATCGTTGTCCACAAATGGGGCGACGGTCCCTGGTGAGTCATCATCATCAGGCATAAGAACGCTGATTAGACTCCCACTTCCTAAGCCATCGACATTCGTGCGCAGCGAACTAGGTGTCAGGATAAACCAAAAGTCATCATCATCAGTCGAAATTGACTAAGCTTGCCTGGTTAGGTCGAGGCTCCACCCGTTGCGGGCGTGCGAGCCTACTTTCGCAGGCGGAGTGCATTGTGCATATCAGTTTCTTTAAAAAAAAAAGTACCTTAAATCAATTGTGATATGCAGGTGTGATCTGTATGCCAAAAGTGACTAGGGCTTATATTGTTCGCGTCAACGCAGTGGTAGAATATCACTCAAATAGTGGGTCGAGCCCATGGGCCCATAAAAGAAGAACTAGTCCCTATCGTAGGATCAAGATGCCACGCGTACAACATAGATTGCATGGTGACACGCACACGACGTAGATCACGAGATGGTTGAGTATCGGTTACTCCCTCTCATTAATTAGGTTGTATGCAACGTTATTAATTCGATGAACGTGGTCCTATTCGATTTCCTTGGGATATGTCGTTTTCTCATTTCCCATACAATATTTAATGCTGATAATTAATGTCGAAGCGCCTGTTTGTTGAACCATTATGTCTATATAATAGTGTTCATACATTGTTGTAGGCATTATCTTCTACAGAGTGCACTTTTTCAGATGCTCTTACCAATAGAATATGTTTTGGGTTTTCCAAAGGCTGAAGGGAGATTTCAACGCTGGAGTCTTCGAATGTTTTGACATTTGCGCCGATTGGTCATGATAAGACATTTTGTTATGTGTGGTAACCTACTTTGAGTGAAAGTTCAATTGGTTTGCTGAGACCTTGTAATTTATTATCGTATTTCGTATAAGAAGTACAAAATTTTCCACGAGGGATGAGTCTGTCGTTTACTTGTTGGTGCCCTGTCGGTGCTTCGAACTGCCTAATTTTTTAGATAACACTAGCAGCCAACCTTGAAACAGTTGTTTTCCTCCCTTCTCAGCTAGCTTCGTCGCGCTGGCTGCGTTGGAACTCTGGATTGTGGGGCAGAGTGTAGTTGGACATGGTCTATATAAGTGGGCCATTGACACCTAGACGTCCCTCTCATCCCTCAGCGGGAGGGTGCACTCAATTTGTTTCAACCTGATACTTGTCCCATGTTTGTCTGGTCGAGCGCGCGAGTCGCATGTAGCTTCGATCGGTGCGTTGCGAGGCTTCTGGTTGCTAACTCTGTACCACCTCAGGTCATCCTTACAAGGTGGGTCATCTTATTTGGAGAAGTCGCTGAGCGGAACTCTTAGAGAGCTCCATACTTTACCCTGGGTACCTTTGATGTTATTTCTGAGTCTTCTTCTGGAGTCAGACTGTTTAAGCGAATCTTAAGCGTATGTTGCCTTGGTGTCGGATGCTTGTAGTTTGTAGTCTTTTGTACTCACCTCTGGGCGATTGTTGTTACTTCTTTCCAATAATCAATAGAGTGTGTTTGCGTAATTCTCTTTTATTTCTTAAATGATTGCAAATCACATAAGCTCCTAAGAATTAAAACTCTACATTGACTACGGAAAGAAAACTAAACAACTGAGTAGATTGATTGTTAGCGGAGAGAGTTTGATCCTTCCCTGAAGTGAATTCACATGGCCCTTGCTTGGATTAGGAGTACCTTCAGCGAATTGCCAAGTTTCACTAATGCCGTTGAGGTTAGTGAAAGGTAAACCTTGCGTGGGAGGGTCCTTCCGCGCTCACTGATGGTCATGGGGTTGTGCTCCCATTTGCAATGACCTCTCCGTTGGTCCTAACGCTTTGTTGGGTTAAATAGCGGGTTGCTCCTACAATTTTTGAATGTTATCCGCAGCTAAGTTGAGCCACCGCTATTGGGATTTCGCCTCCATGTGGGTGATTGACTTCTCCGCAGTTTCTGAGCCTGGCTTCTGTTCAACTTGTCGTGTGGGCTCCAGCTGGATTTAGGAACATTCTATTTGCTTTAGTGCAGCATATTGGCAGCCCTATGCCGTTGGTTGGTTCCCGTGAATTGTTCCCTTCGAGTGGTTAGCGGTATACTTAACGCACGGATGAAAGGTGGTGACTACTGCTTCCATCTGGTGAAGCCAAGGTCTTCCCAGGATGAGGTTATAGGTAGATGGCGCGACTACTGCCATGAAGTCCAAGAATAAGACATTTCTTAGTCGTGGCTCTCCTTTCACCACTGCTAATCTTATCTTCCAGATCGGAAAGCATTTCTCTTCGCTGAATCCAATCAACGGGTAGTCGGAGGATATCAGATTCTCCTATTTTAGGTCCATACTGTGAACACGTTGTAGAACAGGACGTTGAGGGAGCTTCCCATGTGAACCAGGGCCCTCTTCACTTCCCAACTTGCGATAAAAATCGACATGACAAGAGCATCATTGTGCGGTACGCGGACGCTTTTGAGGTCCTTATCTGTGAAGGTCAAGGTTTGGATGGGGCTCTGCACCCGCGAGTAATATACACGTCAGTCCTCGTTTGCGGGTTGTGTCCGCGTCTCTAGTAGCGTTCGTTTGTGGGACGTGTTCGATTGTTCTTCTTCTGATCCGACTCCGTAAAGGACATATATTATGCCCGGAGTCTCCTTCTCAATCTCTTTGACTGCTTCTCCCCATTCCCTGGTTCGGTCATGTCATTTCTCTGAACCCAGGAATTCCATTAGTTTGCCCATGCAAATTTAATACTCGATCTTGTACCTTAGACTCTTGCAGTCATTGGTGTCGTGGCCACCCTCCTAGTTGTATGAGCAATACTTGTTGTCGTGTTTGGATGGGTTTCTGCGCTGTTTTGGGTGTCATTAAGATCTTTCCAGTTTTTCATGGAATTAAGGACGTCTGATAAGCTAGAATTGAGGGGGGTCATGGACCTGGATCCAACATAGTAGGAAGAGTTTTCTAGCCAGACACGATCAGAGTCCGACCTGTTGTCGTTGTTATTTCGCTTGTTCCTTTCTTCTTCTCGCCTTTTTCCCTTCTTTATGTCCCTAGAAACGGAGGGTTTCTTCTCTACTTCAGTTTCTTTCTTTGTTGTTCTCATCTCTTCTAGGGTGATATACCTCTGGGCGCCCTTAGGCCCACGGTAAAAGTCGTCCCGGCTGTGTCATTGTTGCAGCCGTCAATGAGCATTAGCTCGTCATTGAAGCGTGTGACATACTCCATTAGTGTTTCGTTAGACTTCTGCCTTAGGGAGAGTATGTAGTGTGGGCCTTTCCCGATCCATTGGCTTCCAACAAAGCGTGTCAAGAATTATTTGGCCAGTGTGTTGAATGCGTCGATCGACTTTGGCGGGAGGCTGTGGAACCATGTCAGTGTTAACTTCTTCTGGCTGGTAGGGAACGACCCACACATCATCGACTCGAAACCTTTTTTGAGCGCCATTACATGCTGATAATGACGCAAGTGATCGAACAAGTCACTGGTCCGATCATAGAAATCGAGCTTTGGAGGGCTGAACTTCTTTGGCAGTGCCTTGTTCATGATGCAGTCCGCGAACGGGGAACAGAGAGGCGGTACAACATGTCTGGGTCGTGAGCCACTTGGCAGAGGGGGTTCTGCGAGGCGAGCCTGTCTACCCTGAAGGTCGAATCTGCGTTGACCGTACCGCCACCTCTAGTTCAGTGAGAACTAGCAAGGGCTTGACTCTCATGTGCCTGCTCTTTGTTGTCCTCTTGAGAATTGGGTTTGTGCTACTCCTGATGTCTAACGGCTGGTGGAGGGTTCTGATGTATGAGAATCTCTACTGCTTTAGCGATCTGTTATATTTGTGATGACAACAAATCCATCCTAGGGTCTATCGTTGCTGTTGCTAGCATGGGGTTGAACCTGTTGTCCTTGAATCACCAGCACCGCTAGGAGCAATGGTATAGCGCTAGTCTGAGCGTTTGACATGTCCCCTTGTTCTCCATTGTTGCGTGATTTGGTGGTTACCATCTCCTTGAATTCTGAAAGGAGATGAAACTAGTGAATGGTTAGGAACTTTGTCGTCCCCACGGACGACACCAAACTGATGGAGTCAATTTATACTCTCTGCTTGACCTTGACCTGTTGACCTGCACAAGCAACACACCTGAGCCACAGACCACCATTGTGGTGGATGATGGCACTCCGATGCTAAAGTCAAACAGGGATATGAGAAAAGCGTAATGTTGTAAATAGGGAATTTGTAGTGTACTTTATCTTACCAACCTCATGTCTTATTTATAGTGTTGGAGTCCTAGTTCGACCAGACCATTGGTGGCTAGTTTAGGGAAGAAGATCTTCGTGGATATCCTTCTCTAATTAGGAGTTGAGCTGTGAAGGGAAGTTTCCTTATTAGACTTGCGCTCCTAGATACATCGGAAATAATTCCTAGTCAGAGTGTTGTCCATAGGTAGAAGTTTCCATGTGCGATTTATACTCTGGTATTTGCTTCCTAGATGTAAACAAAGAGTTGTTGCCTTGCCTGTCCAAAGTTGATCCCTAAGATACTTTCCTTGATAAGACTTACGGACATTGGGGATAGATGTGAGATGCATGGGCTTAGCAGGCTGTAATGATTTGGGTTCGTCTGGCGAACTGCATTGTGCGGGCTTGAAACCGCTTGGGTCGGATCAGTGTTGGATTGACGCTTGGGCCTGTTATTTCTCGAGATCGTCATGACACATGTACAATGTAGAAGAGAGGACGTTTCAGTGTATCATCAATTGATATACTTTCACAAGCTATTCTTGGGTTCACAATAGAAGAGAGCGATTAGAGAAATGTTTAAGAGTGTATCAATTGGGTTTATGCCTCATTTAGATAGTGAGAAAGCCTTGTACCTCTTCACCACAACTTGAGGATGAAAAAGCAATCATCCATTGATTGAGGGAGATAGTACGCAGACTTATATTCTCCTCGAAGAAAGCGCATCAGTCTAATTCTAGTTCAGTGCTCAGTTTTGTCGATTATTCATCAAAATTAGGTACAGAGTGTAACCATACAAGAGAGTATTGAGTGAAAGTTTATTGGATGTGGATTTGAACCTTGTGACGTCGTGGTATAGTTTCAAGTGAGGTCACGTTAGAGTTAGATTTGTACTCTAGTTTAGGGTTGAAAATCGAACCGATCTTAGTTTATGTAAGCCGTAAACCGAACCAATCACCTAAAACCGAATCAAAACTTAAATGACCAACTAAATTAAACGTTATATATTATTTTTACATATAATACATATTATTTATTATATATATATTTGGTTGGTTTGATTTTGTCGGTTAAAATCACTTAAAATCGTACCAATTATATAGGTTTTGAATTTCTTAAAACCGAACCAAACTGATTAAAACTGATCGGTTATTTAAAACCGAACCAAGTCTAAATTGAACTGATCGGTTCGGTTTTAATTGGTTTGATCAGTTTAGTCAATTTTTGTTCAACCTAATCTGGTTCATAGGAGTATTTAGTAACACAAAGTCATAGCACTGTGACGCCCTTTCCACGAAAAAATTAGCCAATCAGAGCCAATCAAAATTCAATTTAAGTGAACTTTGTTACATCTTGCTTTGATTTTTGGTGCCTTCTCTTTCCTCGTACTATTTATTGATCTTGCATGCTTAATTAACTACTTCAATGTCTTTGAATGTATGTTTTCATTTCATATTTAACCTATTAGAAATTTGGCAATATCACGATTTGTGTTACATATCAACTTGTCATCTATGGACTGAACTAAGCTTATCACATGTTTTCTTAACCTACTCAAATGGTGGCACCATATCTCTATTTAGAAATCAGTTTTAAAAACCAAGCGTAAATTTGCTTACATCTTAGTCAACCCTAGTTTACACTCCTGATCGGCAGGACTTTGGCTAAGGCTAGCTATTTTGTATTTTCATTTACTTTTATATTCAAAAGCTTAAATAAACGCAGCGGTAGAGAACCATTTTACTCAACTTATCTAGCCTAGCATCACCATTCCCCAACGTTTAGGTGAAAATTTTAAAATCACATATTATTCTGCAAAATGTTTTCTAAGAAAATTGGTTTTATTCAAAATAGACTATTCACCCCCTAGTCTTACTCAATCAAACGCCTCTTAGAGATAAAACAAAATTTTGACTTATGTCGTAATGATGTTTTCCTTGTGCATTTCTATTGGTTGTCCCAAAAGATCAATATTTTTGTTTCTCAATTTTTTTTGACAATCAGCCAATGAAATTAATTAGCACAAATAAATATAATAAAAAAATACATCATTTATTCATACTAGATATCCATGGCCACATTTAGAACTATTTCATATAGTCATATTAATATACATTTGGTGACCTTAAGCAACTCACAATAACCCGACATCATAAATATGAAAATACCATGCGAATTCATCTCAATGGTTGTTGTGGATGCTTCTGAGGATGGGGACAACTTTATCCAAATCAGATGGCTTCTCCACACAATCATCAAGACCAGCTTCCATGAAAGCTTGTATATGCATCTGTAACACCGACAACTTGACAATCAACTTCCATCGAACGCAGTTGCACTATGATCTGATAAACTTGAATTAATAAAATTAAGTTAAAGCATCCACAATTTCAAACGCATCCTTGTGGCATTTGAAAGTTTCAAATTCTCAATATGATCAGTTGGATACATCAACCCTTGAAATCAGATAAATAATAGAGATTTGAAATCCAGAGACAACACATTTTCCAAAACATCTAACAACAAATTTGAATTGTTTATTTAATAAAATCTAATGGTCAGATTTTAATGAGATAGAGCACTAACAAATAACATTTTATCTCTTTCTTTCTATTAAATTAACAATTTTTCTATCTCATTTAACTCACTCAACTTTTTCTTAAATGCAAAAATGTTACATTTTAAGAAATGCTTGACAAAATACTTAAAAGAAAAAACAAAGTATCATTAACAAAATAATATTTAGTCCAACAAACATCGAAGGATAAATAAGAAAACCAAGATTTTTTTTTTTTTTTTTTTTAATATATGAACTCCTTGAATCATTAGTTTCTCTTTTTCTCTTCCGGTTCCAATTCACCGAGTGAGAGAGAGAAATCTCTAATCAGATAAAGAGATAAGAAAAGAACAGACCAATCTGGATTCAGCAAATCACCTCCTCATCTTCATCTCCCTTCCCTTCCTTTTCAACCCTCATTAGCTTATTACTCTCCACCACATCTTCTTCCACCGCCACGCACCCATTATCCATATCCTTGGAATCCACCCTCTCGTCCAGTCTCCGTAGCATAGCAACACAGCACAGGGTCGGGTTCTGTTGAGGTCCATCCCATTAGGGTGGATCCAACTTTGGTAAGTAATCAAACATAATTTCAAGTTTGGTTGAATAAGGAAAAATGGTTTTCAATAAAAAACAAAAACAGAAATAAATAGAAGCAAAGTTCTATTTGAGGCGGCGTTAATTAAATAGAAACAAAGTTCTATTTGAATAGAAACAAAGTTCTATTTGGCAGGTGGTTAATTAAATAGAAACAAAGTTCTATTTGAGGCGGTGTTGGGCGACTGCAAACAAGTATAAATAGGTGCATAAAATATGGTTTTATTCATAGTGTTTTCAGAGAAGCTGTTGCGTGAATAAGCAACAGAGAACATAGTATTCTTTTTGGTGTTTGGTGCGGCTGTGTGCGCATGGACGATGACTTTGTGTCTGATTCTTTGGGTGCGATTTTGTGCGACAAAGTGTGACGCGTGGCTGCGATATCGACTTAGTTTTGTCGATTGATTTGGTAAAAGAAGTTGAAAGAGTTTTTGGGTTAATTTGCGGTGAGGTAACCCGTGTTATTTACTCCTTTTATTACTCAAGCTTTGGGCAAAAAGTTTGAGAAGTTATTGTAATTGTTCTTATTTGATTAGTGATTCTCTTGAATTTTTCCCGTGGTTTTTTCCTTCACATTGAAGGGTTTTCCACGTAAATCTTGGTGTCTTGTTTATTATTGCTTTAGACTATTTCCTTGGTATTGTTTTATTGGTATTTGTCCCAACAAAGTGGTATCATAGCAGTTGTTGGGAGATTGTCAATTAAGAGAGTTGACATGGAGAATAACAACAATACAAGGATGATTAGCCTTAATGACTCAAATTACACTGTAAGGATTTGTAAGACATATTATACTGTAAGAATTTGTACCCTCCAATTGAAGGAGATACAGCTAAACCCAAGGATATGTTAGAAGAAGAGTTGAAGAAATTAAACTTAAAGGCTATTGGTCACATCAGGCAATGGTTAGATGATTCGGTATTTATTCATGTGTCAGCTGAGACGTCTGCACATGCTCTTTGAATCAAACTCCAGAATTTATATGAAAGGAAAACCGTTGCAAACAAGGCCTTTATTATCAGGAAATTAATGAACTTGAAATTCAAGGAAGGTAGTTCTATTGTTGAGCACTTGAATGAGGTGCAACGTGTGGTGAATCAGTTGTCCAACATGAAGATAGTGTTAGATGATGAAATGCAAGCACAATTACTTCTTAGCTCATTACCAGATAGTTGGTAAACATTGGTGGTGTCGGTTAGTAATTTGGCACCGAATGGACTGCTTACCATGGAGTTGGTTACCGGTAGTTTATTTAATGAAGAGACTAGAAGGAAGTCTGCAGGTACTGATCATTCCCAAGCACTTTTCACGGAAAACAGGGGAGAGAAAAATATAAGAAATATCATAGTTATGATAAGAACCGTGATAAGTCAAGAGGGAGATCAAAGTCAAGAGATAGAAGTTTTAAGTGTCATTATTGTGGTAAACCAGGCCATTTCAGAAAACAATGTTATAGTTATAAAAGAGATTTGAAAGAGGGAAAAGTAAAGAATGGTAATAGTAAAGAAGCTTCAGCTGCTGTTACTGTAGAACCCGTGGCTCTTTTGTATGGCGAAGGTAAATGTTTGCATGTTGCAAATGAAGGAAGCGAATGGATTATTGACACTGGTGCATCTTATCATGAAACTCCAAGGAAAGACTATTTCACTACTTATAGAGCAGAAGATTTTGGCAGTGTAAAGATGGGAAACACTAGGCATTCTAAAATAGTGGGAATAGGTGATGTGTGTGTTCAGACTAATACAGGGTGCACGTTGACTTTGAAAGACGTACGTCATGTTCCTGATCTTCGTCTGAACCTGATTTCTGGACTTGTTTTTTTATAAACAAGGGTATATTAATTATTTTGGTAATGGTGCATAGAAGCTTAACAAAGGTTCACTTGTTGTGGCAAAGGGTAAGGCGTGTTGCACACTATACAAGACGCATGTAAAATTGTGTAAGAATGGTTTGAATGCAGCTGAAAATGGTTTTTCTACAAACTAGTGGCATAGGCGACTTGCACAAATGAGTGAGAAAGGTATGCAACTCTTAGTAAAGAAGAAATTAATTCCCTCCTTAAAAGGTACTCCTCTTAACCCCTGTGATTATTGTTTATTTGGTAAACGTCATAGAATTGTATTTCGTAGATCATCAAAAAGAAAATATGGCTTGTTAGATTTGGTTTACACTGATGTTTGTGGTCCTATTGAAGTAGATTCTCTTGGTGGTAGTAGATATTTATTGACATTCATTGATGATGCATCAAGAAAGGTGTGGATATATTTTCTCAGATCTAAGGACCATGTTTTTCAGCTATTCCAGCAGTTTCATGTTAAGGTTGAAAGATAAACAGGTAGAGTTTTAAAGTGTCTCGGCAGTGATAATGGTGGCGAGTACACATCAAAAGAATTTAAAGCTTATTGTAGTAAGTTTGGTATACGGCATGAAAAGACAGTTCCTGGCACTCCACAGCATAATGAGGTAGCAGAAAGAATGAACCGGACTATTGTAGAAAGTGTGAGATGCATGCTTCACATGGCTAAATTGCCAAAAGAGTTCTGGTCTGAACCTGCTAGTACAGTTTGTTATCTCATCAACAAGTCTCCTTCATTTCCTTTAGATGGTGACATTCCAGAAAGAGTGTGGAGATGGAAAGATAGTTCATAATCTCATCTGAAGGTATTTGGCTATAAAACATTTGTTCATGTACCGAAAGAGAAGAGATTAAAGCTTGATGAGAAGGCATCTCCATGTATTTTCATTGGTTATGGAGACGAGCATTTTGGCTACAGATTATGAGATCATGAGAATAAGAAAATTATTAGAAGCTGAGATGTGGTATTTTATGAAGATCATACCATTGCAGATTTTGAGAAAATTGAAAAGCCCTAGCATATAAATAATGAGGTAGCAGATCTTACACCACTTCCTCCTCATTTGTCGCATGTTGAAAATGGGGGAGAGATGACTTTGAAACACGTACGTCATGTTCCTGATCTTCGTCTGAACCTGATTTCTGGACTTGTTTTTGATAAACAAGGGTATATTAATTATTTTGGTAATGGTGCATAGAAGCTTACCAAAGGTTCACTTGTCGTGGCAAAGGGTAAGGCGTGTTGCACACTATACAAGACGCATGTAAAATTGTGTAAGACTGGTTTGAATACAGTTGAAAATGGTTTTTCTACAAACTTGTGGCATAGGAGACTTGCACAAATGAGTGAGAAAGGTATGCAACTCTTAGTAAAGAAAAAATTAATTCCCTACTTAAAAGGTACTCCTTTTAACCCCTGTGATTATTGTTTATTTGGTAAACGTCATAGAGTTGTATTTCGTAGATCATCAAAAAAAAATATGGCTTGTTAGATTTGGTTTACACTGATGTTTGTGGTCCCATTGAAGTAGATTCTCTTGGTGGTAGTAGATATTTATTGACATTCATTGATGATGCAAGAAAGGTGTGGATATATTTTCTCAGATCTAAGGACCATGTTTTTCAGCTATTCCAGCAGTTTCATGTTAAGGTTGAAAGATAAACAGGTAGAGTTTTAAAGTGTCTCGGCAGTGATAATGGTGGTGAGTACACATCAAAAGAATTTAAAGCTTATTGTAGTAAGTTTGGTATACGGCATGAAAAGACAGTTCCTGGCACTCCATAGCATAATGAGGTAGAAGAAAGAATGAACCGGACTATTGTAGAAAGTGTGAGATGCATGCTTCACATGGCTAAATTGCCAAAAGAGTTCTGGTCTGAAGCTGCTAGTACAGTTTGTTATCTCATCAACAAGTCTCCTTCATTTCCTTTAGATGGTGACATTCCAGAAAGAGTGTGGAGATGGAAAGATAGTTCATACTCTCATCTGAAGGTATTTGGCTATAAAACATTTGTTCATGTACCGAAAGAGAAGAGATTAAAGCTTGATGAGAAGGCATCTCCATGTATTTTCATTGGTTATGGAGATGAGCAGTTTGGCTACAGATTATGAGATCATGAGAATAAGAAAATTATTAGAAGCAGAGATGTGGTATTTTATGAAGATCATACCATTGCAGAATTTGAGAAAATTGAAAAGCCCAAGCAGATAAATAATGAGGTAGCAGATCTTACACCACTTCCTCCTCATTTGCCGCATGTTGAAAATGGGGGAGAGATGTCAGATGATATAGTTGGTGACCATATGCCATAAAATGAAGTTGTTAATGATGATCATGTAGAAACAGATGAGACTGCGCATGAAGAGCAACCCCTTAAGCAAGAAATAGTAGAGCCTCAATTAAAAATGTCTACCAGAGAGCGCCAACCTTCAAAGAGGTATCCCAATGATGAATATGTTTTCCTTATAGAATAAGGTGAACCATAAAATTTTCAAGAAGTACTAGATCATAAAGATAAAGATAGTTGGATGAAATTTATGCAATGAGAGATGATCCTTGCATAAGAATGGTACTTATGATTTAGTTGAGATTCCAAAAGGTAGAAAACCTTGAAAAACAAATAGGTGTACAAATTGAAAACGGATGGTGATGGAAAGAATGTGGAGTACAAAGCTCCGTCAGTGTTAAAAGGCTTTGTGCAAAAGAAGGGGATAGATTTTGATGAGATATTCTCACCCGTGGTGAAGATGACATCCATTAGAGCGGTGTTAAGTCTTGCAGCTAGCCTGGATCTTGAGATTGAGCAGGTAGATGTTAAAACTGCATTTCTTAATGAGGATTTGCATGAATGAAGAAATTTACATGAGGATTTGCATTTCTTAACGAGGGTTTTGAAGTGAAAGGGAAAGAACATATGGTTTGCAGATTGAAGAAAAACCTTTATGGATTGAAATAGGCTCCGAGACAGTGGTATAAGAAGTTTGACTTCTTTATGGTAGGACATGGCTACAAGAGAACACTTCTAGACAATTGTGTTTATGTCAGATATTTTTCGCCTAATAACTTCATTATTTTTTTGATTTATGTTGATGATATGCTAATTGTTAGAAAAGATGTTGATATGATTGGCAGGTTGAAAAAGATTTGTTTAGCTCTTTTGATATGAAAGACTTGGGGCCAACTCAACACATTCTAGAGATGAAGATTACACGTGACAAAAAAATTAAGAAGTTGTGGTTGTCACAAGAAAAGTATGTTGAAAAAGTACTTGAAATGTTCAATATGAATGATGTTAAGCCCGTGAGTACTCCACTTGCTAATCACTTCAAGTTAAGTGCCAAATTATCTCCTCGTACAGATGAAGAAAAGAAGCATATGTCAGGTATTCCATACTCCTCTGCTGTAGGGTGTTTGATGTATGCTATGGTTTATACAAAGACCATATATTGTTGTTGAAGCAGTCGGTGTTGTTAGTAGGTATTCAGAAAATTCAGGAAAAGAACATTGGGATGCAGTTAAATGGATTATGAGATATTTGAAAGGTATTCAAAGCTTTGGTAATTCAGGAGTTGTGTTAGAAGGGTACACAGATGCAGATTTTGTAGGTGATTTAGACATGAAGAGGTCGACTTCAGGTTATGTTTTCACTTTTGCAGGGGGAGTTGTAGCTTGACAGTCTAGATTGCAAAAGTGTGTTGCTTTGTCAACTGCTGAAGCCGAGTATATTGTCATTAAGAAAACAGGAAAGGAAATGTTATTGTTGAAAAGATTGCTCAAGGAGTTGGGAGTGCTGGGAGTGAATCAAAATAAGTATGTGGTGCATTGTGATAGTTAGAGTACTATTGAGTTGAGTAAGAATGCCACATACCATGGACTTACCAAGCATATTGATACACGTTACCACTTGATACGTGATGTGCTTGAGAAAAATTGTTTCCAGGTTGCCAAGATTTATACTAGTAAAAATCTTTCTGATATGATGACAAAAGTAGTTCCAAAAGGAAAACATGAGTTCTGTAGAGAACTCATTGGAATGGCCTAATATGATTAGGTGGTGATTATTCCCTGATGGTCTGGAGGGGGAGATTTGTTGAGGTCCAGTCCATTAGGGTGGATCCAACTTTGGTAAGTAATCAAACATAATTTCAAGTTTGGTTGAATAAGGAAAAAATGGTTTCAATAAGAAACAAAAACAGAAATAAATAGAAACAAAGTTCTATTTGAGGCGGTGTTAATTAAATAGAAACAAAGTTCTATTTGGCAGCTGGTTAATTAAATAGAAACAAATTTCTATTTGAGGTGGTGTTGGGCGGCTGCAAATAAGTATAAATAGGTGCATAAAACAGAGTTTTATTCATAGTGTTTTCAGATAAGATGCTGCGTGAATAAGCAAGAGAGAACATAGTATTCTCTTTGGTGTTTGGTGCGGCTGTGTGCGAGTGGACGGTGACTTTGTGTCTAATTCTTTGGGCGCGTTTTTGTGCGACAAAGTGTGACGCGTGGCTGCGATATCGACTTAGTTTTGTCGATTGATTTGGTAGAAGAAGTTGAAAGAGTTTTTGGGCTAATTTGTTGTGAGGTAACCCGTGTTATTTACGTCTTGTATTACTCAAGCTTTGGGCAAAAAGCTTAAGAAATTATTGTACTTCTCCTTAATTGATTAATGAATTCTCTCGGATTTGCCCCGTGGTTTTTTCCTTCACATTGAAGGGTTTTCCACGTAACTCTTGGTGTCTTGTTTATTATTGCTATAGATTATTTCATTGGTATTATTTTATTGGTATTTTTCCCAACAAAGTGGTATCAGAGCAGTTGTTGAGAGATTGTTAATTAAGAGAGTTGACATGGAGAATAACAACAATACAAGGATGATTAGCCTTAATGGCTCAAATTATACAGTAAGGATTTGTAAGACATATTATACTGTAAGGATTTGTACCCTCCAATTGAGGGAGATACAGCTAAACCCAAGGATATGTCAGAAGAACAGTTGAAGAAATTAAATTGAAAGGCTATTGGTCACATCAGGCAATGGTTAGATGATTCGGTATTTCATCATGTGTCAGCTGAGATGTCTGCACATGCTCTTTTGATCAAACTTCAGAATTTATATGAAAGGAAAACCGCTGCAAACAAGGCCTTCTTGATCAGGAAATTAATGAACTTGAAATTCAAGGAAGGTAGTTCTATTGCTGAGCACTTGAATGAGGTGAAAAGTGTGGTGAATCAGTTGTCCAACATGAAGATAGTGTTAGATGATGAAATGAAAGCACTATTACTTCTTAGCTCATTAACAGATAGTTGGGAAACATTGGTGGTGTCGGTTAGTAATTTGGCACCGAAAGGACAGCTTACCATGGAATTGGTTACCAGTAGTTTATTTAATGAAGAGACTAGAAGGAATTCTGCAGGTACTGATCATTCCCAAGTACTTTTGACTGAAAACAGGGGGAGAGAAAAATATAAGAAATATCATAGTTACGATAAGAACCGTGATAAGTCAAGAGGGAGATCAAAGTCAAGAGATAGAAGTTTTAAGTGTCATTATTGTGGTAAACCAAGCCATTTTAGAAAACAATGTTATAGTTACAAAAGCGATTTGAAAGAGGGAAAAGTGAAGAGTGATAATAGTAAAAAAGCTTCAGCTGCTGTTATTGATGAACTCGTGGCTCTTTTGTATGGCGAAGGTGAATGTTTGCATGTTGCAAATGAAGGAAGCGAATGGATTATTGACACTGGTGCATCTTATCATGAAACTCCAAGGAAAGACTATTCACTACTTATAGAGCAAGAGATTTTGGTAGTGTGAAGATGGGAAACACTGGCAATTCTAAAATAGTGGGAATAGGTGATGTGTGTGTTCAGACAAATACGGGGTGCACATTGACTTTGAAAGATGTACGTCATGTTCCTGATCTTCGTCTGAACCTGATTTTTGAAATTGTTTTTGATAAACAAGAGTATATTAATTATTTTGGTAATGGTGCACAAAAGCTTACCAAAGGTTCACTTGTTGTGGCAAAGGGTAAGGCGTGTTGCACACTATACAAGACTCAGGTGAAATTGTGTAAGACTGGTTTGAATGCAGCTGAAGATGGTTTTTCTACAAACTTGTGGCATAAGCGACTTGCACAAATGAGTGAGAAATGTATGCAACTCTTAGTAAAGAAGAAATTAATTCCCTCCTTAAAAGGTACTCCTCTTAACCCCTGTGCTTATTGTTTATTTGGTAAACATCATAGAGTTGCATTTCGTAGATCATCAAAAAGAAAATATGGCTTGTTAGATTTGGTTTACACTAATGTTTGTGGTCCCATTGAAGTAGATTCTCTTGGTGGTAGTAGATATTTCTTGACATTCATTGATGATGCATCAAGAAATGTGTGGATATATTTTCTCAGATCTAAAGACCATGTTTTTCAACAAATCCAACAATTTCATATTAAGGTTGAAAGAGAAACTGGTAGAGTTTCGAAGTGTCTCGGCAGTGATAATGGTGGCGAGTAAACATCAAAAGAATTCAAAGCTTATTGTAGTAAGCTTGGTATACGGCATGAAAAGACAGTTCCTGGCACTCCAAAACATAATAGGGTAGCAGAAAGAATGAACCGGACTATTGTAAAAAGTGTGAGATGCGTGCTTCACATGGCTAAATTGCCAAAAGTGTTCTGGTCTGAAACTGCTAGTACGGTTTGTTATCTCATCAACAGGTCTCCTTCATTTCCTTTAGATGGTGACATTTCAGAAAGAGTGTGGAGAGGGAAAGATAGTTCATACTCTCATCTGAAGGTATTTGGCTGTAAAACATTTGTTCATGTACCGAAGGAGAAGAGATTATAACTTGATGAGAAGACATCTCCATGTATTTTCATTGGTTATGGAGACGAGCAGTTTGGCTATAGATTATGAGATCCGGAGAATAAGAAAATTATTAAAAGCAGAGATGTGGTATTTTATGAAGATCATACTATTGCAGATTTTGAGAAAATTGAAAAGACCAAGCAGATAAATAATGAGGTAGCAGATCTTACACCACTTCCTTATCATTTGTCGCAGTATGAAAATGGGGGAGTGATGTCAGATGATATAGATGGTGACCATATGCCATAAAATGAAGTTGTTTAATGATGATCATGTAGAAACAGATGAGACTGCACATGAAGGGCAACCCCTTAAGCAAGAAATAGTGGAGCCTCAATTAAAAATGTCTACCAGAGAGCGCCAACCTTCAAAGAGGTATCCTAATGATGAATATGTTTTCCTTATAGAAGAAGGTGAACCAGAAAATTTTCAAGAAGTACAAGACCATAAAGATAAAGATAGCTGGATGAAAGCTATGAAATAAGAGATGAATTCCTTGCTTAAGAATGGTACTTATGATTTAGTTGAGATTCCAAAAGGTAGAAAACCTTGAAGAACAAATGGGTGTACAAATTGAAAAAGGATGTTGATGGAAAGAATGTGGAGCACAAAGCTCGGTCAGTGGTAAAAGGCTTTGCGCAAAAGAAGGGGATAGATTCTGATGAGATATTCTCACCCGTTGTGAAGATGACCTCCATT
Source organism: Berberis vulgaris (assembly GCA_963556465.1). Lineage (NCBI taxonomy): Eukaryota > Viridiplantae > Streptophyta > Magnoliopsida > Ranunculales > Berberidaceae > Berberis > Berberis vulgaris. Next base: position 22,633,204 of record OY747126.1, read on the forward strand.
AGAGTGGTGTTAAGTCTTGCAGCTAGCCTAGATCTTGAGATTGAGAAGTTAGATGTTAAAACTGCATTTCTTCATGAAGATTTGCATGAAGAAATTTACATGGCACAACCAGAGGGTTTTGAAGTGAAAGGGAAAGAACATATGGTTTGCAGATTGAAGAAAAACCTTTATGGATTGAAACAGGCTCCGAGACAGTGGTATAAGAAGTTTGACTTCTTTATGGTAGGACATGGCTACAAGAGAACACTTCTAGACAATTGTGTTTATGTCAAATATTTTTCGCCTAATAGCTTCATTATTTTTTTGATTTATGTTGATGATATGCTAATTGTTAGAAAAGATGTTGATATGATTGGCAGGTTGAAAAAAGATTTGTTTAGCTCTTTTGATATGAAAGACTTGGGGCCAACTCTACACATTCTAGAGATGAAGATTACACGTGACAAAAAAATTAAGAAGTTGTGGTTGTCACAAGAAAAGTATGTTGAAAAAGTACTTGAAAAGTTCAACATGAATGATGCTAAGCCCGTGAGTACTCCACTTGATAATCACTTCAAGGAAATGTTATGGTTGAAAAGATTGCTCAAGGAACTGGGAGTGCTGAGAGTGAATCAAAATAAGTATGTGGTGCATTGTGATAGTCATAGTGCTATTGAATTGAGTAAGAATGCCACATACCATGTGCTTGAGAAAAATTGTTACCAGGTTGCCAAGATTTATACTAGTGAAAATCTTTCCGATATGATTACAAAAGTAGTTTCAAAAGGAAAACAAGAGTTCTTTAGAGAACTCATTGGAATGGCCTAATATGATTAGGTGGTGATTATTCCCTAATGGTCTGAAGGGGGAGATTTATTTAGGTCCAGCCCATTACGGTGGATCCAACTTTGGTAAGTAATCAAACATAAATTCAAGTTTGGTTGAATAAGAAAAACAAATTTTCAATAAGAAACAAAAACAGAAATAAATAGAAACAAAGTTCTATTTGAGGCGGTGTTAATTAAATAGAAAAAAAGTTCTATTTGAAAAGAAACAAAGTTCTATTTGGCAGCTGGTTAATTAAATAGAAACAAAGTTCTATTTGAGGCGGTGTTGGGCGGCTGCAAATAAGTATAAATAGGTGCATAAAATAGAGTTTTATTCATAGTATTTTCAGAGAAGCTGCTGCGTGAATAAGCAACAGAGAACATAGTATTCTCTTTGGTGTTTGGTGCGGCTGTGTGCGCGTGGACTGTGACTTTGTGTCTGATTCTTTGGGCGTGATTTTGTGCGACAAAGTGTGACGCATGGCTGCGATATCGACTTATTTTGTTGTTTGATTTGGTAGAAGAACTTGAAAGAGTTTTTGGGCTAATTTTCTGTGAGGTAACCCGTGTTATTTACTCCTTGCATTACTCAAGCTTTGGGCAAAAAGCTTGAGAAAATATTGTACTTCTTCTTATTTGATTAATGGATTCTCTCGGATTTGCCCCGTGATTTTTCCTTCACATTGAAGGGTTTTCCACCTAAATTTTTGTGTCTTGTTTATTATAGCTTTAGATTATTTTCTTGGTATTTTTTTATTGGTATTTGTCTCAACAGGTTCCTCAATCAGTTGATTCAAACAAAACCCATTCATCCCTTTAATCAGATCTTAAGCGCCATTTGTCCAAGAAAAAGCACTACCGTGTTTTCTTTCTCTGTTCAAAATGAATAGAATCATATTGCTACGAATTTACCATGTTAATCGACTGTCGTTGCTGTTCAGGTAGGGTTAATTTCACTTTTAGTGTTTTAGGAAGCATCACTATAGTAGGGAGTTACAGTTTGTGTGGTAAATGTGATTGTGGTGGGGGATTTGGAAGGTTGCAACTAATCGTGTGGTATGCGTGGAGGAAGTAGTCGCAGGGGCTCTCTGCTCTGCACTGTTTTTGTTTTTCAATTTTTTTTTCCAACTTCCACATTCAATTCGAGGTGGGCATTTTTTAATATACTTTTTTGTATCCTGTGTTTTTTTAATTAATGAGGTTTGTTTCACGCTGAAATATTATTTGTTCTAGTCATATTGTTTCTCATCTCTTTTATGATGAAAATTAACAAAAGTCTCAAACCTGATTGCAAGTTTTTTTTTGTGGAAGCTTAAGTGTGTTATTCTCAAGATTCATTTCAACACTTTTCTAGGTCAAATTTCCAAAATCAGATGGGTAGTTGATTTGGAATGAGATCAATTGTTAACAAATAAAATTTTATGTCTATCTTAAGCACAATGTAATTTTTTCCTTCACTCTTATTTGAAATGTGTAAATATTCGTGGATAAATTTTATTATTAATATACTACAAAAAGTTGATTCTGTATCAAAGTTGATAATGTAGTAATCCACAGAAGATGTGGCTACAAAGTACTTTCATGTAATCTTATGATTTGATTTATACAATTCAAGAAACCCCAAATAATGTAAAAAGGTGTTCTACATTTTAGCCCCACATATTTTAGAGCATTTTTAATGGTAAAAGTTAAAATGGAGAATCAATCATCCCCCATTTTAACCAAAAGCTAAATTTAAGAGTCTTCCTATTTTTTCATCATTCCAATCACATTCCCTATTTTAATTTTTTCATCATTTTTTAAATATATTTTCCACTTTTTCATCCCCCTATTCTTTTTTGTTTTGATTTTTGATTTTGTTTTTAATTTGAAAAATTAAAGGTTTGGAATATTTTAATGATATTTCAAATTTTAAGGGATGGTTGGTTGCTCTTAAATTTAGGAAAATGTTGAATGTGAAGTTAAAATGGTGAATGGTTTAGGGGATCCATTGGAGCATGTAATTTTTCACATTTTGGGAATCCATTGGAGGTGTTCTTAGTAACCAAATATGAGGATTTATATGGTTAACTGATGTGCTGGAGCTTGTGGTATACTTTTCTTTGCCAAATATTCTAATCCTATTACCCAAAGTTATTTACAGTAAAACCACGTCATAATAACAAAAATGTTTTAAAAGAGTGATGATCTAAAAGTGTTTAGTATGTCATGGAGAAAGCAGCATGGAAATGCAAATCCACAAATTCACGACAGTCATAAGTTTTTTTTATTGACGAAACCTTGGAATCTAGAAGTTTCTTTCTCAAACTGCTGAACAAAATAGTTAAAACAATTTTAAAGTTTAAATTGCATTGGTGTTATTCAATATGATGCGTCAAAATTTTTACTCCTTGAGATCCGACTTGTAAAATAAGGTTAGATTGCCAAAGATCACCTGTTTGGTGGCTGAAGGCACTTCGATAAGTCGGTTAATTGTAAGAGAGAGTGAACTTGGACAAATTGTAGTTGTATTGTGTTTGCATACCTCTCATCAATCTATCTATTTTACCTTATCTAATGGAAGTAATTAACTTTGTGCATGACTTAAGTCTGCATAGCGCATTGGAGTGAGACGTTACTCACAATGGTCTCCTCATTCATTGAGATACGTCTTAGGGGGAAACATTCCTGCCATGACTTGTCTCCTTCGTAACATCTATATCCTCAGTGAGGAGAGATTCATTGGGCTTGAGATTTGGGCCTTTAATTTTGGACGTGGTCTGTCGCTAAGTGCCACTTTGGGCTTTAATGAAGTGTATGTGCCTCGTGATGGATTATCTTTTGAATCCAGTACTCGATCTGGTACCTTAGACGTTTGCATTCATTGGTGTCGTGGCCACCCTCTTTGTGGTATGAGTAATACTTGTCGTTGTTGCGTTCGGAGGGGTCTCCGTACTGCTTTGAGGGTCATTTTAGATCTTCCTAGTTTTTCGTGGAATTAAAGACGTCTGACAAGCTAGAAATAAGGGGGTCATGGATCTGGATCCAACATAGTTGGAAGATTTCTCTAGCCCGGCACAGCCAGAGTGCGACTAGTTTTCGTTGCACTTTCACTTGTTTTTTTTCATCTTTTTGCATTTTCCCTACTTTTTGTTCCTAGAAATGGAGGGTTTCTTCTCTACTTCAGTTTCATTTTTTGTTGTTCTCATTTCCTCTAGGGTGATATGCCTTTAGGCGCCCTTCAAGAGTTCTGCCATATCCAAGGGGTTCCAAGGTGAGGAAGTCGTAAAACTTTTCCTCTCTTAGGCCTGCAGTAAAATTTGTTACGGCGATATCGTTGCAGCCGTCAATGGGAGTCAACTCTTCATTGAAGTGCGTGATGTATTCCCTTAGTGTTTCGTTTGACCTCTGCCTCAGGGAGAGTATATAGTGCGGGTTTTTCCTGATCTGTTGGCTTCTGACAAATCGTGTCAGGAATTCTTAGGCCATTGTCTTGAATGCGTCGATTGACTTTGGCAGGAAGTTGTGTTACCATGTCATTGCTGACTTCTTCAAGCTGGTAAGGAACGTTCTGCACATCACCGATCCGGATTCTTCTTTGAGCGCCATTACAAGCTGATAATGATCTAAGTGATCGAACGGGTCGCCGGTCCCATCATAGAATTCGAGCTTTGGAGGGCTGAACTTCTTTGGCAGAGCCTAGTTCATGATCTGATCCACGAACGGGGGAATAGAGAGGCGGTACAACACGTTTTGGTCGTGAACCCCTCGGTGGAAGGGTTTTGCAAGGCGAGCCTGTCTACTCTGAAAGTTGGATCCACGTTGCGCGCCACCACCTCTAGTTCAGTGAGAACTAGCGTGGGCTTGACTCTCTTGTGCCCGCTTTCTATTGTCCTTCGGAGATTGAGGTATGTGCTGCTTCTGATCTCCATCGGCGGGTGGAGGGTTCTGCTGAACGAGAATCTCCACTGCTTTAGCGATCTGTTATATTTGTGATGACAACAAATCCATCCTGGGGTTCGTTGTTGTTGTTGCTGGCACGGGGGTGTGAGTCTGTTTTCCTTGTGTCACCACCATCGCTGGAAGAGGTGGTATAGCACCAGTCTGAGCGTTTGACGTGTCCCTTGTTACAGAATCGGGTGGTCACCACCTCCTTGAACTTCGAAGAGGGATGATGCTAGTGATTGGTTAGGAACTTTGTCGTCCCCACGGATGGCCAAAACTGATGCATTCAATTTTTTTTATCCTTGCTGGTCTACACAAATAACGCACGTGACCCATGGACCATCGTTGTGGTGGCCGATGGCACTCCGATGCTAAAGTCAGACATGGATTTGAAGAAGGCTTAATGTTGTAAACAGAGAATTTGTAGCCCACCTTAGCTTACCAGCCTCATGTCTTATTTATAGTGCTGGAGTCCTAGTTCGACCAGGCCATCAATGTCGTAGTTTACGGAAGAAGATCTTCGTGGATATCCTTCTATAATTAGGAGTTGTGCTGTGAAGAAAAGTTTCCCTGTTAGACTCGTGCTCCTAGATATGCGGAATATAGTTTCCAATCAGATCATTGTCCATAGATGGAAGTTTTCATGTACGTATACTCTAGTATTTGCTTCCTAGTTGGAAACAAAGTGATGCTGGCTTTCATAAATACTCTAGTCAAACTTGGTTGTTTAGACTTGGAAGCTATAGTAGAAGTAACCAGACTTTGATGTCTGGGTTTCATAGATATTGTTGCCTAACTTGATAGTTTAGACTTGGTGAATTTTATAAGGGCTAACTTGACAATCATGCCTAGCGGAACATGTGTTGTCGTTCGCCTGTAGAAGAATATGTATTCTGACTTTTGTAGTCCGTACTAGCCGATTACACTTCATCGTTGGACGTGTTTGGTTGGACGCGAAGGTTCCTATTTAGTTGTTTGACTTAGTTGTCCAAACTAACTTAATATACTTCGTTGATCGATATGGTGATTGGACAAGAAGACTTATGAGCAACTTTTTAGTCTGGCATCGTTATCATGACTTGGTTGATTACACTTTTTCTTCGACATGGTCATCTGACCAAAAGATTTAAAAATAATTTTATAGTCTGACTTGATGTCCTGATTAGCTTAATATACTTCGTCGTCCGACATGGTGATCAAACAAGAAGATTTATGAGCAACTTTTTAGTCTTACTTCGTTGTCTTGACTAGTTGATTACACTTCGTTTGTCTGACTTGGTGATCGAATTTCTAGTCTTACTTTGTTGTCTTGACTAGTTGATTACATTTCATTTGTCCGACATGGTGATCAGACCAGAAGATTTATAAATAATTTTCCAGTCTGACTTGTATGTCCTGACTAGCTTCATACACTTAGTTGTCCGACATGGTAATCAGACCAGAAGATTTATAAATAATTTTCTAGTCTAACTTATATGTCCTGACTAGTTTTGTACACTTCGTGGTCCGACATGGTGATCAAAATATTTATAAATAATTTTCTAGTCTGACATATATGTTATGACTAACTTTATACACTTTGTTGTCCAACATGGTGATTAGACCAGAAGATTTATAAATAATTTTGTAGTCTGACTTATATGTTCTTACTAGCTTTATACACTTCGTGGTCCGACATGATGATTGGACCAAAAGATTTATAAATAATTTTCTAGTCTGACTTATATGTCCTGACAAGCTTTATACACTTCGTGGTCGGGCGTAATGACCAGGCCAAGAGATTTATAAATTATTTTCTAGTCTGACTTGTATGTCCTGACTAGCTTTATACACTTCGTGGTCCGACATGGTGATCAGACAAGAATATTTATAAATAATTTTCTAGTCTGATTTGTATGTCGTAGGACAAGTTTATACACTTCGTGGTCCAACATGATGATCGGGCCAAAAGATTTATAAATAATTTTCTAGTTAGACGTATATGTTCTGACTTGCTTAGATCATCGGAGTAAGAGATGGAAGTTTATTGGAATGTGATTGTTTACTGATAATACCTTTTTCAAGTGTTCTACATTCCATGGTCTCTTGACTTGCTCTCCCTTTGAATTTTCTAACCAGTATTGTAGCACCCCGTATTTTTTATACTTGTTGAATTTTATAATATTTCTTTTGTGTGTTTATCTTTATGAAGTTATGGACATATATATGTAACTCATGTATATGCCCATAACTTCATAAATATAAACACACAAAAGAATTATTATAAAAATTCAGCAAGTATAAAAAAATACGGGGTGCTACAAGTATGTTCTTGGTCTACTGATTTTCACCATCTTGTATGGCCCTTCCCAATTTGGGTTTAACTTCCCCGCACCTAGTTCTTTTTTGTTTAGCATGATCTTTCTGAGTACTCAATCACCTATTTTGAATGTGCAGGGTTTGACTTTTTTTATTCTAGTGGTTGGCCATTCTCTGTTGGTAGGTCGCGACTTTGATTGAAGCGATATTCAGTCTTTCTTTGAGAAGATCTAGTCCAACACGCAATGCTTCATTATTGTCCTCTATTCAAAATTGTTAAGTTCTGAAGGTTGGCATGTTCTTCTCGACTGACACCATTGCCTCAAACCCATGGTTAGGCCGAATGGTGTCTCTTGTGGGAGTTTTTTTTGTTGTCCTATAGGCTTAGAGAATGCCTGGAAATTCTGACACACATAATTCTTTTGCCGCTTCAAGCTTTTCTTGATGGACTTCGGGATCGTTTGGTTGGTTTCTTTTGTTTGTCCCTTGCTTCCGGATGAGCAGGTGCTGAAAAGTGGTGATTGATGTTCAAGTTTTCGCATAACCTTTTGACATTTTTGCCTTCGAATTGGGACCCATTGTCGGTGGCGATTATTCTTGAGATTCCAAATCAACATATTATCTCCTTCCATAAAAAGTGTTTGATTGGGGCTTCTCTTATTTTTTACAGTGGTCCTACTTTTACCCACTTGGTGAAGTAATCGACTGCTACAATGAGGAACTTCTTTCTATCAGAGATTGGAAGCAAACCTACAATATCCATTCCCCATTGTGCGAATGGCCACAGACTACTCATCGGGGTCATGTTTTGCCATGGCATGTGCGTGTACGGAGCAAATCATTGGCATTTATCACATAACAAAACGAGTTTGTTTACATCCTTTTGCATTGTTGGCCAATAGTAGCCCAATTTTAGAGCTTTGTGACCTAGTGTTCTGCCTCCTAGATGATGCCCACATATGCCCAGTGAATTTCCCGGAGAACATAGTCGGCGTCACTGGGTAAAAGGCACCTTAGAAGCAGACCTGTGGTGGATCTTCTATATAGTTTTTCATTTATCAATGTGTACCATGATGCTCTTTTTTCTAACTTGCGGCCCTCCATTTTGTTTATTGGCAAAGTTCCCTATTTTGTATATATGCCAGAATTGGAGTTATCCAATTGTTTTCTGGATCTGTTGTAAATACTTTATGTGCATCGTTCTCTAAGATTGAATTTTTTTACTGTGATGAGGGGATTGTCGATCTCTTTGTACGTGATGATTCTTTTGCCAAGCTGTCTGCTTTGTAGTTGTTCTCCCTTGCACATCTTTGAACAGTGGTTGTATTGAAGTTTTAAATCAGGTCACTTGCATTTTGATGGTACGCTTTCATTTGTGCATCCTTAACTTGGAACTTGTCGTTCAATTGATTAACCACCAATTTAGAGTCAGTGAAAACACTAACTTTTTTTATTCCGAGGTGTTTAGACAGTTTTAGTCCAGCTATCAGTGTTTCATACTCAGCTTCGTTGTTGGATGCACTGAAACTGAAATTGATGGCTTTTCCAAAGTCACCCCTTCTAAGTTGTGCAGAGTTATTCCAACTATATTTCCCTTCTCATTGGATGTTCCGTTACAGCGCAGGGTCTATTCTTGAGTGTTGAATTTAGATGTTTCTTGCTCTTTATCATTGTCCGGCTAATACTTGATACCGACTATGAATTCGACAATGAAGTCCGCCAGTACTTGAGCTTTTATTGCAATCTTAGGAAAATAGTTGATGTCGAACTGGCGAACAACTCTGGTTTGCGTAGTACTGACTGAACTAGATTTCGGTTATTGCGGTGATGGAGTAGGATTGGAAGTAGTGGCGCACCTTTCTGGAAGATACGACCAGTGCCAGTGCTAATTTCTCCAAAGCTAGATAGCTGGCTTCTGCGCCTGCAAATGTCTTGCTGATGTATTAGAGTGGGTTTTGTATTCCATTCTCTTTGCATATCAGAGCGGAGCTGACTGTGTGTTTTGATACTGACAGTAATATTTACTTCCCATGTATGTCTTCAGGTTTTGGAAAGATTGCTCGCATTCTTCACTCCATTTGAACATTTTGTTCACTTTCAAAATCTTGAAAAAGGGTAAACATTTGTCTGATGATTTGGAGATGAATCTGTTCAGGGCTTCTACCTTACCATTAAGGCTTTGTACACCTTTGATGTTGGTGGACGATTGCATGTTTAGAAGCGCTTATATCTATTTTGGATCGACTTTGATTCCTCTTTGGTGGACCATGTAGCCGAGGAACTTTCCTGACCTACTCCGGATGTACACTTTTTTGGATTGAGCTTCATGTTGTACTTGTAGAGTTGGGAGAAGGCTTCTTGTGTAGACTTTTGAGTAGCATGTCATCAATGTATACCGCCATGGTCTTGCCAATCTGATATTTGAACATTCTGTTGACAAGGCGTTTTCATGTTGTTCTCGTGTTCTTTGTCCGAACTACATCAGTCGGTAACAGTACGTACCTCTTTATATTATGAAGGGAGTTTTCTGTTGGTCTGGTGGATGCATTTGTATTTGGTTGTAACCAGAATACACATCCATGAAGTTGAGGAGTCCATGTCAGGAAGTACATCCACTATTTGATCTATATGCAAAAGTAGAAAGTTTTCTTTTGGACTGGCTTTGTTAAGGTTCGTGTAATCCATGCACACCCTCTACTTTCCGTTCTTCTTTTTACCAGAATTGTATTGGCCAACCATTCTGGTTAGTGGGACTCTTTGATCATCCCTGCGTTCAGCAAGTGGTGCACCTCGTCATTGATGGCCAGATTGCACTATGGGGTGACTGGCCTTTTTTTTCCATGGGACTTTTTTTTCTAGTTTGACCTACAATCTGTGTGTGACGACGGAGGGGTCTATGCCCACCATGTCCTTCATTGTCCAAGCAAATATGTCTTGGTTGTCTTTCAGCAGCTGAATCAATTGTGTAGTCAGCTATGGAGGAAGTTTTTTTTCCGATCCACACAGTATTGCTACCTTCTAAACCATCGTGGTTGTTTGAATTGTTTCTACCTCTGGTTGACCAATGTTCAGTCATCCTCTTGGGCTGATTGGAGTTGCATCCTGATCTGGGAGGAACTGATCTGTCTGTGATAGACTGGGCGTTGTTGTGGTTGCTCCCTTTGTCTTGATTGTGATTGCTATTTGTTGGGAGGCTTCATTTCTGCATAGTGACATTCACGCGCAACTGGTTTATCACTGTGCCCATCTTACGCATGATGCATGGTGGAGGACATTGCGCCCATCTTTTGCAACCAGGGTCTCCCTTGAAGCATGTTATATGCTGACAGAGCATCCACGACAAATAAGTTTGTTAACACGACTCGTTGCTTGCCTGGTGCTACTGCTACTACTGGCAATCAGATTTTGTTCGAGCGTGTAGCATTGTTCGCCACTGAAGCCTACCATAGGCTGATCAGTGGGTGTGAATCCTTTTTCACTGAACTGCATTTTACGGAATGCTGTCAAGTACAAGAGGTTGGTCGAGTTACCCATGTCAATAAGCACTCTTATGATTTTTCATTTGGCTATTGACACTGATATTCCCAGTGTGTCGTTATGGGGGAAATGAACACCCTGCGCATCCCTTTATGAAAATCCAAGAGTTGGGCGGTTTATTCTAGTGCGCAGAGCAGAAAGATCTGGAAGGCGTAATTGTCCACAAATCTCTGAGATATCGCTTCCGCAATCGGTTAGACTATTCCTATTACTAGCCTTTCCATGCAGGACCTATATCAATCCTCTAGCTTTCTGTTCACCCAGATTTGCTGCAGAGTCCACCTTTTCTTTTCTTTTGGATTGTTTTTCGTTTAGTCCAACAAACTCACCCAATCGTTCTCTCTGGATCCAGTACTCGATTTCATTCTTCAGGTTGTGGTAGTCTTCGGTTTCATGTCCATGGTCCTTTTGGATAGAACAATATTTGTTCTTATTTCATCTGGTTGGATCTCATCTCAGTTTGAATGGTCATTTGACGTCTTCCTAGCTCGTCATAGACTTCAGGACAGTCGCCATATTCACATTCAAAGCGGTGTATGGTTTCTACTTCGTGTCGACCAAGTGTGTTGACTGTTCGTGCTTTGATCTGCCAAACTGCAGCTTTCCGAACTCTTGCATGCCATTTTAGACCTGTTGCTCGTCCGATGCCTTTTGGATTGACTGTTGTCTTCGCACGGCCTGTCATCTCGTATTTTGTCCTCCCTTATTTCCCAGTTCATAGGGAAAGATCTCCTATAGGACTCATTTTTTTTCTTAGCAAGCCACATCTCTTCCAGAGTGATGTATTTCTGTGCGCTCTTTAATAGGGCTGCAATGATTTTCGGAAGCTCCAAAGTCATAAAATTGTATAATTGTCCTCCTTTGGGTCTGAAGGAGAAGGTGGCACAGCCGTGTCGTCACTGCACCAATCTATCATGGTTAACTCATTAGTGAATCATGTAACATATTTTCTAAGAGTCTTCTTAGGATTTTGCTTAACATGAGGCAGATAATGAGGACCTTTTCTGATTCGCTGACTGCCGATGAATCTAGTGATGGAGGTTGTGGCCAACGCTTTGAAGGAATCTATTGATATTGGTGGAAGGCTATTAAATTAATTCATTATCGTGGATGTGAGGCTAGTTGGAAAGGCTCTACACATGTTAGAATCTATGCTTTCTTTTAATGCCATGTTATGGTGAAAGTGGTGCAGATGATTGGATGGGTCGGTAGTGCCATCATAAGTTTCAAACTTTGGTGGGATGAACTTTTTTAGCAGTGGGTTTCCATGATCTTGTCGGAGAAGGTTGGCATGGCAAGCTCATACAACATATTCAGATCTGTGACTCCAATCCTGAATGGAATCCATAGAGAACCTCTAAGAGTTCGAGCCCATCATCTTGTGGTTCATTTCTTTCAAAGTTCGTTCTCTGAAGCTCTGCAGGAGCTTCTTGGTTCTCTTGAAGACGACTGGCAGAATTTCGCTGAATAGAAACTCTGACGTGCCCGACAGGTGGAACACGTTCTTGTATTAGCTTTTCGACCACTTTATCCAGATGGGCCATTTGGGGCAAAAGTTGATCCACACGAAGATCCATCATTATTCCCTTAAGAGCAGGGGGCCTGTTGGAGTTCCAGCTGAGTGGTGTTGGCAATTCATATCTTGTGTTGGCAATTCACTACTTTGTGCACTTGGCTCTCCCAATGCTGGATTTGGGATGCGCCTACTTGGTAATTGAGTTTCAACAATGGAAGGATTGTCTTGATTGTTGCAAAGCTAAGAGTTTGTGAGAAGTTCCATTTGCACTATATCTTTTGTTACTGATTCTCGCTAAGGAAGTTACCAACTTTGTTTTGATTTTTTTAAGGAAATTGTCATTCCTCATGGACCACACCAGATTTATGCATCCAAATCTATCCTTTTCGAGATATGACCCACAAAATAAGGTTAGATTGCCAAAGACCACCCTTTTGACGGCCGAATGCACTCCGGTGCTTAAGTTAGTTAACTTTAGAAGAGAGTGAACTTGGACAGAGTATAGTTGTATTGTGTTTGCACACCTCTCATCAATCTACTCCTTTACCTTATAAAATGGGAGCAATTAATTATGTGAGTGATTTAAGCATGCATGGCGCAATGGAGAAGGACGCACTCACAACGGTCTCCTCCTTCATTGAGATATGTCCTTGCGGGAGAGATTTCCGCCATGACTTATCTCCTTCATAACGTCTCTATCCTCAGTGAGGATAGATTCATTGGGCCTTTAACTTTCGACGTGGTTCATCGCTAAGTGCCTCTTTGGGCTTTAGTGAAGTGTTTGTGCACCGTGATGGATGATCTTTGCCACGTGTACGGCTGTGATTGAATGACTATTTGATGTATCATCACAATAAATGTAAATAAAATCCAATTTTCATTGTCATCATATTCTTCTTCCTCTTCAACCTGAAAAATGAAAAAGGAAAAGTCATTTTGTTGCTCCCAAACATTACACATGTATTTGAAGCTGAATTTTTTTTCCATGTGAATATACATGTTCATTGCGGGATCTTTTATTTGGAGGCTCAAGCACCACACTTTCCTGTGATATATTCTCAATATTCATTGTAGCATTTTTCTGTGTCACATTGAAGCAGAACATGGTTTACTTGAAATGGAAATAAGAAAAAAAAATTAACATTTGAAAATTCTTTATTACCACTTAGATTATCTTTGTTAAAGTGTAATTACTTGAGTCTGGATGCTCCAAATTATACATAGTGATTCTTATTTGAAATGTATAAGCAATGGTACAAAACTTTTTCAAAGGCTGCTGATACTTCTCCAGGCATGTCATGCATTAAAACCTAAAACAAAATGGAAGTCGGTATAATAAATAGTAGAAACCAAAAATAAAGTATATATATATAGAATATACAAAACCCATAAATTCACTTTAGAATGACCATTTTTTTGTATGGAGAAGTGAGATGCAATTAACATATGTATATCTACAACAACCAATACCCATTATGCGAGGATAAAAAATTAGTGTATTGTTAGTTTTACATCAAGGTTCACCAACCTAATTAAACATCCCACTTTTCTAGCTAGCATAAATGTTGCCTGAGTGAGTCGGAATGCACTAAAAACTGCCATGAAACTGAAGGCGACAAAGGGATAATGGATAGGATTATGCAAACCATAAAGGTTTTTATCTTTTTAATTGCTAACGACCTTACTACATTGGCATTGTGCTCCACTACAAGTGTCCCGCCATTCTTACTTAAGAATATCTAAATATGGTAGTCTGGTTGGATGGTTAAGGCTGTGGTGGTTTAATTCACATGTCTTGGGTTCTATACCCTCCGGCGGCACACTTGCTTTCCAAAAAAAAAAAAAAAGAGTCACTTGATGAAGCAAATGCAATGTGAGCAAATTTGTGTGATCTAGCGAATTGTTATTATTGTAAAATGTCGACTTTATTAAATCTGACATATAAAAAATACCTTCAAACTTATAAAAGAAAAAAATACCTTCAACTTATAAAGATCATTTGCACATCTATATGAACCAATTTCTCTCCTTCTTGATCAAAAGCCCCAAAAAATGCAGTTGCACCTATCTAATCTTCAACCCTCATCCTCAACAGGCACCTTTAAGTAGTTTGATGCGTCCAAATCTCGTTTTCTTGTAAGTTTGACCTGCAAAATAGATGTGGTTAGACTACCAAATACCACATTTTTGGTGGCCGAAGGCACTCCAATGCTTAAGTCAGCAACTCTGTTTGAAGAAGGAAGTAAATCTGAACAAAACTCCATTAAAGTTGCATACCTTGGTTGATTGTTCCCTTTATCTTATATAATGGTCGTTGTTAATTCTCTGCGTGACTTAAGCATGTGAGGCACAACGGAAGGAAACGTTTTTCGTAACAATCTTCTCATTTATGAAGGCGTGTCCATGGAGGTGTAACTCTTTCCACGACTTTTTTTTATGCAACTCTTATCTTCTTTATGAGATAACTCGTGTGGGCCTGGATTTGAGCCTTAGCCATGATTTCTTTTGATGGGCCCTGTATGAGCTTTTATGATTGGTCTTGCCTTCTTTGGGCTTTATGAGCTGACCCAGTAAATGGGATACCTAATCCTCGTGATGGAAGATTTTTGCCACCTGTATGACTGTGATGACGGTCTATTTTGATGTATCATTAGCTACTCCCCCTTAGTTAGTGGGTATGCTGACGTGTCCACTAACTTCGTGACAGTTGGACTTTTAATTCCATCATTGCCTTGTATTTAATGTTTGTCAGTGACTCATGCTTTGTTTGTGTTTCGATCTCTTGCTTATCCGTTCATTTTCGAGCACATTTTTTGGGTTTTGCACTCCATCATATCCCGCCTGTCATCCCATGAGCAATCTCTCGTTGTTCGGCTTTATATAGGGGATGTGATGGTCTATTAGGGTTTTTTCTTCTTTCCCTAGTTGTTTTTTCTTCTTTTCTTGTTCGTGTACGATGCCTGTCAGCGATTTATTGGACTGTGAGTAGCTTGCTGCCTACGAAGCTTACTTCTCTCCCAAGAAGGTTTTCCAGGCGACGCTGGATAGCGTTTGCTTTTACTATTATTTACCTTCCGACCTTGAGATCATTTTGCCCTGGCAGAGTGATAGCCCTTGTCTCCAAGGAAGGGGTATATTTCACATGTTTCACTCCGGCCTTCGATTTCCAATTTCAGAGTTATTCTGGGCGTATTTAGAGTTTTTTGACATTTTCCTTTTTAGATGGGCCCTAAGGGTTGGAGGGTTATGGTTTCCACATATGCTAGAGCTATTGTTTCTGGTATTCCTTTGACTGTTAGAACTTTGCACTTGGTGGTTGACCTGTTGTTGACCAAGAGTATTTGCTTTATTCATTCTCCGACGTGTTTTGGTAATCTTAATGATGACATCAGAGGTTTGTGGCAAGAATGGCTTTATGCCCTTGCCTGTTCTGGCTATTTTGACTTGCGAGGTCAACAAATAGTAAGGTCCTTCCGGGTTCCTAATAAACAGAGGGATCTGCAATTGACTGCGGAAGAGCAGATGATCAGTGAGCGTTTTTTGCAGCTTCACGAGGTTTTTTTGGAGACATTTCTTTCCGATGTCATGGTAGAGCGCAATGGCTTGTACAACATGAACGAGGCTGAATGGGCTTTGCTAATAAAGAGGCAAGCTAGGGAGATTGCAGCCCACGCTACTTCTGTTGGCATTGCTAATGTTGGCGTTGATGGGAAATTGACATCGGATGTTACAGATTTCGATGTTCTTACTAGTGTTGGCGTCGCTGGCCCAACTTCTAGAAAGAGAAAAATCGCGAGCCCTAATATTCCGTCGAAGCGGTTGTTTATAAGTTCTGACCGTGTTTCGAAGAGGAAACGACTTCTTGGCTCTATTCGTTGCGTTGTTCCTTATCAGAGTTCTGTTGATAGGGACACTGCAAAAGAGGATTACTTATCTCTCGAGGAGGCTGGAGAGATAAGGTTAGCGTTGGAAAGGAGTGAAAAAAGAGATTATTTGCCTGTTGGATGATAATGAGAAGAGGCTCCTTTATGCATATGGTGGTCCCGACGCAGCTGAATGTTTTAATGATGATCCTAGAGCTATTGATGATAAGATGTTCCAACTAGCAAATGTGCAATCTAAAGATTTTGATGATCGCAGTCAAGGTTTTGAGGTTCAGTTTCTCTGATCTCATTTTGCTCCTGTTGACAGTGCGACAAAGTTTTTACCTTCTCATGCTTGTTTGGGTTCTTCTTGCCTTTGACTACTTGTTTTGCTCTGCAACTACTGCGCGGCGAAAGGGTAAGGATGGTCTTTCTATCGTTTCGTCTTCTCTTTCGGTCATTGGAGGTGGCTCCTCCGTGCTTTCAAATCTCTGCGTCCTTCATCCGCTTATTAATTGGAAGGAACCTATCCCTAAAGAGATTTGTGTTAAGTCAGATGGGAAATTTTGCTGGTTTACCTAGCTCGACATGCAGGATGGTTCATGCAGGTTGATCAACGAATGGCATAGGCGGTCAGTGGAAAGGCTTTCGATGCCTGTGTTGGATTCGAGCATTCATTTTGATGATGGTCTTAGATAGATAATGGACGGAATGAATCATCTTACTTATGCGGGGGTGATGGGCTCAAATTACCAAGCTAGTCGTAATCAGGTGGCTTCTCTGGAAAGGGAATTTGCGGTGTTGTTGTTTGTGTTTTCTCACATCCTTTGTCAACATGACGTGTTGAGAGCGCGATGCGCAGAACAAGAGAAAGTAGTCGGGGTTGCTCAGGCCTTATTGGTTGAGGCAGAGGCTGCACGGGATCAACCTGCAGCTGAGCTCGAGTCTTTGAGAACCGATCTGGATAGGGTTCGTGCACACTTACATGATGAGGTGATTCATGATGAGGTTGCACGTGCTGTTATATTGTAGTTTTATTAAGGAAAAAAACTTTTCTTCTTTTCTTCTTTTCACCTTTTACTAAAGAACATCGAGTCGTCACAATGTCTGGTTGACTTGTTGCATGTTGCTTATACCTTTTTTAGGCCAGTAGTAGTTGTCGAAATAAGTTGCTCTACGTATCTCCAGTTTGATTTTTTGACTAGCCAGGCGGCCATTACAACTACATTTTTTATCATGTTTAAATGTCTTGATCTGAATTCCTTTATGGCTACTTTTATGTTTTGACGCATTGGTTGCCTCGAAGTGGGTTGACTTTATCCTTTCTCTCTAATACGGTAGAGCTTATTCAAGAAAGTTGACCTTTCCATCTCGACTTTTACTTAGTATTTGTTGTCTCGAAGTTTTTATGAGTAAGGTCCGATGTGCTAGTCGTTTCGAATTTGCTTTTTATTCGAGTAAGCTGAGTTGCTCGTCTAGCTATTACTTTATTAGTTTGACATACTATTCACCCTGAAGTTCTTTTATTAAGTAGGTCAACTCGTTCGTCCAACTTTTCTTTCGTTGGTTTGACGTACTAGTTGACCCGAAGCTTTTTGTTTGAATAATTTGACTCGTTCGTCAAACTTTTACTTTGTTGGTTTGATGTACTAACCAACCCGAAGTTCTTTATTTTAATAAGTTGACTCCTTCGTCCAACTTTTACTTCATTGACGCATTTTTCAACTTGAAGTTCTTCAATTGAGTAGGTTGCCTTGTTCGTCTGACTTTTACTTCATTGGTTCGACGTATTAATCGACCCAAAGCTCTTTCTTTAAATAAGTTGACTCTTTCGTTAAACTTTTAATTCGTTGGTTTGATGTACTAATCAACCAGAAGTTCATTATTTTAATAAGTTGACTCATTCGTCCAACTTTGACTTCGTTGGTTCGACATACTAGTCGACCTGAAGCTCTTTATTTGAATAAGTTGACTCGTTCGTCCAACTTTTACTTCGTTGATTTGATCTACTAATCAACTCGAAGTTTTTTTATGTTAATAAGTTTACTCCTTCGTCCAACTTTCACTTCCTTGACGTAATAGTCAACCTTAAGTTCTTTAATTGAGCAGGTTGACTCGTTCGTCCAACTTTTACTTCGTTAGTTCGACGTACTAGTCGACCTAAACTTTTCTATTTGAGTAAGTTGACTCGTTTGTCCAACTTTTACTTTGTTGGTTTGACGTACTAGTCAATCCGAAGTTCTTTGTTTGAATAAGTTGACTCATTCGTCCAACTCTTACTTTGTGGTTGATCAAACCAGAAGTTTATTGTATAAGTCTGACTTGCGTCCTTATCTCTTTTAGCTTGATATGTTGATTGCTCTGTATTATCATGTTTTGATGCCTTTGTTCTGTTGTCCATGCGTAAGATAGGGATTTCGAACTTGTATTTTATTGATGTTCCCTTCTCAGGTATTCCGACCAACCCTAATGGTTATTTTTCTTGAAAAGTTACGTTAGGTTGTAGAGTGGTTTGCAAAACTCGTTCTCCTGACCTTTGCTTGATTGATGTCAATCCTCGTGTTGTTAGAGATTTATGTCTTTGTTGTTTTGTCTCGCTTCGCCTTTGTTTTCAAGTCGTCAAATTTGCTATTGGTTCCATTTGTTTGTTACATCTCGTCGTTCGTTGGATATGTTATCGTAGCTAATGGACTCGGGGTGCTTTTTTACTCGGTAACTGAGCAGTACTGAATTGTTCTATCATGCTCACATCATTGCCAAACTGTCCAATCATGCTTACATCAGCGCCAAATTGTCCAATCTTGCTCACATCAGCACCAAATTGTCCAATCATGCTTGCATCGACATCGACTGTCGAGGTTTAATCTAGTCTGTTGTCGTCAATTTTTTCGTTGGTAATTTGGGTCGGGCTTGCATCTGTCAGTAGAGTCTTTTAATTGTGTTGGTTGATTGGTGCAAGCTTCTCCATGTTCTTTTACTGTGTATCGATATATTGGTTAGTCTCATTTCGTTCGGTGTTAATACCTCCACTTCAATATAAATCAGCTAGAGTGGGTGGTGTTTTCGGTTGCTTCTTCAGTTGGGTTGATCGTTTTGTTCCATCCGACCATGCTGTGTAGGGCATATATTAGTTCTCTGGGTTGTTTTTTTGATCCCAGTGGTATCTACCTTTTCTTTTCCTTTGAGCTATTTGTCTAGCATTCTGATGAATTCGTCGAGACGTCCTTTCAAAACCCAATGCTCAATTTCATCTTTTTAGATTGTAGCAGTCTTCGGTATCATGCCTGTGATCCATGTGGAAGGAACAATACTTGCTTTTGTCTCTTCCTTCTGGGTTTCCTCTTATTTTGAGTGGCTAGTTGACGTCTTCCCACTTCGCCATGTGTTTCAGTATATTGGCTCGGTTCATTTTCAAGGTCGTGTACGATTTGTATGTCTTATTCATCGCACTTGTTGCCCGCTTGTGTTCGAGCCTTGCTAACGGCAGCATCTCAGACTCTTGATTGTTGGATTCGAGCCTCCCATTATTCTGATGCCTCTTCGTCTGGGTGCTACTCTCCCGGGGTCCATCATCTCTTCTTCTTTCCTCCCTCCATTCCCGCTTCTTTGAGTGGTTTTCTCTCTCATGGTCATTTTTCTTCCTGGCGGCTTTATCTCCTCGAAAGTAATGTGTTTTTGGGCAATTTTCAACAGGATCACCATGTTTTTTTAGGGTTCCAGGTTAAGAGATAAAAAATGGTACTCTTTTTAGTCACGGTGGCCATGTCATCACTGCATCCGTCGATCATTGTCAACTCGATACTGAAATGAGTGACATATTCCCTTATCGTCTTCGTGGGCTCACTACACCAAAAACCCCCATTAGCAACGGTTCTATACCGTGGGCGTAACCCATTGCCACGGCTAAGAGCTGTGGGCTACAGAGGCGTCGCGAAATTCTTTGTAACGGCTAAAAACCGTTGCTAAATGTTTAGCAACGGTTTTATGCTTGAATAGGGGTGGTGATTTTCAGCATTTAGCCACGGTTTTAAACCGTTGCAAGAAGCATAGCAACGGTTTTTAGCCGTGGCAAAAATAGCCACGGTTTTAAGCCGTGACAAGGTGTAGATATTAGCAACGGTTTTAAACCGTGTCTAATTAAGTAGCAACGGTTTTAAGCCGTGGCTAACCCTAGCCACGGTTAGAAGCCGTGGCAAGGTAGCCACGTTTTTAGCCGTTGCAATAGTTAGCCACGGTTTAAAACCGTGGCAAAAAAAAAAAAAAATTTTTTTTTTTTATTTTTTTTATTTTTTATTTTTTTGCTATCAAATGACTTTGAGTCATTGAGTCAAAATCTATCAAATAATGGAGGCAAAGTAATGTAATTAATGAAAGCAAAGTAATGTAATTAATAAGAAAATGTATTACATTGAGTCAAAATCTATCAAATAATATCTCAAATACAATGACACACACAAACTTAAATATCTCAAATACAAAGAAAGTGGAACAATGCTGCTGCTGCTACGAGAGACGCAATATTGCTGCTACGAGAGACGCAATTTTGAGGTCCTAAAACACCATTAACACACACATAATTACAACAAAGTTTAGTTTTTAAATGGATTTCTATTTGAGTACAAGATCCAATAAAATTATACCAAAACCCCATTGCCTCATATAGATAAAAGAAGCCACGAGAGGTAAATGTTTTCACCTCACAAGGCTGCATGCCAAGAATGCTAATGACTGCACTCACGGCCTCCGCCAAGCTTTCCCTTACACCAAGACCGTACTCATCAACTCTCTCAAAGTTTGGTCCCAAGCTTTCCCATGCATTCCTGAAATTGGAAACCCCCACTATCAACACATAATCAGCTGCAACAACCTCAACATCTTCAAGCTGGTATTCATCTTCAACTCCATCATCCTCTACCTCACCACTTGAATCAACCTTGAAGGACACAAATTGATTCAGCATCAAAATGATAATACACCAAAATAGAAGTTGACTTTGTAGTAAGTATGTAGCTTGTGGTTTAAAAGTTCAAATAAGATGAGTTTGTTAGTTACTCGGTGAAAAAAAAATTTCAAGTTAAATAACTTATTGCAACTTGACGAAATCCACTCTTTTTAGAATAGCATTCAAGTGAACAAATACCTTTACAGTGGACCTAAGTTACAGAATCTAATTCAAGAAAAATTTCTTCATATGGAAATCAATTAACCTTTAAAATGAAACCATCTGACTTGGTCAAAATCAAAGCTTTGATTTGCCTTTACATGGAAGTGGATTAATTTTTAAATGTTGATCACAATTTAGCCATTACCAAAGCAAGGTACTAGGAATAAGTGGACAGATTAAGTGGCAACTGTACCTCTTTAACAACGAACTTCAACGTGTTAGAGAACTTCCCAAGAACTGCACCTTCTGGCTTCTGGAATGCAATATATGTCTGCCCTGGAGAATCATAAGGAAGTGAGCTTAAAGCCTTGCATGCTACTTCCACAAAATCCTCAGCTTCGGAAGCATCAACAATAACAGACACCTGAAAGCAAGCCAGAGCATAACTGTCAAAGAAGTTTTATTCAAAGGAAATGGACATTGAATATTGCATTTCAAAATGGATAGTTACATTTTCCAGCAGTTGTTGAGGAATGGTATTTGTGCAGTTATACTGAAATACAACATGCTCATCATAAATGTGCTTCACAACATTGACAGCATACTCCGTCTCAGGTTCTGTCAGCTCTACTGGTGGTGAGGACTGAAGCGCACCAAAAAAAAAAGTGAGCATCATGTCAACACACAATAATTAGGTCCATGGAAAAGAATGAGGGATGAGAGAATTTTTATCATTCTTTCTTTTATTTCTGTATCTTTCTCATGTCCGTTTTTTTTTTATTGTTTCTTTTGTCAAACCAAAACACATATCTCAGAGATTTATTCTTCCCTTTCTTGTTAATCAAATTGACTACCACTTCTAATTTATTAAACCTTTGGAAGATAAAACATCAACATTTGCAGAGGAGCAAGATATTAGGTTCTCTTTTGCTATCAACGCTAATTACTAGAAAGTTGACAAGTTCATGAATTAGTAAAAAAGCAATTCACCATTAGCTAGGCAGAGTTCTGGCCAGAATCTTAACCCTCCTTTAAATTATTTATTGCAAACTACAAATACAAAACACCTGAATATAAGCTTTTCTAGCACAGGTTGCTTTGTAATTTCATATCAGGAGGGTCATCTGGAATCCAATGAGAACAGTAAGGTTGGTGGGGAAGATAATTATATATATGCAATAGGGTAGGTTAACCAATAATTGCCTGGAAGCAAAAAACAGTTGCAATAAGGTTGCTACTTATTTGACCATTGGCAACAAAGTATATCTACATAACTAGCTAAAAGACTAAGTGTTTCCAATTTCTAGCGAAAGACGACACTGTCCTTTTCATCTCTCACTATCAACCCTTCTCCTAATCTTTTGACATAATCATTAGATTAACACTATCATGAAACATGCATCTCTTAATCACCAACCACTTACATGTATCATGATTTCATATTGCCGTATGTTAAACTGATGTGGCATACATACCTGGAACTCTACTTTTAGTACTTTTCAGCCCAAGCAGTCAGCTCCCAGCAACCCGGACAGCACCAACGCAAGCTCTGTTTCGCAGCAGCGTGCAGAAAAACCCGCAAGCCTCCCAGCAGACCTCAACCACAGCTCAAAACCGGTGTGCTAACCGCGCACGCTGAAACCCGCTGCGGCCAGAAACAGCACGTACAGCAGCCAAGGTTGAAGGAGTGCAGATCCATCTTCAAGATGAAAGAAAATAGATACAAACACATTTACCTTTGCCTGGTTCACTGCACTTAGAGAGATGGTCACACGACCAGATGTCAGTGGGGCCAGGAATGCTGCAAATCTCTGAAAAAAAGAAATAGATTGAACTTTTTTCTTAAAATGGCTAGCTTCAACTGAATAGGACCACTATTGTTTCCAGAGAAACTGTCAAGAGTTGGAGTTAGAAGTAGTTGTCACCTGATCTAGATCTTTTATAGCACTCAAATATTGACCGTCAGGTGATACATCAGCAACTGAATTCAACAAGTTCTCTCGAGGGATTCGGACATTGTCAAACCTGACATAAAGGCAGCACCATGATGAACTCAGAAGCATATATACGCAGTTAAAATGAGAATGGACTGGGAAACGAAATAAATAAAAGATAAAAAAATTTGCTATTGTACCATATACGGCCATTATCAACACCATTCAGTCCAATTTTATGACCACAGTCTGCAATACGGACGTTTGGGCATACATTCCCTTTTTTATCTCTAATCTGAGCTATGAATGCATGGACCCCCTGATTCTTCCCTTGAATATTGAGTTGGGAAAAGACTATTGTATGTGTCGCATGCTGTGGGGAAAGGGAAGAAACAGACAACCAATTAAAAAAAAAAAAAAAAAAAAAAAAAACCATCTCGACATCAATTGGCAACTGTCACTAATAATGTCTTGATCATCAAAGTACTCCCGTACCTTGGCAGCTCCTCCAATCCAGTACTTTTGAGCTGATTCACAAGGTGTGTTGATGATAAACTCTCCAGTATTTGAGTCATAAGTTGTGATTGTTTCAATTCCTCTAACCTGATACATATGGATCACAATGCAATTAGTTACAGAGGATCAAGAAGAAAATAGAAGAAATAAAACAAGCTAAAAACATGTAATGTAATCATCTTGATTCCCTAATCTAAGTTCCATTTTGGAAGTATTTTCTTGTTTGGCAAGCTTACTGGCTCGATAGATCAAGATCCAAGCTAACCAGTAACATGGGAAACCTATTTGTGTTCCTACAAAATATAAATACAAATTGATCAATTTAGTCTAGTTCAAGATCTTATAATCACAGATTTCAACATGATAAACTGGATATTTCATCCAATCAGCCAACCTATTGTATGTGTAGGCTTGACACCTACTGTGCCCAGTTAGAATCCATTGTACATCCAAAGAAGGACAGCAATAGTATCAAAAGAAAATAGATAAAGGAAAGAACATGTAATGGATTAGAAACTTCAAGGGTACGTATCGCAACAGCGGTGTCCATATTCACTGAACAGTAGAGCATCTAAATAGTGAACAATTATTGCATTAAATGTAAGCATATACACTACGCTACCCCTTTATTACAATTAGAAGGTAAGCATATAAATCAAAGCTAATTTAACCAGGAAATTAAGATCAAGAAGAAGCATAAAAACAAACGGAAACAACTAAACATAGAATCCTGGAAATTTTACGCTTTCAAACCATCACGTACAGGAATAGTGAACAAAATACCTTACTAGGTAGTCATATTGTTCACTAATCATTATGTAACCCAATTATATAATAATGTAAGATATTGATAAAGTTGAAAGAAAATAGTAAAAATATTGTTGCATTAAATGTTTAGTAGACTCTCTCTTCAAGCATCTGCATAGTTCAAAACATCAGATTCCAATCATTACTGAATAGATGAGAAAGACATGTGAATTGCATTGTGTATTTTTATCATAGCTACAATAGTTGAGAGATCTTTATATGATTATGATAAGATGCTCTACTGTTCAAAGAAAGTAAGCATTTGAGGATTAGAAGAATCCCCCCACCCCCAACAACACATGTTATGTATTAAAAGCACACATAATATCTAAAAATAACACTTGTTAGCCAACATTCCAACAGCCTTTGTCGCAGCAATTATGTTTAAAGACGTGAAAGAACTACATAAGTGTGTTTACATGTTTAAAAACGATCTATTGTGACTTCTTGCTCGGTCTAATCACCCTTTGCCGATATCCCAATGACCTAGTAAACACCCTCTGAATTTCTAAAGGAAGTCCATAACATTGATCTTGAAGATAAAATGACATTGACCTGTAACCCATGTTGAATTTCTCTAATGACGAATGAAAATAAATTCAAGATTACTGAATAATAAAATAGCTAGTCCAACTCCGAACTAGCCGGGGTTGAATAACCTACTTGTCTGTCCCACCAAGTACAAGCATTATCCGACACCAACAAATAGCAAATCTAATCTTCAAGGGTATATGCATTTCTATCCGTGCTAAGTTTTATAGCATATCAAGAAGAATTTTGACAAAAGAGTTTCACGTACCTTTCTGTTGTGTTTCATCAAGCGGGCTGGTAGTATTATTCCTCCTCTCATCAACAGTAAGGTCCACTTTAGACAGAGCCGCCACAGATGCTTGAGCTGCGGCTTCTGCAACCTCTGAGCCCACCATGGCCAACAAGAATGCAACCTGAGAAATCAATAATAAATGTAAAAAAATTAATATTTGCAAAATAGATACATTAAGATGCATCATGTAGAAGTGATGGAAATGACCCAATCACTGGGAAAGTCCATCATGATCAAATAAAAAGACAAAATACCAGCTGATGACAATCAAGGCATGGCCTCTTCTTTGCTAGGGATGACAGAAAAGCATCCTCCTGTTTAGTTTCAGCATCACCATGGTTCTTGGTCTGAGAGTACTTATCAACCTCCTAAGAGTCGGGATGACATACAAACTGTTCTCCAAACGAGCACACATCACCTTGTTCAGCATTGGACTGACACGAATATCTGGGGGGTCTGCAAAAACAATGCTTATCAGATGCTTTTGAAAATTGTAACAAACATCAAGTGTAACTGCAATGCAGACAGACATTCACAGTAAATAAAGTCAATATTGGCTACACCAAGCATATAGAACACGCATCATAAAGAGGGGGGAGATTGGAGGGCGATCTAATTAGGAAGGCAACACCAAATAAGAATGTTCTGATTCATCGATCTGCAATGAACTTTATTAATATACATTGTCAAATGATTGATTTGTGTAGATGCAGTACAATAATAAACATTTGTTTTTACTGTGGTCCACCTAAGCAGCCATGCCACATAATCCATGTCCATAAGCTAAACAACAGGGCAATATTGAGCTTTCAATAAATATGAAATTCATTAGACTCTGCTTGTGACTTTCAAACCCACAACCAATCACAAGAAGTTGTATGAGTACAAGGTGTGTAACTTGCATGAGCTAAGCAAAGACAATGCATGATACTGCAGTGTAATGCTTCATGGTTGTGGCAGGTATGATGACCTTGTGAGATTGTATAAAAATGAGGAAGTACCTCTCTTATATATGCAAGCCAAGATTGAATAAATAAAGAAGCAGAAGATCTTACCACTGAAGGTTTATCTAGTTCATCAGTGACCCATAGAGGCTTCTTGTATTTCTCACGACCAGTAAAAGTTCTAAGTGGGTCCTGCAGTTAAGATACCACAAAATATTCAGTAAATCATTTTAAAAAAACCAGTATATCAGGCAAATCCAAGTCTTTGGCGAAAGTTACAATTAAGAATCATCAATATCAAATGCTCATTCTCGATTTGAAAATCTACAAGCAGTTGGCTACTAAGGAGGGTTGATGGATGAATTAAAAAATAAATTACATGTGCAAAAAAATACTCAAGGACACTGTACAGAACCTTCCAGTATAAGTAAACAAAGCACCCGTTTCAATATATCCTAGAAACGTTTTTTCTTCTTTTCTACACTAGCTTTAATGTCAAACAATTATCGACTGAAAATATTGGATGACTAAAAAAAATTCATTATACAAAGAAGTCATGTTTTGAAAAATAGTATATGGAAATCTATCCATGAAATAACTGCTCAAGACTTGCAGTAGTTGTATGTTTCTAAAACTTCATCTAGAAGAAGGCCTAGTTTGTGGATTTTGTGAGAATCCAAGGGAAAAATTCTGAGGTTAACAACTGTAGGTAAAATGCAATAAAAAAAGGAAATGAAATAGAAGATAAAGATCCATGGCACATTAAATGGTGAAAGTGGAAATACCCCAGTAAATAACTACGGCCACCTGGTAAGCAGTTGAAACATCCACTACAATATGAGGAATACAACTTAAAGATGCAGGCCTCATGAAATATAACTCCTCTTAATGAATATCAAGAAAGTTGAATGATGTGGTCAGTATACTTAAGGTGGACCAAATGCATTTTGTGCCAAACATAGTTTAAAATAGACATTGCCTTGTGTACCAACACCATAGCTCAACATAGTCATAGTGACACTGACACACTCTTCTAGTAGAAATGAGTTCATCAGGCCTGGAAATAGATGAAGAAAGTAGTAATGGTGGTATAGCAGCAGGGTCAGTAGGTACGAATACTGGTTGTGTATTGCTATCATGACTTCTCTTTTTCTGTTTGGAACTTATGAGTGTTTACAACCATCTGGTTACATAGAGAGACAGACTACGTAACACACCCAAAAAAAATATGAACCCTCAACTAACATCCCCCTCCACTTCTGAGTCTTACAGCATATCAGCCAACGCATCTTTGAAAAGATTATAGAGAGTACAAGAGAAACAATCCTCTTCTGCATAGGAGCATAGGCTTAATTGTCATAATACATCCACACAGGCAAGGAAACAAGAATGCCCATCTTCTCAAGTAGAGAGTTAATTCATAGCATCTTAAAAAGTGTGTCGTGGCTCGTACTTTGCCTCCGCTTTCGATAAAGCAACGACATTCTGCTCCCTGTTGCGCCAAGTCATAGAACTACTATCAACAAATGTACAACAATTACCCCATTACCACTTGACACCACCATCAATGCAAATTTTAGTCTTAGATCTCAACAACATAGAATTGTTAGTGGACCCAACATTAGGCTAAGTGTAGGTTCTCTAGCTACCTTTGCATAATCCTCCAAAGATAAACTAACTACATTAATCAACCTTAAGCGCTACAATTCATGATTATGATCCAACACTCACCTAAAACCCCAATCTTTACAATTCTTAAAAGTTGCAAGTGAAATTGCAAAAAATTCTTAATAAAATTATTGAAGTTTGAGTGTGATTGCCAGGATCAATAAACACAATGATTCAACTTTATACCCACCCTTGCACCTTTCCTGATTGGGGTAAAACATTGTATTACTTTAATTGTTAAACCAATGGAAAGACCAATCTCGAAACAAAATCATGGCAATCCTCTCAACTCTGGTTCTCTATAATGTTTTAATCTGAATTTCCATGGTTCTGTTTCTATAAAACTCTCGACACTCAAATTTCTTGCTTGGTGAAGCTAAACCCATGCATTCCTGGGGGTCCTAATTATTTTCTTCAGTCATGTGTTCATTTTTCTTCTATCTAACACAAAATCTTTATATGAAAACACCTCGACCATGTTTAGTTTCTCTTGAGAAATTGAATTAAAAAAAATACAGTTGGTTTAACAACAATTCTGAACCACCACATCATTCGAAAAGTTCAGGCTATTACTGAAAAACAAGAGTATGCATTGCCTATGTGTGTTACTCAATTACCTTGTATTTGACAGTGGCAGAGAAGGTACCAAGAGCACGATTGCCTTGTCGAAGCTCTAGAATGTCTCTGGCATTCAAGCATTCAAAGGCCTTGGTTACATAAATTTCAAGCATTCAAAGAATAGAAAGGAAGGTGCAAACCTTGTGCACTGGATACAACGAGTCGTCACTGTCTTCACCAACGGCCCCAAATTCTTATCAACAACAGATCTCTTAACGTCAATGAACCGCCCACGATCAGATCCAAATGCCATAGACGGATCCTGCAAATCACATTCTCCACCCTGATCACAAATGGGGCAATCCAGCAGGTGATTCATCAGCAAAAACTCCATAACCCCTTCACGAGCCTTCTTCACAATAGGAGTATCCATCTTAATTTTCATACCTGACATGAAGAAGAATAAAAAAAACAACCCAAACAAGTTAGACCAACAAAAAAAAAAAAAAAAAAGATTGTGATCAACGTTGATGAAATCTGACCTGGGAGAGCGGGCATGGCGCAGGAAGCGACCGGCTTGGGCGATTTCTCAACCTCTACCAAACACATCCTGCAATTCCCAGCAATGGAGAGGCGACTGTGGTAGCAGAACCGAGGAATGTCGACCCCAGCGACTTCGCAAGCCTGGAGGACAGTGAATCCCTTAGGAATTTTGACTGGGTACCCATCGACGAAAACCTCGATTGCTTCATCGGGGTTGGGGAGATGAACCCTAGCTCCAGCTACAGGGATTCGTGGAGGGTGAATTTCAGGGGCTGGCTCCGCTGCGGCTGCTTCAGGGTTTTAAAGCTCTGGGGTGGAGACGATTCCTCTGAAATTGGATGAGGATGCGAGAACCCTAGAGGAGAACCGATTGAAGGTTGCTCGACTTCTCCCTCTCTCTTTCCTTCTCCTTCTCCTTCTCCTTCTCCTTCTCTCTTTCCCTCTCCTTGAAATTTTAGGTTTGAAGCAAAGGGTTGAAAAGGGGGAGATGGAGCGGGAACGCGGGAAGCAATTTTTTTTCGCAAAATTTCGCCCGCGAGAAATCGAGTTACTTCTCCACACGTCCACGTGCAACACACGTGCACTTTTGCAACGGTTTTAAGCCGTGGGTCACTATAGCCACGGTTTTTAGCCGTGGCAAACACACCAACGGTTTAGAACCGTGGCCAAGCCTTTTTTTAGCCACGGTTGTAAGCCGTTGGGCACTATAGCCACGGTTTTTAGCCGTGGCAAACACACCAACGGCTCAGAACCGTGGCCACCCTTGTGTAGCTAATCGGGTCTTTTGGTGTAGTGGCTTCTGTTTGATGTGAAGGAGTTCATGTGGTCCTTTTCTCATTCGCTAACTTTCGATGAATCTTGTGATGAAGGCGGTAGCTAGTGCATGGAAGGATTCTATTGACCATGGTGGTAAGCTATTGAACCAATTCATTGTTGTCGAGGTAAGATTGGTCAGAAACGTTTTCCATAGGATGGACTCCGTACTCTCCTTTAATGCCATCATGTGGTGAAAATTTCGCAAATGATCTATTGGGTCGGTAGTGCCATCAAATGCCTCAAACTTTGGTGGGGTGAACTTATTTGGCATGGGAGTTATCATGAGGGCATTGGAAAATGGCAGTTTGGCAAACTCATACAACACATTGGGATCCGTGAATCTGATCCTGAACAGGATTTCAACAGGCGTTCCATCACTCTATGGGGTCTTACCTTGGGAAAGTTCATTGCTTTTGAGATTTCCTTGTTGAGGTTTTGTAGGAACTTCATTGCTTTCTCATATTTGGTTGGTAGAGTTTTGCTGGGGCGGCGCTTGGATAGGGTCAGCTGACTGAGTGCGTTTTTTAGTCAGTTTTTCCAAGATCTTCATCATGTGGTTCATCTGGGTCATAAGCAGATCTACCCGAGGGTCAGTAGCAGCGACGTCGGATGTCTGGGTTGTCTAAGCTACTGCCTGCTATGGATCTTGATTGTCAGGTGCAATTGGACCGGTGGTTACTGTTGGATCTCGATCGTGGGCCACTGGCAATGTGGTTTTGTCAGCAGGAGGGTTGCTGCGATTGTCACTAGATTGAGGGTCTATAGAGTGTTCCATCTATTTTGATAGCCTGTTGGTCTTTGATCAGATTTTGGTGAGCTTTCTCACTGTGGATCTTCTTTTTAGAAAAGAAACTTGTCGTTTTCTACAAACGGCGCCAAACTGATGCGTCCAAATCTCGTCCTCCTGTAAGTTTGACCTGCAAAACAGATGTTAGACTGCCAAATACCACATTTTTGGTGGCCGAAGGCACTCCGATGCTTAAGTTAGCAACTCTGTTTGAAAAAGGAAGTAAATCTGGACAAAACTCAGTTAAAGTTGCATACCTTGGTTGATTGTTCCCTTTACCTTATATAATGGTCTTTGTGAATTCTCTGCGTGACTTAAGTATGTGAGGCGCAATAGAAGTATATGTTATTCGTAATAGTCTCTTTCTTTATGAAAGCATGTTCGTGGAGGCGTAACTCCCCCCACGACTATTTTTTATGCAATGTTTCTCTTCTTTATGAGAGAACTTGTGCGGGCTTGGATTTGGGCCTTAGCCATGATTTCTTCTGATGGGCCTTGTCTGAGCTTTTATGATTGGTCTTGCCTTCTTTGAGCTTTATGAGCTGGCCCAGTAGATGAGATACATGACCCTCATGATAAATGATTTTTGCCATATGTATGATTGTGATAACGGTATATTTTCATGTATCATCATAACCAGTTATGGAAAGTTGCAGCATAAAGTAAAAATAATAATTGACTATGTAACTTCTTGGCCAACTAGACTTACCAAGCAATTGATGATTTCGCTTCATCATTGCATGCATCACATGCACCATAATTTGTCATCCCAGTCTTTGAGTTTCTTTTTACAACTTGAAGTTGGGCATGTTAAAAAATACGTACCATTTGTCGTCGATCGGATACACTGCTAACAACTATAAAATATATGTATGTTGTACCCACCGGCCACCTTAAAGTGGAAGACACCTCATTGTTAGTCCTAGCTATAAGTGAATAAAGACTATAGTGAAACTCATAAGGTTTACCTTTGTCGCGCCCGGCCTCCTGGACCAATTTGTTGAGTTCTACAACCTTTTTCTTATCTGTTGTCGCCATTTTTTCCGGTGTCTCCAATATTGGTTGAAGCTCAGAACTAACAGAACACATAAAAGTTCTTAAGGCACTTACAAAATCTTTTTGCACGTGGTTGTTGTAAGTTAGCTTTATTTCCAGTCCTAGATGAGAGATTGTTTTTGCCTGCTAAGAGTGGTTATTGAGTAATTACTACTCAAAGAATCAAATTACCAAGGGGCGAATTTGGCAACCGAAAGCATAATTACTTCTACTTAATTTAGAAGAACTCGTGCTACAAAATAGATAGTTATTTTGGTAGTAAATTTGATAAATGGATTTGTATGAAATAGAAAAAGCGGAGAACATGTGGTACAAAAATATCTTGATGGATAGTTATTTCAAAAGCCAAATTGTTTGTTAAGTCAAAAGCAAAAATATTAGCTATAAAATTTAGCGAAAAAAGTAACTAGCGAAAAGTAGAACATATTGATGTATTCATACTAATTTAGGTAGTTTTCGATGGTTTTAAGTAAATAATTAAGTTGCGTTTGAATATGTAGCAAACCCCTCCCCCTCTCCTAATGCCATTTTGTTT
Source organism: Berberis vulgaris (assembly GCA_963556465.1). Taxonomy (NCBI): domain Eukaryota; kingdom Viridiplantae; phylum Streptophyta; class Magnoliopsida; order Ranunculales; family Berberidaceae; genus Berberis; species Berberis vulgaris. The sequence continues at coordinate 22,665,239 of OY747126.1, forward strand.
TCTTTGTACAAGTTACAATAGCAAAGAATTGATCCGTTTTAATCTTAGCAATGTCATCGTGAAACTTCGTAGCTATTCCATCCTATAGTGTTACTTCCATTGTATCTTCTTTGAAACAAATAAAATGTTGTCGATTAGCCGAGTATAATATGAAACAAATTAATTGTTAAAAATTAAAAATTATGTATGATGATACATCAAAATAGACCAATCATCACGGTCGTACACGTGGCCACTACACCAAAAGGCCAATTTAGCTACAGGGAGGTGGCCACGACTCTAAACCGTTGGTTTGATTGCCACGGCTAAAAACCGTGGCTATCATGGCCAACGGTTTAAAACCGTGGCTAAAACCAATACACCAAAAAAGTTGCAACGGTTTAAAACCGTGGTTATAGCTGCCAACGGTTTAAAACCGTAGCTATTTTCTATAGTTTCGCGATTTAATTGGAGGGAACAGTTTCGCGCTTTGGCGAAAAATTTTGGGGAAAAACAGACATGGGAGGGGAGAGGAGACTGCGCTTTGGCGAAAGTATTTGGGGGAAAAACACAGTGGAGAGGAGAGCAGATTTGGCGAAAAAAATTGGGGAAAAACTAGGGTTTTCGCCTTGCAGCTCCCTTTCTCCTCTATTCTTTTCTCACCTTTTTCTCTATCGTCTAATAGCACCACCGAAAGAGAGAGCACAAACACTGAGAAGAGAAATCATGTATTCTCCAAGCAAACGCCGAGAGATGGATTTGATGAAACTGTAAAGTCTAATTTCTCTAATACCCATTTCTTTTTCTTCTCTAATTGTGTGTATTTGATGTCTTTTTTAGTGTTTTAAAGACTGAGTTTTTTTTAACCCTTTTTTGTTCAATCAATTAGGATGATGAGTGACTACAAGGTGGAGATGATCAACGATGGCATGCAAGAGTTCTATGTGGATTTCCATGGACCTAGTGACAGTAAATCATCAAAACTTTTGATTTTATGTTTCATCTTTGGTTTGTTCTTAGTAAAAATCTGATATTTTTTATGTGTTTTAGTCTCTGAGTAATGGGTAGTTGTTGTTTTTGAAGTTTTGTGTCAATTAATCATGTTGATCTTGAGTAGATGTTCAAAGCTTTGTGGGTATTTGATGTTTTGATTCAATCATGTTGATCACTATTGGATGCTTTTCTGTACTAGTGGGGGCAAAGTTATGGACTTTTCAATTAGATTGATTTCTTGAAATTTCAAAGTATGTTAAAGTCTTGTAGAATACTAGAACCTCATTTTTAATCTAATGGTTTTGTGCATTTGAGTCCATGATAACATGGTCTTTCTGTATGGTGGCATCACCTGTAGACTAGTTGTTTACTTCATTTCTTCAATGTCCATTTTGCTTGTGGGTTGGATGTGGTTGGATGTGGGTTTCCTTATCATGGAGGGGTATGGAGGATAAGGGTAGAGCTCCCTGATGCTTATCCCTACAAATCTCCATCAATTGGATTTGTTAATAAGATCTATCACCCAAATGTTGATGAGATGTAAGCCTATTGAATCTTAAAACGCCGTGTTTCGGTTTTGAGTTAATTTCAAGTGGTTGTGATTTGTCTATCTACGTAAGGAGAAATGTTATAACTGAAAATGTTTCATTGGATTTCAAATTTCAGGTCAGGCTCTGTTTGTTTGGATGTTATCAATCAGACCTGGAGCCCCATGTTTGGTAAATAACAAACTAGATCATTGTCTTCTTTGAATAAGATTGTTATATTTTCATCAAAGAATTAAATATGTTTTTTTTACACGGGCTGTAGTTCGTTGGTCATGTTCAGTTCCTGACAATGGATTTTATATGTTTCAGATCTAGTAAATGTCTTTGAAATGTTGATTGACAATGGATTTTATATGTTTCAGATCTAGTAAACTAATGTTTTAGGATTGGTGTTTTACAATGCTTAACATTTGTCTTAAATACTGATGCAAACATGCCTGGAGTGTTGGTATAGAGTAATGGGCTGGGCATACTATAATAGTGTATCAAGGTTTATACTATAAACATGTTTTAAAGTTATTATAAGAGAATCATTCACTTTTATGCACTCTCTTGTTTGCATTTGGTGGTGTTTAAATTACTTTCATTTAGGCGATCTGTTTCAGACAGAAATTCCTTGAAAACAGGGTAAAAAGATAAGGGCAAGTTAGAGGGGAAAAAAAACACTTGTAAAGATGCCCATTTTATTTTGTTTTAGTGGTGAAATATATTCCTTGTCCCGCCCATTCACATAATAGAATATTATTTTGAGAGAAAAAGTTTGGGTGAATGTCATTGTCAACCTCAATTTCGCCTGTAGGTCTTGTCTTCTCGTGGAAAGTGGCGATTAAAATGCAATATGATTTGTCGAGTTTCTAGTGGACTCGGAGGTATTTGGTGTTCTCTTACCCTAGTAGTATGTGGAAGACACCTCAATTCCTTACATCGCTTGCCTTGTGTGAGAGGAAGCGTGGGTTGGTAAACACAATGATGGTTTCACGAATTGATTTTATGGTTATGGGACTGATGTTTGTGCTCTTGGCGGGTTGGTAAACACAATGATGGTTTCACGAATTGATTTTATGGTTATGGGACTGATGTTTGTGCTCTTGGCAGTGTCGTCTACGTGGGAAGATTGATTCCAATGGCGTTGTAGCAGCTTTTCTAGAACAGTTTTTTTTTCTCATGAGAGAAGTACTTGTATCCTTTATTCTTGTTTTGTGAAATGCGGCGTGGGTGCCCAGAAACATGGCTTGTTTAAAGCTACTTCTTTACAATGATGCAGGTCTCATGGCAAAACTATTTTTGAAATTTAGTTAACTATATCTGTGATTAGTCAGTTTAAAGCTTTTAGTTTTACAGTGACTTGTTTGGTTGCAGATTGATCATCAAAAGAATGACTACAAATTTGGGTTCGGACTGACTGTAGGAGAGTAATCCGTTCATCCATTCAGGATTGGATTTAGTATTTCCTCTCAACTTGCTGTTGTTTAAACTGTTTCACTGAGTTTGTTCTGAGCTTAACCATTGCAGCAGCTCAACGAGTTTTCTCTAGATACCATTAAGGTAAAAGAAAAAACATCAGTTTTGTATCTTCTTTTGGCAATTTTTCCCCATTCAAATGAACTGTTTGTTTCATAATTATAGTGGTCCTAAGTGACGGCATTGCAATTTAGTGGCATATATTATGGAGGTTTATTTATTGGTAGTTAATAGTGGGAATCTAGATATTTGTGTGCGGCTTTGTCTACACACAACAGAGTAACTAGCGAAAATGAATGTGGATGTAAACTAACACATATTTTACCAACAAATGCCCTAGATTGAATCATTGGGACGGGGCTGTAACTTGACAAGAGAATACAATTTAATCCCTATGATTTAAACCTCCTATGGTAATAATTGTGAGGCTCACGGCATTTTGACCTGTAATTGGAGATTCCATGTTTCAAGTCTAACACGAAAACAGAGTTGCGGTTAATCGCCCTTGCACTGAGAAGATTCTCCTTATTCTTAGCACAAACAAATGTGTATTACATAACTGGAGGTCGTGGTTTGTAAAAGTGGTATACAAGAGACACAAGTATAGTCAATGGATATTAATATGTATTCATTAGTTTACTGCTTCTTGTCAATCAACATTTGGTTATTAATTGTAGTCTACTTATGTCCTTGGAGGTTCAATATTGTCTACATGTTTCTGTTTTTCCTTTTCCTTTGTCTTCCTAACTTCTCAAATATTATACGGTCTTAATGCCTTCTATGTGATCCAGTTTGGTTACGAAAACTATACCATACCATAGAGATTACAAGGTGTCGCTACAAAGAGAAAAACTTCTTTTCAGGACGGTATTTTCATGATGCATTTGTGTATTCCTTTTTTTTTTTTTTTTAACAAACATTGTGATTCCAATTCCCATTTATTGTTATCCGTGTCTGAAATTCATGTAGAAATCATTAAATGCTATGAGTGAGGCGGAGGTGTTGAAACCAGCTGTTCAAAGAAAGTTTGAAGAGTTTAACAGAATAAGTACAAGCCAAGTAAATGGGTGGAGTCCCAATCAAACTAATTACATTGATTCTTCTCTGGATTGGCCTCCTGTCAAAAAGTTCCCTCCTACCAGCCCTAAGATCAGAAAGGTACATGAAGATTTTTCTATGCACCGAGAAATTCATATAGTTGTATCTTTTTAATATATATTCAATAACCAGCATTTCTCCTTGATCTTGATTCCTGTTATTCTTGATTACTCCTCGCATGACTTGTCCAATTTTCTGCTATCCTCTGATAGATACCTGGATATGTTGGAAGAGGAGGAACATACGAGGTTCCACGCATTCAACATGATGAATATTCACTTTCTAAGCCAAACCCAGTGGAGCAGCAGTTGCGCAAATTGTAAGGTTTTATGCTTCTATTTTGTATTGATTTCTATAAATGTGATTAGTTCAATGATAGAATTTTGTTTTAATTCTCTGGATTCTCCATCCAGCTCTCTTACATAAACTCTCATAACAGAGTAGTTGACCTTTGAACGTGGTTTGTATATTTTCTGCTATATGCTTTCTTAGGGTCAAAATGAAAAACATTGTGATTTGAAGATACTCAGAATAAAATGGATAATGGAAAAATCTTTTAAAAGTTATAGAATATTGCATAATTTGATTGATATTTACAAACGTTAGTTTTAGCCATGCCAGACAAAATTCTGTAAAATATTGTCGGAAAATTTGACATTTCCGTGAGATATTTTGCTCATGTCTTGAAAGCATGAAGATTTGAAAGTTTAATTTGACTGCTAATTATATAATATTTAATGGGTTATTGTTAGGTTTACATTTTGGATTTTGACGCTTCTGCTGGCTTATCTCTTTGAGGCACATCATTAGTGTTGTTGTACTAATTCTATGGTAGCATTATGGTTGAACATTGGGCTTTGTTAGGTTTAGCTGTTATTAAATGTGTTTAACCAGCTCATCAGGAGGGTTTATGCCTATCCGTTCAACTGACATGTTCCTTGCTTCATTTTTAGTGCCATGGAATTGGTTGATGCTGGAGTTCCGCTGCCTCTTTTAGAACCTATGAGACAGACAATACTCCAAGTAGAAGGGGTCATGGTAAGTAGTCTGTATACACATCTCTTTTTTGGACTTGAGGCTTGGGGAATAACATTTCCATTGTCAGAATTATAGTTTGTCTTAGCCAGTTTTGTATATTCCTTATTAGTATTGGCATTTTGGCACACATGTCAAATTATCACTTTTATATCAATTATAATGACATCCCATTATCCTTAATCAGTGATGATTTACATACATCTTTTAGGCTAGGTTTGGTTTTAAAGAAAAAAAAAATCATGAAAGCAGTTAAAATAGAGGGGTGAGAAGAGTCGGAGATAATTTGAGGTTCGCGCTCTCTTCAACATTATGGAAATGAAAATTTGGTGTCTAAATGTTTCTATTGCACTAACACAGGGATGCCATCGATTGCGGGGAAGAAGAGCTGGCTCCTGCATATATCTTGATGTACATATTGAGGTATACCATTCTCATCCTCACTGTTTTTATTGTTGAATCAACTTCATTTCAATGTATAGTCTATGTACTTATATTCATTGTTGCAGGTAGATCCTTTCTCAAGTGTTAGTGCAGCACATGACATTGGTGAGACTGTTCGTCATCAAATTCAAAGCTCTCATGCTGAAGTAGCTGAAGTTTTCATTCATATAGGTATGTTTTGTGCAAGGTTACTACTTGAATTGATCATGGGATATATTCAAATCATGAGTTTATGTATGCCACTTGGCAATAGTACTTAGCCAAGAAAAATACACTTTTTTTTAAACTTTGGATCGTCAAATTACCTAATTGACATCTCTTTTAAATACATTTTTATTGTGATGTCTTTGTAGATCTTTCGGTTTCTCAATTATCTCCCAGTGTAGCAGATCAACAGCATGGAGGTGTCTGTCCAACTGTCATCTTCGAGCGAAAAGATATTGAGCGCATTGTGCATGATGTTCTCTCATCAAAGTTCTCAGAGGTACTCATTCTATGGCTTAAGTGATATCTTAGATTTCGTTACTCATTTTAAATAGCAAACCTTTTGGCAAGTGAGGATGTGACCTCCATTCACTTATTCTAGTTGGTCTTCATTTATATGCATCTATAAATAATATAACATGCTTGTATATGCTTGCCCTCCCTGCAATGTAGCCTTTTTCGCCTACATGTTTGGAATGACTTCTTATTGATACAATGGTTGGTTGGATTATGCCAAATGTAGCAAAAAAGATCAATTTTTCTTGTAGACTTGTATTAAACTATGACATTATTCTGTTAGGATAGTGGCTGATTCAGTTGGAAAACAATCATGAACTTTTTTTTATTGGATTATTGGATTATTCATTGTAGTTTGAAGATTGTTGGTAAAGATGGGAAAATCTGTTAGGACACCATTATTAAATGTGAGATCACATCTTTTGATTCTTTTGTGATTCTTTGCAGCTTTTTTCACTACCAGACCAGCTGCTACTCTGGAAATGTTCCCTTCATGGCCAATAAAATTTCAGCCAACTCCAAGAGTAGTTTCTTCTCCAATTTTTACCATTTCTTTTCTTTGGGTCTTTTTTTGTTTTTGTTTATTATACAAGCATATTATTATAGGAAGAAGAATATTATAGGGTGGATTTGGGATGCTTTTTCAGTATATGAAACAGAGATGTATACCCTGTTTTTTGCTGCAACAAAAAACAGAGAATGCTCTGGTTTCGAGCTTTGTTTTGATGAGTGTTTGGAGTTTTCTGTGAGGCGTTTGGTGGTCTCTTGGCTGTGGTTTGTAATGAAAGAGTTAGGATGCAGTAAGGACCTATTTTCCTAATAATATTCGAGGGTGGGTTTGCTTCAAAACTTCTGACTTATGTGTTGGTTTATTGATTTTTTATTTGTGATTGTGGTATTTTATTGTATGGGTTTTTTTATTTGTGATTGTTGCATTGACTGGATCAGTTTGAGTCTTTTATTGTTTAAAGGGTTTTCATAATCTGATCCATATTGTGAATTGTTGAGGGACTTGCCCAATGATGTTAATGAAGCAGTGTTGACATTGATGATTTTTGTGAGAAGGTAAAACAACAGATATCTTCATCTTGCCTGCATTTGTGCATGATTTCTCCCTTGGTCTTGTTCTCACTTTAGCTTGATTATTGTCTCAGGCACAACTTGTTAACTACATCCAGTATAGAGCTCTGCTGGAGGGATGGACTTCTCGTATGTGGACAAAATATATGGGCGTTCTAATATGGAAGACTCAGAATCCTTGGACTGGTCTTAGAAGTCAGTTTTATGATCATCTCCATGACCAAACAGCAGGATTTATTTTTTTCATGCCTATAATCCTCACCTATAAACTTTTATTAATTGCTGTTTTCTTTTTATAAGCCTATGAATGCAATGTTTTAATATTCTCCTCTAGCCTTTCACTAAAGGCATGCCTCTCGACTGCATGACCATATGTAGTTGGTTCCCTTTATTCTTTCATATAAATTAAAACATACAATACTAATTACTCTCATTGCATTTAAATACATCCACCCAGTTCAAATGGCATGTCACTGGTCAAGGTAGTAAAACCGATCACGACCCGATCGGTGTAACCAGTCAGGTGGGTCAACCCGAAATGACACGGAAATACAAAAACTTATGACCTGGACTCATTTATATCGAGCCAGTTTCGATTGTGTTATCATGTTCTGATTGCCAGGTCTACCCTGACCTGACCTTACCATTGGTAGGCCCAGGATTGAAAGATGGAGATGATTATCTACATCTGAGTTCTGCTCAAAATGTTTTTATATACTTGTCTTTGCAAAGATCTGTTCAATGCTCACGGAGTTGGGATTCTTACGATTCTCTTACTGTATTATATGAATGAGCTGGAGTTGGCTAGAATATGTCTCATTAGTCCATAGTGTGGGACTTGACAACCCTGTTTTGACTGAGAAAGCATGTTAACAGTAGTACATGAACATATTTATAAAAAATCTACATTTCCTTAAATTTCTATGCGTTTGGTTGCTATGTTCTTATGTTTATGTTAAGCTGTAATCTGGCAGCTAAGTTGATTTTGAAGTATTTTACACAAGCTAAGCATAGTTATGGTCATGGTTTTTCACTCTCGAGTTCAGAGTGACCACTTTGAGGAATTTTTCGCCCCTGAATTGGATAAACATGGTTATCAAGCTCTCTACAAGAAAAAAACAACAGAGGTTGTCTTATGAATTTATTTGTTCTTAAGAGTTTTTTTTCTGTGGAATTTTGTTGTTCTTTCTTAACTTTACTTTTTTTGTGTTTTCTTAACAGGTCTATAATGAAACTGCCAAAGTAATTGATGGTTGTGCAACATTTTTCCGCAGAGACAGATTCTCACATGTTAAAAAATATGAGGTCTCATATTTTATACGCCTAGATCACTCACTGTTATCTTTTTTTGTTACTGTCATGTTTCTAACTTACTAAAACTCAATTCTTGGGAGCAGGTTGAATTTAATAAGGCTGCACAATCTTTGACGGATGTGGTAGTTCCAATTCCTCAGAGGAAAACGGCATTGAATAGGTTGCTACAGGTGACTAAAAAACTCTATATTTTTTTAGCCTGTCAATTCCATTGGCTGTTTGCTGGTATGGTAAACATTAATTTGTTTATTTGTAGGATAATGTAGCCCTAATAACAGTTCTGGAAGCAAAGTTCAGTAATCAAGGTGTTGATCCTCCTGGAAAAAGACAACTTCTTTGTGTGGTAAGTAATAATATTGACATGTCAAATTTGTTATCTTTTTTGTGTATGCAAATACTTTCTTTGATTTTAAACTTGTCTGCATTTTACATTTACTAAGATTGATATTAAAGAAGGATTCTCAAATGCTATGTACAAGACATGTTGGTTTATAGGATTCTCATCACTTTCACCTTGGTTGTATCTACGAGTGGATGGAAAGGAGTGAAACATGTCCACTCTGTGGAAAGGTACCTGTAGATTATGGACTTATTGTACTAGTACCATGAACATCTTAATAATGTTATTCTCTTTGAATTTATTATTAAATAGTGCTGGTAGCTAAAAGGTTAAAACTTATTATTCAGAAAATGAAGTCTGTGCTTTGCTTGAGGGGTTAATTTCATCCATCGGATTTTTAAATAATAAGTTTTCTGAAGATAGAACATGAAACATGCTTCTTTTTATTGTTTGTAAACAACTAACGAATGCAATTTAAGGACTGAAGGATAAACATGATGTCAGAAAATACGAATTACAATTCAAGATATCAAATTATGATTTGTATCGTTTAAATGAGTTACTTCATAAACACTGAACATGCTTGGTTGAATAATGTGACTGACTTATGTTAGCAATCGAGCCATCATCACTGTACTTATGTTAGCAAGATCTCAGGTTCCATTAAAAGCATGAAATAAATATTATAATTCTTACAATGCATGTAAACTTTTTTTTTATCATGGTTATATTTTAATCTGTTTTTGTTTATGGTCTGTAGGGGCTGTTCAAAGCATGAAATAAATATTATAATTTTTGGTTAATACAATGCCGCGAGTATGCGTCGAGATTCCTACATGCATTTCAGTATACATAATGTTTGTGCTGCAATGCAGTATAATGCATGTATTACTCCATCATATTATATATAGAAGAATTGGCTTTAAAGCAACATTTTTATATATAACAACTGTAAAACATCATAAAATAATATAAGTAATTTAACTAAACACAGTTTCATATTATCACCCTCATCTCTTTTGTGCATGAATGGAATGCAGGCTGCTAACACAAGTGTTGTTACTAAAGGGAGCAGGTTGCTATATGTTGCAGAGTGCTATGTTGTTACATGTAATGTTGTTTAGGAAGGATTTCTGTTAGATTAGTTGTCAATAAATGTAGTACTATAAATAAGAGAGCATAAGGGAGAAAAAGGGATTCATTTGATTTGTAAGAAAATTGTACACTTGAGCATTTGCTCTATAGGAAATTAGCTATCTCGAATTAGCTTTCTTATTGAATACAATTCATTCCATTTACTATCATCAATCCAGAATTACAATTACAAGTTCTTCAGTCTGTAATTTCTCTTCATTGCCTGTATTGCATCACTGTCAGTAGAACTGCATTGGCTTAACACCGTGACCAAAAAAAAAAAATTTAAAAAAAATTTAAAAAAAAAAAAGAACAATTTGCCACGGCTTAAAACCGTGGCTAATTATTGCAACGGCTAGAAACCGTGGCCATACCTTGCCACGGCTTATAACCGTGGCTAGTACTGGCCACGGCTTAAAACCGTTGCTAAAACTATTGCAACGGCTTAGAACCGTGGCCATAACTTGCAACGATTTTAAGCCGTGGCTACTCCTGGCCACGGCTTAGAACCGTGGCTAAGATTTTTGCAACGGTTTATAACCGTGGCTAAATCATCAACCGTCCTCGAGATAAAACCGTTGCTAATATTTTTGCCATGGTTTTTAGCCGTTACTGGGGATTTAGCGACGCCTCTACAGCCCACGGCTCTAAGCCGTGACAATGGGTTACCCCCACGGTTTAAAACCGTTGCTAATGGGTATTTTTGGTGTAATGGGCATAAAGACTTATCATAAGAATACAATGCTCAATCTATTGGGCCAACTCATAAAGCTCAATAAGAATAAAGCTAATTATAGAGGCCCACCAATGAGAAGACATAAACAGGGCTCGAATCCAGACCCAAACGAATCAGAGCCTGAGTCCAAGATCGACACGAGTTCTCTCATAAAGAAGAGAAACGTTGCACCAAAAAAAGAGTCGTGGAGGGAGTTACGTCTCCACTAACGCATCTCCATTAAGGAGAAGACTGTTACAAGAAACATCTCCTTCCGTTGCGCCTCGCATGCTTAAGTCAGGCAGAGAGTTAAACGCGACCATTATAAAAGGTAAGATAGGCGTCCTAGTGAACCACGAAAAGTTTCAGGAAACGCTCGTTGATAACCAGCTCTTCAGCGGTCAATTGCAGATTCCAACGCATGATAGGAACTCGGAAAGACCTTACTATCTATAGACCCCGTAAATTGAAATAGTTAGAGTCGACAGACGCATAAAACCAATCCCACGACAACCTCTATTGTCATCATTGAGATTGCCAAAGCACGCAGGAGAATGAAGGAAACAGGTGCGGTTGGGTTTCACGCTAAACATCACCAAAGAATGCAAAATTCTAGTGGTTAAAGGAATACAAGAAAGGATAGCCCTGGCATACATGGAAACCATAACCCTCCAACCATTCGGGTTCATCTGAGCAGGAGGAATACCAAGAAAATCTAGATAAGACCAAAATAGCTCTGAAACTGAAAATCGAAAACCGACAAAGAACACACAAGGGTAAAGCACAATATATCCCTTCATCGGGTAACAAGGACTGTTGTTTTCACGACGAAGAACGATCTCAAGGTCGGGGGGGCAAAACATAGTTTGAACGGACACTATCCAAAGTAGCTTGAGAAGCCTTCTTTGGGAAAAAATGAGCCTCATAGATAGCAAGCTGATCACCATCCAGTAGGTCACCGGCAGACATTGTAAGGAAGAAAGAAAAGATGAAAAAGTCAATAGGAGAGAATAAATAACACTAATAGTAAATATGGCATAAAGAAAGGAGCAAAGTAGCCACAACACCCTTTATAGAACCAAGCAACGAAGAGATTGCTCACGGAGCAACATACGAGACATAATAGCATGCTAAAGTCCTAGAAAATGTGCGCAAAAACGAACATACAACGAAGTCATCGAGACAATCAACCGACCAAAAGTTATTAAACATTAAGTTCAGTGCAAAAATGCAATCGAAATACCAACCTTCACACATTTAGTGGATTCGTGAACATACCCTCTAACTAAGGGAGGAGTAGCTGATGATACATCAAAATAGACCGATCATCACAGCCGTAAACGTGGCATAGAGACCCATCACGAGAATACAACGCTCAATCTATTTTGCCAGCTTATAAAGCCCAGGAAGAGTAAAGCCAATTACAGAGGTCCAAACGAGACGTAAACATGGCTCGAATCCAGACTCAAAGGAACCAGAGCCCGAGTCCAAGCTCGACACGAGTTCTCTCATAAAGAAGATGAACGTTGCACCAAAATAGAGCCGTGGAGGGATTTACGCCTCCACGAACGCATCTCCATTAAGGAGGAGATTGTTACAACAAACATCTCCTTCCATTGCGCCTCACGTGCTTAAATCACGTAGAGAGTTAACCGCGATCATTATTAAATATAAAGAGAACATTCGACACAGGTATGCAACTTTAACTAAGTTTTGTCCAGATCTACTTCATTTTTCCAACAGAGTTACTGACTTAAGCATCGGAGTGCCTTCAGCCACAAAAAAATGTGGTCCTTAACAGTCTAACGATTGTTTTGCAAGTCAAACTTGCAGGAGGACGATTTTTGGATGCATCAATGTACATTTTGTTTTCCAACACAACTGCACATCATTTTGAATTATTATTTTTCCATGATGAGTGTGAATGACACGAAAATCCCAACGATGTCTGCATGGTAACACATACAATAGTCGTTTGCCAAATCAGATAGGAGAAACAACATTAGCTAAATGACATAGGAAAAAATTACTAACACGCAGCTGTAAGACATACTACCAACTCGGACCTGTGTTACACATCCTTAAACTCAATTGAACTTATATAAATTTTGAAAAGTAGATGTTGTAATTGTGACTTGAATAATGGTATTGAGATGAGTTTCTAACCATTATGAAATTTTCAGGTTGGAAAACACTCCCTTGGAGCAATGTCTACTCGTAGTTTGGCATGTGCCTTAATGGAAGAGAGTGTATCTAACTATTTGACTCGGTTGTACCAACTCTTTGTTGCACTGGTATTTTAGGATGTTTCAACTTTATTGCACCAGCCTAATGTATATACAATCGACTTATCATTTTTATTTAATAAAATAATTTGGTCGTGAAATTTACCCATTTAGGATGTTAATTTAATTTTGAATGAAATAACATATAACCATTATCTATAAAACAAAATTCAATCATGCATTATTTAAATTTCATTCATCATAGAAAACAGGTAATTAATAAATAAATAAAAGTAAATCAATACACAAATTTAAAAATTGTGGCAACTATTATATCATATTAAAAATGCATTTAAAATCTGAAAAAAAACAATCTTACATCCAAAAATTTACAATCGTTCATACAAAGTCCTCAATCAACAACATGAATAATTTTCTTTTCTCGATGTTTTGTTTTAAAGTAAACAAAATGCACATGGTTGCGTACATCAAGCAATTTTTAAAAACAAAATCTAAAAAATAAAGTTGGGAAGCATCAAACCAAACAGTCAAATACACATAGCAACTCCCTAATGGAAGTTTGCCTTGAATTTATCTCCCTGCGTGAGAGATTGGGCTCTCAATAACAGCGTGGAAACATTATGCTTGAAAAGAAGTTAGGGATGGCAGTGGGGCGGATTTTCACGGACTCGCCCTGTTTGGGGCGGATTTCGTAAAGCGTCCCGGGATCTTGGGGCGGATACGGATTTAGCCATATCCGCCCCACGGATATCCGTTTAATCAGTGAAATTACAAAAATATCCTTACACTATATAAAGGAATAAACCTGTCTCATTTCACACTCTCCCCCACTCTCGTCTCCAGTCTCTTCTCACAGCCAACGAAGGCCGAATCTCACAATGAAGGCCTCGGTCGTCCTTTCGGCCTCGGTCGTCCCTTCTTCTATCTCACAGCGAAGGCGGAGGTTGGCCTCGATCGTCCCTTCTTCTCTCTAACTCTCTCACAGCGAAGGCGGAGGACGACTCTCACAGTGAAGGCGGAGGCCGATGGGTCGTCCCTTCGTCTCCTTCTCACGGACACTGGTGGTCATCTATGTCTCCTCTCCATCAGTCCATCTCTCTACTTCGAAAGAGCGACATCCATCCCGGCCGCCTCCCTCTCCCCTCCCTTCCCCGATCAAATATCAGATCTGATCTCAGATCTTTAGATCGAATTTTTTTTTGTATGGTTTTTTTGTAATTTTTGTATGGATTATTTGTAATTTTGTGTTACTGATCTAATGAATGAAGGTTAGCAAATTAGGAAGAGGAATAACTAAATTAGGGGCGGAGATCCGGCAAACCAATAACATAACCGCAAACCGTAAATGGATTAGCGGTGCGGGGCGGATATCCGCACGGGGTGGTTACGATTTTTAATTAAAATTATAAACGGATTGGCGGGGCGGATTTGGGGATCCGTTATTCCTGACAGATCGGGATGGATTTTCTTAAATCCGCCTCAATCCGCCCCGTTTCCATCCCTAAAAGAAGTGAACAATTATTCAGATACCAACCTTTTCATCCATTAACAACATCTCTAAACTCCTAACACTTTTACCATTCTTGATGTGAAAGGATCTCCACGTTTGCATCACTTTTACTTTTGAATTCCATGCTACTATTTTGTGGTCCATTGATCTGATGCATCCATTGGTATTGGATTTCTGCCATTTTCAATTGTCAAGTATTATTATATACATTATTGTATGTGTATACTAATTAATAAGCTAGAAATAGCTAAATGTATAATAAATTGTAAGTTCAATAAGTGTAATCAATGTTGCCATATGTGTTTTTTCATGAATACCTTATGATGTAGTCGATTTCAGCTCTCCTTCTTTGCCTTTACCTGAATCTGCACAAGGAACGCACATGAGCCAAAGACCACCGTATGGCGGTCATTGGCACTTCGATGCTTAAGTTAGATAAGTCTTAGGAAAGGCTTAAAGCTATAAATTGGGTTTTTGTAGCATCCATTTGTTCATTGACATTATCTCCCTTTTATAGTGTGAGAATCCTTGTTCGGCTTGGCCTTTGGTGACGTGGTTTAGGGAAAGAGATCTTGCTAGAGATCCTTTCCTTATTGGGAGCTATCTATGTAGTGGAGTTTTCCTACACGACTTGTGCTCCTAGATCTGTGGGAGAGGTTTTCATTTCTGTGTTTTCAATGCAAGGAAGTTTCTTTGCCTTCACTATTTGTTTCCTACTCGGAACCAAAGTATTGTTGGGCTACCTGTTTTGGATCGATCCCCAATATACTTGCCTTATCAGGGCTTACAAGTGTTGGGCTTAACTGCATGACGTGTGGGCTTAGTGGCGCGTTGCAATTTGGGTTGACCTTTTGGATCCTGCAAATCGTGGTGATGATACACCAAACCACCCTCTAATCAGCACCATACGCGTGTCATGATAATCTCGTCAACAGACAAAGCATGTCTGATTGCATGATCAATCGAGCGAGGCCAAGACAACATTAAGCCTACTATTGTCAGATTCCAAAACTTTGGACCCGAATTGCAGCGCCTTAATAAGCCCATACGTCATGCGGTGAAGCCCAACACTTGTAAGCCCTCATAAGGCAAGAGTAAGTCTTGATAAGGCATGTATATGGGGAATCAACCCAAGACAAACATGCCAACAATACATCGGATCCGGCTAGGAAAGTATCTCCTACAAATCTAGGAGTATGAATCATGTAGGGAAACTTCCTTACATGGACAACTCCCAAATAGGAAGGGATCTCCAGCAATATCTCTTTCCCTAAACTATGCCACCAAAGGCCTAGCTGAACAAGGACTTTCACACTATAAAATGGAGATAAGGTCGATGATTTGAAAATACGCTACAAAATCTCAATTTACAGCTTTAAGCCTCTCCTAAACCTTGTCTAACTTAAGCATCAAAGCGCCATCATCCACCACACGATGGGTTTTGGCTCACTTGTGCTACTTGTGCAGGTCTAGGTAAATTCGGGAAGGAGAGCAAGAACCGACTACATCAGTTTGGGGTCGTCCGTGGATAAAGACAGAGTCCCTCAGAAAACAATATTACCACATTTCCTAGAAAACCATAGAGATGGTGACAACAAGGTCTCACAACAATGGAGATGTTGCGGAACCCTCGAACGCTCAAACCGGCTTAGCGTTGCTCGTTCCACCTCCACCAAAGGAGGAACCTCCTCAAACCCCCGCGCCGGTGGAAACCATGGCAAACCCAAGGGTTGATCTACTATCAACCCAAATGCGACAAATTGCAGAAGCATTGGAGGCACTCAAATGGCGGAATCCTCCACCCGCAGAAGGAGACTGCGAGCAGCGAAGGGTCCAGTCTCAAGAGAGCTCTAGAGAACAAGTTCAGGAGAGTCGCGCTGCTCCAGCAGCTTCTCAATGGACTAAAAGTGAGGAGCGATCAATAGAGACCTAATGTCTAGAGCCGACAGGCACGTCTCACATAACCCCATCCGGAACAGGGCCACAAACCCAGACGTGTTGTTTAATCTCACGATCCCTCCGTTCATGGATCATATCATGGAGGAACCGCTGCCGAAGAAGTATAAACTACCAAAGCTGGAGTTTTACTACGGGATAGGGGACCCGTCGGATCACTTGCGCCACTTTCAGCATGTTATGGCACTCAAGGAAGGGTCTGATGTGATAATGTGTCGATCATTCCCTGCCAACCTGAAGATGTCAGTGCTGACCTGGTTCCACAGCCTCCCTATGAAATCTAATTATTCATTTCGGACATTGGCGACGACGTTCTTCACATGCTTTGTGGGCAAACAATTTATCAGGAAGGGCCTGCATTATCTACTGACCCTAAAGCAAAAATAGGACGACACGTTGAGGGAGTACGTCGCTCGTTTCAACGATGAGTTGATCCTCACCGACAGTCGTAGTGATGACACTGTCGTCACAACTTTCAATTCGAGTTTGAGAAGATGCAAGTTTTACAACTTTCTTACTCTGGACCCCTTGAATAATATGGCAGACCTTCTCAGGGATGCCTAGATATATATGACTCTAGATGAGATGCTAGCTGCCAAGAGGGAAGCAGAGTCAGACAAGAAGCCCTCTGTCCCCAAAGACAAAAAAAAGGAGAAGAAGAAAGAAGATGACGATGGGAATAAGAGGAAGCGCACTGACAACAAGACCGACTCGGGCCGCACAAGGCAAGACAAGGCCTCTAGTTATATCGGGTCCAGGTCTGTCACTCCTTTCAATACAAGTTTGTATGACATCCTTGATTCCATCAAGGATCAACTCCTTGTTCCATTAAGGATTGGGAAGAGCTGAAGTGGCAGCCTAAGAAACAGGGAGACCCCGCTCGACGCGACAATAGTAAATACTGCGCCTACCACAAGAAATGCGGGCATGATACTGAGGATTGTAGAAACCTCAGAGGATAAGTCGAGTACTGGATCAGGAAAAGCAAGCTCAAGGAGTTGCTAGGCTCGGACAAGAGGCAGGGCCGAGCAAAAGAAAGAATAGACGATGTCAAGGAGATTGAAAATGAAGCTCCTGGCATCATTTATGTCCTCCACATGGTCGGTCCCAAAAGGGAGCAATCTAACAGGTCCCGTAAGAGGACGCTAGCTAAGATGTAGAGACCTTCTCAATGTGAGGACCAACTGATGTTGCATACATGAGTTCACAACCCAATCCCACCACTGACGTTCATGGAAAAGGGATATCCAGGGGATACATTCTTCTCACAACGACGCCCTGGTCATCTTCGTCCTTGTTGCTAAGTGGGAGAGGTAAAGAGGGCCTTGGTGGATACAGGAAGTTCACTCAATGTCTTGTTTCTCAGCACATTTTGCAACATGCAGCTACAAGAGAAAGACTTAACCACTGCCACCCACCCCATGATCGGATTCAGTGAAGACAAATGCTTCCCCATCGGGAAGATCAATCTAATGGTGGTGGCAGGAGATCCACAATTGCGAAAGTACCTAGTCCAAGAATTTATGGTGGTTGACGTTCCGCCCACTTACAACATTATTCTAGGAAGGTCGTGGCTTCATCATATGGAGGTAGCGGTTTCCACTCTGCACCAATGCATAAAATATACAGCCAACTAGGCCCAAGGAACCACTCGAGGAGATAAACCTACAGCAAGAGACTGCCATTATGGGGCCTGAAACAACTAAATTGTTGCCAACTACAGCTCGGGCCCCCGAAACAAATATGTTAGGCACCGAGCCTAGACATAAAAGGATAATCATTCTATGAGGGCGGAAGAGCCTCGACAACCAAAGTGCACCTATACAAAAGGCCAAAATTCAGAGTTGGCAGCGTAATGGAAACAAACAAAGATCTAAGTAATGATACTTCAACAAACGGACACCTACTCTAAGAGATGATAATCAGCAAGGAACTGCCAACCAGCACGAAGTCCACTATTTAGTAACTTCGCTAGCTTTCAAGACACGCTCGGAGTTAAATTATTTTGTTGCTTTTATTCGTTTTTTGTTTTCTATTTTTCATTTCAGTTAGAAGAATGTTCGTACCAGAAACATTCTAGAAATAAAACAGATTTTATTGATTGCAATAAAAATTATTACAAAGCTTGCCGACCAACTAATACAGAAGTTTATACACTACAAGTATCTAAGTTCGATGCAAGTATCTATCTCCTGAAACAAGCATAGAGATCCCGATTTGCCAATTTGCCTCCGGAAAAGAAGGCGGTGAACGTAGAATGTCTCAAAAAGAAGGCGAATGAATGCACTCAATTCATTGCTCCATCAAATCACCTCACATGCATGATTTGAAGGTAGCAACATGAACCTCAAAACGAAGTGTAGAAATCTTCGCTCCGTCGACCTGCCCTACGAAAAGGAACCGGAACTGGTACAGAAGGACGCAGACGAGAATGCCTCTCAAGAGAGGAGTGCCTGGGGTGCTGCGAAGTGACTAACCCAAAATCGAAGGTCGCATTAATCAGAACTCCGCTCTGTCAACCTTTCTACCGGCTGTGGCATCACGCGAGAAGCAACAGAAAATTGAAGACAGACTTATCCCCTGAGGAAGATGTTGTACTTCTTCTTCACAATATAAGAAGATATTACATGATCTCATTGGATCTATAAGATGCCCACCCAGATCAGGTGGCACCGCATAATAGCAAATCTTATTAGGAGTTGTCGACACAAATGTCAGAACATTCGAAGACTCTGGTGAGGGAGATCTTCCTTCAGCCTTTGGAAAACCCAAAGCAAATTCTATAGTAAGATGCATTTGATTAACATGTTCTACTATTCTCATTGCAGTGCTTGAACAAATAACGATCGACCTATATATAGGCGTGATGTTTACAAAGCAGCATCGGCCAACAGTTACTTCAACATTGAATGTCGTACTAGAAACCAGAAAACAATGATTCCAATTGCAACAGCATTAGTCCACATACTTCAAATTAATGACCCTACAAGTAGCCCCATTAACTAAGGGAAGTAATCGATATTGAATGGCCTCGCAATATGCAATGTATCATTGGCATGCTGATCTACAAAGAATTGTTTTCTAATTTGACCCCTCTATTAATGGGCCCAAACTTATGCCATGCCAAATCCAGTCCAACACATTCAAAAGAACAAACAGGAAAGGCCTGGAGCTCCCATTGAATAAAGGCCTACAGAGTATTATCAATAAATCCAAGGCATCAATCCTATTATTATTCCATTGTTGTTCATTAAAGCTAGTCAATCTATTATTAGGCCGATCAATTGATCCGGTTCTGGAATCAAACCACTAGGCGAACTAAGTAAGGACACCCAAGTCATACTTACACGCCCAAAATCTTATTCTGACCAAAGCTTAGACAACTCTGACTTACTACAATAGTTTCTGGTCCGCTCTAACACCCAGACCGTCAAAAGCGAACGACGATGGATTAGACAGTGGGAGCTTAGTCAGCATTTTTAATACTTGACCGCGATGGCTTGCCAGGACCATTGTCCAACTATAGATAATGGTCATCGAACCTAACCAAAGCTTAGTCGGTTTCGACCTATGACGATAGCTTCTGGTATGATCTAAAGCCCAGTCCATCAAACTAAACAGGTGTCAACGGTTTAGAGAGTGGTAGCTTAGTCAGCGTTCTGATCATGATCGAGACGGCTTGCTAGGGATCATTGTCCAAACATGGGCAACATTGATCCAACCCGACCAAAGCTTAGTCGGTGACGACTGATGAGGATGGCTTATGGTCTGCTCGAAGCATAGTCTGCCAATAACAAATTACAACGGCTTAGAAAGTGGGAGACTAGTCAGTGCTCTCGGCATCTTATTAAGATGGCTTGCCAGGATTCACTACTCGTACGCATACAGTGATTGCCGAACCCTGGCCAAAACTTAGTTAGTGGCCACTAATGACGATGGCTTTGGTCTGCTTGAAGCCGAGTTCGCTGTGCGTGGATTTCGATGGCCTAGAAAGTGTGAGCTTATTCAGCACGACAACGCCTAACCGTAATGGCTTGCTAGGGATCATTAGCCAATTACAGATAATGATTGCCAAATCCTACCAGAGTTTAGTCAGAACGACTGATGACGCTCCAAATCCTAGTCCGCCATGAGCGGATCAAGATGGGTTGGAAAGTGGGAGTCTAGTCATTGCCCTCAACAGCTGATCAAGATGACTTGTCAAAGACCACCATGGTCACTAAAACCTGACCTCAGTTTAGTCAATTATAACTGGCGATAACAACCTCTGGTCCAACTAAGCCTATTCCACGAATAGCAAGTAAAGACAAGTCAAAAGCCCGATCACAGACGACTCACGAGGACTATCGTTCGATCATCTACAACGAAGCACATGCTGGGACCACAGTCTAACTAATTCGCTTATAATAGTAACAACACTTGTTGGTTCAACATACAACCAAGCCGTTATACAAAGGGTCGATTACACTCCCCGATCTCTAAAAAGACTTTGACCAGAATTGCACTAACTATCGCAGTACAAGAAGTCAGAACTCTCGTCAGCAGATCAATTATAAACTTTTTGACCTAGCAGAGCCTCTCGTCTGGCAGTTAATGTTGAAATAAGAAAAAACAAATAAAGCAAGCAGAAAAACAAAGTAAAAAACAAACATGTACAAAGTACTATTTATTGTTCGAGCCAAAAATAAAAAAACAAGGTTCACTCCTCATCAGGAGGACAGTCGGATACTTAGCAGGAAAAGAAGCAGGAAACACATCTGTATGTGAGGCCTCTCAATCTCCTTCATCAGGATCGCCTACTTCTTCGGATGGATCGGAGGCCACTCCAAACTCTGCATATGCAATTTCTTTGTAATAGGAGAGATCCCAGTCGGGATGCTCCTTCTTCATCAGATGCAACAGCTTCAGCCTTCCATGCACAACTTTTATGAACTCAAACGTACCCTGGGCCTTAAGAAGCTTCTCCTCGTGCACCATTGATTCAGCAAGATCCTGCTCCAACCGCTCTAGCTCGCCCGACAACATGTCAGTCTTGGACTGCTTCGCACCTAGCTTATCATTAACAGTACTTAGCTCATTCTATTCTGGAAGGAACTGTTCTTCAATGGCCCGCACACTCTTGGCATTAAAATCAACGTCGGCTTCCAACTGCTGACCTCGGACAGTCCGAAGTTCAACCTGCACTCCAGCCACCAGGCAAGCTATAAGTCATGACAAACAAGGTTCAATTCACTCTCGAACGGATCCCTCGCAGACACTAACCCCGCCAAGTCAGACTAAGTCATTTCCAAGAGAATCTTCTGAGCGTCCGACCTAATGCACCAGGACTCCGCTCC
The DNA here is from genome assembly GCA_963556465.1 of Berberis vulgaris. Lineage (NCBI taxonomy): Eukaryota > Viridiplantae > Streptophyta > Magnoliopsida > Ranunculales > Berberidaceae > Berberis > Berberis vulgaris. Next base: position 22,686,929 of record OY747126.1, read on the forward strand.
AGTATCTGAGTAAGCTTCAAGTTGCTTCCTCAATGACTCAATCTCATAGAGAACATCAGAGTATAACTTCTGAGAGTTTGCAAATAATTGTTCCATAGTATACATTCTCTCACGAGCGACCTCAACTTCAGTTCCAGCTGAGGTCACTTGATTCAGGTACGACATCCCCAGCACGAGATGTTTCTGCCCTTTATCCATACGTTTTTCTAGCGTCTCTCCCACTGGTTCCGAAGCATAGTTCGAAAGCCATTTATTCCACCTGCTAATATGCTTCCTCGAATCATAAGAATTGTCAACCTTCTCGTGCCACGCTTGGTTGTTCATTCTTACTACATTTGGAACAAACGCACTGATCCGAGCATTCGAGCGGAGATCCTTCAAAATCAGAATCACCCCAGCATCGCCCTTGACTGTCTTCAAAGCATCAGAGCCCTTATCCACAACTTTCCCTTTGCCCACAATAATCGGCTCTCTTTCACCCGACGGTTCAACATCAGTTGACGGATGAGAAGAGGGAAGCAAGTTATTCCTTGGACCCATCATCAATTCAATATGGGGATGGGATCGAGATGGAAGACAATACGTGCGATGTGGAGGAGACCCTTCACCATGAGGTTGACACTCGAACAACTCTTCAATAGGTTCGTGATCCCGAGAAGGGCGAAACTCAAAGTCTTTTATTGAAAAGGGACGACCGGATGAAGCCGCCACACCCGCTTACATTAGCATTTTGTTCAGAACATCTGCCTATTTTTTACTCAGTTTGGTTACATCTTCCACGCCCACCATTTTCATATACTCCTTCTCTAAGTAAAGAAGGGAAATAGGAGCCTTGGCCTGAGCATCACGCTCCTCAAAAATGGAAATTTTTACCCCGATGGACGAATCAAGCACTTGCTCGACAGCACCATGTCCCTTAGACAAAGCCGAGCACCTGCAGATAGATCTAGACAAAGCACGTGGCCCCTTCAAATGCACAGAAAAAGGGAGCGCCTCATCTAATTTTTGCCCTCCTTTAAGAGCTTGGAACCTTAATCTTGGAAAGTTTCCTCTTCTTCGAAGCAGGCACACCTTCGGGCTTTGGCTTCGAAACCCTAAAAAGAGTGGGAGCCTCAGGCTAATGAGCCCACAGTCTGCTACGCTTGACATTAAAAGACAAAATGACATCCTCAGATGAGGCATGTCGCGAAACGCATCCAGAGTCGCTTTATCCTCAGTAGAAATAGGAGAAGTTGGGAATTTCCCTGCGAAAAGTGCAAAGGTCAATCTGACATGCAATTAACATAAGCAAGACCAGAAAAATGAAAGGAAACTTACTCAGTTGTCTGAATTCCCGCTCGACCGAACGACTAGCAAGCTCAAAATAATGCAATTCCACAAGAGCCATGAAGCAGAACTTCTGCCAGGACTTAAAATCGTCAGGCAGATTGCCAAAGCAGTTCGGCGACAACAGTACACACACAGTGTGCTCATTTATCCCAGGGGGAGTAAGCAATTGCATCGCCCTCGAAGATACTCAGACACCAGAGTCCTTAGCCCTAATCAGAATGACATTCACTGTCTTATACCCATTCGACACTAATTGAATACCGATTCGGCACTAGTTGAGCAGATGTAATACCAGGGTATGCCAGGAACTTCCAAATCTCCTTGATAACAAGAAAGTGGACGCTCGACTGAAGCATACCTCGGTGAGACAGATAAATCCTTTAGGAGGGGACAACGGCGTCAAATCGGCGTCCATATTGCAGAGCACCATATCATCAAGTACCTCATATGTTCTATGAAGGAATTTCATATCCAACTCGGAAAGCAACCTCTCCTCAAAGAACTTGCGGCCCTTAGCGAACAGTTCATCGAAAAACTGATTCCTGCCTGCCATGAAAGATAGCACAAGTTTTTGAATATGAAAGTTGAGCAAAGTCAAAAGCACGAAATGCAGTACAACAAAACAGAGTCTCTAAGATCGAAATGGTAAAGAAATGAAACTCTATAGAAAAGAGAACTATATAGAAAACATAACTCCTGCCTTTATTTTTTTCGAGCACACGCACGCCCAATTAAGGAAACTCGTTGCTCGAGGAAATAACTCATACTCAACCATTATGACCGCACAGTTACTTCATGAAATGGCTTAGTCAGCCGCTGAGATGGCCCACCAACTCGGGGGAATAGCTGATGATACACCAAACCTTCTTCTGATCAGCACCGTATGCGTGTCATGATAATCTTGTCAACATAACAAGGCAGGTCTGATTGCATGCTCAATTCAGTGAGGCCCAGACCGCATTAAGCTCACTTTGAAGATTCCAGAACGTTGAACCCGAATTGCAGCGCCTTAATAAGCACATACATCACTCGATCAATCCCAATACTCGTAAGCCCTGATAACGAAGTATATGGGGAGTTGACCTAAGACAGGCAGACAAGCAATACATTGGATCCGACTAGGAAACAAATACTAGAGTATAAGTCGGACAAGGAAACTTCATCGCATGGACAACACTCAGAACGGGAAACCTTTCCCGCAGATCTATTAGCACAAGTCGTGTAGGGAAACTCCTCTACATGGACAACTCCCAAACATGAAAGGATCTCCAGCAAGATCTATTTCCCTAAACTACGCCACCAAATGCCTAGTCAAACAAGGACTCTCACACTATAAAAGGGAGATAAGGTCAATGAACTGAAGGTATGTTACAGAATCCTAATTTATAGCTTTAAGCCTTTCCTAAGCCTTATCTAACTTAAGCATCGGAGTGCCATCGACCGCCACACGGTAGTCTTTTGCTCATGTGTGCTACTTGTACAGGTCTAGGTAACAGCGAGGAAAGAGAGTAGGAATCAGGCCTGCTATGTTTTTTTTTTATGAGATTATCATGACAAGTGTACGGTGCTGATCAGAGGATGATTTGATGTATCATCAGCTACTCCCCTTTAGTTGGTGCGCCAGCTCATCGGTACATCAACTCATTTCATAAAGCAGCTGTGCAGTCATGATGGTTGAGTCTGAATCATTTTGTCGAGCGGCGAGCTTCATTAATTGGGTGTGCATCTGCTCGAAAAAGGAAAAAGGCGGTAGTTTTATTTTCTTTATAGATTTCCTCTCTATAAAGTTTGGCTTTTTTACTCTTTCAATCTCAGAGACTTTGTTTTGTCGTATCGCATTTCATGCTTGACTTTGTTTTTCCTTCATAATCGAAAGCTTGTACGATCTCTCATGGCGGGTCTGAATTAGCTTTTTGATGAACTATTTGCTAAGGGTCGCAAGTTCTTTGAGGAGAGTTTACTTTCTGAGTCAAGCCTGGAAGTCCTCCGTAAAATATACGGGATTCCTGAAGATCTGGTGTTTTTCACTCTGGACATCATATGTCTTCACCGAGGTATGTTTCAATTGGGTGCCCGCTTTCCTGTTAACAAATAAATTTTGGAGTTCCTGGCATACCTTGACATTGCGCCCACTCAACTAGGGTCGAACAGGTATTGGACTGTGATCGTCATTCTGATCAGGGTGAAGGACTCTAGTGTCTGAGTAGCTTCAAAGGAAATTCAACTACTTACTTCCCCTCGGCTAATTGAGCACACCGTGTGCATGCTAACATCGCCAGACTGCTTTGGAAATTTGCCTAATGATTTTAAGTTTTGGCAGAAATTTTGTGTCATGACCTCTGCAGACTCAAAGTATTTTGAGCTTATTGGTCGTCCGGTCAAGCGGGAATTCAGGCAACTGAGTAGGTTCAATTTTTTATGATTTTTCTTGTATTAAATGCACATCAGATTGTCATTTGCGCTTTCGTAGGGAAATTCCCAACTTCATCTCTTTTTGCTGAGGATAAAGCGGTTATGGACGCATTTCATGACATGCCTCGTCTGCGGATAGAGGATGTTATTAAGTCTTTTAATATCAAGCGCAGCGGACTATGGGCTCATTGACATGAGGCTCCCACTCTTTTTAGGTTTCGAAGCCAAAGCCTGAAGGCGTATCTTCCTCGAAGAAGAGAAAGTTCCCGAAGATCAAGATCCCAAGCCCTTCAAGAAGGGCAGAACTAAGTGAGGCGTTTCCTTCTTTTGTTCATCTAAAAAGGCCTCGTGCTGTGTCAAGACCAACTCATGGGCGTGAAGCTGTAGGACGGGTTCTTGTATTGTCTGTTGGGGAGGAGACTGTTGTGTCCAAGGGGCATGATGATCGGGCAAAGGCTTTCATTTCCCTTCCTGACTTGGAGAGGGAGTATCTGCAAATGGTTGGGGTTGAAGATGTAACAAAGATGAGTACAGAGTAGGCAAAGGTTTTGAACAAAGCATTATTGCAGGCGGGCCTAAAAGCTTCGACTGGTGTGGGACTGGGTCGTCACTTTCGTTGGAACACTTTGCTTGCGACCCAGCTAGGCCTGTTAAAGAGCCACTTGACCGTCGTCGTAAAGGTGAAAGGTCCCCTTTGTGTAACCCATATTGTCCTCCGTCTCACTTCCGTCCTCATATTGAGGTGACAACATGTCCAAGGAATAACTCACTTCCTTATTCCCAATCCACTAATTCTGAGTCGGCTCGTGAAAATAAGCCGAACATTGTGATTAAGGGTAAAGTTGTAGATGAGGGCCCTAATGCAGTGAGGACAGTGAAGGGTAGTGCTGGAGTGATTTTGGTTCCGAAGGACCTGCATCCTGATGCGCGGATCAATTTGTTTACTCTGGACGTGGTAAAGATAAGCAACTAAGCTTGGCATCAAGAGGTTGACATTTCTTATGCTTTCAGGAAACATATTAGCAGGTGGATGATTGGTTTGCAAACTGTACTCCAGATCCAGACGGAGAGAGGCAAAAACATCTTGTGCTAGGGATGTCATACCTGAATCAAGTGGCCACAACTGGGACTGAAGTTGAGGCCGCTCGTGAGAGAGTGTACACCATGGAGCGAGTCTTTACAAACTTGTAGAAGTCATACTTAGATGCTCTCTACGAGATTGAATCATTGAATTAGCAATTCTAAGCTCACTCAGATGCTAAAGCGGCGTCCTGGCGCACAAGATCTGAGACTCAGAGGGTTCGCTTGGAAATGCTTGAGTCTGACCCGGAGGGGGGAAGTGTCCGTGAGGGATCGGTTCGAGAATGAATTGAACCTTGCCCGTCATGACTTACAGTTTTCCTAGGAAACTGTGGTCGGAGTGCAGGCTAAGATATAGGATCTGAATATCGAAAATGCCAAAAGGGAGTTCAAATGGGTTGTCTAATGTCAGTAGTTGGAGGCTGATGTTGATTTTAATGACAAAAGTATGCAGACTGCGGAAAAATAGCTCCTTCTAGCACAGAATGAGCTAAGTGTTGTTAATGATAAGCTCGGCATTGAGATGTCCAAGACTGACATGTTGTCGGGCAAGTTAGAGCAGCTGCAGCGGGAGCTTGCTGAATCAAGGGTGCCTGAGGAGAAGTTTCTTAAGTCCCATGGGCACGTTTGAATTCAGCAGAGTCGTGCATGGAAGGTTGGAGTTGTTGCAGCTTATGAAGGATGAACATCCTGATTGGGATCTCTCCGATTATGAAGAGGTAGCATTTGCAGAGTTATGACGATTCATCCAGAAAGGTAGGTGATCCTGATGAGGGTGATCGAGAAGAAGCACGTACAGATGTGTCTCATGCTTCCTCTCCTGCTAAGTCTGGCTATGTTGTATCTGACTCTCCTCCTGATAGGAGTGAACCTTGTGTTGTTTAGCTTGCAAATGAATAACATTATGTACTTGTGCATTTTTTTTTAATTTCCTTGCTAGTTTTTATATGCTTTGTCTTATCATTGTCAGACAAAAGGCTCTGCTAGGTCTGGCAACCATTTGATTAATCTGTCGGTGAGCGTTCTGACTGCTTGTGCTGCAATAGTTCATGCAATCCTTGTCAGAATCTTCTTAGAAATTGTGGAGTGTAATTCACCCTTTGTCTGGCAGCCTGGCTGTATATCAGACCAGTAGTTGTTGTTGCTATTTTAAGCGAACTAGTCAGACTGTCCTAGCATATGCACCGTCGTGGATGGTCAGACAATGGTCATTGCGAGTCCTCCGAGTCGAGCTTCCACAGCTCTGACCGGACTTTCGACTCGTTTTTACCTTCTATTGGCGGAATAGGCTTAGTTAGTTCAAAGGTTGTTATCGCCAGTTATAACTACATAAATCGGGGTCGGGTCAAGTGACCATCATTTGTGATTGAACGTTGGTCCTTGGCGAGCCATCTTAATCAGGCGTCGAGGACACACCTTAGACTCTAACTTTCCAACCCATCTTCATCTGCTTTTGGCGGACTAGGACTTGGAGTGAGCCCGAAGTTATCATCGTCAATCATTCAGACTAAACTTTAGCAGGGTTTGGCGATCATTGTCTATAGTTAGTCCCTTGCAAGCCATCGTGGTCAAGTATTATGAACGCTAACTAAGCTCCCACTTTCTAACCCATCGTCGTCCACTTTTGGCGGGCTAGGCGGTAGAGCGAACAAGAAGTTGTTGTAATCAGTTGGGTCTTACTAAGCTTTGGTCAGAATAAGATTTTGAGCATGCAAATCTGACTTGGAGATTGCAATATGGTTCAGTATCGGTTACTCCCCTCAGTTAATGGGGCTGCGTGCAGGGTCACTAATTTGATGAATTTGGACTTGTGCAGTTGCAATTGGAATTGTTGTTTCCCTGTTTCCCATACGGCATTTAATGCTGACATAACTGTTGGCTAGCGCTGCTTCATAAACCACCTCGCCTATATATAGGCTAGTCGTTGTCCATCTCAATCATTACATTGAGCATTTTAGAGTATGTTGATCAAATGTATATTACCAGAGAATATGTTTTGGGTTTTCCAAAACCTGAATGAGATCTCTGTAACTAGAGTCTTTGAATGTTCTGACATTTGTAACGATGAGTCTTAGTAAGACCTGCTATTATGTGATGCCACCTGATCTGGGTAAGCATCCAATTTATTCCATTGCGAAGAAGAGTTACGAACTTTCCATCAGGGTTTAGGTCTGTCTTCCATCTTTCGGTGCCCCCACGGCTCCTGTCCGTCACTGCTATTGGAAGATGATCCCTGCAACGAGTTTATGGTTGAGTTGAGCGCCAGTAGACGTGACTTTCATTCCTGGAATGTTATCTCTGTGTCACCCCAGGCATTACACATTTGAGAGGCGTCCCCATCTGGCAGCACTGTGAGACCTCAATCATTCCACTATTCAGGATATTCTCGTATGCCTTCTTCAAGTACTTTACTTTCACGACCTTCTCTTTTGGAGGCAGATTAGTGGAGCAAAGTTTTGATGTGTGTGTTAGCAGATACATATTTGCACCAGACTTAGATACTTGTAGTGTGTAAAATTTTGTACTAGTTGGTCGGCAAGCTTTGTAATAACTTTCATTGCAATCAATAAAATCTGCTTTATTTCTAGAATATGTCTCGTATGAATAATTCTTCTAAACTGAAAAACAAAAACATAAAACAAAAATGAAATCAAAGCAACAAAATAATTTAACTTCCAGCGGGGACTAAGCTAACACGGCCCTTGTAATATCTGCATTTTTCAAAAAAAAAAAAAAAAAATATTTTTTTAGGGCGGGGTGTACTCAGCAAAGGTGGTGGGGGCACATAGCCACCCACCCCTTAAAAGAAAACGACCCCCCCACTTTCTTCTTCTCTCTTTTCGTCTTTCTTTTTTTGGTTCGTTCCAGTGAGCGACGCGTCGGGAGGTTCGTTCCTCCATCGATTTTTTTAGTGGTTTTGTGATCTTTTCTTCCCCCAAGCTCACCCCCTCCTCCTCATTTCTTCCTCTCTTCTTTCCTTCTTCATTTCTCTGTTTTTTTTTTTTGGAAAAAAAAAAAAAAAAAAAAAAATCAGTTTTCATTTGGGTTTGGGGCTTGATCGGTTTCCATAGCTCCCATCAGCCGTGTTGGGGCCTTGGTGGCGTCCTTGGGAGCCCTTAGAACCGACATACAAGGTTGTTTTGGGGTTGGCCGAAAATTTTTCAAAAATCAGGGTGCATGTTTGTTTGGAGGGTTCCTCGGCGTGAATCCGGGCTTTGGGTGCGTGGGTGAGCCTCACTTTCGTGACTCCGAGTGTCCTCAGACTCATTTGCGGGCTGTTGTGCAGTTTGGAGGCGATCAGACCGGAGTAGGGAGGGTTTCGGCGCGTTTTGGCCAAACTTTGGATTTCGGCGGGGTGGTTGCCGAATTCCTATCGCATGTAAGTTTTTCTTTCAGTTGCGCGCCGATTGTATTTATTTATTTTTTTCAGTCTTCAGCTTGTTTGCTCATTTTCGAGCCCGCTTTGCAGTTTTAAAAATTTATGTGGTCCCGCGTTCGTGGTTTTGCGTGTTTGGAGCTTCGACCGGTAGGAATTGGGTTTTGAAAATCCATTCCGCCCAGGTGAGTAGAATTATAATATTTATTTTGAGAAAATAATTAGTTGAAATCCTAAATTGAATTTTTACATTATACCGTCAATTTGGTATAATTGAATTCAAATCCGAAATTCGGAGTTTCAGATATTTCGATGATTATGTTGGTTATTTATGAATGAAGTATGTATTGGGTTTCCTGAAAGCATGATATACTTGAATAAAGTCGAATAGTGAATGAATTTTGGGTGTGATTAGGTTTGGTGTAATGACATTGGACTTGTATGTTTCGTTTTCGAGTTTGCATAGCATGTCATATTTTACCGTGGATTGCCGAGTCTTGAGCATGTATGATAATTGACTCGAATAAATTCATCGTAGTGAATTGGGTCATGTTGGGACCTTGGCATAGTCGTGGTTTTATAAAAATTGCCGAATTGTTTATGATTGCACGTTTGTACATTTGGTTATGTACAGACTTGTCATTTGTGCATGTGGATAGTAGTATAAGTGTCTTTACCCCGCTATAATGTCTGTTGTGCCGATGCTTAGGAGCTTGCTCGCATCGTGAGTTGGAGGGTGCTTGAGATGACTCGCACCTGACATTGTGGACGCTATTGCATGTGGCAAGCTTGCTGATGTGCGGTGAGCTCCCGCACGCACTTGCCACTATAGAGTGCAGTAGGACGGGTCCCGGAGGACGTGCTTTGAAGATTACTCGCTTTCCCTCCCAGCGCGCTTGATTTTGATTATGTTAGGTTGGCCGTGTTAGGCCAGTCGTTCGGGATGTTGGAGTTTGTATCCTGGCAGATGGCACCCCATTAGGATACAAACAAGCCCGAAGTGGTACTGGTGCACGTTGTGGGATGTGTCTGGGTGAGACACATTCGTAGGGTATGCGGATACCTACGATATGAGACACTTATACAGAATTTTACAGGATTTTTGGTTTCAACCTGATTGCTATACCTAGGAGCCTAGGAAGAATTATGAGATTGTCTTTATTTCCATTGCTTGATATTTACCATGTTTGAATCACATGTAATGATCGGCATATATCGTAAACTGGTAGCTATTGTTGAATCTGAAATGTTTGTGTTGTTGCTTGAACTTAGAAATATTATCTTTAGAGACACGGTGTGATTTAGTCTTTAGAACTTGTTATTTATCATTTATTGTTTGACATGAATTTTTCTGGTATAATATTCCATTATTTGTATTTAGTTCGCTCGCACCAGCTAGCTTTGTGCTTTACTGACCCCGCAAGGGGTGTGCTTCTATTGGAGTGCAGGCAGTGTTGGAGTTCCTGCTGATCGTGGCGCGTAGGCCCCGGTTTCCGTTGTAGGCGCGTTTTGTGCTTTTTGGTTGTGTCCACCCTGTACGGGTATGTTTGCTTCCTCTGTGTTTCAGATGTACTATATGGTTATACTAGATGTTTGTATACTGGTTTTGTCGCTATGACTCTGGCGGGGCGAATCAAATATAGTTATTTTGTTCAAACTTTAGCGTAGTTTTATTTCCGTTTGATTCTCGTATCAAGAATGTGTTATATTATGATGTTGTGGCCGGTTACGATCCGCCTGTGTACGTGTTAGTTCACGCATCGGCACGCTGCGATTCCCGTGGCGGGTCGGGGCGTGACAGCCCTAAAGGAGGCGCGTATGGTCCTGGCTCAGATTGCACAACCCCTCAAGAGAAGTGTTTGCTTTGCCGAAGCTAGCAAAATTACTGAAGAGTGGACTTCGTGTTGGAGAGTGATTCCTTGCTGATTATCAGCTCTTGGAATAGGTGCATGTTTGCTGAAGTATAGTTACTTAACTCTATATTGGTCTGGATTGGGCCTCCAGTTCTGAATTCAGGCTCTTCTCATAGTTGTACTTTAGTTGTCGGGGCTTTCCTTCCATCCACGCAGATTGATTCTCCTATTTTCTCTAGGCTTGGTGCCTGATATGTTTGTTCCGTGGACCCGAGCTGCAACTAGTAGCAATTCAGTTGTTTCAGGGCTGTATATTGGCAGTCCCTAGCTGCAAGCTGATCTCCTCGGATAGTTCTTTGGGCCTGGTTGGCTGAGTACTTGATGCATTAGTGCAGAGTGAAAACTATTGCCTCCATATGATGAAGCTAAGGCCTTCCCAGAATAATGTTGTAGGTGGACGAAGCATCAACCACCATAAATTCTTAGACAAGGTACTTTCATAATGTGGCTCTCCCACCACCACCATTAGATTGATCTTCCTGATGGGGAAACATTTCTTTCCACTTAATCCGACCATGGGGTAAGTGGTGGGGGTTAAGTGTTTCTCCTGGAGTTGCATGTTTCAGAATGCATTGAGAAACGGGACATTAAGTGAGCTTCATGTATTCACCAAGGCCCTTTTCACCTCCCATTTTGCAATGAGGACGGAGATGACCAAGGCGTCATTGTGAGGAGAATGTACACCTTGGAGATCCCTGTCTGTAGACGTCAATGGTGGGATTGGGCTCTAAACTCGTGCATGATGCACTTGTCGGTCCTTCCGCATCTCTGTCAAAGTCCTATTGCGAGACCTATTGGATTGCTTTCCCTCGGGACTGACCCCATGAAGGACATAGATGATGTTAGGAGCTTCCTTTTCGATCTCCTTGACAGCGTCCTCCATTTCCTTTGCTCGGTCCTGCCTCCCGTCCGAGCTGAGGAACTCCTTGAGCTTGCCTTTCCTGATCTAGTACTCGACTTCTCCTTTGAGGTTTCTGCAATCCTCAGTATTGTGTCCGCCCGCCTTATGGAAGGCTCAATATTTCTTGTTGTCACGTCGAGCAAGGTTTTCTCGCTGCTTAAGGGGCACTTTAGTTCTTCCCAATTCTTCATAGAATCGAGGATGTCGGACAAACTGGTATTGAGAGCGGTGAAAGATTTTGACCCGAGATATTTGGAGGTCTCGTCCTGCCTTGTGCGGCCATAGTCGCTCTTACTGTCATTGCACTTCCTTTTGTTCCCGTTGTCCTTCTTCCCATCTTTTTTGTCCCGGGGGACAGAGGGTTTGTTCTCGGATTCTATCTCATTCTTGGCGGTCAGCATCTCGTTGACAGTGATATATCTATGGGCATCCTTCAGCAGGTCTGCCATATCGATTGGGGGTCCAGAGTAAGGAAGTCATAAAACTTTCCTCGCCTTAGACTCAAGGTGAAAGCAGTGACAGCAGTGTCATCACTACAACCGTCGATGAGAGTCAACTCATCGTTGAAGCGCGTGACGTATTCCCTCAACATCTCATTCTACTTCTATTTTAGGGTCAGTAGATAGTATGTGTCCTTCCTGATTTGTTGTATGTCCACAAAGTGCTTGAAGAACGTCATCACCAATGTTTGAAATGAGTCGATGGACCTTGGAGGGAGGCTGTGGAACCAAGTCAGTGCTGACTTCTTCAGGCTGGTAGGGAATGGTCAGCACATTTTCGCGTCGGACATTCCTTGAGTGTCATTACATGCTGGAAGTAGCACAAGTGATCAGACAGGACTTCTGTCCCATTGTAAAATTCCAACTTTGGGGGTGTACTTCTTCGGTAAAGGTTCGTCCATGATATGATCCATGAACGGAGGGATAGTGAGGTTGAACAGTACATCTGGATTTGTGGCCCCTCGCCAGATGGGGTTGTGCGAGACGTGTCTGTCGGCTCTAGACGTTAGGTCTTTATTGGCCACTCCTCCACCTTTGGTCAACTGGGAAACTACAAGGGCAGCGCGGTTCTCCTGAACTTGTTATCTGGAACCTTTTAGGGATGGGCTCTTTGTTGCTTATGATCTCCTCCTGTGGGTGGATGATTCTACTGATTGAGTATCTCCACCGCTCGTGCGATTTGTTGCATCTAGGTTCACAGTAGATGCACCTTTGGGTCTGCCGGACTGCCACCGGCACGAGGGTCTAAGAGGGTTCCTCGCGTGTGGTGGTGGCATCGGAGCTGGCAGAGCTCTGCTAGTTCGATTGTTTGAGGGTTCAGCAGTGTCTCCATTGTTGCGAGATCATGTTGTCACGATCTTTCTAGCTCTATGGGAAAGATGTCACTATTGTTTCTTCTGAGGAATTCTGTCGTTCCCCACGGATGGCGCCAAATTGATCTAGTCGATTTACCTAAACCTGCACAGGGAATGCACATGAGCCAAAGACCACCGTGTGGCGGCCGATGACACTCTGATGCTTAAGTTAGATAAGGCTTAAGAGAGACTTAAAGTTGTAAATTGGGTTTCTTTAGCGTCCCTTTATTTTTCGACATTATCTTCTTTTTATAGTGTGAGAGTCCTTGTTCGGCTAGGCTTTTGGTGGTGTAGTTTAGGGAAAGAGATCTTACTGGAGATCCTTTCTTTATTTGGAGTTGTCCATATATAGGAATTTCCCTAGACAATTTGTGTTCTTAGATCTGCGGAAGAGGTTTTCCTTTTTGAGTGTTGTCTATGCAAGGAACTTTCCTTGCCCGACTTACACTTATTTGTCTCCTAGTCGGAACCAAAGTATTGTTGGCCTGCCTGTCTTGGGTCGACCCCCCAGATACTTGTCTTATCAGGGCTTACTCTTGCCTTATCAGGGCTTACGGTATTGGGCTTGACCGTGTGATATATGAGCTTAGTGGTGCATTGCAATTTGGGTCCAACCTTCTGGATACTGCCAATCGTGGGCTTAGTGTTGTATGGGCCTTGCTGGAGTGAGCGTACAATCAGGCCTACTATGAATAGTTTGACGAGATTATCATGACACACATACGGTGTTAATCAGATGACGGTTTGATGTATCATCGCCTTACTTGATTATTTGAAAATTCTTGAGATAATGATAATTGATAGATATGTTCTTATATGTTGACAATTCTCAACCATGTTAGAGATTTCCAGGTTGTATGGATCGAGAGACTTTTAGCTAGTCTTTTAAGTTTGTATTTATTTTAGATTGGGTAGAGAATCTAAATGTTGTACCCTACTACAAATTTTTTAATTTATTCCGTTTTGCTATTTATTTTGTCCATATGCATTTTGTAAAATTGTAGTATTTAAACTGTTTTAAAGTTTTTCAGTTAGTGATGGTTGGTTTTCATTTGGTAAGTCTTGGTCCTTTTGCTTTTAATAGTTATTATATCAGTCAGGGCAGAAATGTCCAAACTAGTTAGCATCTTAGTTTTGAAAGTCATGGATAGAATAAAATTTGGGAAATTTATTTGTCAATTTTTTTTCGAAATTTGAGGAGTGACAAAAATACAATTATAAACTGAAGGCCTTTGATTAGACTATTGGTCAATATGTCAAAACTTGATAATAAGAAATTGACAAATTGCTAGTCAAGTCGATTGCAATGAAGCTTGGTCAATTGGAGTTGTTTAGTGAATTGTGTTGAGCCCAGAAAATGCTTTGGTTTCTTTTCCAATAGTTAAACATTTTAATGGGCATCCTTGAAACTAACTCGAGATAAACCAAATAATTCAAAACAATTCGAACAAATGTTCGAATCATGTGATCAAATTCACACCACCATTGTTTGAATGCTTTGTAGTGCAATCAATTTACAATTTAGCATGTGGAAAATAAATCAATCACGATTGGTACTAAAAAATAAATGCAAGAAATGAGTTAGAGACATACAAATATCCCGAATAATCATGATGAACATTAAGGATGAGCATTTCCATAATTTTGTCCTTGCAAAATGATTTTAAACAATGAAAACTATAGATTTTGGAAAAATAAAATGAGAACTCATTTGACAACAGCTTGTTTGGATGATGGTTGCAAATGGGTATAAGAAACCTACCACTACCTCTGAGAAGGATGGACAAAAGATAACCACTTTCAAGGCTAGGTTGACTAAACCAAAAAAAGTTGAATCTCAAACCAATGTTGAAGGCTTACGTGCTATCAGCAACCTGATGAACAATGAAATATTCAATCTATCATGAACTATGATACATCGAAGCAAACTTAAGACATCTTGACGTCTAATAATTAAGGCAATTCTCAACTTAAACAAGTTGTTGAAATTTCATACCGGCTTTGAATCCTTCATAATGGAAAAAGGAGAGTTTTTTCACCCAAGTTTTGGGTGAGATAATCAACACAGTGGAAGAACTTGGGATTAGCTCTCAGATACCCAACTCATTGAAAAGATTATGAGATCACACTACGCCACTGAAAAGCCCAAGTTGTAACAACATTACATTATTAAAACTATGAAAAAAAAGGGAAATTAAAAAAATTAAACCGCTCGATTTCTTTCTAATATTTTAGAAAATCGCTCATGCTATCTCTAACCAAAAGGCAAAAACACAACTCTTTCTAGCTCACTCTGTTTCCCTCTCGCTCCTGCTATTGCAGCTCTCTGTCGCTGTCCCTCTCTCTGTTGAGGTGATTCTATGGTTAGAGTTCGTTTGAGCAATTGGAACGCTGAATCCAATGACAAATCAACCAAAACAAATCATGAATCCCACCGTTTCCCCTCGTGGAAAGAGTTGGCAGAGCAAGAGGGGATTCGCTAGGCACCCTGATCCGACTACAGATGGATGTTGGGTCTGTTGACGAATCGAATGAAGTCATGGAAGAAATCATCCATGCAACAGGCAATGACGAGATGTCTCTGCCTTGCTTGATGGTGTGCCTTCAAGTCAGAAGGGATCTGAATATTGGCAGGTCTTACTCGCTTAACCAAAGATGAACTAGGCAGCTAAGCTAAAGCAGAGTACGTAAGTTCACAGGCATCACCTGACTCGAAGCATGCAGAAAAAAACATGGTGTCACATATGAATTCCATCTTAATGTGAATAGGAGATGCATGGATATGAATTTATAATTAGCTTCCCTTGTAGTCAAACATACAGAAAAAGCATCATTTCGATGACATTCTAAACCTTAAGTGGATAGAAAAATAATTTACTGGTTGCAACGTAAGACTTTAGAAATGCCTCAAGTAATGATTCAATGCTAGACAACTTTTGACCTCACATTAAACTGAATCAAGTGGGAATGTGAAGGTGTACTTTTATCGAGCATGGGTCTCTCTGAGTTTTCTAAAATATCCAGCAAAACTCTAACCCTTTTATCCTCTTCTTCTCCATAGACTCGTTTCATTTTCTAGTCCCTTTTTTTCTTCCAAGACCTGTGTTGGATTCTTAGATCGACTAATAGCTAGACCGTGGAGTTGTCTCCTTTGTTGGTTTGTTTGTTTGTTTTGCAAGTCTCCGGCGTACTGATATTCAGGGTTCGGTCCTTTTGTCCTCTGTCCTATCATTCTAATTTCAGTTCTGTGCAGACATTATTATTCCCATATTACATCAAATTATCACATCAAGCTTCTCTTCTTGATTTAAATGAATAATTATTCTTTTCCATCTTCTAATTCCCACCAAGAACCTCTTCCAGGATCTTCCTATTTACATTTAAGATCTTATGAGAGATCTATTTTCATTCACTACACAGATCCACCCTCAAACTCTAATACACACACCTATCTTTTCCAATCACATCATTGTTTTCGTGCTTTGATCATGGAAATATCCACAAACTCTCACTCTCCTAATCCTTTAATTCCTCAAACCCAAGTTATTAATCTCAACCTACCTCCTCTACTACCAACCTTCCACTACAACTCAAATATACACAACCCAAGATCAATACCTAGGGGTGGGCATCCCATCCCGCGATCCCGAACCCATATCGATCTCGTCCCGTTCCGATGGGATCGGGATGAAGATTTTCAATCCCGCATATTACGTCCCGTCCCGAAATTATTTATTTAATAATTATTATTATTAATTTTAATCAAAATACTTTTCTTAATTAAAGTTTATGATGTGTTGAAATTAAATCAATGTAAGATGAAATTTATATGACATCTAAATGAATCGAATCATTAATTTTAAATGAAATTTAATATTTATTTGCCTTCAAAAAAAAAGTTTAATATTTATTTATTTAATAACTATTATTATTTATGATGTAAGTTATATGTATATAAATTTGACATTATTGGTGTGTGAGTAATGTGAGATAAAACTATATTTGTTATTTTTTATTGGATGACTATTTAGTACGTGCTCATCCCGTCCCGTCCCGATTCCGAATGAACGGATTGGGACCATCTCGTCCCATCCCGTCTCATGCCCACCCCTATCAATACCCACAAATCTTCTCACATTTAGGCCACTTCAACACCTCCATAACATCAACAACAACCCATGTAGTCCCAGGTCAATTCTTTCCCTTCCATCCTCCATTTCATCTACATCTCGCGAATCTCTTTCACTAGCCCTCAATCCCACTACCATGGTTGATCATCTCCTACCATCTCAAACTTCACCAAATTCCGCGACAGGCCCTGCACAACCTTTAAACAACACAAATCGACAGCACCATTCACAATCTTCTTCTCCTTTGAGAGATCCTCACCATTCACCTTCAACCTCTCCTGATACAGCGATCATACACCTTGGACAACAAATGGCTCAACAACTCACTATCCTTGAACCCTCATTTGGTTTCAATGAAACTAATGATATTGAACAAACCACCCATTGAGCAATAGCAAATTACCTTTTAGCAGATCCTCTCAAGTCTGATTTATTTGCTAAACGCATGCATTGTCTCTTAGTACGTGGTCCCCCTCAAAGTCAGTGCATGTGGAAAAACTCGACCATATCAATGGAGAGGAACACTAGTATTTTCTTCTTGAGTTACAAACTCGACTGACAAAGATAGGGTTATTACCACTGGGCCTTGGACGCTTTCAGGGTGGCTGGTTTTAGTGAAGGAATGGAAGAACATTTTCAACAATAAACTTCAACATCATTCGTGCTGGATCGGGATCAAAGAGTTTTAAAATAGAAAATTTTCTCTGGATAAAGTCAGAATATTATCTTAGAGCATTGGTACGTTGATGGAAGTTGACGTCCGCTCACTCACTACAAAAAAATAGGATGTTAGCGGCGGTTTTGTAGCGACGTTTAAGTAAAACCGCCGCTGCATGCTATATATAACGACAGTTGGTCGACCGTCGCGGATTAATAGTATTTAATGGCAGTTCCTTTAAATGGCGACGGTTGTAGCCGTCGCTATATGTAAAATCGGATTTTATAATCGAACTAACCCTATACCTAATTTTATAATTATTTTACTCTCCATCATCCCCACCTCTCCACCTCCCCTATACCTCTCCACCTCCCCTCCTCCTCCCTTCCCTCCCTTTCTAGAGCAACCCTAATCTTTCAATCTTGTTGGATTCCTCTCATTGTAAGTAGATTCCTAAAACCTGCACTGATTATATCATGCTCTGTTTTTGTTAAAAACTGTTTGTATATTCTGTTTGTATAATAAGTTTGTATAATCTATTTTTGTATAAACTGTTTGTATAATCTGTTCTGTTTTTGTATAATCTGCAGTTTGTATAAATCTACTCACCTTGACTGTTTGTATAATCTGTTTTTGTATAAACTGTTTTTATAATTCTGCTCTGTTGTATAATCTGATCTATTTGTATAATCTGTTTTTCCATACCTCTTCTTCCTGTTGTGATTGGAATGACACCACTATTAAATAACTAAGTTTGGAGTTTTAGATTGCTATGGGCTGCATGATCCATTGCCTGAATATATCTTCAAGTAATAATCAAACATTGAAGACAAGAGATGGGTAGTTGAGGGCCTACTAGCTAGTAGCTAGCAAAAAACAGTGTGTAAGAGAAGTTCCCATCCCTCTTATGTTGGGTATGGACCCAAAAATCTTTGAGCCAAACCAAACCACCCACCATGGTCCATTCGATCTGTTATTTTAAGGGTGATACCCTACACTACCATTGGCTTGTGTCCCCCCTCCAACCCCCATTGTCATGCCAACCCGTGATTGATATTTAGCTCTCAATCATCAATATCTAACCTATCTATACATGAAGAGCTTCCATTTTAATTTCATGGAGAGAGCTCAAGTGCGTTTTTGCTTTGTGTTAGACAAACAATGACAAAGAGCAAAGGGAAAGCACACACAAGTAAGACAATGATTCACTGGTTCAGTATAGTGTACTTGACTCCACTGCACATAAAAATGTCAAATCTGTTGCGGGTGAGAATCCAGTAGACCTCATGCAGGGGTTGATATGTTGTCTGTCAAGTTTGTTACAATTAGCAATACATACTGCACATCTTTGATCACCTTAACTCATTGTCAAATTTATGACTCTTGACGAAGGAACACATCCTCTACATACAATTACCAATGGATATATCAACCTTGATTTATCTTATCTTTTGACCTTGAACCTCAGCAGGATGGACTAGTTTAATTGTAACTGAAAAAACGATTTAATCAGAGCTCATGTCAACTTAGCTTGCTGATCTGTTGCTTGGTTCATGAGTTCCTATCTTAGCTTGCTGATCTGCTGCCTGGTTCCTCTCTCTAAAGACAAGAGGGTCTGACACAGAACAAGCTTTCCAGAGTTTCCTTGATACTGTCAACTAGCTCCAAGTAGCATGCACCACAGAATTGCTGGTCTTATTTTCAGCAGTTTTGACTGTAATGCATATTACTGTATTTCTAGTTTGAAAAGTTTTAAGTGCAATGCTGAAACCAACCATCTAGTTACCTAATTCCAAAGCCTCATCATAGGTCATGGCTCACCTTGCAGTGAAGATGAGTGTTTTTAGAATATGGATGGGAACAAGAGGCAGGGAGTTCAGGCCCTTATTTACTTGGACTGCTAGTGTACATGCATTATATGTTGTTGGTGTGCATGCATTATATGTTTAGTTTAGTTTGATTCAATAAAAAAATGGAAAGAAAACTAAAAGTATTATAGAAAATTTTGCTCTTTCCATGAGTTTGAGAAGTATCACCTCTTTCTCAGCAGGAAGTTCAATCTCATATAAAAAGATAGATCTCTTCCTGAACCTATAAAACCAAAAGAACACATGCTTCATAAGAGCAATCTTGTTGTTGCTTGGTGAATGAGTCTCTGTTTTTAAAACAGAGCAGCATGAAGCATTGAGTTCCTGCTGGTCTTATTTTCAGCAGTTTTGACTGTAATGCATAATACTGTATTTCTAGTTTGAAAAGTTTTAAGTGCAATGCTAAAACCAACCATCTAGTCACCTAATTCCAAAGCCTCATCATAGGTCATGGCTCACCTTGCAGTGAAGATGAGTGTTTTTAGAATATGGATGGGTTAGAAACAAGAGGCAGGGAGTTAATTTTGATCTCAAAACCCACTTATCTGTAAGGAGATAGATAAGCGATTTCAGCTTTATGGATTTGACTCGAGGATAGAAACTTCAATATTCTCAGTTGATGAAAATTCTTGGATGTAGTTGGGTTGAGACTAAGAAAGGTTTAGAGAGTTTCATAGCTGGGGAGGCTATTTATCTAAATACTGAATATTAGATAGATGTGTTTAGATAGGAAATCTGTTAGGTGCTAAGAAAATCTGAGAGGTGCTACAAATTCATTCTATCTCATTGTAATCCTACAAATTCATTCTATACAATACTTCTATCTCATTCTAATCTACAAATCAACGTAAAAGGTTTATTTCATGCTTTAGTTAGATTCAACGTAAAAGGTTTATCTCACACCATGTATATGGCACAAAACAAATTCACTTCATATATGTTCAGTTAGATTCAACGTAAAAGGTTTATTTCATGCTTTACTTTCTGGTAGAATACAAACAATATCTATAGACTGTAAGTATGATTACTCATCATCAATTTGTGTCTTTTAGGCCTGGATTCTGACACATAACATTGCTTGATCTTTCGACCCTTTCACAATCAGTTGAATCTGCCTGACCTACAAATGGTGAAAAACTTGTGACGAAACTGAACCATGATTAGCAAGACGAAGAAAGTGGGCAAGCTTCACCAGCAACTGCAAGGCCCTCATCACCTTGTCAAAATAATAATGAGGATCTTCATCGGCTCCACTCTCCATAGCATTGTCTAATTTCTTTCAAGAACGTGGTACAATTTCAGCTGTAGTAAATTTGATTTTAACTATCAAACTTCAAGAAATTCTACATGAACTAGCTTTGACATATTGTTAACTTTGTTGATAATATAGGTTTTTTTTTGTTAAAGTTGATGACAATATAGTTGAAGTCAAGTTTTCTTTGATGATTTCGATATAAAATAGTTGTGTAAAATTGTGGGTTGTTTACAGATTATTTACAGGTTGAAAAATGTGATTACAGGTTAAAATGTGACTACAGATTGTTTACATATTTCTAGTGCGCATAATAGAATTATCATGATAATAATGACAGACATTAGCGACGGTTTTAACCGTCACTAAAAGAATTACCAATTTGAATTTGGCGGCGGGTATAAACCGTTGTAAGCGCCACGGACTATAGCGGCGGTTAAGAACCGTCGCAGAATATTATAAAACGTCAATTCTTGTCCTGTATTTAGCGACGGTTAACACCCGTCGCTATATGGTATTTAGCGACGGGTTTACCAACGGTTACTACTAACTGTCGCTAAATAACATACAGCAACGGTTATGCCAGCGGTTGCAAAAAACCGCCGCCGAATGCTCTTGTGACGCCTTTATTAGCGGCGGTTGGCCAACCGTCGCTGTATTATGCAGCGACGGTTAAAACCGTCACTAAACACCTTTGAAAACCGTCGCTAAACACATGTTTTCTTGTAGTGACTCAAAGTGTTATTCATTCTGGTGATACATCAAAATAGAATGATCAACACGGCCGTACACGAGAATACAACGCCCAATCTATTGGGCCAGCTCATACAGCCCATAAGGAATAAAGCCAACTACAAAGGCCCAGACGAGGCCCACTACTTAGGAGACATAAACAGAGCCCGAATTCAGGCCCAAATGGATTAAAGTCTGAGTCCAAACCCGACACGAGTTCTCTCATAAAGAAGAGGAACATTGCACCAAAAAAAAGTCATGGAGGGAGTTACGCCTCCCCAAACGCATATCCATTAAGGAGAAGATTGTTACAAGAAACATCTCCTTCCGTTGCGCCTCACATGCTTAAGTCACGCAGAGAGTTAACCAAGACCATTATAAAAGTTAAAGAGAACATTCGACATAGGTATGCAACTTTAACTAAGTTTTGCCCAGATATACTTCCTTCTTCCAACAGAGTTACTGACTTAAGCATCGGAGTGCGTTCGGCCACCAAAAAGGTGGTCCTTGGAAATCTAACGATTGTTTTGCAGATCAAACTCACAGAAGAACGATTTTTTGAACATCAGTTTGGTGTCGTCTGTGAGGAACGACGAGTTTCTTTTCTAAAAACAGAACACATAATGACAAAGCACACCACAACCTGACAAAAGATCAACAAGCCATCATAGAAAATGATGCAATCTACTGATCCTCAATCTAGTAATAATCACGACAACTCTCCCACTGACAACAATGTGCCACTTATGGTTCGCGAAGAAGAAACAACCCGGATCATCGGACCGATAGCACCCGAGAATGTGGATCCGCAACACGCAGTAACCCAGACAACCCAAGTGTCCGACAGCGCTGCCGCTGATTCTCGGGTGGACTTACTAATAACTCAATTTAGTAACATAACAAATATGCTAGAGAAGATCACTCAGGAGTGCATTCAGCCAACCGATCATGTTCAGGCACCGCCACAACAAAACTCCGCCAATCGAACTCAAGGGAGTAACGAAGTCCCAGCAGAACCCCAATAGGGAAACTTTGAAAGCAACGAGCTCCCTCGAGGCAAGAATCCACTGTGTGAAGGGACACTTACTGAAATCCCGTTCAGAATAGGTGTGATACCTTGTGTGGGCGGACCTGAGGGGGAGGGTGCGAGAGAGGCTCGTAATGGCGAAACCCAATAGGCCCGTGGATCCCAATGGGGGTTGGGTGAGCTACCAAGGGGAGATTATAGTTCCACATCGCCTAGGTGAGGGAAGGGGATGTACTATATATGTACGATGTTGGATCTACAAAGCACTACGTGTTTTAAAGTTGTGTGGGCCTTGGGTCCAAAGCGGACAATATAGTACTTTGTGGATCGAGTCGTTACAGAATGGTATCAGAGTTGGACCTAGCCTGAAGTGTGCCAACGAGGACGTTGGGCTCCCTTAGGGGGGTGGACTGTGATACCCTTGTGTGGGCAGACCTGAGGGGGAAGGTGTGAGAGAGGCCCGTAATGGCGAAGCCCATTTTGCCCGTGGATCCCAAGATGGTTTAGGCAAGCTACCAAGGGGAGATTATAGTCTTACATCGCCTAAGTGAAGAAAGGGGATGTGCTATATATGTACGAGGTTGGATCTACAAAGTACTACGCATTTTAAAGTCATGTAGGCCTTGGGCCCAAAGCGGGACAATATAATACTATGTGGATCGGGTCGTGACAATAGGGGTCATGGATCCCAACATACTATACGAGCTGGCAAAGTCGTCGTTCTCCGACGCCCTCATGAAAACGACAATGATGAAAAAGTTCACTCCGCCAAAATTCGAAGTATATAATGGCACTTCCGACCCAACTGATCACTTGAGACACTTCCACAGCATATGGCCCTGAAGGAGACCATTGAGTCGATCTTATGCAGGACATTCCCAATTAGCCTCACGTCCACAACAATGAATTGGTTTAATAGCCTACCACCGAGGTCAATAGATTCCTTTCAAGCTTTGGCCACTGCTTTTATAACAAAATTCATCGGAAGCCAGTGGATAAGGAAAAGGCCACACTACCTTCTGCATATTAGGTAGAAGCCTAAAGAAATAATATGGGAATATGTCACCCGATTTACCAATGAATTGACAATAATTGATGGATGTAGCGACGACACAGCCACTGTAACCTTTGTGGCCGGATTGAAGAAAGGCATCTTTTCTATGCTCTTAACCTGGAACCTTCAAAAGGCATGACAATCATGCTAAAAATAGCACAAAAACATATCTCCCTTGAGGAGATGAAGGCGGCTAGGAGAAAAATGACCAATAAAGAGAAAATCTTTCGAGGAAACAGGAAAGAAATGAGGAAACAAGATAAGACGACGAACAACGGGAGGGTAGCAACCCATTAAAGAAACATCAAAATGGCGGAAGGAGAAATTCGTGAAGACAAGAGTCCAAGAAGCTACAACTAGTGCGGCCTCGACACGAGCGAGTAACGAGTGTGATGAAGACCACATACAAGCCATATACAACCCTGAAAACAAATCGAGCAAATATACTAAAGCACATAGCAAAATGAGATAACGTCAACTGACCGCTTCGAATGGGAGGAGACCCGGAAGGGAGAGACAAAAGCAAATATTGTTCCTTCCATAAGAATCATGAGCACGATACCAAAGACTGCTACAATTTAAAAGACAAAATCAAGCACTAAGCTCAGAAAAGATGGCTCGACAAGTTTATCGGAATGACAGATAAATAGCTCACATGGAAGAAGAAAGCAGACAATGTTGCGGGATCGAAAGAACGGTCCAAAGAGCTAATATACGCCACACACTGCATAGCCAGAGAATGCAAAGCACACAAAGCAACAAGGCAAACTTCTCACTCGAACCGATTTATACCAGAAAAATGATACTGATGAAACATTTCACGAATGCATAAAACATGGAAAAGTTTGTGTCAACCAACTAGTACGAGTCAAAAGATCTCACCAGCGGATGCAAGCTCGACCTGAATCACTAACGACAAAGCTAGCAACAACACACTCGACCAAACCCTGATGGTTGACACCAGACACAGAGCCAACATCAACATTATTGAACGACTTGGTGCTGATGTGAGCATGATTGGACAATTCGGTGCTGATGTGAACATGATTGGACAGTTTGGTGTTGACAAAAGTACGATCAGACAGTTTGGTAATGACATAAGCATGATCGAACAAGCAAATACTACTCAGCCATCGGATAGAGAAAAACCTTCAACTTGCTAGTCACAACATAATACACAACATACGAGGACGAAGCAAAAAAAAACAAAGTAACAAATTCACCAATCTCTAATACAAAAGCCAACAACAAGTGAAAGAAGACAAAACAAATCGTACTTCAAACCAGCATAAATGCCTTAACAGCTAAGGTTGGTGAAAACATAAAAATAAAATATCACTAAGATTACGAATTTAAAGCCCCAATTTTTCTTGTTGACAAAAAAATAGATACGTCAATAAATAGCCATAGAAAGCAGTCAAACAACAGAAGTCGGATACACATAATTTCTGGTCTGATCAACCACGAAGTAAAGGTGGGACAACCGAGCCAACTAAACACATAAACTTCGAATCGACCAAGATGTCAAGTTAATGAAGTAAAAGTTGGACACCCAAGTCAACTAAACACATAAACTTCGAATCGAGAAATGTTAAGTAAACGAAGTAAATGTTGGACACCCGAGTCAACTAAACACAAAAAACTTCAAATTGACTGAGATGTCGAGTTAATGAAGTAAAAGTTGGACAAACGAGTCAATTAAACACAAAAACTTCAAGTCGGCCGAGATGTCGAGTTAACAAAGTAAAAGTTGGACACCCAAGTCAACTAAATACATAAACTTCTAATCGGCCGATATGTTGAGTTAACAAAGTAAAAATTGGACACCCGAGTCAACTAAACACATAAACTTCGAATCGACCGAGATGTCGAGTTAACAAAGTAAAGGTTGGACACCCGAGTCAACTAAACATAAAAAACTTTGAAATGACCTAGATGTCGAGTTAACGAAGTAAAATTGGACACCCGAGTCAACTAAACACAAAAATTTTGAGTCGACCGAGATGTGGAGTTAACGAAGTAAAAGTTGGACACTCAAGTCAACTAAACACATAAACTATGAATTGACTGAGATGTCGAGTAAACAAAGTAAAGGTTGGACACCCAAGTCAACTAAACACAAAAAACTTTGAATTGAACGAGATGTCGAGTTAACAAAGTAAAAGTTGGACACCCGAGTCAACTAAACACAAAAAGTTCGAGTCGACTGAGATGTCTAGTTAATCTAGTAAAAGTTTGACACCCGAGTCAACTAAACATAAACTTCAAATAAACGAGATGTCGAGTTAACAAAGTAAAAGTTGGACACCCCAGTCAACTAAACACATAAACTTAAAATCGACCGAGATGTCGAGTTAACAAAGTAAAGGTTGGACACCCGAGTCAACTAAACACAAAATACTTCAAATCGACCGAGATGTCGAGTTAACGAAGTAAAAGTTGGACACCCGAGTCAACAAAACACAAAAATTTTGAGTCAACCAATATGTCGAGTTAATGAAGTAAAAGCTAGACACCCGAGTCAACTAAACAAATAAACTTTGAATCGACCGAGATGTCGAGTTAACGAAGTAAACGCTTGACACCCGAGTCAACTAAACACATAAACTTCGAATCGACCGTGATGTCGAGTTAACAAAGTAAAGTTGGACACCCGAGTCAGCTAAACACAAAAAACTTCGAATCCACCGAGATGTCGAGTTAACGAAGTAAAAGTTGGACACTCGAGTCAACTAAACATATAAACTTCGAGTCGATCGAGATGTCGAGTTAACGAAGTAAAGGCTGGATACCCGAGTCAACTAAACACAAAAAACTTCGAGTTGACCAAAATGTTGAGTTAACGGAGTAAATGTTGGACACCCAAGTCAACTAAACACATTAACTTCGAGTCGACCAAGATGTCTAGTTAGCGAAGTAAAAGCTCAAAAAATAAATTGACTTAAGGACTTCGAGTTGACAAACACAAAGTCGGAATTAAGGGAGCAAATCTCATGATTCGAAAAAAGTACAGGCAAAAACAACTCTTTTCGGCAAATCGAAAAGGATAACAGTGACCCACCATTAGACGAATGATGAGCCTAAGCACAAAAGCAGCTATAAAAGAATTCAACGGAAAATCCACGACAACTACAACAAAACCGAAAAGAAGAAAAACAACCAAAGTCAATTTTTATTGATAATACTACTCTGCTACATCTGGAGAAGGAAATAAAGAAGTAGGAAAAGAAACAGAAGCAACGGTAGGATCATCACTCATTGGAACAAGAGAAAAACTCTTTCCGAGAAAGGAGAGTAACAATGGCTCTGTGGCATTCAATGGTAGAAGAATCGATGGCTCCTCATCTACTGAAGCAGATTCTTCGATATCATCATCCTCAAAAGCTTCACCGACCAGGTGACAATACTTGGAAAAATTTTCGTCAAGCCCCTCGATATAATCAAGAATCTCAACCCGCCCGTCAACAACTCGCTTCCAATCTTCTGCTTCGACTATACGAAGCCTATCATTAGCAGCTACGAGTTCATTTTTTGCCGCGACAAGCTGCCCTTTAGCGGTAGAAAGCATACCAGAAGCATCTGCCTTGACATCATTAAGCGCAACAGTTATCTGTTCCACCCGCCTCTCGGCGGATCACACATAACGGATTGCTCCAATTCAACACGAGAAGCTTCATCGAAAGTTGTTTTCTCAGCGGATAACTCTTTTTCCACATCACGTAAACGGGTGGAAACCCCATCTAACTTGGTTTTCAAAGAGTCAAGCTCAGCAACAGACTTATCCTACATATCTTTCGCCTCCATCAAAGACTTTCGAGCAGCCTCTACAGCTTTCTCCGAGTCCGCACCTTGCATTTTCAACACATCAAATTGGGAAAGAATGTGAGAAAACACCAACAATAATACCTCCAATCTCCTTTCCAACAAAGCCACTTGATCACAACCAGCTCGATAGATTGAGCCTATCACCCCTGCGTAGGTGAGATGATTCATCCCGTCCATCATCTGCTCAAGACCATGGTCGATGTGATCAAACGGATCAAGTACGTGCATCGAAGCCTTTTCCACCAACCGCCTGTGTTACTCATTTACCAACCTACGTGCATCGTCCTGCACGTCAAGTTGAGTGAGCCAGCTGAACTTGCCATCCGACTTGATACGGATATTCTTCGGGCTAGGATCAGTCCAACCAACCCGTGGATGAAGGACACGAAGATTCGAAAGCACTGAAGAACCACCCGTCGATAGCAGGAAGACCAGAAGGAATAGCAATAACAATGGAAAAACCAAGTTTTCCCTCCCGTCGAGAAGCATCCGTAACAAGGGCAGAGCTAACGGTAACAACAGGAGCAAGAAAAACCTAACCAACAGGAGAGGAAACTAGGAACCCGGTTGCTTCACTAACATCAATAAAAGGAGGAGAGTGATCCTTGAAGCTCTGACCACCACCAACGTCTTTAGACTGTTCCACCACTAGCTGAAACATATTTTCATTAATGACCCGGGGATCATCGTTAGACAACTCGGTAGCGTCCGAGACACCGTAAGCAGAAAAAAGCTTCCTCTCATTATCATCCAACGGACGAGTAGTCTCCTTTTCACTCCTTTTCAACACGAGCCTCAACTTCTCTGCCACATCAAAAGAATCATAATCTCTTTTTGCGACATCGTCGTGAGACGGACTTGGGCGAGATACAAACACCATAACATCCTGAATAGGATTCAGACGGGACACAATTCGATCAGAACCAGTGATTTTTTCCTCTGAACCTGACCAAGGTCTACCAGCAATCACCTTAACGGACTCGTATACCTCGCAAGCTTTCTTTTTCTTGAAGTAGAGACTGTGATATCAACAAGAGCATAGAGATCCATAACACACCAATTTGAGCTCAGTTCTCAATCAATGCGCATCACTAAGGCCAGTACGAGTAGCAAAGGCCTTAACACGGGACTTAGTAAATAGAGTTCGCTCCACTTCACTCATAGTGTACAAACCACTACGCTCCAGGATACCCTCGGAAAGAAATGCCTCCACAAGAAAATGGTGAAGCTTCGACAATTGATCACTGATCTTTTGCTCCTCAGAAGTCAAGTGGAGATTCTTTTGTTTATTAAGAAAACAGAATGATCAAAAAATCAAACAACCCCGCAATTGGAAGTAGTCGAAACTCACGGAAGCGTAAAACCAACATCGTGATCAATCACGAATGTCATCACTAAGTTTCTCGAAACACTCTGGAGAACTGAGAAAGCAGATATCCCTGTTCACTAACAAACCAACTACTGAATGCAAAACCTTTACAGTCAAAGGAATGTCGGATAGAATAGCTCTCACGTAAGAAGAGACCATCACCTTCCAACCATTGGGACCCATTTTGGCAGGGGGATACCCAAGAAGTTTAGATACTCTCATAGCAGCTCCGGAACAAGAAATTGAAAGCCAGAAGAAAACATGCACAGATACAAAGCAATGTACCCAACCTTCGAATTACAAGGACTATCATCCTATCCAAACTGGATAATCTCAAGTCGGGCAGGAGATTATAATCAGAACGAAGATTGTTTAGCGTCTTTTGAGAAGCTCTGTTGGGAGAATAATGAGCCTCAAACAGAGTTAGTGACTTACTACTTAGCTTATCACCAACAGACATCGTTAGAAAACAAATAAGAAACGAAAACGAAGAAGACGAAATGATGAACAAACTCTAACTTCAAAGATAGCATGGAGAGGGAAAATGAAGTTGTTACATATCCTTTTATAAAGCCAAACAATGAAGGGACGGCTCGTGGGACAGCATGCGAGATATGATAACTACGCGGAATCCCAAAAATATGCGCAAAAATGAACAAACAAGCAAAGAATCGAGACACCAACTCGCAAAAAGTTACTGACAACATTAAATACAAGGTAATGATGAAATTGAAAGGCAAACCAGCACGAAGTTAGTGGCCATGTCAGCATGCCCACCAACTAAAGGGGGAATAGCTGACGATACATCAAAATAGACCGATCAACACGACCGTACACGAGAATACAACGCCCAATCTATTGAGTCAGCTCATAAAGCCCAGGAAGAATAAAGCCAACTATAGAGACCCAGACGAGGCCCACCACTGAGGAGACATAAACAGGGCCCGAATCCAAGCCCAAACAAATCAAAGCTCAAGTCCATGCCTGACACGAGTTCTCTCATAAAGAAGTGGAACGTTTCACCAAAAATAGCCGTGGAGGGAGTTATGCCTCCCCGAATGCATTTCCATTAAGGAGGAAACTGTTACAAGAAACATCTCCTTCTGTTGTGCCTCACATGCTCAAGTCCCACAGAGAGTTAACCAAGACCATTATAAAAGGTATAGAGAACATTCGACACAGGTATGCAACTTTAACTGAGTTTTGTCCAGATTTACTTCCTTCTTCCAACAGAGTTACCGACTTAAGCATCGGATTGCTTTCGGCCACCAAAAAGGTGGTCCTTAGTAGTCTAAGGATTGTTTTGCAGGTCAAACTCACAGGAGGACGATTTTTGTACGCATCACATTCCATACATAAGATTCAAGGTTTGGATTGATATCACCCGTCCCCTGCCTAGTAAGGATGGCAATGGGGCAGATTTGAACAAATCCATCCCCGCCCAGTCAGTGATCACGGATCCCCAAATCCGCCCTGTCAATCCGTTTAACATTTCAGGCAAAAACCATCCCCACCCCGAACGGATTGGCGGATATCCGCCCTGATCCGCCAATCCGTTAAAGAATATGTGGTTCTGCTAATTGCCCGCCCCGATCCACCCCGACTATCTGTTTTGGATCTAAAATTTTATGCAATTGCATAATTGGGCCTGAGACATATTCTCACATATTACTGTTAACAACCCAAAACAACAATAACAACACAAAATAGATCTACATAAATATATTCTCACTTAACAACACAAAATAATTAGTCGTAAACAACACAAAATAATTGTAACACCCCTACTATTTCAATGACAATTAAAATTTATGCAACTAAAAAAAAAATTCAATTGAAAATTTTGTTTTAAAATCTTCTTTCGTTTGACAAGTTATATTTTTCGAAATTCGCTTAACTTTCTTTCTACAGAATCTCGGGACGAGATTCTTTTGAGTTGTATATATTGTAATACCCGCCTAATTAAATAAATATAAAAATTTCTTATTTATTAATTGTGGCATATGTTGTAATCTCAATTATTGGGAAAAAGATTTGTTTTTTTTTGTCATTGCTAAATAGAATAAGGTGTGTGTGTGTGTGTTTAGCCAAAATTTGAAAACCCACAAAAATAAGACATTTGCCTTAAGTAAACTAATTAGTCACACTCTAAAAAAAAAGGGTGCACATATACTTTAGTTAAACCCTAATCTTGATGGGTTTTATTCAATTTTCTTGGGCTTGAGTTTGGGCTTTCATGAAAGTAATGGTTAGGGTATTGGTTAGAGGGAAATAAAGGTTAAAAGAATAAGAGATGAGTGATGGTTGTGTTTAGCCAAATAAACCCTAATTAAAAACTCATTTAAGCCCTAGCCTCCTTTTTTCTCTCTGGATACACACAGAAGAAAAGAAAAACTTACGTTGAAAAAGGTGGGAGGTGTTGAAGGAAAAACTTTGCTCAAATCTTGGGATTCTTGCAAAAAGAGGTGAGTAAAACTCTATCCCTAGACATTTTGATTTTATTTACATCTTTAATGGAGGAAAAAAAATCGATTTGACATTGTTGGTTTGATTTATATTTTTAATGAAAAAATCGATTTGAAATCTTGGTTTGATTTAAACCTTCAATGAAAAAAAAAAATTAAACAAACTGACATCACTGTTCACTGTTCATGTTGATATTACTGTTCTTGTTCCTGTTTGACATCATTGTTCACTGTTCTGATTTCACTGTTCACTGTTCCGGTTTTACATCATTGTTTCTGTTCCTGTTCCTGTTCCTGTTCCTGTTTGACATCAATGTTCACTGTTCCTGTTCCGGTTTTACATCACTGTTTCTGTTCCTGTTCCTGTTTGACATCACTGTTCACTGTTCATGTTTGACATCACTGTTCCCTGTTCCTGTTTGACGTCACTGTTCAAAAAAAATGAAAGTTATTGTCCTTATAGGGATAGTTTGCATGACATCATATGAGTATGTGGCTATTCCTACTACTCAGTGTACATTTTAATATTAGTTCATTTTTTTTATGAAGTATTAGATATTTGTGCACAACAATGGTTTAAATAATAATATTATTTGCTTTATTAGTATAATAATCAAGTTTGTTTGATGTATGGTGTAAATTCCTTGATTTCTCGATATGTTGATGTGGTGTAACGATCCTAATTATAGCCCATTATAAATTTTAGTGCTTTATTAAAATTTTCTAAAGCTATGACTTTTGTCAGTGGAGACAACTTTCGATGTCCCTCCACTTTAGTGTGAATACTGACTCTCTAGGGATTGGTGTAGTGAGTGGGACTTGGTACGTGGGCTCAGAATAGGTTGAATGGAAGTTTATTTTTGACATACAAAATAGTTTTGTACTGATGGTTGTGAACATTTTGAACTCCCTTGCTATATGTTGTAATGTATGATAATGAGAATTTGAGTATGGTTTCATATATATACATGTGTTGGCCTTTATATAGATAACAATGTTATTAAGTAATGATGTTATTTAATCGATTGAATTGGGCTCAATAAGGAGCTATGATTGAAAGTGGATATTCTTCATGCGCATAGGAAGATGAATCTTATATTGAATGAGTTTGATCCCTGTTGGGTTATAGAAAATTTATTTATGGAAATATTATTTGTTTCCCCAAAAGAATGGTGGATACTGTGGCTGATTTATTTATGGTTGACAAAGTGTCACCATAAAAAAGTTTTGAGTTTTAGTTTTTTTTTTTTATGCTCTTTTCCACAACTCCGAAAAAAAATGTGAAAAATGTGATTTGTATACAGACTTGCTTGTATACGTGTGATAGAATTATGGGTATGCAGACTTGCTTGCATATCGGTGCACCATTCCATGTGAGTTCGGTTGTACGTGTAGAGTTAGGAAATGTTTGCCCTGGATCGAACGTCGGGTGAGATGACATGTTCCTCGAGGTGGCACCCCACTTGGAACATGTACGCTCCGAGTGGTTTCGAAGGCAAGGGAGGCACACTTGGGTGAGGTGTGTTCGGCACAAAGAGGATGGTGCGATTGTGGAAAAGAAGCAAGATTTCCTTTTTTTTTGTATGTGCATGATTACCTTAAAGAAAGAAACTAAATGCTTATTCAACCATTGAATGAGAACTACGTGTCTTCCTAAAGGTAGAAAATGTGTTTTGTTAAAATTTCAATAATAGTCTAATATGACTATGAATTGTATCATTGTTTGAAAATTACTCAGGATCTCGGGTTCTACTCTAAGAATCTAAATTTACAAGTCAAGAAGGAAGAAGATAACAGGAGAGAAAGAGATATACAGAAACAAGAGTATAATCAACCATATGCATACAAATAAGATAAATGAATACATAGTTTAAAAATTAACTTCGATTTAAATCAATCGATCGATACAGCTCTAAGACAGTTTCCTGTTTTCCACTTAGAGATTAACTGTAAGATCTTGTCAGAGATTTGATCTTAGATAAACAAATTAATAGATAATATGATTTTATTTAAAGAAAAGAATGTACAAGAGACTTACTGGATAGGAGAGGAAAACTTACAGGAATAAAGCTCTTAGGGTTACATGAAAGGTTGGGGTTCTAAAATCGTCTGAGTAAACCTCAAGACAGAAGGCTGTATTTAAAGACAGAAACGGAAACCTAGAAACGATAAGGTTTCTAGAAAGAGATGAGCTAGAGGCTTATCTCCTAGATGTCGTCTTGTAATCATGGAAGGAGAATATTATTCACCTTTTGACATTTGTGGATGAGTGGATCAACTGTAGATTCAAGTGTCCTTTTGTAAACAGTAAAATAAAAGCTGTCAGGTACTGTGGCCGAAAGCTAAATTGTCTGCTGGCGAGTGCTGGCAGATACTTGCAATTATGGAGAGACACCATAATTCTTGAAGGGTCAGGGTGACGTGAATGGCGGAAAGATGCCATAACAGTCATCCTCATTGGAGGGTCCACTGGAGGACTCTGTAGCTTCGTCTTCCTCATCTGAGTTTTCTGAAGCGATCATGGAGAGCGTCTCAAGGAGCTGAGCTCTCGTTGGCTTGCCGCGGAGTTGCTTCTTAATATGATCCTTAAGAAGCTTTGCTTGAGTTGGAACTTGAGATGGCTTGATAGGAGCAGCTGGAATTGGATGTCCAGAGAAGAATCTGAGGACACCATCTTTGGTTGCATGACTGTGGTCGAAGGTCGGCCACCATTTAATCTTGAATCTTCGGCAGAACCATAGAGGAGGTTGAGCTGACTGATTGATTGTAGTGAGAGCAGAGACAGAGAAATCCCAACAGGAAATCCATGTCAAATTGAACTTGATGAAGAACCATAGCAGCAGAACTTGCTGGGGAACTGGAGCTGGAGCTTCAAACTTGGACTTGAAAAGGGACCATCCTTCAAAGACAGGAGGAGGAAGAATCCCATCTTCAACACCGAAATGATTCCACCATTTATGCTGAAACCATAAAGGAATTGAAGATTGCTTGAACTTCTTGCAGAAGAAGAAAAACCAGGAGTGTGAGCAGTTCTGAGAAGGAACGAGAAAAGCTCGAGACCAGGCATGCTTGTAGTCTTGATAATTGAAGGAGGCAGGAAGGAAGTTAACAGAAAACTTCTTGTGAGAGGTTGGATGTTGCTTCCAGTCTGCTTCAGTCAGAATTTTTAGAATCTGACACTTGGAGTGAGAAATCTTCTGAGTGTTAGATTTCTCCATATTGTGAGTAATCACCACCGAATCTGTGTCGATGAGGATAAACTCATAGAACCTTTGATTCTTAAGGCCATCAGCTTCTTCATAGAGCATCTGTGAAGAGAACACCTGACGGGCTATTGCTTGAGGATCCTGCTTGAAAAAGTAAAGACTAGGTTCGAGCATGAGGATAGGCTCGAGACAAGTCTTTGTCACATACTGATTGGAATGGATGAGGGGCTTCTGGAATGAAGCCATTGTAGAACTTGATTCAGCTTCTTGGAGTGGCTGAAAAAGATTGGTAAGGGTGGTTGCATAAGAAAAAGGAGGCTTATGTTGTGTCGCAAAAGGCGGCATAGCATATTGAGACTTGAATTGGGGCTTTGCAGAGGGAACCTGCGAAGAAGATGAGCTCTGCGAACTCATTTTTGGATAAACTCTCTTGTGAGGAAGTCAGCAAGAGAATTGTCTGCTCCCTTTATATACTCGATGTCAAAATCGAAAGCAGAAATCAAACCTTGCCATCTGGCGAAAATCTGTTTGGAAACGAGATTTAAAACATCTTTGGTTAAAATCTCTTTGGCAGATTTGCAATCAACACGTAAAAGAAATTTTTGATTTGTTAAATCATCTTGAAATTTCATGATGCATAAAACAATCGATAAAACTTCCTTTTTAACAGTTGAGTAATTGATTTGTATAGAATTCCAAATACCAGAATGGTATCGGACCAATTGGATTGAAGTAGAATCAGGTAGACGATGTTTAAGGATACCACCATACCCTTGGTTAGACGCATCTGTTTCTACGATCTTGAAAGCCTTGGGATCTGAGATTCCTAAACAAGGAAGACTCTTGACTTGGGCTTTGACTTGACGCACTATATGAGAATGGGCTTCAGTCCATGGACCTGGGTTTTTCTTAAGCCTATTGTAAAGGGGCTTTAGTAAAACACGGAGGCCTTTGTAAAAATTAGCAACATGGTTCAAAGATCCAAGAAATCTTTGTAATTGATTTTTGTCCCGAATATCATCAGGAAATTTATCTGCAAAATCAATTGCTCTTGAAAAAGTAGTGATCATACCACGGTGTATGGTATGTCCTAAAAACCGAACATTTGTTTGAAAAAGATTAATTTTGGTAGGTGATAAAACCAAACCATTTTTCTTAATACATTTTTCAAATTGATACAAGTGTTTCCAATGGGCTGAGATTGACTCGGAAAAGACAAGTATATCATCGATATACACGATTGTAAAGGGAGAAAAGGGAGAAAGAATTTCATTCATAATGTTCTGAAATTCACTCGGTGCATTTTTGAGACCAAAGGGCATTACATTCCATTCGTAATGACCAAAGGGAACATTGAAGGCAGTTTTATACCTATCGTTGGGATGGATCTGAATTTGCCAAAATCCAGACTTGAGATCAAACTTAGAGAAGACACATGCCGAGTGTAATCTCTTGAGAAGATCACGTTGATGAGGAATGTGATATTTAATCCAACGTAAGACCTGATTGAGGGGCTTGTAGTTGATGACTAGACGAGGACTACCACGCTCAAGGTCAGCAGCTTTACGAACATAAAAGGCTGAACAACTCCAAGGAGATTTGGAGTGGCGAATAAAGTTTTTGGTTAGCAATTGCTGAATTTCTTGTTTGCAATATTCCATAAGCTCAGAATTCATTTGAATTGGGCGAGCTTTAGTTGGAATTTTACTTTCATTGAAACCTAGTTCATAAGGAAGATGAACACAATGTTGTTTCCTATGCCAAAACGCATTAGGAAGATTGGAGCATAAGTCTTGTTTAAGATGTTCTTGATATTGGACAATTTGAGATTGTAATTTAGGGTCTTGGACTTGTTCATCAATTCTTTTATATGCAATTTCTTGTTTAAGAGAATTTAAATGTTGTTGCTTTTGAGATAGGAAATTAAGAAATGAAGCCTTTTGATTCATTTGATTAACTTCAAAAATCTCAGGTTTGAACAGGAATTTAAATGCAACATCAGTTCCTAAATAGGTAGCCATAATACCATCTTTAGAGACTGTAAACGGAGAGATTGTTGATATAAAAGGAGTACCAAGAATCATTTTCTGTTCCATGTTTTTAACAAGGAGAAAATGTTGTTTGATACAAACTTTGTCTTTACAAATATGAGCATTTGTAAGCTTGTATTTAATTTGTAACTCAGAATTATCTGTGGTGTATAATTTTTGGGTTGTGATTGTAAAGTATTGTACTGGAACAATACCTTCTTGAATACAATTCATATCGGCTCCTGAGTCTATCAGGGCAATGGTAGAAATCAAGATTTCTCTCTTGATGAGGAGATCAACGGAGACATACCATTTCTGGATTGTTACCTGATGAGGGATACTTTGCTTTATGTTGCAAAGGAATTGAGGAGAAGGTTCTTCTGGGGGAACAATAGGTGGTTCAGAAGAAGAAGCCTCATGATTGCCTGTATTAAGATTCTGGACCTTAAGATCTAAATACAGTTGAGATTGTTTAAGTAAAGCAATATCTTTCTTGATATTGTTTACTTCATGTTGGAGGTCAGAAATACTAACCGGATGGGAAGTTGTAGATTTAAATCTATCTATAACTTCTTTGTGACTATAAAAAGGTTGAACGACCTCAGGAACATGAGAAGAGGAGGTTAATGAATTTTTAATATGTTGAAGATATTCAGTTTTTAGAATTGGATCTTCAATCTTGTCTACAAATTCTAGTAAAATACTAGACTGTTTCTTATTAGATAACATATTAATTGTTTTGTGAGAACAATGTATGTTATTACAATGACATGCTTGAGCACCATCATCAGAATCATAAGAGATGTTTGAGTCAGATGAAAAGCGATTGATATTCATGATTTGAAATTCTTCATCAGAAGAATCAGCTTCAGAGTCCATAAGAACATTAAGAAACATATTCTTAATATCTTCAGGAGCTTGTAAAGCATGAATCTTTTGAGCCGTTCTGCAAGACTTTGCATAATGGCCTGGGCGTCCACACTTAAAGCAAATAGGCTTTGAAGTTGGATGGGACTTATATGGCTTCTTAAAATGTTCAGGCTTAGACTTATGAGTCCCATGCCTCTTGGGCTTGCTGTAGTACTTATCCAAATCCTTTGGGAGTTTAGGCCCATAAGGTCTCTTGGACTTGTACTGACGAGCTGGATGAGATCTGTAAAGCTGTTTGGACTTAGATTGGGGTAATCTAAAATCTTCAAATCCATATTGCTGACAGAAATCACCAAGTTCTTTGGGCCCTGTTATATGTTGTTTCTTAAGCTGGTGTTTAAGCCTAAGATCATTACATAACTGCAGAGCACATTTATTAATAAAAGAGATTAAATCTCCATATGTAAAGCGGTCATATGGAATATCTCCTTGATATTGATCTTGTAATTTATTCCTAACTGTTTCTGCAAAGATAGCAGGTAATCCAGAAAGAAACTTTCGTTTCCAAAATGGATTGCTAGCTTCAGATTGTTGCATAACGTTTTTGAGGAAAATATCCTTATACCATCTGAAATGACTCAGTGTAGGACATTTATGAATCATAAGTAGATCTTTCGATTTACCTTGGAATTCACCTGGATCCCCAATAAAGTGTTTAAGAATGCTAACAATAAGAGTAATTACAGAGTCAGGAATTATGAAACCTTGTTCAGTTTTCATGGGTTGACCATCAGGACCAACCTTAACTGCTTGAATAATTGCTAATTGTTCTCCTAAGGTAAGATAATTATCCCACCATCCTTTGATTAACCCAGAAAAGCCAGCAATGATAACCTGAGCAATAGATTTATCATCTTTGCCTTCACTACGATGAGTAGAGGCAAGCATGACCATTTCTTCGGTTACTTCAATGATACTTTCTCAGATAAACCATCTATATTCCAAATATAGAGATTACCTGTAGAAAATGATCCAAAGGTTTGTAATCCACGTTCTTCATACTACATATCAGGGAATGAAGGTCGAGGATAATAATTTCTTGTTTTAGGAAGTGGATTTTGATGATTGCCATAAGCTTGTGCTTTACGAGCATGCTTTATGGGATTGATCTGATATTGAATAAAATTCAATCTATCCAATTCAGCCATAGGATCAAAATCTGCACTTATATCAGATTCAACAGACATATCTGGATTAGACAGAGTGTTGATATGGAGTCTGGTATCAAGTTTTAATGCTTCAAGCTTAGCATTAATATCCTTGATAATTTGATTTGAAGTTGTAAAAACGTTTGGAGCTACTGAAGTGGGTTGAAAGTAAGTGGCTTTCTTAGATTCTTCAGTATGCTTTTCTTGATTTCGCTTATCCTTGAGAGCATTTTGTAATAATTGATCTTGTACCAATTTATCTCCAAGTTCATGGAGAATAATATTGGTATAATTATTCTGTTGAATAATTTTGCTTATGCCTTTGGATTGACTCTCAGATACAGAATCTTTTAAAGGGGAAGCAACAAGATCTTGTCCCATAATAGCGAATGTGAATTCACTAAGAGGGGGCAATATTGAATGGATTGGTTGAGTCTCAGTAGAGTTCCAGATTTTGGAAGAAATATTGAGAACATGAATATTTTGAAGATGAACATTAAAGTACCAATCTAAGAAGGGTAGATTTTCTTTAAGTTCTTCGCAACATTCATAAAATTTCTTACCTAAATCAGTTATCTGAGATTCAATTGTTTGAGCATAAAACTTTTGACGTCTTAGCTTATTATCTTCTGACATAAAATTTGTTTGAATATTGTTCTTATCAAGTTGAAAAGGTTTAGACAGACAATGTAAAGAACCAGTTTGAGGTGGAAAATTCATTTTCGATTGTGTTGGAGATTGTTGTTCTTGATCAAACTCCTGTTCAGTAGGAGGATGATAAATTGGTTGAGGGATCTGTGGATACTGCGGATTAGGCCGAGTATTTTCAAGATCAAGATGAGGTAGAACATCTGGTGTAGTTGCTCTAGTGACATGAGTAGGAGCAGTCCTGAAAGAAGCTTCAGATCTACGTCCTGATTGGAAATCTGAAGGGTTGAGTCGTGTGACTCTAGCTTCAGAGAATCGAAGTTCTACTGACCCATCAGGGAGAGTAAACACATGATCGAGCTGGATAGAAGGAGGTCTTCTAGGAACAACAGCGCCTTGGACCTTCCAAACATCTGGAAGGGTGACTTGATTCCATTGAATTGTCTTTGGGACAATTACATTGGTTTTTTCCTTATTAGCTTGGAAAAGGATTGTGTATCCTTTGTCAGACTCTTGTAAAGCTTTTGGGCTTAACTGAGTCTTCATAGCTTTAAAGGTGATCTTGTAGATAAGAGCTAAGGGTTCAGAACCTTCAAGCATATCATAGCCAGAGGTTTGAATATTGAGAGTCAATGTCTCAAGGACGTTTGGATCCTTAAGAGACACTGAGAAATTAGGGTAGCAGTTAAAATAAACTGGACCTGATGACAGAGTTGACTCTGCTATGCCGAGCAGAGAATCGTGAAACCTATTGTGTCTACAATCGCGAAGTGCAATTAAGTCACAGGCATCTAACCCTGTTCTTGTAAGAGGTTTGAGACCGATTTGGATCAAACCGATATGGATGTACTTGTAATCTTGACCAAGTAAATAGTCAAGTGTTTGAGGTGAAAACAAATGTTTTGAATCTAAAGATCCATTGAGAGGCACAGTCTGTTCGACTATGTCTATTAGATCTTCAGTTTTTTTAGAGAAAAAGGATTGAGAAACTTCATAAATCTTCTTGTATGGGACAGCTGGTATAGACCAGTTTTGTAAATCTTTTTCTACTTCTGGAATTCTACATTCCATCTTGTTTTGTAGATTTGGATTACTTGGCCTAGAGCTCGAAGAGCGAGAAAGTCTTGATATAAAAGACATTTTCAAAATCTTGGGGGTTAAAACGGGAACACTGTACCTGGAACACCTACAGCTCGAACACCGGTATGGGACCACCTCACCCTCTCAGACTGCGCTCACCATGGCGACTTACTCAGGGTTCAAAACGGCTGACCAACATACTTTGACTGGCTTACCAACGCTATCAACGATTTACCAACGACACCTAGGACTCACCACTTATTGTTTTGTTTATTTTGATGTTGTCATGTGCGGATTTATTGATTTTGGGATGAAGATTTCTCACACCAGCTTTATTGCTGACCCATGTGAGCTTTTGCTTCTTGAGTACATTCCTTTGGGAATGTAGCCGATTAGCCTTTCAGGTTTAGAGAGTTTTGGACAGCGTTACTGGAGTTTCATTAGTGGGGCTAGCAACGTCAGAGTCTCTCCGGATTAGAGTTTTATTTGTTTCAATAATTTAATCATGTTTTAGTTGTTGTTGCTATTTGTTTCTATTGTTATTGAATTTTTCACGTCCCGAGTTTTGGGGGAAACGGATAATCTTACGTGGATTTTGGGATTTTCGTTTTCTTCGAAAATCGGGGCGTGACAATAATACATAAAACAACACTACAACAACACCTTATAATTAACCCAACACACAATAACAAATGGTCAATGGTCTCTTCAGCAGCTCCACATAAGATGCAATGGTTATGAATGTGACGCTTTTTTTAACAATGTCGGCCACTATGAAGTAGCTTGAGGGGAATATCCTTCACCCATAAGAAGGACACAAGCCAGCTGATTTTGTCCAAGCTATAAGGGATATGTGAGGGAGCCAGTGATTGATACCAATCGTCACTGAGAACTTTGATCCATTCCCACCCAAAACCATTTATCCCGATCATCATCAAGTTGTACCTTATTCATGATGTTTATCAGCCCAAACATCTCATTCACTTCCCAACCATTCGAGTGACTTCTGAATTGAAAATTCCAACCATTCACAAGTGCAGCTTCACCCACTCATTTGTGCTCCCAAAATGAACCAATTCAAAGAAAACCCCAATTTCGCCATCATATAAAACGATGAGAAGAAGAAGAAGAAGAAAATAAGAAGAAAAGAAAGCGAAGAAGACTTACGCATAGTCTCTGATTCGTGCACAAAGATCTTTGATTCAGTTTGGAGTTGGTTCCAGATCCGTTTCACTAAGAAATAGACAAACAAGATGAAATAAGATTTGAGAGAAGGTGACAAAGAAGATGAAAAACAGAGAGGGAGGCAAAGATTTGAGCGAACCTAACATTTGTTGTGGCCAGATCTGAGCGTCTGAGAGTCTCTGGAGGAGGCAAATACGAGTGAGAGTTGAGAGATAAAATAAATTTTAGGGTTAGGGTTTTATTTTTCTTTTATAGGGCAGGGGAATTTATGTAATTTTATTAACTAACGGATATCCGAGGGGCGGATATGGCCAACCTCCATTTAGCCATTACCAAAAGGTCCAAAACCACCCCAAACGGGGCGGACAGGGCGGATATCCGTTAAAATCCGCCCTACGACCATTCCTACTACCTAGCATGACTCACACGTCTTTTGGTCTGGCACAAAGACGGATGTTTCAAGTCATATGTCGTTATGAAAATATGCAAAAAAATTGTTTCTGTTGTGGTATGGTGGGGCATAGAGTAGGAACAGATTGTCCATATTATTCCTCGGCTTCTGGTTCAACTCAAGGTCCAAACACTAGTCAAACAGTTCTTCAAAAGGTTCTTCCTTTCAATAGGAATCTCATATTCGCAATCGTAGATAATCTTATTTTGAAACAAATCAGGACAAGGTCTTCAATATATTCACTTTCTTTCCAAAATCACGGAATAAATTTCGATCAAATGCTCCAATACTAGGTCTACTGGCAGCCACAGTGAATCACAATGTTTAGAATCATGGTAAGCAGGATATCATAGCCACTACCGGCCCTATGCAATCACTGCCAAGGCATTCTCAAGCCCTTGACCTAAACTCAGCAATGGAGGAAACCTGATTTGACTCACGATCTGACCCGAATTGACTCACTGAATCAAACCCATCACTCCATAAACTCGGATCAACCCACCTCCTTGACCCAGCTACCAACCATCAACTAACCTACTCTCATTAATGAGTCACCTATCAATTCACATCCTCCTTTGATTTCACAAACACCAAGGTCAACTTCTTCATTAGATCCTATTCAATTGAACTCTCTCTCTCTCTCTCGTACCACTTTCAACCAAACAAATACAACAATCATTTGAAGCAGACATACTCATCTCACCAATTTGCCACGTGGCAACTCCCCATCAAATTGCCAAAATTCAGCAGCACTTCACTCTTTAAGAACGCAGACATTAGCTTCCCCTCCTTTGCCAAGTGGCGAGTTCCCAGAGCAGGCGCAGCATTCATCAATTTCTCCTCACTCCTCTCTCAATGGTCTGGTTACTGGAGCGTATACAACAACTTCAATTCAACAAACAAATGCACCAATTTCAGCTCAAGTTCAGTTGATCTCCACCACTGAAAGTCAACTCCCAATTTCTCAAGACCCAGCAACTCAATCAATGCACCACATCAACTCTGCTCCACAGGATACAGCAAACACGTTTCAAGAATATTCTCCAATAACTCACAAGCTCTTTGTTGGTTTTGACAGAAATAAAATGCAAAAGGCTGGCAAAAACAAGCTTGATTTGAGATTACTTTTCACGTTGTTTTTATTGATCATCAAATTACCTATTTACACAGCTTATTGAAACAGAAAAGGGCATAAATAACGCAGAAAAATCTGTTGTTTGTTACATAACAAAAACTTAAAGAATTTGCTGAAGAATAGGTCAAGCCTAACAAACTTTTCAAATTCGAATCAGCCAGGCTTTTATTTTCAAAACTTCTCAACTATCAGTAATCCACTCGGCTCCAAGTCAGCAGCTCCTGGGGCATTATTCAACACTCCTCCTTGGCTCTGGAGCTGCAGTCTCCAAGTCTTTGCCTCAAGAACTCATACTTAGCTTTGGGAAGTGCCTTGATCAAGATGTCAGCATTTTGATTTTATGTTTTGCAGTAGACTAGTTGTATCTCTCCTTCTCTTTGTACCTCTCTTAGAAAATAGAGCTTCACCCTTGAGGTGTTTTGTTTTGCCATGTAACACTGGATTATTTGTAATCGAAATTGCAGCTTGGTTGTCTACAAGTATTTGTGTGTTTCCCTTCTGTTCCATATGCAGGTCTGCCATCAATTTCCTAATCCAAAGAGCTTGATTTACTGCAGCAGCAGCAGCTACATATTCAGCTTCTGCTGTGGACTGAGCTATGACTTCTTGCTTCTTCAAACTCCATGAGAAAATTGCAGAACCAAAACTAAAACAATAACCTGAAGTACTTCTCATGTCATCTACACAACCTGCCCAATTACTATCAGAATAACCATGGAGTGTGAAGTTCTTAACTTGACAGAACCTCAGACCATAGTCAATCGTACCCTTGATGTATCTAATAATTCTTTTTGCTGCTTGAAAATGAATTTCACTAGCACAATGCATGTATATTGAGAGTAGACTTACAACATTCATAATATCAGGCCTTGTTGCAGTCAGGTACATCAAACAACCTATTAAGGTTCTGTAAAGCCTTTCATCGACCTTTGCAACTCCATCTTCTTTGCAAAACTTCTCATTTTGATTCATTGGGGTTGTTGTTAGCTTGCACTCCTACATGTTGAATTTTCCCAGAATCTCCTTGGCATATTTATGCTGACATATGAAGATCTCATTCTGTTGTTGTTTAACTTCCATACCAAGAAAAAATGTCATATTCCCAAGATCAGTCATCTCAAAAACATCCTTCATTTCCCTTTTGTAGGTGTCAATCTGCTCCATACTGCTTCCTGTCACAAGCAAGTCATCAACATATAGGAACACAACAAGTATTTCATCACTAACCTTCCTGACATAAAGAGTAAATTCACTTAGGCTTTTTGTGAAGCCTAGGTCTAAAAAATGAGCATCAATCTTGTTGTACCAAACCCTTGGTGCCTGCTTTAAACCATAAAGGGCCTTTTTTAACAGATACACTTTCTCCTCTTTTCCTTGGACAATAAAACCCTCAGGCTGCTCCACAAAAATTTCTTCCTCCAAGTATCCATTTAAGAATGTGGATTTGACATCCATCTGGTGTATAGTCCAGCCCTGTTGAGCAGCAAGAGCCAGCAACATTCTTATGGTATCCAATCTAGCAACTGGAGCAAATGTCTCAGAGAAATCCACCCCAAATATCTGAGCATATCCTTTAACGACTAGCCTTGCCTTGTGTTTGTTTACATAACCATCAGAATTGAGTTTGGTCCTGTAAACCCACTTGACTCCTATGGTCTTCTTGTGTGCTGGTCTGTCCACTAGCACCCAAGTCTCCTTTTTCTCGATCATCTTAAGCTCTTCCTTCATTGCAACATCCATTTTTTATCT
This sequence comes from Berberis vulgaris, assembly GCA_963556465.1. Lineage (NCBI taxonomy): Eukaryota > Viridiplantae > Streptophyta > Magnoliopsida > Ranunculales > Berberidaceae > Berberis > Berberis vulgaris. The sequence continues at coordinate 22,731,236 of OY747126.1, forward strand.
GCTGCAGCTTCTTCATATCCCGCAGGCTCTATTATAGCAACATTGCACCTCTCATAGATGTCAGAAAGTGATATGGTTCTTCTAACAGGCTCGTCGTCAATGTCATCATTTTCCTCCTGGAACTCAAGCTTTTTATAGTTCTCCCAGCTCCAGCTCTTTGACTCAAAGAATTCAACATCCCTGCTAACAATTACTCTGTTGTTTTCTTAAATCCTGTAGGCTTTTGAAACTGAGTTGTAGCCTACAAAGATCCCAGTTTCTGCCTTCTTATCCAATTTGTCTCTCTTAACCTGAGGAATATAAGAGAAATAAAGGCAACCAAATGTTTTTAAATTTTGCAGCTTCGGTTTATAGCCATACCATGCTTCAAATGGAGTCCTTTGTTACAATGATTTTGTTGGCAATCTGTTCAGCAAAAAAATTGATGTGTTTGCCGCCTCGGCCCAGAATTTCTTTGGCAACCCTTTGTCATGCAGCAAACACCTTGTCATCTCCATAAGTGTTCTATTTTCCCTCTCAACCACCCCATTTTGTTGAGGGGTATAAGGTTTTGTCAGCTGGTGCGATACATTCAATCTCACAAAACTTGTTAAATTTTTTTGAGGTGTATTCAGTTCCATTATCAGACCGGATAACCTGCATTTTGCATCTACTTTGGTTTTCCACCCAAGTTTTAAACTTCCAAAAAATGTCAGCAACCTCAGATTTGGATTTCATGAAATAAATCCAGCACATTCTTGTGTAATCATCAATGAAAGCAATGTAAAACTTACTGTCACTCAATGATGGTGTTTTTTGAGGTCCTCCCACATCTGTGTGTACTAATTGTAGCTTTTGAGTAACCCTCCAAGCCTTGTTTTGTGGAAAAATGAAGCATTGTCTGCTTCCTGTACTGACAAGCTACACAAGTAGGAAGCTCCTCTTCTAACTCAGGCAAGCCTTTTCCAAGATTATTCTTCTTCATAAGTAGTAGGGTTGCATGATGGAAATGGCCCAATCTCCTATGCCAACGCAGTGTATTGTTATCTTCTTTGTGTACCGCAGCATGTTCTTCGTTTATCAAATTCAAGGCAAAGCTTTTGCCTTTCATTTGGACTTTAAACACCTTTCTTCCTTGTGCATCAGTAATCAAGCAATGATTGTCCTCAAACAACACCTTATATCCTTTTTCCAGCAGCTGACCAACACTCACAAGGTTTTGATTAATTTCAGGAACATATAAGCAATCAGAAATTAATTTCAAACTTGTATAGCCTTCAATTGCCACTGTTCATTTGCCTTTTACTGCAAGATATGCTCCATTTCCAATTCTAACTTTAGAAATGGCAGTTTTGTCAAGCTCCTTGAACAACTCTTCATCATAAGTCATGTGGCTTGTACACCCACTGTCTATAAGCCAGCTTTCTGTGGAGCTACTCGTGGCAAAGTATGATGCGACAAACAGCTGCTCCTCTTGAGGTTGTTCAATGACGGTTTTGGCTTCTCCTTGCTGCTGTTGAGATTTGCATATCCTTTCCACATGTCTTAACTGACCACACTTGTGACACTTTATATTTGGCCTCCACCAACACCTTTTTTTGTGGATGATTGGACTTTTTACAATAAGGACATGGTGGAAATGTAGAGTTGTTGTTTGGTTTCTCTTTCTTGTAAATTTTGTTTTGTGATATAGCTGCAAACGCACCCTCCGCGGATCCTTCTTGCCTCATGAGTCTCCTTTGTTCCTGAGCCTGTAGTGCATTTAAAAGTTCCGCCAAAGTGATACTTGACACATCTTTTGAGTTTTCTATTGATGATATTGTAGCCTCAAACTTTTCTGGAACTGTTACGAGAATTTTTTGAACTATTCTAGAATCAGAAAAATCGGTACCAAGAAGCCTTACTTTGTTAAGAATGTCAAGGAGTTTGTCACAGTAGTCCTTGAATTTTTCTGATTCCTTCATTCTTTGCATCTCGAATTCTCTGATCAGATTCAGAACTTGCATGCCTTTGACTCGTTCATTTCCTTCATACTCCTTCTTCAGGAATTCCCAAATTGCATTTGCTGTCTTCACCAACATGATTCTGTTGAAAACTGAAGATGAAATAGCTGAAAATAAGCTAGACTTTGCCTTTGATTTCCTTTGCCTCCTTTCCTTGTGATTCTTTATTTGAGCCATAGTTGGATTCTCAGGCAGGGGAGGAATTTCGTACGCATCTTCAACAGCTTCCCACTGATCGTTAGCATCAAGGTATGCTTCCATTCGAACAGCCCACACTTGATAATTTGTTCCATCAAACAATGGAGGTGCTAATGCATTTGATGAAGCATCTGAACTCATCCTGCGTTGGTTTTAGGGTTTGTGTTTTGGACAGGGGTTGTGTTTTGGGTGGAAGAGATGGTAAGTGTTTAAAGTGTTCAAGATAAGTTGTTAGGCTCATTCAACCTCACAGGTCTCTCAAGAACTTAAAGCTCTGATACCAAGATGTTGGTTTTGACAGAAATAAAATGCAAAAGGCTGGCAAAAACAAGCTTGATTTGAGACTACTTTTCACCATGTTTTTACTGATCATCAAAGCACCTATTTATACAGCTTATTGAAACAGAAAAGGGCATAAAGAATGCAGAAAAATCTGTTGTTTGTTACATAACAAAAACTTAAAGAATTTGCTGAAGAATAGGTCAAGCCTAACAAACTTTTCAAACTCGAATCAGCTAGTTTTTTATTTTCAAAACTTCTCAAATATCAGTAATCCACTCAGCTCCAAGTTAGCAGCTCCTAGGGCATTATTCAACACTCTTTCAACAACGACATTGAACTTCCAAGCTGGTAACAATGGCTTTCATCCAGGAGGAATGCCAAACAACATGGTCAATCATTCATATCACTTTCATCCTCACTTGAGTACCATCCATTCTATTACGGAGCAAATATCCGGACCCCAATCTCCTTCTCTTAATGATTTGCTAGAATCCTTAGTCATGGAACCTCATACTCTGGATCATTGCAGTCAGACAATCTCAGGCTACCAGGGAAACAATAACCCAGCTTCCTAAGTACTATAGTGTTTGGTCGGCAACTGAGCACAACCAATTGGAGACAAATCAGTTCATCTTGGGCCAGGCCGAAATATTAGCAAAGCAACAGCGTGCAGCCAGGAAGAGAACAAGGTTAAGGATTCAAGCAAAACAATTAGAAAGACTGAATCAATTCTAATGCATTACATGGGGTACAAGATGTTGGTACATCTTCATATGGTAAAAGGAAAATGGACTATGTTATAGAGGAAGACAGGGACACTCCTGCAGGAAAAGCCCCATGATGGAGGTGCCAATCCTCTTCCTGGACACTCCTGCTATCTAGGCCACAGATCATACTCAGCAAATCATAGCCCAAGAAAAGCCTCCACATGCTCAATTCTAGGACACTCAATATCCCAGTCTCAATAGTGCTGATATGCATGATCACTCATCTCATCTCATCCCACAGTTAGGATCTAAAGAATCTTCTAGTCAATCTTCTACTATTCCATTAATCAACTCTGAGGAAAGGGCGGCTACCGTAGAAGGGCCGCCAGGAGCGCCATGATTCTCACTTGGAATGCAAGGGGTATAGGGTCGCCCTGCACTTTCCGAACTTTGAAGACCCTCTCCCACAAGTCAAACTCAGATATTATCTTCATCTCAGAAACTAAAGCAACATCCCCTAAAATTGATCGCATACGCAGGAGACTAGGCTACAAACATGGACCTTCGATCCTGGCTATTGGTTTGTCAGGTGGTCTTGCCCTTTTTTGAAAGGAAGTTATTTCTCTTACATTTATTTCTTCATATAATACTATTTCTACTACATCGTTGATAATTATTATGCTAATGCTTCATGGTATATCATATACACTTATGGAGAACCTAATCTGTCCCTTAGGACCAATTTCTGGCAAACTGTGTCACAAGTTTATGATCTACACCACAATCCCACAATAGTCATAGGAGACCTTAATGCCATATATTTACCTGAGGATAAAATGGGAGGAAGAAAAGTCACTTCTTACACTGTGAGACATCTTAGGAACTTCATTAACACTCACAAACTGTTAGACTTTCCTCTTAACAGATCTCGATTCACATGGAATAACAAAATAAAGGATCACATTGGAATTAAAGTCAAGTTAGATCGTATCCTTGTTCCTACTAATTAGATAGAACTTTTTCCCTCAGCCATAGCTCGCACAATCCATACATCCTCTTCAGATCATAGGGCTATCTCTCTTACCTTAGTCTCAAACTCTCATGTGGGCCCAAAACAATTTCGTTTTTTCCAAATGTGGTCTAGAAACCCAACTTGTCGCCAATTATTCAAACCTTCTGGTTGCCCCAATAACACCCCTTATCATCCCATAATTTCCATCTCATGACTCAGAAACTTAGTTACAACCTGACTCGATGGAACAAAAAGGTTTTCTGCAATATTGATCAGAATATTCAAGAAACCCTTACAGCTTTGGACAATCTCCAAAAATCCCCACTATCCATGGATAATGTTTCCGCAATCTCTTTCTTAGGAGATCGTCTCTCGAAACTTTACTTCAGACAAGAGTTGTTTTGGAGAAACAAATCTGGAATCATGGCTTAAAGAGGGAAACAAAAATACTAAGTTCTTCCATCTCTCGTCCCTGATTCAACGAAAAAGAAATCTTATTCTTCGTCTCAAGGATGACTCCAACAACTGGCATACTTCCCCTTCCTCAGTAGGTCAGGTCCTCAATGGATATTTTAATTCGATCTTCCAATCCTTTCTTCTTGAGAAGAACCAAAATATTCTCTCACTTTTTCAACCATCTATCTCTAATTATGATAATGAGGCCCTTCTTGCAATTCCTAACGAAGAAGAAATTTGCCAAACGGTTTTCAACATGGGCAGCCACAAAGCCCCAGGACATGAAGGTTTTCATGCCTTCGTCTTTCAACACTTTGGGATATTGTCAAGCATGATGTTATGGAAGTGGTGGTCAATTTCTTCACGTCGCATACCTTGGATCCTAAGCTCAATGAAACCTTCTTAGCATTGATTCCCAAGATCTCAAACCCGACCACCCCAGACAAATTTCGTTTGATTGGTGTGTGTAATGTCATTTACAAGATCATTTCTAAGATCCTTGCACATAGAATGAAACCCCTTTTGGGGAACATTATCGCTCCCAATCAAGGAGTTTTTCTCAAAGGTAAATCGATATCTAACAATGTCAATCTAGCTCATGAAACTTTCTTTCAAATGAAAGATTGTCAAAAAAAGAAACGTAGCTAGATGGCAATTAAGATTGATATGGCTAAAGCTTATAGTCGTGACGAATGACCATTTTTTATCCAGATTATGCAGCAATTAGGCTTCACCGAAGGATGGACTAAAATGATTGAACAATGAAACTCCACTTCATTTCTATAGATTTTGCTCAATGGCTCCCCTCTTCCAAGTATTAAACCTTCAAGGGCCCTCAGACAAGGAGATCCACTCTCTCCGTATCTCTTCATCATAATAGCAGAAGCCCTCTCTCGCTTATTGAACCACGCTGAGTCTAATGATACCATCAAAAGTATTCGCATTAGGTGATACCCCCCTTCCATTAGTCATCTATTGCGAATGATCTGATGCTCTTTTGTCGAGCAACGCTAGCAGAAACACACTTGGTGAAATACATCTTGGCTATGTACTGCTCGGGTTCTGGTCAAGCGGTGAACTTTGATAAATCATTTGTATTTTACAGTGCTAATGTTCACCCGAGACATATCAAAATGATCAACATAATCCTTGGATCCAACTCTATAATCCCAAGGATAAGTACTTAGGAACTCCGCTTCTCCTTTCCAAAAAGAAATCCTCGGACTTCCAATTCCTGGTAGACAAGATTTCCACCAAACTTGCTTCTTGGAAAGCTAAGATGTTATCCCAAACTGGTAGAATGGTCATGATTAAAGCTGTTATTAATTCTATACCGAATTATACCATGCAAACCTTTCTCCTAGTTCTATCATAACAAAAATTGACTATCTAGCTAGAGATTTCTAGTGGAACGGTACAGATGATAGCAAAGGTAAGCACCTTTGTACTTGGGATTGAATACACCTTGCTAGACACCTGGGAGGTTTAAATATCCCTTCCTCAAGAACTAAGAATCTTGCTTTAATGGCAAAGAACATTTGGCTAGCCATCTCTCGGCCAACTCACCCTTCCACTGTTCAGCTCAAGGCTATCTACTTCCAGAAGTGTAGCATTTTCCAACTAGACAAATCTCCCAACAACGCCTCTTTTGCTTTTAGAGGTAATCTTTTTGCCTTTAAGAAAATGAAATGCCACCTTCTATGGCAAACTATGTCTGGCAATGAGGTTGATATCTAGAAGGATTGTTGGGTCAAACTTGGTCTAATTCTGGAAGAGTGTCTCAATCAGATGAGTCTTAGGAGTTCCATCCATCAAATTTCGGATCTATGGAGTTACTTTGTTAATCATGGAGCAAATCAACAACAGCAACCACAATTGAACTCTGACCTTCTCAAATCCTTCCTCCCTGACCCGGTGGTCAAAGATATCCTCAATATTGTCATTCGACCTTCCTTATTCCTAGATAAACTTCTTTGGACCTTTGACAAAACAAGTATTTTTTTAGTTAAAAGTGCAACCAAGGCTTTTGTCTCTGAAAACCTTGAAGCCACTTCTCATAATTCCTTGACAACATCTCAAGTCCATACCAAAAATATGAAGGAAATGTGGCGTAACAAAGCTCATGCTAGTGCTATCTTACTTCTTTGGAAAGTTGCCCAAAATTTGCTTTCCACAATGAATAACCTAGCAAGAATTCATATGCCCATAGATGACTGTTGTGTATTGTGTCATAATCACATTGAAGTTGTTACTCATCTTTTCTTCTCTTGCCCAATCATGGGTGTCTTTAGCTATTATCCCCACTCCCCATCAACTGGATAAGAGCCAATGTCACTGAATGCACAACCCCAAAATTCTTCCAATATATGTGGAATACGGCTTCAAAACACCGGCACCAAAAGGAAGAAATTTTATCCCAATTTACGGTGGTTATCGACATGGCACATGCGCAACAAAATTATTTTCCTAAAAGCCAAATTCTCCACATAGCTATTTCGGCACTCCTTAAATCACAGCTAGGTTACATGGAAAGAACAATGGTTCTCACCCCCTCATTCGCTAGAAGAGTATACATATCTCTTTTCTTTGCATCAGGTCTTAACTTCAGCAATCACAACCACCCAAACCCACAATCAACCAAACCATGAAATCTAGGAATCCCCATATGCATCGATAACTATTTCACAAGCCACCAGGCTTCACTTAATTCAATCACAACTTAGGGTTGTCAAAAATCACCCACTTAACTCTCGCTCCAGACATCCATTCCCTTTCCCATCCACACCTTCAGCAGACATGATCACAGTAACTTATAATGCTAGCTTCTTTTCCTCTTCCCAGCAGGGTGCTTTTGGTGTGTTCGCAGTTGATGCTCTTGGCCAGGTTCGTGCTTGAATTGCAAGTGTTATACCAGGGAAAGTTTTTGATAATACTATGGCAGAATGTTTTGCAGCATAAGCAACTTTTTTTTCTCATTCAAGCACAACAATGGAAGACTGGGTTCCTCCTTGGTGATTTAGGCACTCTCAATACTATCATCCACATGAACTCAAGAGTAAGTCAGACCGAGCCAAACTTGATGTGGCGACCACTTATTTGTAGCATTGAGTCTTTTTCTATCTTTACTGTCTAATTGGTATTGTAACTATATTCCTCGCGAACTTAATCGCAAAGCTCATGATTTAGCTACTTATGCAGGACAAACTTATTGTAATCCTAATTAGTTAATATAATTAGCTATATGCATTATCAAAAAAAAAAACTCACATTATTCAACCCCCTGTCCCCAATCCCTATCTCCTCTCTCTTCCATTTAAATGTTTCTTTCTCTCTATTCTATTTAATCATTATTATTATTTCTCATAATTGTTTGTATTCTAATATTAATAGTATAGATATGGAATTTAAGTTTTAAATCAAGTACCTTGCTAACTATTCTCTTCCTTGAAGCTAGCATTGTTTTCTCGTCTTCTTACTATTTAATTCATATCGGTTCTTTGGCTCATGATTTTATAGTTGGCTAATTGCCGATTGTTGGATATTGGTTATCTTATACATGTTTCATATTTGAGTTTTCTGATCTTTGTTATTTTAGCAGATTATTCTTTTGTCGGTCAAAAATCAATAGTTCTAATTTCTTGTTAATCCTTGACATATTTCTTTTATCCTTATTCTTCTCTTGGTCCATAAATTTCTTCGTTGAGTTGTTTAATCTCGTTTAGATGGATCAGGTAATGAATCCATCCTTTTCTTTTCTATTGTACCTTTTTTTTTTCTAGCCTGTAACTTATGTAATGTAAATGTATGAGAAAATTGAAAAGATTGGGGAAAGCGCTTATGGTGTGATCTACAAAGCTCATGATTGTCTGACTAATGAGACCATAGCTCTTAAAAGAATCTCTTAGGGCAGGAAGATGAAGGGGTTCCCAGCACAACAATTAGAGAGATGTCCCTGTTTAAGGAGATGTAACATAGCAACATAGTCAAGTTATTTTGAAAATATCTTTTAGTTTTATAGTATACCTTGAAACCACTTTCCCTTTTTATTATATAACTTAAAGATGATAGATTACAATCATCATATACCTGTACTGAATTCCTGCTAAACTTTCAATCTTCACAGCAATGAAGAGCAAGAAGGAGATTATCCACGTATTAGCTAAATAAATAATTTAGTTCGACTCTAGTTTTTTTGTAAAGACTGAGGTTTTACTCTTCTTAGTAAATAAACATATTTTTTTTATTTTTTATCATTTTCTATTTCCTTTTACAGTGAGTTATCACACTACAAAAAACGAAGTCTAAAACGACACTTTCAAGGCGGCGTTTCAATAAAAGCGCCGGTAAAACACTATCAATAACGGTGTTTAGGATACTAAGCGCCGGTAATAAACTGAGTCTCAAGCTATTCTGGGGTTTAGAACGAAGAACCGGTAACGAGCTACCTAAACCGGCATTTTTCTTATACAGCGCCGGAAAAGAGATAACAATGCCGACGTTTTGCGTATGAAGCGTCGGGAAAGAGATACCATTTATTTATTTTTTGGACACGCCGTATTAGATGTAAATAAGCGCCGGTAAAGATCGAACAATACTGACATTTTACCCAAAGCGCCGGTACAAAGTAACCAATACCGACATTTTACTCAAAGCGCCGGGAAAGAGTGACCAATACCGGCTTTTTAGCCAAAGCGCCGATAAATAGTAACCAATACCGGCGCTTTGTTTTGGAAGCAACGGGCAAGATAAAAAAAACCCTCCAATGCTAGGGGTGGGCATCCCATCCCGCAATCCCGATCCCGTCCCGATTTTTTCGGGTCTTAATGGGATTGAATAATTTCATCCCGTCCCGATCTAGAATAGGATGGGATGAGATGAAGATTTTCAATCCCGCCAATCCCGTCTCGTCCCGAGCTAATTTTTCACTCTGGTATTGATGAATATTTTCTAGAATACATCCCTCAACTTTCTGCCATTTAAACATTTAGAAATACCTGCAATGCAGGTTTGGTAGCATATTTTTTGCAGTTAGCTATTACATAATTACTACATGAATATTAAACTCTCGAAGTTCAATTTGTATCTGATTTTCTTTCTATTACCTTCCTACTAGATCATCAGATGATGGAACATGTCGTATCTGGGATATTAGAAATACCAATGCCAGTCCTCGCATTTACATTCCAAAGCCTTCAGATGCTATCACTGTTCCCTCAACTAGTACTGATCTACCAAGCCACCAAATATTGTGTTGTGCATATAATGCTAGTGGAACGGTTTTTGTCACTAGTAGCTCAGATACCTATGCAAGAGTAAAACTGAGTGTTATTCTTTGCGTTGTGTACATTATGTTTGTTTAAACTTGTTCTTCTATACTTAGCAAATATATTGTTCAAGATTGAAATGCACTGCTGGATGCATATGAGTTTCTTCTTCAAGAACAAGCAATTTGCAGGTGTGGAATGCTTTGAAGTCTAATACAGATGAGTGCAAGCAACAAAATTATGAGATTGATTAAAGAAAATGAAATGCATATAATCAGAGCACGCTGATCTCGCCCCGTCCAGTCCCGAACCCGTTTGGGATGGGACGAGGTCAGGATGGGGTTTTTCCCATCCCGTCCCGTGCTCACCCCTATTCCAACCCATCCTGCTGATGAAAATAAAATTATTCTAAAACGCCGCTTTAGATGTTACAAGCGCCGGTAACGAGTAACCAATACCAGCGTTTTTCTTATAAAGCGCCAGTAAAAATGACCCTTACCCGGCGTTTTTCTTATGAAGTGTCGGGCAAGAGATAACAATACCGGCGTTGATTCTCTAAAGCGCCGGTAAAGATAAAAAAAACCCCGCCATACTCATAAAAATAAAATTATGTTTTCTAAAACGCCGCTTTAGATGTAAAAGGCGCCGGTAAAGATCTAACAATACCGGCGTTTATTGTAAAAGCGCCGGAAAAGAGCGAAAAAACCTGCGAACCAAAATAAATTTTGTTTTTAAAAACGCCGGATTAGAGGGTTTAAAAAAAATCTCCAGGCGATAATAAAAAACCCTCGACTTCCCTCCTCCTCCTTCCTCCTTCCCTCGCCTTAGCGCTTCCAGTCCTTCGTGACTTCGCTCATTCCCTCTTCCCTCCTTCGCTCTCAGTCTGACCACTCTTCAATATGTTGAAATCTGTCAAACATTGTGGTGGTGGTGGTGGTACTCATTCAAGAACATTCGAATAGCAACCAAAGAGAAAAAACTCAAGGTACAATCGAATCTCTATTTGATGATTTCCAAATATAGGGTTTTTGGTTTTTGATGAATCCCTCTTTTATACCTTTCACTTGTTAAGTTTCTCTGAATTTTTACCTTTCACCAAACATAGCATAAACGTTCAACAAAAGAAATGAAACATTGGCATTGCCTAATTTCTAGAAACCTCTGTGTCAAGGAGAACAAGAATATATGGATGAGTTTATTGTTACACGCTTTTGGATGCCTTGGGTTAGGAGAATATGCTGATGCTTTTAAAGTTGGAGGTGATAGGTTCCTAAAGGGGTGGGTAGAAGGGCGTTCGAAAAATAGTAGCTTGGATGACAGGAAGTTCATTATGGAATCAATGATTCTTCTTTGGCATTAGGTGTCAACTTGGCCGGAGCTTAGATCTGTGCCTTTGAGCTTTGAAAGATTTTTGGTACATTTAGTTTTGGGAAAATCTTTTTAACAATAAGAGCTCTCTCTATTATTGTCTCTTTATGCTTTATTGCATTCTCCATGTCATTATTATCCCAAATCAAGAACCAACTTATAGTCTTCTTATCAGGATTAATGGTTGTTTTTACCTTAAAAAACCTTTTTCCAAGTAATAAAAAGTAGAAAAAATAAAAATAAATTCACAAAATATGAATATACTGCAATTTCTAAATGCTTTGTGTTGTCAGCTTCGTTGTGGACCGACAAATTAATAAGGTCTGTTCTTGTGAATCTAAGGTTGGAATGCTTGATCCACCTAGGAATGAAGTAAGAAATGCTATGCTGTCATGTATGTATGCAGGAATACGCGTTATTGTGGTCACTGGGGATAACAAGGTGAGACAAGTGCTAGTATTTGTTTCTTTCTCTGTGCAAGTTTTCTTACTCAATTATCTTTTTGGTATGTGTACCTGGCTTCAGTCTACAGCGGAATCTCTGTGTAGACAAATTGGTGCTTTTGATCGCATGGACGATTTCGTTGGACGTTCTTATACTGCTTCCAAGTTTGATGAGCTCCCGGCCTTGCAGAAGACTTTGGCATTACAACGCATGGTACTATTTACCAGGTAATCCGGACACACTTAAGTGCCAATATTTCTTTGCCATATTGTTTCGCCTCTCATAATCAACTATTTACAATTTTTGTGGTTTTACGCCAAAATTTTCTGAATTTTTGCAGGGTTGAACCATCGCACAAGAAGATGCTGGTTGAAGCCCTTCAGTACCAAAATGAAGTGGTAGATATTCTTTTATTTGCCCGAGAGCTTATTTGCTTTTATGTTAGGCATGTGTAGCCTAACAAATACTGTATACTGGAATACCTGATAACTGTTTATTTTGCTCAGTGCTGGGCTTTCATAGATATCTTGTATCATTCCGTATTTCATTATTCTTGTATCATTCCATATTTCATTATTCTCAAAGTTAACCTCAACTTTTACAATTTTTTTGACTCAGTTCCTCCATTTAGTTAGCACCCTTTTTTTATGATTCCATCATGCTTTACTTTGCTAGCATCATTCTCAGGATTTCAAGTTCATCACCATTTGCATTTTTCATATTAGAAAAAAGAGAAAGTGGTGCCAATTTGGCTAAGTTTTGAGTTCATTCAGACAAGTGTATGCTTGCAATAACTGGGAATTGATACAAAATAGAGATTTACTTCCCTAACTTCTTTTCTAATCTCTTGAAAATAATGATTTCAGAGTGCTTCGGATATGGTTTTGGCAGATGACAATTTTGCTTCAATTGTCGCAGTAAGCAATTCTGGACCTATCATGCACAATTTTCTTCTCATCTTTTCTTTCAAGCAATGGTAATCTTTTCCTCTTTTTTTACCATGAAAGTTATCTTCAGTAGTAGCTGTCTGTGATTTTTAACAGGCTATTGCAGAGGGGAGGGCTATATATAATAATACAAAGCAGTTCATCAGATATATGATCTCTTCAAACATTGGTGAAGTAGTTTGTATCTTTGTTGCGGGCCTTGCGGCTGTTCTTGGAATACCAGATACCCTTGTCCCAGTGAGTTTATTTACTTTACTTCACCCCCTTTTTCGTTTCTTTTATGAAGATAAATATTCATTTATAATCCAAGAAGATTACGATGAAACCTTGTAGAGGCTCCATGGCAGCAGCCTATAAATTTCATTAAAAATTCTATCAAGTTTATTTACTTTTAAGGATTCTGATATTTTAGACAGTGACCTACTTGCTAGTAGCTTATATTGCTATGTCTTTATGTACATATAGTGGTGGCATACACTAGTACTTTATATCATCCACAGACACACCAAAAAAAAATGTCCATGTGTCTGGGGCATGTTCTGTAATGTGACCATTCAGCATCGTTTTTATATAGTATTATTTCCTGAAGAACCTTTTAAGAACTAGGTAAGTATTTATTCAATAGAAATTTAGTTTCTTCTTCAAGTTGTATGTCAGTTGGTGCGTCTGATTGATTTGTTTACCTCTCGAAATTGGTTCAAAGTTGACAATATATAATTAAACTTTCCAGGTGCAACTACTTTGGGTCAATCTTGTGACAGATGGACTACCTGCAACTGCTATTGGTTTCAATAAGCAAGACTCAGATGTGATGAAGGCAAAACCTCGTAAGGTACTAGATCTACGGTTATTTGTTGATTTTACATATTTATCTTATGCCCTGAGTGATGTCAGAGAACATAAATCGGGAAGATAAAAAATTAGTTTAGTATCCTTAATGAGCTTCACCGTGTTCTGTTTTGCCCAAACCAGGAGCATTATCCCGTCCGCCGTCCCTCATCCTAAATATGTATATTATATTAGTTAAGGGTGTTCGGTAGGATAATTTCCACAGCACTAGATGGGAATCTTTTTGTGGGTTTTGGTGTCATGAGTTATATGTAGTGGTGAGCTTCCAGTACTTTACACAGGGACAGTCAACTGAGATGCTGCTACCGCAAAATGTTCATGCCTTGGTGGTCCGAACTTCTGTATGGTTGCTTCGAGCCACTTAGTTCAGCTTCACTTCCTACCCCTTTTCAAGTTCCTTTTGCTAAAACAACTATACTGGAAATTCAGTACTCTTTAGTGAGTAACAGAAAACAAAATTACATATACAATACCATCTCTGGTAATTCTACTGGAAACTTAGCTTATTGAGTCAAACTTTCCTGCAACGGCAAAAGATATGATTAAGGTAAATATGACGACGCTAATAACTAGTACACAGTGGCACAGTGCACTGCTACTATTTCTGATCATCCTTATTGATATGAATTGTGCTACCGCTTATGGGTACATTTTACATCAATTTTTCTCAGGAAGGTTTCCACACATTTCGTGGAGGATTTTGGAACTACTTCAGCATGGGTAAGTGCTTTTTCTGTGCTCTAGTATTTATTCATTGGTTTTTTTTTGCAAGAAATTATAGGTTTGTCATCAACCAAAATTACTATTAGTAATTTAGTTGTTATGGCTGCTTGATTTTCACTATAGTATTCCTCGTCCTATATTTATATGTTTTTCAAACCTCTATTTAGTGGTTGAGCATCAAATACATGCTATTGCATTTGAATACTTGAATCATCTAGTGATTCATGGCTGCTTAGGAATGATGTAAGAAGTTGTAGCCACATATTCTCCATATTGATGTTAGTTCCTCTGGTATAGTGGCATGATAATTTCCAAATTCTGTTCGACTCTGAGAAAAATTATAGAGCTAAACTTCATATATACAATGGTAAACTATATCTGTGCATTATTTCCTAATGTCTTAAAGTGAGCACATCAAAATTAATTAAATATTTCCTCACAAAAAATACTAGACACGTCTATATCAAGCAATTCAAATCCTGATTCCTAAAGTAATCTTATGTTTCACATAAAAGAATACCATTCTTTCTGGAATGACATTTTCTAACTTTCATGTTTATGAGAATACATGAAGCGTGAATTTTTACAGTTTTCAAGTTAATGTTCCTGTTAAAATAATCAAATTATTGGGTTGTGGAGCTTTGATTGGTTCTCTAAACTAGCTCTCCTCTAAGGGAGACAGTAAATTTTGTGCATAGTAATACTACAGATGCAGAATAAAAGCCTAGTTTATGCAGAATAAACGGAAAGGCACTTCATGTTTATGTTTCAGGATGTTTAAACTGGTGGAGAAGCTTCATTATCTTCTTCTTCTTCACACTGAACATAGTTTTACAGGCTCGTATAATTTTTAATCTCAAATACATGCAAACATCTTAGGGAACATAAAAAGAAGTCGTGAGAAATAGCATGTAAAATTGCTATATGTCTAAGTGGATTACGGAATACGAAACAATCAATTTTATCTTTGTTTCAGGTATGGATGCTCAAGTATCATATGCATTTCATTCTGAGAGGAAGCTGCATCCAGAAAAATTCAAAAATCTGTAGCACATAATCTCAGCAGTTATGATGCAATTGTTAGATCAAAACTTTTATTTTAGCATTGGATGTCTATAGAATCTCAAAGCAAGTCTGGATGTGTTGGAAAATCATCCTTATTACAATATCTTTTTGGGTATCCTTGCTTGCTGCGATTATGTCTTTCTGGTAAGATACTCTTCATTTCTTATAAGTAGTTTAAATATGTTTGTAAAAATTTTATGAAAGCACAACACTATTGTCATTCTCGTTATAGCTTTTGGATCATTTTCCAAAATGTTTTCTATTTTATTTTTCCACTAGTGTACTCATACTTGCATTATGTATTTTCCTATAGTTATTCAGGGATATCTTTTGTTGCATCTGTAGTCAAGGGAACACAACTCCATCAAGGACAAACAGGTGAAGCATCTAAAGAAGAGGTCACTCAGGCTGGGAAGGCTTCATTGAATGACGAGTACATGTTCCAGGGGTCTAACTATGCAGCTGCAAATGGGATAGGTATGACTAGTCGTTCTTTGTTTGATTCAAGTCTTTTGATTGCTCCATTCCTTTTTTGTTTTTAGCCTCCATTTGATTGTCTCTATAGTTTACTAGTTCAGTGCCATGAAAATTTTGGTTTCTTTGTTCATTTAAAATTTTTGCATTCCCTGTTATAAGAAAAGAAAAAAATAGATTTGAGTTTGATACTTCTTTTCAAATCCATTTATATATTGCTCACCAGTCATAACTTCCATGTAGATCATCTCTTCCATGTAGATCATCTCTGTCTTCTCCATATTTTAGGTAATCATTGATCAGATGGGATATTTAATTTTTTTTTTTTTTTTTATCAAAACACTATGTTTTAGATTAGCTGGTAGACACTGATTCACTGTGCTAGGTTTCTTTCATGTCTTTTTTTCATTTCTACACCAGAGGTCCAGAACATCCTCAACTCTTTCTTCTCCATGTCTTTGTTTCTGCAAGTAGTATTTCCTTGATAGATTGTATTGGCTAAGAACATTGTTTTCAACTCTAACTAGAATGAATTTTGTTGTAGGGATTATTTTAGAAACTCACTCAAAGAAGCAAATCCAGACAAGAAGGGTATTGCAGTGGTAATATACACAATCTCTACACTTAGTTTTACAATTTCTTGTTGTTGTGTGTACATTTGATAATACTCTTTTTTATTTTATTCTAAATTGAATTAAAGGTGGAAGTAGAAGTGGAAGTCTATGAGTGATGAGGTATGTAAATAAAGCTTGTGTGTTTTAAGTTTATTAAATTAATCGGTTTGGATTCTGAAATGGGTGATTTATGCTTGTGGCATAACAGGAGAAGCAGCCTTATTTGGACAGACATAAAGAGCTAAAGGCAGAGTATGAGGAGATTGTTGCGAAACTCAATGACAATGACAGGGAAGTAATTGATAATGAGAATGAACAAGGAGGAGAGGGTGACAAGGAACAGGGTGAAGATGAAAAGGTAGAGGAATGATAGATAGTTTTAATGAAAAGGGCAATTTTCCATTAATTTTGTTAATGAAATTAATATAAGTAATTGTCTGTTATGTCAGGCCATTGTTCAAGCTCGGGTGGGGAGAAATGTGGATGGCATGGACCTCAATCTTTATCAGCAATCTCTGCAACTCCTACGGCAGTTTCAAGCTGACCATACAAGCTAGCCAACATATAACTTAGTACACTATGTATGAGGATGCAACATAGGCAGGTCTAAATATATGGTCATTATCGTAGAAAATTGTATTGTGCTTTGAGTTTATTTGATATTGAAGGAGGTTTCAGCAGATCATATGAGATTAGAAAATTTACTGTCTATTTTTCCATCCTAATGACATTTTTATTTTTTATTGATGCAAGTTGAGGTGCCTAAAAATTGTTTTTTTTTTTAGGTATGCTAACAGAACCGACGCTTTTAAAGTGTCGGTATAAGGTGTTAGCACAACCGGCGCTTTACAAGCGTCGCCAAAACAGTATTTTGCGGCGCTTTAAAACGCCATTAAAAAGGTTTTAATACATGTTTGTTAACATAACCGACGCTTTAAAAGCGTCGCAAAAGGTCTTTACCAGCGCTTTATAGCGCCAGTAAAAGGGTATAAATACGGCGTTGGAATTGACGTATCCATTTCTTTGGCGGCGCTTATATAAGCTTTTTCAGCGCTTTTCAAAGTGCCGGAAATGGTCATTTGAACCGGTGCTTCTCTTAAAGCGCCGATAATCGTTTCGCGGCACATACCTTTACCGACGCTTTGGCGGCGTTTTATAAAACGCCGTAGATGATCTAATTCGGCACTTTTTCCTATATACAAGCGCCGGTAAAAACAAATATGTTGTAGTGTCATTATTATCAGATTCAGTAAAACCCATATTGCTCATCCAACTATTCAAGGTAACACTCAATGGAAAGGTGTTCAAACCTTATGAGGTAGTCTAGCGTAGATTGACCAATTAATGGTTCTTAAATCTGTTCTAAGAAAGATCACCTTGTAGACATTAATAACATTCCAGTGATCTATCATTATTGTCAAAATGAAAATGGCAAAAGAAAGATAAATACAATCTGCAAAGCTTACATCCCTAACTATTTAAGGAAGCAATGTCATGAAGTGTGTTTGAACTTCATCGGGCAATATATGACACTTTGACCAAATAATGGTCCTTGAATCCTGTCCAAGACGTGAGCACATTGTAGACTTCAATCCCATAATACCATGTAGGGGTTATTTCTGAAGAGTAAGGGACAAAAGGCCATAAAAGAAGCTACTCAGTTTTATTGCATGTAAGAAACACTTAAGTTGGAGTCTTTACTTGATTTTCCCATTGTTATGCATAACCAGCATGCTTAAATTAGGGTGCGGAGCATCCCTTTCATAGAACTCTAGTAATGTGATCACTAGGTGACAATGAAAATTGAGACTTATTTTATCATGCATTGTACTTAGGGTGATTTATGTTTCTACCATGTATTGAACTAATGTGATTATGAAGAAATGCCATTTTTATACATGGTTGGATTTATTTACTATTGCACTTTTAATAGCAGGTAGAATATTGCAAATGATACTAACAAACAATAACTAAAAAAATGGGTAGAAAAAATACAAAACTGACAATGGTAGCATTTTTAAAATGTCATGAGTAATTAATTTAATAGCATTCTAAAAATGTTGTAGAAAACCATGTAACAACATTCTTTAAACGCTATAAAAGGATTTACAACAACATTCCAAAATTGCTATCATAGAGCAAGACTTGGTTGACACAACATTTTCCATAATGCAATTATATCTCGTTATAGTGTTTTTGGCATGCTAAAAACAACGATTTGTGGTGTAATGTCACTAACTATGAATTATGCAAAAATGTATGATATGTAAGAGAACAACTGTGATCTGTAAAAATCAACCATCAAGATCGTATTGGAGATCTCAAGAAGTTTCAATTGGGATGTAAGATTGGGATGGAAAACTCGAGGAGAAGGAAATGCTTATGGCTTTCAATGTTGAACAATCTAAGCCTACTGAAGAAATTTCCAGACATGGGATTGTGGAACTGATTGCCTGTATGGCAATAAAATTAGGCAAGATGTCAAGAGACTCGACCCGGAGGTATAGAAGTTTGACAAGTTTAGGAAAAAAACTTTAAGAGAATTAAGCAAAAAGAATCAATTCCAATAAAGGATGATCAAGTGTTGGTCACATATTAAATGTGTGCCCAAGGAGCTGAGAAAAACAAAGCTACGAATGTTAAATATGATTCTGAGTTGTTGATGTCAGATTATGATACATTACTGAGGCAGAGAAATCTAGCAAGGAAATTACTGTGAAAAAAAAATCAAAGAGAATACAAAGCATCAAAAGAAAGATTTTGAGTCTTTGTGCAACAACAATGGCGACGATGGCACAAAATAGTACCAATATAGTGCAATATTGTTCAACAAGATGAAATGGAACGTCCCCGACACCTTGACATGTGGATATTGGAAAAAAATTAACTTGAGTAAAATATCTAAGATCTTTTGGTAATAATTTCTAACTCAAACTCTTTTGAAGTCCTTCTTAGTCAAGCTTCATTAGTTAACTTGTATGTTCAGTAAACACTTATTTTATCACTTAAGATTTAACCATGAAAAATTCAGATGTGAAATTCATTTATGAAAAGGCAACGACTACTCCACACAGCCTAAAGTACTGTCCCACACCACTATATTAACTTATTCTCTCCCACACCACCACTTCTCTCCCACACCACCAATAAAAACTCAAAATTTAAAATTTTATCTCTCTTCTCCTCTCTTCATTTTTTTTTCTTCCCTTATTCTTCTCTTCCCTTCTTCTCATCCCTCCATCTCTTCCCCATCAAACACCGCCATCACCTCGCCATCATCACCACCACCTCGCCACCGCCACTTGTCTCCTTCCCGCCACCACCACCTTTGTCCCTCAAGCATCACCACCACCGTGCCACCTCTCTCACCCTCTTTGTATATGAAAATAAGGTATTATCCCTGACTTTGGTTCAACTTATATGCTCGATCGAGACCGATTCTCAAGCTCATCAAAACACAAAAATTGTAGTACTATGAGTTATCTAATAAACACAATTTAAATTATTTGAAAATGTTTTGAAATGAGCAAGATGGTCATTTTACTAAAGTCGCGCAAATCTGTCTTGTAATGAAAATAAGGTAGTGTCCCTGAATTTCGACCAACTTATATGCTTGATCCAGATTGATTCTCAAGCTCATCAAAACATGAAAATTGTGGTACTCTGCGTTATCTAATAAACACAATTTGAATCACTTGAAAATGTTTTGAAATGAGCAAGTTATGATCATTTTACTAAAGTCGCACAAATTTGTCTCGCAATGAAAATGTTGGGATGAAGTTGGCTTGAATAGTCCCACATCAAGTAAGGAGAAGTCGTCACTAAGGTTTATAAGGTGATGGTCCATTCCCTAATAGCAACGATGCCTTTTAAGATAAAAACCCCATACCTGTAGCCCGGATGGTAGGCCCAAGACAACGGGTGTTTAAGTTGGGGACAATATCGTTGCTATGTATAGTGGACCTAGGTGGGCACCAACAAGTGGTATCAGAGTCGACGGTTCGGCTAAGACTTGGCAAGGTTGAGGTGGTGCAAGGCGGCACATTGTTCAAGGGATCAGGCGCGAGGTAGCGAGTTAGGTAGCACATCGCATGTCGTGGTCCGAGGTGGAGGTGCAGGCGACACATTGTTCAGGAGATCATGCGCAAGGTAGCGAGCTAGGTAGAACATCGCATATGCGCGATCCACCAGATGAATGGATCCAGATTAGGTTCTAGGTCCTTGCCAAGAAAAGAATGTATCCTACAAGTCCAAACGAGGTGGAGTTAGTGCGGAAGTGTATCCTACAGAATCGTGGTCGCACATGAGACTCGAAAAGGAAGTGTACTACGAGATGTTGCAGACCGGTGGATGAATTGTAGGATGTGTGACGATTCGCGCCAAAGGTGGAGATTGTTGGGATGAAGTTGGCTTGAATAGTCCCACATCAAGTAAGGAGGAGTCGTCACTAAGGTTTATAAGGAGATGGTCCACTCTCTAATAGCAACGAGGCATTTTAAGATAAAAACCCCACACCCGTGACCCGGATGGTAGGCTCAAGACAGCGGGTGTTTAAGTTGGGGACAATATCGTTGCTATGTATAGTGGACCTAGGTGAGCACCAACAGAAAATGGGGTAGTATTTCTGAATTTCAACCAACTTATATGCTTGATCGAGATAAATTCTTAAGCTCATCAGAACACAAAAATTTTAGTACTCTGAGTTATCTAATAAACACAATTTTAATAACTTGGAAATGTTTTGAAATGAGAAAGTTATGACCATTTTACTAAAGTCACGTAAATTTGTCCCAAAAAAAAGTATGTTTTCACCCATTCACATTAAGCAATACGAGGATTGGGTGAAACTTCGCATAGAATTTCGCCTAATCCTTGCAATCTGTCCAAGTGCACTATGCGAACATAAATTTTTTCGGACAGATTGCACGACTTTAGAAAAATTACCATAACTTGCTCATTTCAAAACATTTTCAAGTGATTCAAGTTGTGTTTATTAGATAACTCAGAGTACTACAAATTCTGTGTGTGATCAACTTGAGAATCGGTCTCGATCGAGCACATAAGTTGGCCGAAAGTCAGGAACACTATCCCGTTTTTATTTTTCGGACGAATTTACGCGACTTTAGTAAAATAACCATAACTTGCTCATTTCAAAACATTTTCAAGTGATTCAAGTTGTGTTTATTAGATAACTCATAGTACTACAACATTTGTGTTTTGATCAACTTGATAATCGGTTATGATCATGCACATAAGTTAGCCAAAAGTTAAGAACACTATCCCATTTTTATTGTAAGACAGATTTGCGCGACTTTAGTAAAATTATCATAATAAAACATTTTCAAGTGATTCAAGTTATGTTTAATAGATAATTCATTGTACTACAACTTTCATGTTTGGGTGAACTTGAAAATCAGTCTCAATTGATGGTTTAAATTGATCGAAAGTTATCTTGTTTCGTATTTTTTTTGTTTTGAGTTTGAATTTTTTTATTATGCATATTTATTGATGGTGTGAAAAAGTTTAAAGAATAATAAACAAAAGAAAAACTTGAGAAATAAGAAATAGTGGTGTGGTGTAATCGCTGCATTTCGAAAAATATGAGATTTTTTTAAATCTCAGCCACTTAAAACTCACGCAGCCCTTGTGAACAGTAATTTCGTCCTGATATATGGGTTTCCCCTTTTTGCACTCGCCCAATTTATAATATCCTGAACGTATCCCCATCCCTCTCACGCACAGTACCTCACACTGTTTGAGCGCACAGCACCTTCAACTTCTTCGATCTCCACCGGCCGTCCCCCCTCCAGCGATCGCATTCGATCTCTCTCCGGCATCGTATCCATTGCCTCCCCTTCCTCTCTCGCCATCCTCTCACTCCCTGTTCATCGACGCTGGAGATAGCTCTAACCCAAGATAATGGTTTGTCAATCCTCTCCATTCAACTGGAAGATTCTAACAATGAGATAGACAATCAAACCTAATTCGATTTGGGTAAGCCATTCATCCGCAATTGCAGCAAATTTTATGGATCTGATCAGTTCTTCATGAAGGTAAAGGCAAGTTTCCTCCAATCAGATGCAATTCGATTTGGGTTTGCCATTCATTCGCAATTGCAGTTCCTTTTAGACAATTTGGGTAAGCCATTCATCCACAATTGCAGCAAATTTTCTAGATCGAATCTGTTCTTCATGAAGGTAAGCCAAATTTTCTCCAATCAAACCCAATTCGATTTGGGTTTGCCATTCATGCGCAATTGCAGTTCTTTTTAGACTCCGAAATCATTTTCCTTATCCACATTTTATGCATTGTACAACTGCAGCATATTTCGAAGCGAGTCTGTTCTTCCTGGAGGTAAAATTGAATTTGTTATTCATGAAGGTAACTCAAGTTTCATCCGGTCCGCAATTGCAACAACCATGTTCTTTTTAGAGTTCGAAATCACTTTCCTTATCCACAATTGCAGCAAACTTTGAATCGAGTATGTTCTTCGTGGAAGTAAGTCAAGTTTCCTCCTATTTGTAGATACATCGTTCTCATTCTTGAAACCACAACAGTTACAAACATTGCTTCTTTCTTACTGCTGTGCATTTTCTATTGTCAATATCATAATGTAATGTTTTTCATCAAATTCATATTCCTCTCTCAACAATCTATATTACAATTCAGAGTGGTGTTTTACTATTTATTGCTGACTGGGACAAAGTCAAATCGAAAGGATTAGAGATAAAAGATGGTTAGGATTGAAAGTTGGGAAATGTATTGAATTTGAGGGTTGAGATTCATTTCCTATGATGGTATATTTGTAAATATAAAATATGTAGAAGGGCAAAAATCAAGAAAAAACTTTTGAAAAAAGTTGGAGGAATGTACATGTGGCGGAGAAAGAAAATATTGTGTTTTCCATTTAGCAAAATGAAAATTATCACAACTATCTACATCATTGTCGGATTTTGATCAATTTAGTATCGTTGAAATGCATTTTTAAAGATGTTTCGAACAAAATCAATGATCAATATAAGGGCAAAAATATAAAAAATATATATTTCATAATAAAAAAAAGTATAATGTATTACACGTCTTTAATATTTTTAAAAGCAATGAGACGTGTCGATCATACCAGAAAAAATGAGTCGGGCATCTTAATGCACATTTAAACAAAAACTCTAAATTTCATGTTTTGGCGAATTCAAAGATTGAGGGAGAACTCATTCTCGGCGTTTAAAATTTTCCCCAAATTGATTCAAATTTGACTGAACATGCTACTTGTAATCGACTTACACTTCAATACTGATTGAAAGCGAAAATGAGGATAATGACGTAGATACTCAGTACAAAATAATTAGCAAAAATAAAATTATGTGGAGTGCCAACGGCACGAGGCATACTCTAGTTTATAAACAATTCAAAGCGGTGTTTTACTATTCATTTCTGACCGAAACAAAGTCAAAGAATTAGAGATAAAAGATGGTTAGGATTAAAAGTTGAAAAATGTATTGAATTTGAGGGTTGAGATTCATTTCCCATGATGACATATTTGTAAATATAAAATATGTAGAAGGGCAAAAATAATGAAATTTTTTTTTAAAAAAGTTGGTGGAATATACATGTGGCGGAAGGAAAAAATATTGTGTTTTGCTTTTAGCAAAATGAAAATATTGTGTTGAAATGCATTTTTAAAGATTTTTTCAACAAAATCAATGATCAACACGAGCGTTAAAATTTTTAAAATATATATTCTATAATTAAAAAACATATAAAATATGTCACGTTTTTAATATTTTTCAAAACAATGAGACGGGCTGATCATACTAGAAAAAATGAGTCGAACATCTTAATGCACATTTAAACAAAAACTCTAAACTTCATATTTTGGCGAATTCAAAGATTGAGGGAGAACTCATTTATGGCGTTTAAAATTTTCCCCAACTGAATAAAATTTGATTGAGTCTAATTTTAAAATTTATAATATATATTTTTACCTTAAAATAAGCTTACACTTCAATACTGATTTATAGCCAAATTGGGGATAGTAAAAGATGTGTTCAGTACAAAATATTTAGCAAAAATAAAATTATATGGAGTACCAACGACACGGAGCATACTCTAGTACCAATACAGAGCACCATGATTTAGAGTATGCCTATTATGTTATAAACCATCAAAAGAATACATGCCAATTCAATCTATCAATTCATTGGCACTGCCTTGAAAACTCTGAAAACGCTCTTGATCAGATAATGATCAAGGTCAATAGGGAGTCATCGGAGTGAAATTGCTCAAAAGCCCAATAGGAATTAAAAATAATTTTTTGTTTGTATTGCGTACTTTTATGCATTTTCTAATGTTAATATCATCATGTAACGTTTTCCATCTCTCAGACTTTGACGATTTAGAAAAGCTTCCAGCCCTGGCAATCTCGGTGTTGTCAACTATACCAAGGCAGGTGAGAACACATCTTTCTTCAACGTTTTTCTGGCCAAATGTTGTTATCTGAATGTACCATGTTCTTTTTAGACTTCGAATTCACTTTCCTTATCCACATTGTATGCATTATGTGCATTTTCTAATGTTAATATCATCATGTTAATGTTTTTCATCTCTCAGACTTTGACAATTTAGAAAAGCTTCCAGCCCTAGCAAACCCGGTGTTGTCAACTATACCAAGGCAAGTGAGAACCAAGGATGCACGGACTCAGATACGCGTGTTGTGTCAAACACGGATACGACACGACAATTTTCAAAAAAATAGGACTCGGCGACATGATCAATTTTATATTTTTAATATATATATTTTTTATAACTCATATGAACATAAATAATAATAGTGAATAATTCAAACATATCAATAAAACATTCATTCATTCAAAATTTCAAATGCATCATAAAGTCAAGTCATACTCATAAAGCATAAGCAACATAATTTCATTAATTTGATAATGTAAAGTGATAATTTCATTAACTCACAAGCTAGGCGGCTACATCTCTTCATTAACTAGCGGATCAACTGTCGCATTCTCTTTATTCAACAGCCCAACCTCTAGCTTAGGTTTATCAAGTGAAAGACTGACAATCTCAAGCATTCCAGCAACATCCAAATCCAAAAATCAATAGTATCTCCTCCGATATCCCACATCCTTGTCTCACCTTCGTTGTACTCTTGTTTTCTTTTTGACAAAAGACGGTGGTTGGAATGCACATACACCAAATCTTCAGCTCCTTGTGGGGTCATTTGATTCCATTTTAACGAGTGGATGTTATTATACGTGCTCCAACTCCTCTGACAACATGAGGAAGATCAAAGTTGCCCAAGTAACTTCAAAGCTAAAGTCTGGAGTAATGGTGCAGAAGCACCATGAGAAATCCACTACACATCAGGTTCTAGGTATGCTATATTCTGTAGAGAATCACTTTCTGCAAACTATTCTAAACCCGTTGAAAACTAAGGATACTTTGTAATAACCAATCTTATTTCCTCAATACCAGGAAAGTATCTCTTGAAGCACTTATCCCTCTCCGTTGAAATCTCAAGATCTTTGTGTGGCAAAACACGATTAGGAGCCCTTCAAACCATTCTCTGTTATAATACCTATATATAAGTAATGTCAATCACAAATTAATATATAAATATAAGTGCATAACCCATAAATTCAAGTCTTCTAGTCAAGACTCAAAACTAAGTAGAATAAAAAGTTAAAAACAATGTAATTATTTACCTTGGATTCAAGGAATGTGCTAAGCAATGCGGTCGTGTTGCTTTTCTCCCATCGATCTACCAGTATATGATGCACCACTTAAAAAAACTCTGACTCCTCACTATCTGCTTTTCCTTCATGACGGTAAATAAACTGCTTCACTCTCTCAATCATAACATCCCACATCGCATACACCTAGTGAAGACAAGGCTCATTTGTATCAGCCCTCCGCAACATTGAATAAATAGGCTCTATGAAACGAAGTACATAGTCCACTTTGTCCCACCACAAGTCATCAAATAGTTTTCCTTTCACAAGCCATGTTTTCTCAACATCATCTTCCCTATAGGAATCTTACTGATCTCCAATCACCATACTCTGAAGGCTACTTTTAATGTCTTTCGACCTCTTGAGCATATATATGCTTGAAGCAAAGCCTGTCTCTGCTATGGAAAGCAACTTTAAGCTCGAGTGCTCATTAAACATATGCAACCTCATGGAATGGTTCATGATAAAATTCTTGATCAACACCCTATCTCCAACAACATCAATAATCCAACTACACAGATTGTAGGCTTTTTTATTTGCAGGCGTGTTCTTTGGATTGCATATGTTCTTCAAGGCAAGGTTGAGAGTGTGGACTACACAAGGTGTCCAAAACACCACTGGCTCTCAACAAGTAAACCTGCAGGAGCACTGTTGGTTATGACTTGGACCACATTACTTGGCCCAACGTCACGTACGACTTCCTTGATCAAACCAACAATGACGAACTCGTCTTTGTACTCCCCTTCACAGTTCACAATCTTCAAAAACATTGGACCACCCTCATTAATCACTATGAAATTAATGAGAGGCCTCCTTTGAGAATCAATCTACCCATCACAAACAATGGTTGCTCATTTGGTAACCCATGTGAATTTTGTTGCCTCCAACAACCTCTGAATGTTGCCCATTTAATTTTGAAGCAATGTCGTCCTCAATGCATTATATCCAGGGGTCTTGTAACCACTAATGGACTTTGCTTTATTCGTTGCATAGGTGAAAGCCTCCTGAAAATACGGATTCTTTGCAAGGTTGAATGACAATTCAACTGAGTAGAACATCCTTGCAATCAAAACATCCAACTCTCGTCGCTCACTCATATTGAAAGCATTTGCATTAGGATTATTAGTGGCTCTCATCTTCCTTGGTTCATTGTATGGAACTGAAGGACCAACTCCACTACTTGAACCCGGGTGCAGGTGACTACTTGAGCCCACTGAAGGAGGTAAAGGAACACTTCGCAGCCTTGAACTTTTTGCTCTCAATGTAGCTTCTTCAACAAATTGTTGCACTTCTCTAAGTTGTAGGGGGGAGATTTTGGCACAAATAGCTATCCCACGGCCCGTTATCTTCAACAAGTGGTCCTTCAATCTAGTATAAGATCCCGTATATTCTTTCTGACAAAAATTACACTGCCATCTAAGATTTCCCCCACCTTCATTTGGTCTTCTTATTACTGTCACATGCCTCCAAAGATCATCTCCAGTACTTGGCCTAAAAGAAACATTAAGAGACAAAAAAAAAATGTTGTATTAGTATAATCTAATCTACAAAACTCATTCACTGAAAAGGCTTTAACAATACTGAAAAATTGATTCAATGATTGAAAAATTCATTATTTGCAACACTGATTTACTCTCACTAATTGAAATACTCATTCTTTCCTAAATGCTAATCTACTTTTTTATTTTTTGCAGTTGAAATACAAAAATCAGTATAATATCAGCAAAAAATAAGCATAAAAGATTAGAAAGAAAATATAAAAGAGCATAAAAGATAAGAGACAGAGAGCATACAACAAAAATACTTATTAATTATTTTACCGGTGTTGGAAGAACATAAAAGAGCAGAAAATCAACATTTTTTTATTCTACTGGTGTTGGAAGAACTCACATCCTCAAAGATCAGAGACACAAAGAGTCTCATATTCATGAAATCAGAATATGGAAGAAGCAGAAAAAAGAAAAAAAAAATCATTGATGAAAATACAAGAGAATGAAGCATAGAAATCAAAGAAGAAAATGAAGCATAGAAGAAAATTGCAGAAAAAAACACCAAAAGAAAAAAATCAAAGTAGAAAAAAAATAAGAGATGAATCAGAGCAGAACAAAATCAGAAAATAGAATGAAGCATAGTAGAAAATTGCAGAAAAAATGGTACCTATTGAAGACAACATCCTCTCCTTCCTGCAAGCTCCCTCTCTTTCTAGCTCCGTTCAGCAAACAACCTGAGCTTCTCGACCACCCTCGATCTCTCTCTTTATCTGGCTCGATCACTCTATCTCAATCGGTCGATCAAACTCTATGTGGCTCGATGAAAATGAATAGGTTTTCTTCCTCTCTGACTTCTCTTCTTATTTCTCTGATTCTCTCTTCTTCTTTTCTTTGATTCTCTGTGATGAAAATTTCTAGGGTTAGAAAGACTTAGGAATTAGGATCGATTGAGGGAGGATAAAAATGGGATGCTATTTGCACCCATTAATTGGTTATTTGCAACCACGTGTATGGACCATGTTTGGACTGTGTCTAAGACGAATCGGCGCCAGTCAACGAATTTTGACTGTTGCCCACGTGTCAAATACTCGTCGAGTGCGTGTCCGTGTTCGACACGTATTTGACACTTGATACGGGGGATTTTCGGAGAGTCGGTGCATTCTAGGTGAGAACACATCTTTCTTCAACGTTTTTCTGGCCAAATGTTGTTATCTGAATGTACCATGTTCTTTTTAGACTTCGAATTCACTTTCCTTATCCACATTTTATGCATTGTACAACTATCTCTTTTGTTATGAAATCATTGCGAAATTGTACGAGTGTATGAAACATAAAAATCATTGCTATGATCTAGATGTGATCACAGCTCCATCGCAGCCTTAGTCTCACTGTTGTCCCCCCTACACACTCTCGATCCATCTGGATATACAAGTTTATTGACCCTTGAAGGTGAGATTCCAATTCACTTCTCTTTTCCACGTTTTGTGCTTCCCTTTTCCACATTTCGTGCATTATTTAACACAATTCATACGTTTTCTTAACTTCTCTCCATTCCAACATTTGTATTCACAACATATGTATGCACCTACACATGTAGACAACATTGCTTCTGTCCGAAAAAACATATGGAAGAACCCTATGACAATCATTCTACTAGAACTATGGGGTACAGTGACAATGAGGGGATACAACACAAAACAAGTCAACATGCTTTATTATAGACAACTCCACAAAACATGACCAAAGAACAAATACTTGCACAAAATGAACGTCGACATCTTCGTTATAGGCAACAACACGAAAGTATGACCGATGATTAGAGCATTACAAAGAGAAAGTAGACAAAATTATGCAAGGCAACGTCAAGAGAGTATGATTGATGATCAAAGAGCATTACAAAGAGAACGTAGATGAAATTATGACGACATAGAGAACGTATAGCAGAACAAAAAGAACAACATCATATACTTGAAACAGAACGATCACTCAACATGGTCAATGAACAAGTAACAATACCAAGAGATCAAGGAATGGGTATGCTTACTTACTAAAAGAATGAATGAACAAAACAAAAAAAATGTACACATGTACTATTATTAATACATATAATACATTATTTTACAATGTTTTTGATGATACACCAAAACGGTTACATTATTGAGCTATACACGTGTCATAATGATCTCGAGGAAACACGTGCCCCAACGTTAGCCCTATACTGATCCGGCCCGAGCGGTTCTAAACCCGCCACATGCAGTCCGCTAGAAGGACCCGAACTCTTATAGCTTGCTAAGCCCACATGTCTTACAGCTGACCTCAATACCCGTAAGCCCTCCTAAGGCAAGTATCTCGAGGATCAACTTCAGATAGACAATTATAGCAGCTTTGCGCTTTTGACTAGGAAGCAAATACTAGAGTAAATATCACGTAGGGAAACTTCCTCTTACAAATTACCCTCTGATAGGAAACTATCTCCCTCGTATCTAGGAGCACAGGGCTAACATGGATCCTTCTACAGCACGACTCCTAATTAGAAAAGGATCTCCACAAAGATCTCATTCCTAAACTACGCCATCAATGGCTTGGTCGAATCAGGACTCCTGCACTATAAATAAGACATGAGGTTGGTAAGCTAATGGACGCTAAAAATTCCCTGTTTACAACATTACACCTTCCTCGGATCCCTATCTGACTTTAGCATTGGAGTGTCATCGGCCATCACAACGGTGGTCCGTGGCTCACGTGCGTGCAGGTCAGCAGGAATAGGACAAAGCAGGGAGCGAAAAATGACTGCATCAGTTTGGCGCCGTCCGTGGGGAACGACAAAGTTCCTAGCCTTTCAGTAACATCATCTCCCTTCGAAATATAAAAAGATGGTGACCACGAGATCATGCAACAACGGAAAACAGGGGGACACGTCAATTGCTCCGACTGGCGCTGTACCGCCGGTTTCAGAGATTCCGGTTATGCACGAGCAGCAAACTCACGCCCTTGTGCCGACAACAGCCACAACGGACCCAATGATAGATATGTTGTCATTTCAAATACAACAGATCGCCAAAGCGGTGGAGGTTTTCGCTCGACAAAACCCTCCACCTGCTAATAAAGACCAGAAGCAGCACGAGCCACCATCTCCGGAGGACGACAGAGATCAAGCACAGGAGAGTCAAGCCCTTACTAGTTTCCATTGGACTAGAGGAGAATGCGTGGTTAACGCAGAACCGAACACCAAGAAAGAGAGGCTCGACTCTCAGACCCCCTCGCAGAGGGGCACACGACCCAGACATGTTGTATTGTCTCTCTGTCCCACCATTCATGGATTGTATAGTGAATGAGGCCCTTCCGAAGAAGTTCACTCCTCCGAAGCTCGACTTCTACGACGAAACCACTGACCCATTAGACCACCTACGCCATTACTAGCATGTAATGGCCTTCAAAGAAGGATCCGAGTCGGTTATGTGCATGACTTTTCTCACTAGCTTGAAGAAGTCAACACTAACATGGTTCCACAGCTTCCCGTCGAGGTCGATCGACTCCTTCAAGATGCTAGCAAAGGAGTTCCTAACGCGGTTCGTCGGGAGTCAGCGTTTCCGAAAAGGCCCGCATTACATACTCTCTAAGGCAGATATCCAATGAGATGCTGAGAGAGTATGTCACGCGCTTCAACAACGAGCTGACACTTATTGACGGTTGCAGCGACAACACAGCCGTGACAACTTTCACTGAGGCCCTAAAGGAGAGAAAGCTCTACGAAGACTTCACTTTGGAACCTTTTTAGACATGACAGAGCTTCTCATGAGCACCCAGAAGCACATTACCTTAAAGGAGTTGAGGATTGTAAAGAGGGAAACCGAAGGTGAGAAGAAGCCCTCTGCTTCGAAGGATAAGGAGGAAAAGAGAAGCGTGGATGAAGAAAGGAGCAAGAGGAAGCGTAGTGACAACAGGTCAGACCCTAACCAGTCCATGCCAGTAAAAGCATCCAACTACGTTGGATCCAGAGCTGTGACACCCCTCAATTCTTGCTTGTCGGAAGTACTAAACTCCATGAAAATTTGGGAAGATCTGAAATTGCTCCCGAAATAGTGCGGAAACCCCTTCAAGCATGACAACAACAAATACTGTTCGTACCACAAGGAGGGTAGCCATGATACCAACGACTGCAAGAGTCTAAGGTTTAAGATTGAGTACTGGATCTGCAAGGGCAAGCTAAAAGAATTCCTGCACTCTGAGAAGTGACTAGAACGATCAAGGGACCGAGGGGAGTCAGTCAAAGAAATAGAGAAAGAGACTCCGGGCATAATCTATGTCCTTCATGGAGGCCGACCAAATGAAGACCAGTCGCACAGGTCCCGTAAGCAGACTCTACTAGAGATGCGAACATAACTTGCAGACGAAGATAGACGCATTTGCTACTCAAGGATTCAAAGCCCTATTCCCACCATGACCTTTGCGGACAAGGACCTCGAAGAAGTCCGAGCGCCGCATAACGCCGCCTAGTCATCTCAGTCTCCATCGTAAGGTGGGAGGTAAAGAGAATTCTAGTAGACACAGGGAGCTCCCTCAACGTCCTGTTCTACAATGCGTTCCGCAATATGGACCTCAAAGAAGAGAACTTGACGTCTTCAGACTACCCGCTAATTGAATTCAGCGGAGATAAATGTTTCTCGATCGGGAAAATAAGGTTAGCAGTAGTGGCAGGAGAACCACAACTTAGAAAGGTCTTGTTTCTAGACTTCATGGTAGTAGATGCACCGTCTACCTACAACCTTATCTTGGGAAGACCATGGCTCCACCAGATGGAAGCAGTAGTCTCCACCCTTGACCAGTGCGTTAAGTACACCGCTATCACTCCGAATGAACGATACTTGGGGAATGGGTAGTTAAATCGCTTCGCGGTCCAGGAGCGATTTTCAATTAATCGGGAATAGTCGGAAATAATCGAGATTTAATCGATATATTTATTTAAATAATATATTTTTAAAATTTAATCTTAGTTATATACAAAAATAAATAATTAATCAAAATACTATAAATTTGTAATTATATTACTTCACTAATTCATACAATGAACTTAATTTTGCAGGTTGGAACAATTATAGTTACCTGAGAGTGGAGATGTTTAGGAAGAATACAACAAAAGCTACAGCAACTCAGCAAGTGATAGCAGCAGTAACCCCGAACAGTAAGAACTGCAAGCAATAGAAGCAAGAAGTTAAGAATTGCAAGCAATGACAACAACAAATAAAGCAACAAAAGTATCAAATTCAAATGTATAGAGTAACAAAAGTAGCAAGTAGCAATTGTATATATCAACAAAAATAGCAAATGTATAGAGCATTAGAGCAAGAAAAGTAACATAAGCAAATTATGTCGCGCGGCTCGCGCCATATTCAAAACATCACATTCAAATTCAAAACATTTAAATAAAAAAAAAGTCATGTTCATGATTCATGAGTCACAACTATCAATCTATTTCTATATCAGCATCTTCAACATTTTCCCGGTCCTCTTCATCACGAAGGGAGTACGAAGCATCTGTATTTGATTGTTGCGCCATATTCCTCGTGTTTGGTCTATGATCAGTAGCTCCTAATGCATCTCTCACTTGTGCCCATGTGAGATCATCGCCTTCCCTCACAAAATCTTGTAGCTCATTATCAGTAGGAATGAGCAAATCATCATCCTCATCAATGTCCCTCAAGACAATGGGTTCGTGATCTAGTGAATTTATGTTAGCACTTATTTCCTTCATTCTCCGCTCTAACTTTTTGTTGTATTGGATGAAAACAAGATCATTCAATTTTGATTGCAGAAGACGATTCCTCTTTTTGGAATGCAACTGAAATATATAAAATTAAAAAATAAAATATATTAGTCATATCTCATATGATTCATATATATATAATCATTATGAAACAAAACTTATAGTGATTAATTGATTATACTCATAACATTTACTTACATTGTCAAATGTACTCCAATTGCGCTCACATGGTGAAGCGCTACAAGTCAAAAATAAAACTTTCATCGCAAGCGTTTGAAGGATAGGAGTTTCAAACCCATGATCAACCCACCATTCGACTGTTCAATAAAGTTATAAAAATATTATATGCAAAAATTAACAGAGTAATGAAGTAATATTACACATGTAAGTCTGAATTACTTACCAGGTGTGACTTTATCTCTTTGGCGTATGGCTGATGAAGTCTCAAATCGCCCCTGTGAATCTCTATATATCCTCAATTCACGGCGAATATGATCATTCTCATCTTCATCACATAACTTTTCAATACATGCAAGAAGTCCTCCTTTAATCTCTTTGTTTTGCTCAATATCTCTGAAATGTTGTTTGTAATATATGGAGGGAATGAGGTAAAAACCATATGAACACAACACAACACAACACAACATACTATGATCTCATTTCAATGTTTATTGAATAAAATTATAAATAAAACACTAATTGTAAGTTTAGGCTTTAATACCTGCATGTAGGGGATGATGAAGCTGATCATTCCACCTTTCATCAATAATCTTCCATATCAACCCAAGAACCCTATCATTATCATCCACAC
Organism: Berberis vulgaris; assembly: GCA_963556465.1. Classification (NCBI taxonomy): domain Eukaryota; kingdom Viridiplantae; phylum Streptophyta; class Magnoliopsida; order Ranunculales; family Berberidaceae; genus Berberis; species Berberis vulgaris. Next base: position 22,765,429 of record OY747126.1, read on the forward strand.
CAAGATTCTTTTGGATTATTTCTTTTCCTCTATCCATAGCCTCATAAATGTAACTCATACAGGGTTTTTCCTTCGCATCTACTAGCCGTAACACTTCAACTAAATGAGCAAACACTTTGCAAGCAAATTCCACATTTTCCCAAAAGTCATTCCTTAACACTATATTCTCAACCATCTTCCCCTTAGGCTTTGTTGAAAAATTACTAGTCCTCCACTGGGCAAAAACGAACAACATTTGCAGATGACATCTATTATCCCATATACTCTGCAATGTGTAATAGGATGTGGCAAATCTAGTCACACAAGATTTATGTAACTCTTTATTGCCTGTCAACTTCCTCATCATGCTCAAAACCCGCCCATGATTGTAGATGTATACCACAATGGATCTGGCTTCCGGCAGAACTTTATGTATCTTCGACAACTTTTGGCCAAGATCTTGAAGGATTAGATTGACACAATGAGCTGCACAGGGTGTCCAAAAGATCTTGGGATGCTTCCTCTCTAATTCTTTTTCCGCTGCCTTAAAATTGGAGCCATTATCGGTGACAAACTACAACAATAAAATATTCATGCTCGATTAATAAAATTAAAATGCAATTGGTTAATCATTACTTTATTACACAATTATAAAATTACCTGAATAATATTTGCCTCTCCTACATCTGCAATAACTTCAATAATCATCCCAACAATAAGAACAGAGTTTTTGATATACTCCGATGCATCAATAGACTTCAGAAACACGGTTCCTTGTGGACAATTCACCAAAAAGTTGATCAAGCAACGACTCTTTCATCCGTCCAAAAATCAGACATTATGGAGCATCCCTAATTTTCCCAAAACTTCCTTAGAGATCTGACAAATAATTTAGTCTCTTCCAACATATCTCTCAATAGTGTGACTATCATATTATGATAGCTCTGAGCAGGCATACCTAAAGAAGTAAAAATGAATTAATAAATAATAATAAAGTAAACAATATGCATGAACTAATGATCAAAACTTAGAAATAGCTTATTAGTCAAAATATTTACCTCTTCCATACTCTCCAATAGAGTAAATCATGTTTTGAAACTTTGTAGTACGAACAACATTAAATGGCAATCCAACCTCATATGCCCAATCAGCTATAGAAACCCAAGCATTATTTTTTAATTTCTCTTTATGAGGATTGTTTTTATCCAAAGTTGATTGCTTCTGTTTGGCCATGTCAGTCTTTAACATAGTATCAAGTGGGCCCCTCACATTACTACCAACCCTCATCTGGCTACCTCTAATTCCACTTCCACCAACACTTCCACCAACTGGTTGTTCCTCTTCTAATTCTAAATTATCTTATCCTTCTCCACCCAACAAAATGTCGCCCTCAAGAATTTGTGCAACTCTAGCCTTTTCAATTTTTTTCTTTTTTACATTTCGTAATGCTTTAACACACTTCATTCACACATCATTAGGCACATCAAGACATTGTCTCACATTCCCTTTCTTATCTGCAAGATGTTCTTTAAATCTAGGGATTCCAGAACTAACTTGTGTTTTGCAAAACTTGCACCATATCAAAATTTTGTTGCTAGGTACTTTGCATTCTCCCCATTCCCATGCTATATCATCAGATATCCTTTTAAAGTTACTTGATGATGATGTTGAATTGGTACAAGGTTTGAAGTACCTCTAAAAGACATGTCTATCATAGTCATTAGACAATTAGTCAATTTAATAGCCAAATATGAAAAAAAAACACTAAATTTCAAAACTAATCAAAACAAAAGGTTCAAGATAAACACCTGTAAAATTATTGAAGCACGCGGCTTATATGGCATGTTTTCTTTCCTCAAACTTGACAAACCTACAAAAACAAAACAAGAAAAAAAAACTTAGCACAATATAAATAAATGGCATCTATAATTAAACATCATAAGCCGTTAAGCACAATGATCAACAGCAGTGTGACCATAATAATTAAGCACAATGGTCATGTACAAAGTACACCTTACTACCTTAGTGGAAAATGATTGTGTATTGTAAGTTTTAAACATCATAAGCAATTAAGCATAATGATCAACCAGACATGAGACACTGACATTGGTTAATTTTTTCTCGGTGGGTGAAATTAATTCATAATATCTATGTGACCAAGAATCAAGCAAGTTGATCATAATGATTGTAGCTGAAACTGTGATGAGATGACAGACAAACCCAACGTTGTCTTTGTAATTTGTATTGCACTGCTATTTAATTCTTTATTTACTATTTAATTCAATGACAATAATCAGTGGTCTGAAAAAAATCAGTATCTTCAGCAGAAAAATTTCCATTACAATCTTATAGCCATACAGAGACACTTGTATAAGGAGAAATTTCCATTACAATCAGGTAGTCTTCATGTGTACTGGACCTCTTGCTTCATCCTACCCTCTAGTGTGAGAGATGATATCAATAGATTGATGAGAAACTTCCTGTGGTCTGCCTCAGATGTATACTCTAAGACTCCTATGGTTAGTTGGCAATGAGTGTGTAGGCCTTACAATGAGGGGGCTTGGGAGTAAGGTGTATTGAAACCTCAAACAAAGCAGCAATGATGCGCCATGTGTGGAATATAGTCTCTGGTAAGGATAACTTATGGGTACACTGGACCAAAGAAAACTTAATTAGGGACAACCAGTTTTGGGTCATGGACATTCCAAGTGAAGCATCGTGGTGCTGGCGCAATATCCTGAAGTCCAGACAGCAGGCCACTACACCAAAAATGGCCATTAGCAACGGTTTTAAACAGTGGGGGTAACCCATTGGCACGGCTTAAAACCGTGGGCTGTAGAGGCGTCGCTAAATCCTCAGTAACAGCTAAACACCGTGGCAAAATATATGTTAGCCACGGTTTTAAGCCGTGGCCAGGAATAGCTACGGCTTAAAACCGTGGCAAGACCTAGCCACGGTTATAAACCGTGGCAAGACCTAGCCACGGTTATAAACCGTTGCAAATGTTTTAGCCACGGCTTAGAGCCGTTGCAATAGTTAGCCACGGTTTTAAGCCGTGGCAATTTTTTTTTTTTTTTTTTTTTTGCTATCAATCAAACAAAGTAAATGATCCTAACTGAACTATAAAAAACCCAATCCAATATTTGGTTTTGCAGACAATGTTCAGCTCCAACTAAAGCATTAAGTCAATAGGGAAATCACAGTTTTGAATCAAAATTGAGTCAATAATAAAACCTCAATCTTTGTTTCTTTGGTTTCTCAGTAACCCAATTCACAATTTCACAATTCAACTAAATGGATGTTCTTATAAACTACTGATTTCAACTAACCAATGAAAATAAATGATCCCCGCAAACAATAAAAAGCACCTAAACAACAATTGTATTCACAATATTGCAGAGTGTCGCAGCAGCGTGTTCGCATGAAGGCCACTGCATCGCAGCAGCTCAGAACACAGCACAGCAACAGGACGCTCTGCGACGCAACAACGTCCATCAGCCTAACGCGTATCCACCATCTCGCCACGGCCTTACCACCAGTCCAGGCCGCAGCACAGTCCGCAGCAACCAGTGCCCAGTCCTTCCAGTCCGCAGCCTCTCCCTGCTCCGAAAAGGACACTCTATTTTACAGCAGAGTGCCCTGCCAGCACTCGGTTCCAGGACCTACCATTGCCCATTCTTGCTGCGTCTATTCTTCCCCGTGACGTGTGTATACAGACTACTTACCATGACCCCTTCTACTTGGAGTATTGTCTGTCTCATAGGTTCTAAAAGAGGCAGCGGAACTCCAGCATCAACCAATTCCATGGCACTAAAAATGAAGCAAGGAACATGTCAGTTGAACGGATAGGCATAAACCCTCCTGATGAGCTGGTTAAAATGAAGCAAGAAAAGTCTTTACACATAGGAGTTAGATGTGCATAAAACTAATGAAGCAGGTGTCATGAATGACGATGAAGTTTGAATTCAAACATTGATAATTTTTTGAATGGATATAATATTATATAAATTTGTTATACTATGTTTGCTTATGTTTGCAACAAATCGATACTTCTTCACACAACTATGTTTGCTCATGTTTTCTATTCAAGTCATTATCTGCCACTTGGCTAAAGGGAAACATAAATACTAAAGGGCTTGGTTTCAGCTTAGCAAGAAAACTTGCTTGCACCACAAATATGACTTGCGGCGTGATTGCACTGCTCCACTCTGAACCCGTTCCCAAAGCCATTCCCTCCCACCCTTGCAAAGCACCAAGATCTTGCTCAAAGAGTTGCTGCAATACAAACTGCAGACCTCCACCGTGGCTGCATTTTCCACTTCCCGGCAGTATGATCCAGCTAAAAACCGACCCCCAAAATAGGTCCTTACTACATCCTAACTCTGTCATTACAAACCGCAGCCAAGAGACCACCAAACACCTCAAAGAAAACTCCAAACAGTCATCAAAACATAGCTCGAAACCAGAGCATTCTCTGTATTTTGTTGGGTATACATCTCTGTTTTATATACTGAAAAAGCATCCCAAATCCCAAAACTTTACCAAGTAAGAGTATCTCATTGATAAGAACTGAAAACTTGTCATCATAGATTGCTAGCCTCTAAAGGTATTAACATCTTCAATAAAAACCATGTTATAAAACTGAACAAATTATGAGAAAGTGAACTGTAGAGAATATTTAAAGAAGGGAACCCACATCCAAATGGAGAAGCATGTAAGATCATGGTTAGAAAAAGTTTATCCCCTTAACTCTAAAGAAAAAATTTATCCCTTTAACTAATAAAAAATTTATCTGCAATTAAATAACAAAAAACCATAAGCATAATTCAATTAGAACAAAAAGAACTGAAATAACCCATTTCATATAAAGTTCATACCTTTCAAGCCCTTGCCTCACTCCATATGCTGTAACATTTTTATAGAATGCATCCCATATGCACTACCCAAACCAGTTCAACAAGTCTTGAATCCTAACCATTCAAAAAAGAAAACTAAGCAAATTTATTGAGCAATCAATACCAACAATCAAGGTCACCTGGATAGAAGAGTTATCAAAAACATATTTTCTATTTCATTTGCTACCTCTTTTGGATCAGCAAGCATGTTGACAATGGTTGTGTCAATAGCATCTTGGTTCTCAAGTCTTGAGGCTCTAGCTGCATGCAAGACAATAGTATCTTTGTCCATGTCTCTGTTGAAAACCTACAGTGGATATCATTTCAATTTTAAGAGGTGCGAACCGAGTTATGAAAGAATGTAGTGCATTACCTGTCTAGAGCTCAACATTGTCAACACGCTATAAAAATTGTAAATATATATTTATATATACAGGCAGCTCTCTAGATAACAGAAACCAAGTAACCAATTAACAGAAGTGGGGTGTATATCACAACCAAATTGTCATGGTCCTAAACTTTTAAAATGATTTTCCTAGAAATAGCAACTGCACAGCAGTGTATAAGAGGTTCTCTGAGTGTGGCCAAAGCATCCCTTATATCAAGCTCAACTATTAATGGATTATTCATGCTCATCAAGAAGATATGGAGTTGAGGGCACTTGAGGAAGGTCCATAAAGGATATTCCTTTCAACTACCTTCATGTTTCATTGGGATTCAAACTTGATTTTGTAGTTTGTCTTCTTTCATGTATTCATATTTCTAGGTGCCTTTGTGATCTCTCACTCAATTTATACTCTGATTTCTAATGAATATATTGGTATGCTTGATCTTCAAAAAAAAAACATAGCAAACCCATTGGGATTCATAGAACACAACTTGATGCGCACAATATGGCATACACAACCCTATTACAGCTTTGCACACACATACCCATGAGAGAATTGCTGTAGAGATATGAATCCAAGTCCTTCCCTTTGATGCCATGTGAAATAAACAATTGCAATAAGAGCTCGAGTCGTTAGCAAAATGGTGAATTTTAAACTATGTGGTACATGCATGCCCAACACAATGTAATAATCATTCACATTAACTAGGCAAACAATAAATAAGTCGTGTACCTCTATCAGGTTTCGGTCAACAATGAGGCGATTTAGAGTAAGGGTTCCGGTTTTGTCACCGCAGAGAACATCCATTCCTGCCATTTCTTCAATTGCAGTCATCCGTTTTGTGATTTCACCCTTTTAAGAAAATACAGACACAAATTTAAGATTAAAAGAAACCATTACGAAAACAAAGATATGCATTTCTTATGAAAAGCACCCTTTAAGAAAATACAGATATAAATTTCACATCAAAAGCACCTACATATACAGATTTCAGAACATAACTAGGAGAAAATGACGCGGATGTCAATAATAAGATAGTGAATGCACACACACTCACCGTCCTACAGTAGTTTGAGGTAAAAGGACATGAACCCAAATAATTGCAGAAGGAAGCTAAATGCCAGAAAAACACAAATGACAGTCAAAACAGAAAGTCCCAACAACGTCAAAGACAAGTTGGCATAGAATGAACAAGTTACCATCTTAGACTTCTCCTGTTCAAGCTCTTTTTCTTCTTCTGAATCTCACTATTAATTCGATCTGATTCAGCCTAGCATTACTCTGAGCACTGAGGAGGAGACCCCAAAGCTCTTTCATGAACTTTCCAATATTTTTCTCCATGAATCCAGTAATCTGGATTTGAACTTGCTTCCCATTAATCTCCTATATCAAACGGAATAGTCAACACCCACACAAGACACACACACTATAATTGAACCAAAATTAAGAAGAAAGAGAAGCTCACCTTTCCATCTAGAAGACCATATATAAAATTGATAAGAAATTCATCTTCAAACCCAAGAAGCTCAGTCACCCTATGTGCAATCCAAGCCTTGACGACATCCATCTTTACTTTCGAAACATCCACCTACATAAACCCCATAAATAGAATACACTAATATAGAAACTTGTACCTTTGCAAAAAGTCTACAACTCCTTTTCTCTTAGGACATTTGAAGCCCATGGCCTAGAAGAATTTGAGCACGTAGGGAACCCAAAAAATTTTCCTATTCTTCTATGCCTGTGTTTACATAAGCATAGATAAATTAGGAAACCAGAAAATTGAATAAAGGATAACAAATGAAGGTAAAGAGCAGAGAGTCATACTATGTACTTAGTGACAAGAAGGAAAAGTAAGAATGCTTCTCCGATGACTATAGTCTGCCAGTTCCACTGTAATTGGGGTAAAGCATAAATTTTAGTAACTTGCAATCAAAACCCAAATTTGTTAATATATGTCATTAGAAAACAAGGAAATTTTAGGATTTGTGAGAGGTTATGAGGGTTTACCCCATGATGTGTTGAATGAACGACATACTTCATTACAGAAACAATGTCACTTTTCTTTGTAAATTTTTTAATGCCCAAAAAACCTTTAAGCTGTTGAAGGGCAATCGTAATAGTTGTCCCACCCATAAACCCAACAATGGCTGCATGGGAAAGGAAATCTATTAAGAACCCCTAATCTGAAACACATAAAAAACAACATTACTAGTACAGTGGTGAGACAAATCGCCAAGAAATAGCCAGGAAGACGGTTCCTAGAAAGACATAAGTTACCTGAGAAAGCCAAGTGCAGCTTGAGTGACACCGGCGAAAAAAGTAGCAGTAAATGCAAGCCGACGATACTCTTTTGCATTTTTAACTGGATTAATTTCATCCTGAAGGAGAGTCCCTAGCAACAGAGACACCACAGCCACGGGTCCAATGGCAATATCTCTTGAACTTCCCATGAAAGCGTAAATCAATGGAGGAACAAAGCTCGAGTCTAAATACACATCAAGGAACATAAAATAAATCACAAAATCTAACAGACTAAATGAGCAGATGCAAGTTTTTTTCAATCAGAAAAATAACTTACATAGTCCATACTGGGGATCCAGATTAGCAAGCTTTGCATACCCAATGTCCTATTATACACATCAGATAATTGTTAGATTCTGCAGTTCAAATTTTTATTCTTTGAATTAAACAAAGTTATATAGCTACCTGAGGAATGCATAGACTTGCAATAGTGAGTCCCGCAATGAGATCTCCCTTAAATTTAGCTAGAGTGTAATGTCTCCCCCACTCAAGAATAGGAAAAATGGCCTGGATGCCAAGAATGAACTTTCTAGACTTTGGTTGGTCCTTGAAAGAACGCAAAGGGCGAAGAAAGCCTCCTTCAATGTGTTTTTTACATCCTTCAACAAGTTTGTCCTTTGAACGAGCCATTGGAGAAGGTCACTGTCAAAGATGATCACAAATTCTTAAGTTCACCTGTAATGCAACAAAACCAGAAAAATGTGATCAGATAAACCTATAATGCTGCATCCCACAACGATACATATATAATATCAAAATTAATTGTTAAAAGACTAATTGGCAAAACCAACCAGGCCACTATCAGTAATTTCGCGGCATTATCTCCTGCTGATGCACCATCGCTGCACAATAGGAAATGTATGGAAATGAATAAACTAGCAAAAAAAATGTCTTGCAGGTAATATTCCATATGCATAAAGGATAGAGTTTACCTTATGTAAACAGAATATAGCAAAATTGATGCACATGCAGTGTCAGGACCAACCATCCGAGGTTTAACCTAGAGATCTGCTAGGACAAAATGAACTCAAGTCAAATGATTGAACCATCTAGAATCAGCAACAGACCAGTTCGAGTTCCTAGCAAATCCATGCTGCAAAAGAGGGTGAATTTGACGAAGATAAATTTAGGAACAAGAAACAAGGCTGTTGTTTGAAAAAAAAATTGTAAGCATAAACTGTAGAGTTTGTAAAGTAGATCGGCAAGAAGATCCATCAATGCACATACATATTCAAAATGTAAAATATCTATAAACCGAAGGCCATTAAGTGTTAATTAACTAGGTTATAGTGTTGGTTATGCGCTAGTCAGTAATCATGCATCTATTAACTAGCGAGAATAGAAGTACAATGATACTTCAAAAGCAAGGTCATATGAAGATCAGTAGAAACATTACAAGAGACTGGAAAAAAAATATACAAAACCAACCATACCTGTTGGATTGCACCAGGTCCAAACTGTGGGAAACAATGTGGGACTCCTCCACTAATTCACAATTGAAAATGAAGTTAGTATCATTCGTAACCATCTAGGGGCTTAAGAAATAATATTAGCAAAACTCAAAGAAAATAAGTTGAGGTCATGCGAGGGCTAAAGCAAATAACCTGATGGGTTTCTGCCCATTAAATACGGCGTCCGGACGAACATAAAGCAAGTCCTTCCCACTTGGAACTTTCCATGATGTAATGCACCCTCCAAATAAGTAAATCTCTGCCTCACTGGACACAAATGATGTGATCAACACTCCAAGTTTTTAGCATTATCACTATTAATTGTGTGAAGGAAACAAATGCATGAAAAGTATGAAACTATTTCATTTGAATTGAAAGGTAAGACTCCAATGTGGTTGATCAAGAAATTCACAAAACCCATCATTACTTGAACAAATTGAAGGTAAAGAATGTAAATTCAATACCTTCCACCAGTAGAATTCAAAACTACTTTGGGCAAGCTCCCAAGCCCTTCAATGAGTTTGATTCCTTGAGCAGTCTTGGTGTTCGAACTCAAACTGGCAAATGTCACCACATTTTTTCTGAATTACAAAACCAATAGATCATTTAGCCAAACCCCATTATAGTAAACAGATCAAACAGACAAAAAATTACAACTTTTCATCGAAATCACATTGAATTACTCTAGATTAAAGAAATGCCAATAGTAACTTGATTGAATTTAAATAGAGAGAAGAGGGTTTGGTCACCTTGTGCGTCGTGGGCGATTGAAGGATGAGAGGTTTAGAGTCAAAGTAAAACCTTCAATGGGGGTGTAAAACCAGGCTTCATCATCAACAATCTTCTTCGGGAGCGGAGAAATTGATCCATTCGGGGGAAATTGATCCATTCGGAGAAATCTTCTTCTTCTCCTCTTCAGAAATCGAGCTGGAGAAAAGAAGAAAGTGAGTTCTAGGGTTTGCTTTGCTGAAAGAAGAAAAAAAATAAGAAGAAGAGATCAACAAAGAGATCTAACGAATAAGGAGATCTAAAGAAGAAGAAGGAGATCTTACCTTCTCTTCTTCTTCTTCTTCTTCTTCTTCTTCTATCATCCTCTCCTTCATTCGTCCTTCTTCTTCCCTGCTTCGAGAGTCTGTTTCGTCCCTGCTTCTTCTTCTATCGTCCTCTCCTTCTTTCGTCCTTCTTCTTCCCTGTTTCGTCCTTCTTCTTCTTCCCTGTTTCGTCCTTCTTCTTCTTCTTCTTCCCTGCTTCTCCTTCTTTCGTCCTTCTTCTTCTTCTTTCGAGAATCTGTTTTTCATCAAATTTTTTCGCCAAAGCGCGAAAATCTCCCTCCAAAGCGCGAAACCATTTTGGCCAAAGCGTGAAAGTAAAAAAAAAATTAGCTACGGTTTCAAACCGTTGGCATGTTTAGCCACGGTTATAAACCGTTGGCAGTTATAGCCACGGTTTAAAACCGTAGCAACCTCCCACGGTTTTATTATTTAGCCACGGTTTTAAACCATTGGCCGTTATAGCCACGGTTTTTAGCCGTGGCAAATAAACCAACGGCTTAGAGCCGTGGCCACCTCCCCGTAGCTAAACAAGCCTTTTGGTGTAGTGGGCCAACAAGTTGATTGTCCACTCAATTGGAGATGGGAAGAGTACCTTCTTGTGGAAAGACCCGTGGCATCCCTTGGGTATCCTTATCAATAGGTTACCTCAGCACTTCACATACCACTCTCTGCTTCACCGCAATGCCAAGGTTAGTGCACTCATCATAGACAATAGATGGAAAACAATGATGAATGGGAGAGCAGACCTTGCTGATATTTATGAGGAACTAGGCTCGGTTGAATTTGACAGTGCATACAGAGATAAAATTACCTGGATGGGAGGTCAAGGAGGAGAGTTCTCCAACAGTAGTGCTTATCACTCACTGCGACAGAGAGCACCACCAGTTTCCTGGTCCAAGATGGTATGGTTCACAGGTAGGATTCCGAGACACAGCTTCATCACTTCGCTTGCATTGAATAAGGCCCTCAAGACCAAAGACAAGCTAGAACAGTGGAGTGTCATTGCTAACTCAGAGTGCTCACTCTGTAGTGATGAGCCAGAAAGTATAGAGCACCTCTTCTTTAAGTGTAGATATTCATGCTTTGTATGGTCACGGATTCTCCTGCGACTAGGTTATAGGCATCAACCTATGGACTGGCTAGCTGAATGGAAGTGGTGTGAGGCGAAATTCATGGGGAAATCTCCTGGCACAGTGCTTAAGAAACTAGCCCTGAATGCCACTATCTATCACCTATGGAAAGAAATAGTAGGGTGTTTGATTCAAAATTTAAATCAACAGTTGAGCTAGTCCCAAAGGTGATTGTAGATGTCCGATTAAGAGTATTTGTCCTGGATCTTAAGGTGGAAGACAATGCTGATAATCGATGGCTCTTTGATGACTACCGAATTGCAACTCAATACCATATAAGTACTAGCACTTGGCATGCATGGGAGAAGCCTGAACACGGCTGGGTCAAAGTGAATACAGACGGCTCACTAACAGGAACCAGGAGGGCTATGGTGACCTGATTAGGGACCACAAAGGCTTGGTGGTAACAGCGGCAACATGGTCCCAGAAAGGCCAAACAGTGGTCTTGCATGAGTTATAGGGGATTGAGATGGGAATAAAATTAGCTCGCAGACATGGTTATCAGATAGTGGAGTTCAGCATGGATTCAACCAATGCCTTTAAATACATAACCACCACCAAAGTTTCTTCATGGGAAGCAATCCATACTACTCGACGCATCAGGAAGGAGATAAAGAAATTCAAAGAATGCAGGGTCAGGCACGCAGTAAGGGAGACAAACCAGGCAGCAGATAAACTAACTAAACTTCTTCCTAACCATGATGGTGCTAGGGGTAGACAATACTCTAAAATGTAACGACCCTATTCTTACCTATTTTTAGTGGTCTGGGGAGCCCATATAAACCCCCACGCTTGCCTTTCAAAAAAAAAATGCCAATGTGAAAGGCCAAACCTACCACGAATTTTAGCTTCAACAGTACACAATTTTGCTTTGCCGAAAGATCTGAAATCAACAACCTACAAAAGAAGATCTGAAATAAGTTAGTTCGAAATCAACAAAAAAGAAGAAGAAAAAATTGATCTGAATAAAGAAAAAAAATGAGATCTGAAATCAATTTTTTTTTTGCTTTGAAAGAAAAATAAAAAAAATCGAAGAGCAGATCTGAGATGAGCGAAGAAGATGAGATCTAAAGAAGAAGAAGAAGAAGAAGAGATCTAAAAAAGAGGAAAGATCTTACCTGGAAGGAGGGAGGAATCTGTCCGAACTTCGAAATGAAGAATAACAAGAGGAGTTCTTCTCTGCTCTGATTCTCTTAACTTCTTCTTCTTCTTCGTTCTTCTTTTTCTTTCAATTCAATATTTGGTTCTTCTTTCTTCTTCTTCTTTCGTTCTTCTTCCAGTTCCAGTTCCAGTTCCAGTCCTTCTTCTTCGTTCCTCTTATTCTTTGCTGTGCAACTGATCGAAATGATTAGGTTTTTTTTTCAATCTTATATAAACGGTAAATCGGTGGGTCAAATCGGCCGATTATGCGGCGACTCGCCGATTTTTTGCGGTGAGTCTGTGAAGCCCTGCCGATTTTTACTCAATCTGGAACGGTCTAGTCCCGATTTCTGATTAATGAGTGATTTAATAACATAGCGTGGGGACCAACCTACGGCACGAGACTCCCATTATGCTGCACTGAAACTGATAGAATGTTCCCAGATCCAACCAGGTCACGCAGAGCAATTTGAACTAGAGCCAGGCCGAGTGACTGCAAAAGCATCACCGTCAAACGACATAAGAGCAATTTGCTCTTCAACACGGCGGAACGGAAAGATCGAGGCAAGCGGGGATACAACCCCCAAAATTCTATTGGCTCGAAGATTAACACCCTTACAAGGTTTACTTTTTAGTAACCTCTGTAAACATCAGCGAAGCTCAACAATCCGTTGAGAATACCAACGATCCACAATGGCCGTCTAAATTCACTTCAAGGCCAGGATCAATTTCTCTCCGTCAACGATCAGTTTATGTCAGTTGTTTACTCCCTTTCCATAGTCAATGTAGAGTTTTAGTTCTTAAAGACTTATGTGATTTGCAATCATTTAAGAAATAAAGAAAGAATTACGAAACAAACTCTATTGATTACTGGAAAGATGTAACAACAAGCACCCAGAGGCGGATATAAAAGACTACATACTACAAGCATCTGAATCCGGTACGACATGGAGTAAAGATAGACAATCTAACTACGTGACAGTGTTCTAAAAAGCGCTAGAAGGTGGGCGGGCAGCGAGCAGGTGCCTAGGCGGTTTTAGATTTTGTATTAGAACTTTAATAATTTATAATTGTTAAGCATAATACCTTATAAATTACATCCAATTTAATGCTAAGATACATATGAAAAATTTATAAATATGAAAAATTAACAATCATGAACAAAATTTATTAAAACTCAAATGACTGAAGTTGGTCATGATGGGTACTTTATACAAAGTTGCATTTGTGGACAAATATCCAAACCTAATCTTTTATTTTTCTTCAAATTGCATGAAAAACCTCAGTCATGTTTGATAAAATCTACATTACTAAATTTGGTACTGCCAGATCCTTTGAAAATTCCATTAAGTAATCATCAATTGTTACATTATGACGTATACTGAATAAAAAACAATTAAATTGTTTCTTTCCAAAAAAGTGGAAAAAAAAAAAGAAAAATAAGAACACAATCAGTCTTCTTAAAAAAAAAACCCCCGCCCAGACCACCTAGCCTGCCCACAACCTGCCTAGGCGCCTACCCAATTTTTCACCCCGCCCAACCATTAATATGGGCATTTCTCTAACGCCTAGCGCTTAGGCGCCGCCTAGGCCATTTTTTAGAACAGTGCTACGTGAGGAGATCAAAAGAAAGCAAAGCTATCCGAAGTAGGGCATCTGAGCTCTTCGGTGTAAGCTATACGCAAGCAACAACGAAGATATCCAAATGAGCGTCGCTCGACCCCTTCCCAAAATCAAGGACAAAGTGGCAGAGGGGCCTGAAAGCATAGAGCCAGAGGCGATTGCTCCATCGAATCACCCAAAAAAAAGTGACCAGCCAACAACGATACAAACCTTACAACAGATGGCTGACTTCCTCAAAAGGCATCCTACATCCTTGCAGACTTCCTCAAACGAATTTGAGCCCGCTGAGGGAGGTGGAAGAAGGCAGATGAGGATGGCCGCAAGTGACAAAGCAGTCACGGTCTCGCAACGCTGTCAAGCGAGGACACTTTTCACATGCGCGGTACCTGGGGTGACTGAGATATACCACCCCCGAAAGCATCACGCATCGGATAACACTTCGATCAACCATAAGTTTGCAGCGAGAATCGTATACATGTGGATGCAATGGCACAAGGTAACACCAAGGCTCATCTCGTGGGAGGAAATCCGTACTACTCCGCAATATGAGAAGAAAATTATGAAATCTCAGCGGATAAACTACGTGCCAACCCAGAACAGGTGACCACGCGTAACAACGATTATCACCGTGCCCAATCCGTGCAAAAGTCAGAACATTCGAAGACTCCTGTGATGGAGATCTCCCTTCAGCCTTTGGAAAACCCAAATCATTTTCTTCAAGCAAGAACATTATAGGAGAAACGCTCTGTAGAAGATAGTGCCTACAACGATTGAGAAACACCATTATATAGATATTATGGTTCACCAAACGGACGCTTCAGCATTGAATACTGTATGAAAAACAAGGAGATGACGGTTCCCAAGGAAACTGCATAGTTACGTTCGTCCAATTAATGGCGCTGCATGCAACCCCATCAAATGTGGGGGAGTAACCGATACTCAACCGTCTCGCAGCTTGCATCGTACATGTGCCACCGCGCGATCTATTCCATACATGTAGCGTAATCGTACATGAAACCCTAGCCCTTCCTCTGCGAGCCCATGGGCTCAACCTACTATTCAAACAATATTCCATCACCTGCCTGGCGCGAGCACTAGAAATCTTGATCAACTCTGACATACAGATCATACCTATGGAGACTCTCTCCAACCAGGTAAGCTTAGTTAGCCAAGGCTGATGACGATGGCTTCTAATTCATCCCGACACCTAGTCCGTCTATCATGGATCCCAATGGTTTAGGAAGTGGGAGTCTAATCAGCGCTATCATGCCTGGTGACGACGCCTCGCCAGGATCATCACCCCTTTCGGGGTCAATGATTGTCGAACCTAATCAGGTAAGCCTAGCTGGTGACGACTGGCAACGAATGGTTCTAATCAAAGCCCAGACCTGTAGCCCCCACTGCGCACGCGTAGATGGTTTGCAAGGCGGGAGCCTAGTCTGTCCCGAATTGATTACGATGGCTCGCCGCAGGACCACTGTTTTTCCGCCTGGTCACCGAATTACAAAGCCCAGACTAGTAGCCCCCACTGCGTGGGTGTAGATGGTTTGGAAGGCAGAAGTCTAGTCAGTCCCAAACTGGTTTTGGCGGCTCGTTGCAGAACCACTGCTTTTCAGCCTGGCTGCCGAATTACAAAACCCAGACTTGTAGCCCCGTTGCGCGGGCGTAGATGGTTTGGAAGGCGGGAGACTAGTTAGTCTCGAACTGATTCTGATGGCTCGCCACGGGACCACTGCTTTTCAGCTTGGCCGTCGAATTACAAAGGCCAGACCTGTATTCCCCACTGTGCGGGCGTAGATGGTTTGGAAGGGGAGAGCCTAGTCAGTTTCAAAATGGTTTCGACGGCTCGCTGTGGGACCACTGCTTTTCAACCTGGACATCGAATAACAAAGCCCAGACCTGTAGTCCCCACTGCGTGGGCATAGATGGTTTAGAAGGCGGGAGCTTAGTCAGTCCTGAAATGATTCCAACGGCTCGCCGCGAGACCACTGCTTTTTAGTCTGGCCGTTGAATTACAAACCCCAGACCTATAGTCCCCATTGCACAGGCGTAGATGGTTTGAAAGGCGGGAGCCTAGTCAGTCCCAAACTGATTTCGACATCTCGCTGTGTGACCACTGTTTTTCAGCCTGGCCGCCGAATTACCTACCCTGGACTTGTAGCCCCCATTGGGTGGGTGTAGATAGTTTAGAAGGTGGGAGCCTAGTCAGTCCCGAACTGATTCTGACGGCTTGTCACAGGACCACTGATCTTCAACGTGGCCACTGAAAACCCCAAAATTTGCAGCTTGATGAGCATAGGTGTAGATGATTTGGAAGGTGGGAGCGTAGTCAGTCCCAAACTATTTTCGATGGCGTGCCACGGGGCCAATGCTTTTCAGCTTGGTCGCTGAACACTTTCGCCTCGAACTTGTAGCCCTCATCGCGCGGGAATAGATGGTTCGAAAAGTGAAAGACTAGTTAGTCCTTGACTA
Organism: Berberis vulgaris; assembly: GCA_963556465.1. Classification (NCBI taxonomy): domain Eukaryota; kingdom Viridiplantae; phylum Streptophyta; class Magnoliopsida; order Ranunculales; family Berberidaceae; genus Berberis; species Berberis vulgaris. The sequence goes on from OY747126.1 coordinate 22,781,864, forward strand.
ATGTTGACGGCTCGCAATGGGACCACTTCTCTTCAGCATGGTCGCCATATCCTTATTATCCATACCTGTAGTCCACTATGTTTGGACATAGATGGTTCGAAAGGTGGGAGCCCAAAGCAGCTCGCCACGCGACCACCGCTCTCCTAAAAAACAACGGTCGCAAAGATAAATCCCAGCTCAGTCAGTGTCTTCACGCTCAAACGAACCAACATTCTATTATCAGCAAAGGCCATTCATGCCGACACATATATCGTCCAGCCAGTGCCCGGATAAATGCCACATAGAATGTCAACTCGAGCTTACGACGCCTAACTCGTTACAAATGCTCCAACGCATATGCTTGACTATCACAACTCGCCTATGGCAGCAGCCGCAGTCGACAAATTAGACAAGCAAGAAAAGCTTCCAGCAGCTTACCTTAAGGACAAGACACATCTCGGGTAATGCAACCCTTGGCTAATTTGTCCGTGACATGTCCACTATCGGACATGGCTATGCAATAGTGACTCTGAGTCATTCGCAACGCAAACGGTCAAGCTCTTGACAGTAGACAGACCACTTGACTTCCTATCGATCCAACCAGCCTATGCCAAAATAAGACAACAAGGCGAAACAGAAAACACACAATAGGGATAACAAATGCTAAACAAGTGCAGAACGCAGTCAAGATAAAACTGTTTTCATTAACAAACAGAGCAAAATGGGTACAAGTATACAAAGTTTACTACTTATCAGGAGAAGGTACAGAAACATAAGAGCTAAGCTTAACGGAGGAAGGAGCAGGGGTCGCATCCATACGCGCCACGACCTGAACATCAGAGTCAGAACAACCCTCTTCGTCTGACGACGCAAAGGCAACGGACAAGTCCACATATGAGACTTTTTTTTGAAAGGCAAGCGTGGGGGTTTATATGGGCTCCCCAGACCATTGAAAAAAATAAGGAATAGATTGGTTACATTCGTGCATATTTTCTACCTCTAACATCATCAAATACAATCTTCTTAATATCTTCCGCAAAAGAGCTTGGAATGATCTCAACAAACTCATGATTTGGTAATAGTTTTGCTAGTTTATTCGCTGCCTGGTTTTTCAGTAGTAAGGTACTTGAAAGCAATGTTGGAGTCCATACTAAACTACACTCTGTGTAATGCATGTCTCTGGGCTAGTTTAATACCCAATTCAATCCTCTGTAACTCATGAAGAAGGACAGTTTTCGCTCTTTGACTCCCTGCCCCGGCTGCCACCACCACTCCATCATGGTCCCTAATCAGTGTTGCGTAACCCCCTTTAGTTCCTGTGAGTGAGCCATCAGAGTTTAATTTAAACCAGCCTTGTTCAGGCCGCTGCCATGCATGTAGGGTGAATGGTCTTGTATGGAATTGCACCTTAAGTCTCCAATTGTCAAAGAGTTGCCTATTATCTGCATTATTTTCAACTTGAAGGTCCAGGACTGAAGCACGTAATTTGACATCCTCAATTATCTTAGTCTCCACTTCAATAGCTGCTCTAAACTTGGACTGAAAGAGTCTACAGTTCCTCTCTGTCCAGAGGTGATATGTGGTTGCATTTAGGGCAAGCCCTTTTAGCACACTACTTGGTGAGGTACTAGAAAATTTGAGCTCACACCATCTCCACTCAGCAGCCCAGTCCATGACCTGGTGCTTAAAGCCCAATTGGAGAAGAATGCGCATCCATATGAAGCTAGAGTACCTGCATTTGAAGAAAAGGTGCTCTTCACACTCTATTTTGTCACTACATAGTGGGCAAAGAAACCGTTCAATAACTCCCCATTTCAGCAATTTATCCTGGGTTTTAAGAGCCTGATGCATTGCTAACCAGGTGATGAAACTCTCTAGGTAATCTTCCAGTGAACCACACTAACTTGGACCACGATACTGATTGTGATCTTCTTATCATTGAGTGATATACGCTCTTGTTAGAGAACTCCCCATCTTGGCCCCCCATCCAGGTGATTACATCTTTGTGTTTAGTGTCTATTTCCACCATTCCCAGATCTTCACATATGTCTGTAATGTGCATTTTTTCATGCCTTCTGATGTCCCATTGATATTGTGAATAAGCGCACTGACTGTTGCATTGCGGTGTAGTGATGAGTGGTACGCTAGGTGCTATGGGAATCTGTTTAGTAGGATACCCATAGGGTGCCATGGATTTTTCCACAGTTTAGTATCCTTTCCATCTCCAATAGAATGGACAATGAGTGAGCTAGCCTGACTTCTGCACTTGAAGATATTACGCCAGCACCAGGAAGCCTCATTTGGTATATCCATAGTCCAGAAATTTTTGTCTTTGATTATGTTGGCTTTAGTCCACCGTACCCATAGGTTATCCTTGTGTAAAACGATATTCCATACATGCCTCATCATTGCTGCCTTGTTTGATGTTTCAATGCACCTTATGCCCAAGCCTCCCTCATTGTAAAAATTGTAGATACGTTGCCAGTTAACCATAGGTTTCTTTGTGTAGTTATCAGAGCCTGACCATAGAAAGTTCCTCATTATTGTTATTATATCATTACGGACACTAGTAGGCAGAATGAAACAAGATGTCCAATAGACATGGAGACTGTTCAGAACTGCTTTTATAAGGGTGACTCTACCTTCATATGAGAGTGTCTTGTTCTTCCATGATTGGACTCTCTTCCAGAATCTGTCTATCAATGGAAGGCATTGATTGTAATCCAATTGAGAAGATATCAAGGGGAGACCCAAGTACCTTACTGGAAGCACCTCTAAGTTAAAATCGAGACATCTAGTTATCAACTGAAGTTCTTCACTAGGAACCCCAGATGCAAACAAGTTGCTTTTAGAGCAATTGATAGCCAATCCAGTACATGACTTGAATGTCCTTAGTGCCTCTGTTAGTGCCATTCCAGACCTAGTATTCCCCTGGAGGAAGGCTAGTAAGTCATCTGCAAAGCATAGATGGGTGACTTGTGGAGTGGTGCACTTAGGATGCGTCCCGTACTCTCCTACTTCCACCTTCTCCTTGAGAATTAAGTGAAGAATTTCCATTACCAGAACAAACAAGTATGGTGACATCGGACACCCTTGTCTTATGCCTCTCTTGGCCTTGATGAACCCTTTAGGAGACCCATTGACAGAGATGGAGAACCTAGGTGTCGTGATGCACACCTTCACCTAGTCAATGAACAAGTTAGGGAATTGCATTTTCCGCATGACATGCTCAATTGTTTCCCATCTAACCGTATCGTAAGCCTTCCTAAGGTCAATTTTAGCAGCGCATCTAGGTACTCCCTTGTCTCTGTGATAATTCCTGACTAGTTCATGAGCTAGTATCACATTATCATGAATGGATCTGCCTCGTATGAATGTTGACTGATCTGAACTAACCAGCCTATGAATGACTTTCTTCATCCTGTTTGTCATGATCTTGGTAATGCATTTGTACAAGACATTGCAACAGGAAATCGGCCTGTAATCAGCCAAGTAAGAAGCATTAGTAACCTTAGGAATCAAAGTAATACATGTAGCATTTACCTCCCCAAGCAGCTTTCTGTTTTTGAAGAAATTTTGTACTACCCTTGTAAAATCATTTCCTATGACCCTCCATGATGTCTTGAAGAAAAGTAAAGAGAAGCCACCAGGGCCAGGGGTCTTCTCTGAGCCTATGGAAGCAAGTGCTGATTTCATCCCTATTCACCTCTTGAATCAACTCGAAGGCCTCCACTGCATTGATTGTTCTTTCAGGTTGCAAGCCATCTATGGTTGTTGTATCATAGGCACTTTGGTCTCCAGCAAAAAGCTCTTCAAAGTACTGAATGCATTCCTGCTCTATGTCCTTCACGTCTTCTAGTTTTTCATTCTGAGAATTGTATATTGCTCGTATCTTGTTTTTTGACCTCCTTTCACGCAAATGCTGATGGAAATAGGTGACATTCTCATTACCTGAGAGCATGTGCTTTGCTTTAGCTTTTTGCACCACCTCTGATTCTGCATTACGGGCTGTAATTGCATATTTCTTAACTGCCAATTTTTCAGTAGTTGCAAGAGTAGAATTAAGAGGATCCATCTGTAATGAGCTCTGTGTTGTCTCCATGAATTGTCTAGCTGCAATGACACCACTACTGGCATTAACAAAGTTGTTCTTCCTCCACTCCGTCAGTAGTCTTTTAGCAATTTTTAATTTATGTACGAAATAGTATGTTGCATTACCATTCTCTGTCTGGCCCCAGGCATCTTGTATCACATCCATATAGCCCCTCTCATGCACCCAGTAGTTGTAGAACTTGAAGGGGATAGGTCCCGGATTCCTGTGCTCATAGATGGTTAGGACTACTGGAGAGTGGTCTGAAACCCCTGGGTTGAGGAAGTCCACCTCAGAGTTAGGCATGTCTATTAGCCATTCATGATTAATCATTGCCCTGTCGAGTTTGGACATGACTCTATTTGCACCATGCTATTTATTGCTCCATGTTTGGAAGCATCCCTTGTACTGGCAATCAAAGAGTCTTGACTTCAAAACACATTCTGCAAGGTCCATAAAATGTTCTGGCCTTATCTCTTCCCCTCCTACTCTTTCCCGTGAGTTTAGTATCGAATTGAAATCACCCAATACGGACCATGGCAGTTTGTTGTTGACTGAAAAAGTTTCAAGTTCAAGCCATAACTCCTTCCTGGTTGTATTGTAGCTGCTACCATATATGAAAGTTAAGATGCATGTGAAACCATTCGGCCAAATGGCATTCAGAAAAATGGTCTGTTCTGACCTTGACACTACACCGATGTTTACTGCTTGAGGGTCCCAAAGGACCCAGATTCTCCCTCCCTGGACTATGTCGCTATTGTCCACTACTTGCCAATCACGTACCAGTTCCTTTTGTATATTTTCTCTCTTTTCATTGCTAACTTTTTTCTCCACCAAACCTATGATACTAACTTTCTGCTTGTGTATTAGTTTCCTCACTTCACTTTTCTTGAAGGGGTCATTAAGGCCCCTAACATTCCGGCATGCTGACTTAATCATCTAAACCTTCAGGTTGTGAGGTTCCACCAACACTAGGTTAGATTCATCATGTCCTAATGTGTGCTTAGGTGCTCTAGTGATTTGAGTCTGTTTAGGCTTAGGATCCAGTGTTTGTAGGACATCAAAAGGATTGCATTTACTCCTCAAATTATGAATTATGGCCTGGGTCTGTTGCTGCTTTCTAGTCCCAGTCTCCAACCCCTTACTAGTAGCTCCCTGAGATGATTTTGGTGTTGTCTCCTTGCGGCGTCCAGTAGCTTTCACTGTACTAGGTGCTATTGATTCCTTATCAGTCTGGCTAGATGCAATTGATTCCTTATCAATCTGGCTAGGAGTTTCCTTGTCTACTTGACTGGTAGATGGTGCGGTCCTTAGTGGTTGGGTACTTGTTTCTTGTGCACTGGCTATTGGTTTTTTCCCATTGTCTTCCATGACTTGCACTTCGACCTCAACTCCTTGCATAGGAGGTTGCTCATTGGTTTCCAAATTTTGCACATTCGCCTCCACTGGCTGCACATCAACAATAATGTCTACTTCTGTAACGACATTGTTCTCATTCTCTGTTACATTCATGTTATCATTCTGCTTATCAGTTTGCGTTCCATTCTGTGATATAACAAGTGCTACACTTGGCACACCACTCCCAACTTCCACATTCTGCCTGGTTTGACTTGGCCTGTCAATTTGAGTCCCATTTGGATGGTTGGTTTGCACCTCATGGTGTGTCTCATTCTGTATGTCCTTATTGGGTGTACTCTTCACCTCTTCCTATTTACTAGTATCCTTTCGTCTACTAGTAACTTTGGTCCAGCCCTATGATACTTCATAACTCTATTTTCCCTGATTCTCTTGATGCTTCCAGTATTTTGCAGTTGGCTTGGTAGAATCCTTTTGCTTTGGGCACTTAGCAGAGTTGTGACCAAAGGCCACACAGTGTTTACACCTTTCAGGTTTCCAGGAGTAATCAACTTCCACTCTGGTGGACCTCCCATCATCAGAGACTACCTTACTTCAATTGGGAACTTACTATTTGAGGCCATCTCAATGCAAACCCTTGCAAACGAGAGCCTAGTCCTTTGCTCAGTTGCTTTGTCTAGCATTAGAGGTATTCCTTTTGCACTAGCAATAGCCTGCAATCCTTCAGGGCTCCAAAGAAAGAGAGGAACTTTCCTCAAGTTGACCCAAACAGGGACTGAATTAAGCACTTCAACATCATCTTCTATGTAAGGTTTCCATGGCCTGATGAGGAATAATTTGCTTGCTATGTGTACTGGTCCCATTTCTAGGACGTGCATCTTGTCTGATTCATTAAGAAACTTGAATACAAATGCCTTTTCGCCATAAACAGACATCTCAAAACCATTTTTTAAACCCCATATACGCTTCAATGTTTCATAAAAAAAGTTGTATGAGAGTCTCTTACCTATAAAGTTGCCTATTATGTACTGTTCGCATTCGACCAATCTCTTATTGTGTTCTGCAACCTTGATCTGCACCACGGCTTGGCCATCGACCATAGATGGAGGAATGTAGGACAACCTAGTTGTTCCATGTTCTTTGCGACTAGCAAACAACGATGCCCAACTTACTTGTTTGGGTGTAGTTTTCTTGGATGTGGCGGCCGTAGGATCTGCATGGTTGCCATTCATATCCGTTGTTGCATCTAGGAGCATTAGGTCTGGGGAAACAGCCTTAGCAGCATTGCTATGTTCATCGGTATTGTTCAGTCCTAGGTTTTTCGTGTCCCCTCTCGACCTTTGTAGCATCTCCATGAGGGGTAGTGAAGCTGCTAGCAGCCTGTGTATTGGTTGGAATCATCCTTGTGGGATAGAAACAGTAAACACCATTAGCATACGTTCAAGATTTGATCACAAAGCAAGGTTGCCTCACATATGAGATCTTATATCGGCCAAGATCCCATTCCGGATGCTCCTCTTCATCAGCGTTAACAGCTCCAACCTGCCGTGTACGACCCAGTGAAACTCGCACTTGCAGAAGCTCTTCCTTTCGTGCCTTAGCGTCAACAAGCACACGCTCCAACAACTCCAACTTGCCAGTCAACACATCAACCTGAGACTGAGCTCGTGTGTCTCTAATTCGAGCTGATCCTCGACCTTCCTTGCCTCCCGAATATTGAACTCCACATCGAACTCTAATTGCTGCTTCCGAGCAGCCCAGCTAGCCTCCATCAGGGCATTCTCTTCAGCTAGAGACCGCAGTACCGAACGCGCCTCAGCCGCTGCTTTCTGCATGACTTATAACTCTCGGCGGGTTTGATCCAACTCCTGCTTGAATTTGTCTCTCGTAGACACCGCCTCCGCTAGATCACGCTCAAGGGCTTCCAAACGAACCCTCTGAGTCTCAGCAACCATGGCCAACTGTTCTGACCTCTTCTCTTCATCCTGCTTCCTTAGTTGCTGAATTTCATAAAGCGCGTCAAAATACAACGCTTGCATGTGTGAGAAGACACGCTCCATGGTGTACACCCTTTCACGAGCTACCTCGACTTTTGTTCCATCAACGGCCACCTGGCTCAAGTAAGACATATCCAGCATAAGGTACTTTAAACCTGTGTCCATACGCCCTTCTAGCGTATCATCCTCGGGTTTTGGAGCGTAATCGATTAGCCAACTATGACGCCTACTTATATGCTTCCACGAAACATTCCTCGTCAACCTCCCGATGACAAACCTGGGTACTCATGTTTATTAAGTTCGGTGCAAACAGACTTATCTGCGCATCCGGATGAAGCTCCTCCGGATCAGGAATTACACCGGCGCCACCCTTCACAGTTGCCACTGTTCCCAGGTTCTCTTCGCAACTTTTATCTTGTCACGAACAATCGTCTTTTTAGTGCGAGACGACTTAAATAGGATCCGGAGGAAGGGAAGGAAGCGAGTTATCCAAAGGACCCTCCAACACCTCGTGCTATGGCCTAGAACGAACGGTGAACAATAAGGACTACAAGAAACTTGGCTTGTGTCACAACGGCTTCTATCGGACAACACACCAATAAGACGACCAAGCTCCAGAACCTAAGGCGGATCTTCACGGGAACCTTCTATCAAAACAGTCCCTCGCAAATAGGCGCTCGTAGAGGCCGCCATTGCAACCCTCATCAACTGCACACTCAAAGCTTCCACCTGCGCAGCACTGACATTTAACATGTCGTCGACCCCTGCAAATAGCAGATAGTCTTTTTCCCAGCTAGATACATTGGCCTCCGCCCTGACGGGCCGATCGGACTCGCGTTCTTCACTTACTGGAGCGGGTCGTGTTGAAGACAACCAGTTCTGATGCTAGACCTGTTCGAACTCGCGAAGGAGGCAAGCGTCTCAGACGACTCCTCTATGTCGGACAACACAGGAGTTTTGGCCCTTGCAGCCTTCCTCTTCCTAAAATGGGCCCCATCTTCAAGTTTAACTCGCGATGTTCGGTAAAGAGTGGGGGGGCACGTGTCAGTTGTCCCACAGCCCACTGCGAACGAAGTTGGGAATGCATATAACATCCTCCACGTTCCTTATAGACAAGCCACAAAACATCTCCTTAGTGTTTTGCTCCTCTAGAGTAAGAGGAGTAGTGGGAAACCATCCTGTGAAGAAGCACGAGCAACGATTAGCACGCAATCAAGCACAACAAAACTAGAAGAAAAAGTTGTACTTACGGAGTGGTCTGAACTCCCGCTAGAGCGGACGACCCCTGAATTGGAAGTACTTTGAATCCGCGGGGGCTAAGAAGCAATACTTTTGCCAAAACTTGAAGTCATCTGGAAAATTCTCGAAGCAAGCCGGTGACATCATCTTATAGACGGCGTTACTCTTCAACCGAAGAGGAGTCAGCAACTGGATCACTCATTGAGTCACGCGGGCGCCAACTTCCTTCGCCCTAATCAGAATGACAAGGATGATCCGATATCCATTAGGCCCCAGCTAGGCTTGAGTAATCCCCAAGAAGTCCAAGAATTCCCAAATCACATCAAGAATGGGAAAGCGTACTCCGGTTTGAAGCATCCCTGGTGCAAGCAGATGAACCTCGTCGGTGGTGACATAGGCGTCTGATCACCCCTCAGAACAGACAACGGCAGGTCCTCAGGGACCCCAAACTTCATACAGATCTTAACAAGGTCAGGTTTAGAAAACAACCTATCTTCAAAAAACTCAAGGTCCCTGGCCAAGGTTGCGTCATCAAGAAGGTTTTGTTGAGCCATGAAGAAAAACAATCTTTTTAGTCAGAAGATGAATAGAGCAATATCTTCTTAAGCAAATAAAATAAAAAGGTCAGACTTCGCATAACGGGTGACCTAAATAGGGATTAGGTTTTCGCCTCCTTTCCATTGAACCGACGCATGTTCATTAAATACAGCGCGCGGCTCAAGCAACGATCAGACTCAATCATCATGAGCGGTGTATCTTTTCAAATTATGACTTAGTGAACCGATGTAACGGCCCACTAACTCGGGGGAGTAGCTGATGATACACCAAAATGGTCACATCCTTGAGCCATACATGTGTCATGATGATCTCGAGGAAACACGGGCCCCAGCGTCAACCCTACCTAATCCGGCCCGAGCGGGTGTAGATAATCTAAAAGGTGGGAGCCTAGTCAATCGCGAGCTGATTCCGACGGCTCGCCACAGGACCATTGTTCTTCAACGTGGTCGCCGAAAACTCCCAAATTTGTAGCTTGATGCGCACAGGTGCAGATGAATTGGATAGTGGGAGCCTAGTCAGTTCTGAACTAATTTCGACGACTTGCCACGGGACCACTGCTTTTCAGCCTTGTCGCCGAACCCCTTTTACTTGAACTTGTAGCCCTCACCACGCGGGTGTAGATGGTTTGAAAGGTTGAAGACTAGTTAGTCCCCGACTGATGTCGATGGCTCGCCACGGGACTACTTCTCTTCAGCGTAGTCGCCAAATCCTTACTCCCCGAACCTGTAGTCCATATTGTTCGGACAATAGATGGTTCGGAAGGTGGGAGCCCCAAGCAGCTCGCCACGCGACCACTGGTCTCATACGAAACAGCGGCCGCAAAGTCAAATCTATCTAAGTCAGTGTCTTCACGCTCAAATGGACTGGCATCCTATTAACAGCAAAGACAACTCGCGCTGACACAGATCATCCGGCTAGTGCCCAAATAAATGCTACATAGTGTGTCAGCCCAAGCTTACGACACCTTACTCGGCACAAACGCTCCAACGCGTACGCTCGGCTATTGCAACTCGCCCATAGCAGCAACTGCAGCAGCCAATCATACAGGCAAGGCGAGCCTCCAGCAGCTTACCTCGAGGACAAGACAACAGCCCGGGCAAACCAACCCCAGGCTAAACTATTCACAACATGCTTGCCATCAGACATGACTATGCAACAGTGACTCTGAGTCATTTGCAACGAAAACGGTCAAGCTCCTGGCAGCAGACAGACCACTCGACGTCCTAATGATTCAATCAGCCTATGCCAAAGCAATACGACAAGGCGAAACAAAATACATACAATAGCGGCAACGAACACAAAACGGGTAAAACTGTTTTCATTAACGGTCGAACAAAATGAGTACAGAATACAGAGTTCACTCCTTATCAGGGGAAGGTACAAAAATAGAAGAGCTAAGCTTAGCGGAGGAAGGAACAGGAGTCGCGTCCACACACACTACGGCCTGGGCATCAGGGTCCAAACTGTCCTTCCGTCCGATGACGCAAAGGCAACAGACAAGTCTTCATACGACATCTTTTTATAGCGGCCCAGATTGCACTCTGGATACTCATTCATTGGTGCCAGCAACTCCAGCCTACCGTGTACGACCCAGCGAAACTCGGATTTGCCTTGTTCCTGCAAAAGCTCTTCCTCTCACGCCTTCTATTCAGCAAGTTCACGCTCCAACTGCTCCAACTTGCCTGTCAGCGCATCAACCTGAGACTTCTTTGTCGCCACTACTTTTCACAACACTGAGCTCATGCCATTCCAATTCGAGCTGGTCCTTGGCCTTCCTTGCTTCTCGGGCATTGAACTCCACATCAGATTCCAATTGTTGCTTTTGAGAAGCTCAACCAGCCTCCTTCGAAGCATTCTCTTCAGTAAGAGACCACAGTTCAAAGCGCGATTCAGCCACAGCCTTCGCGTCTTGGTAGACCCGATTCAACTTCTGTTTGAGTCTGTTTCTATCAGACACCACCTCTGCCAGTTCAAGCTCAAGGGCCTCCAGACGAGCACTCTGAGTCTCGGCAGCCATCGCTGACTATTCTATCACCTTTTCCTCGGCCTCCTTCTGTAGCCGTTCAATTTCATAAAGCGCATTAGAGTACAACGCCTGCATATGTGAGAAGACACGCTCCATGGTGTATACCTTCTCACAAGCAGCCTTGACTTCCATCCTAGCAATGGCCACCTGGCTCAAGTGAGACATACCCAGCATAAGGTACTTTAAACCCTTATCCATACACCATTCTAGCGTATCCTCCTCGAGTTTCGGAGCGCAATCCATCAGCCAGTTGTGACGCCTGCTTATATGCTTCCTCGAAGCATACTCCACATCAACATCTTCATGCCAAACCTGAGTGCTCATCCTTACCAAGTCTGGTTCAAACAAACTTATCCGCGCATCCGGATGAAGCTTTCCCGGATCTAGAATCACGCCTACACCACCTTTCGCAGTTGTCATTGTTCACGAACAGTCGACCCTTTAGTGCAAGACAGCCTGATGGGATCCGAAGGGAGAGGAGGAAGTAAATTATCCAAATGACCCTCCAACACTTCAAGTTGTGGCCTGGAAAGAGACGGTAAACAATGTGGACTACATGAAACTTAGCCTGTGCCACCACAGCCACTATCAGATAGCACACCAATGAGACGATCAGATTTCACAACCTTAGGCGGATCTTCACAGGAGTCTTCTATTGGAACAGTTTTGCGCAAATCAACACCGGTAAAAGCCGCCATTGCAATCCGCACCAGTCGCTCATTCAAAGCTTTGGCCGACGCTTCACTAAGATTAGACCTGTTTTCAACCTCTGCAAACATCAGGTAATCGTTCTCCCAGCCGGATACATCAGTCTCTGCCCTGGCGGGCCAGTCAAACTCGCGTTCTTCTCTCGCTAGAGCGGTTTGTGCTGAAGGTGATCCAGTTCTGACACAGGACCTCTTCAAACTCACGAAAGAGGCAAGCATCTCCTCCACGTTAGACAAAACAAAAGCTTTGGTTCCAGTAGCTTTCCTCTTTCTAGAAGGGGCCCCATCTTCAAGCTTAACCCGTGATGCTCGGTACAGAGTGAGTGCTACATGCAGTTGTCCCACAACCTATTCCGGATGAAGTTGGGGACACTTATGATATCCACCATGTTCCTCGTTGACAAGCCACGAAACGTCTCTATAGTATTTTGCTCCTCTAGGATAAGGGGAGTAGTGGGAAACCGTCCTGCGAAAAAACACCAGCAACAATTAGCCAACCTGTAATCAAGCATAGTAGAGTCAAGAGAAAAAGTTACACTTACGAAGCGGCCTTAACTATCGTTCGAGCGAACGACCCTTGAACTGGAAGTACTTTGAATCCGCAGGGGGCAAGAAGCAATATTTCTGCCAAAAATTAAAGTCGTCTGGCAAATTCGTGAAGCAGGTTGGCAACGTCATCTTACAGACAACATTACCCTTCAACCGATGAGCAGTCAGCAACTGGATTACCCACGGAGTCACGCGGACGCCAGCCTCCTTTGCCCCGATCAGAATGAGAAGGATAATCCTATATCCATTAGGCCCCAATTGGGCGGAAGGAATCCCAAGAATTCCCAAATCACGTCCAGAATGGGAAAACTCACTCCAGTTTGAAGCATCCCACGATGCAAGCAGATGAACCCCACCGGTGGCGACATTTGCGTCTGGTCACCATTCAAGACATACAACGGCAAGTCCTCGGGGACCCCAAACTTTGTCCTGATTTCAGTGAGCCGGGCTCGGAAAACAACCTGTCTTCAAAAAACTCCAAGCCCTTGGCCAAGGTTGCGTCATCAAGAAGGTCTTGTTGAGCCATGAAGAAGATGAACAATCTTTTCCAAATCAAAAGTTGAATAGAATAATATCTTAAAAAGCAAAGAAAATGAAAGATTCAGACTCCGCATTACGAATGACCTATATAGGGATTAGGTTCCCGCTGAATCGATGCACGTTCAATTAATGCAATGCGCGGCTCAAGCAATGATTCAGACTCAATCATCATGAGCGGCGTATCTTTTCAAGAGATGACTTAAGGAACCGATATGAAGACCAACTAACTCGGAGAGAATAGCAGATGATACATAAAAATGGTTACATCCCTTAGCCATACACGTGTCATGATGATCTCGAGGAATTATAGGCCCCAGCATCAGCCCAACACTGATGCAGCCCAAGCGGCTCCTAGCCCGCCTAACTCAGTCCACCAAGTGGACCCGAACTCTTACAACATGCTAGGCCCACATGTCTCACAGATGTCTTCAATACTCGTAAGCCCTACTAAGGCAAGTGTCTCGAGGATTACAGCAGCTCTCTGCTTCCAACTAGGAAGAAAATACCAGAGTACATTCCACACAGGAAACTTCCTTTTACAGATTGCTTTGAGATTGGAAACTATCTCCCGCGTAATTAGGAGCACAGGGCTAACAAGGAACTTCACTCTTACATCACGACTCCTAATTAGAAAAGGATCTCTACGAAGATCTCCTTCCTAAACAACGCCTTCGATGGCCTGGCAGAATCAGGACTCCTGCACTATAAATAAGACATGAGGTTGTAAGCTAAGGTACGCTACCAATTTCCTGTTTACAGCATTATACCTTCCTCAAATCCCTGTCTGACTTTAGCATTGGAGTGTCATCGGCCACCACAATGGTGGTCCGTGGCTCACGTGCATTACTTATACAGGTTAGCGGGTTAGTGGGACTAGGTCAAAACAGGGAGCGGAAAACGATTGGATCATATACCATTCTTATAAATTTTTGTCTAGAATAAGCTCATTTTGAAGCCAAGTAATTAAATTATAGATCCTGGTCTTTCAAATTGTGATCAATGAACATGACTCACTTTTACTGGAAACTGATTGAGAAATGGCACCGGTTTCCATGACAGGAAATGGAAAATCATGTCATCAACTTGATAAGATGATATTGTTCCGTGAGAAAATTATTGAAAAAGAGATGAACAAACTATTTAATCAGTCCTGGAGGGGCGGGGGTTCACCTTCCAACCTTAATGCTAATATGAAAAGATAATAATAATAATGCACCCTGGTTCTCAGAACATCTCCACCTAAACACAGAAGGTCAGTTATCATTCTTGAATTTGATGCCCACATACAAAAGGGAGTTAGATGACAATCCCCCCTATTATTCTCTTCACATTTGTGTACCCACCCTCCTCTTTTTTTAAGTTAGACTTGATAGAGACAGTTCTACAAGGCATTATCTCTGACTGTTGTTGGGGCGTACGCTTAAGACCTTGCTATTTTTTAATTTATTTGTGATGAATAAAATTAGATTTGCTATAGAGAAAAGAAAATATGAAGTGAAAATACAACAAAAACGATACTTGTCCAGTACACTTCCGCCTTACTTTTGTAAACCTTACCAAAGGAACCTTCGCCAACGAGCTCAATTACGTGGTAGTTTTCCACAACCATCTTCTGAATCTCAAAGAAACAACTAATTACATCAAAGACAACAAAACTTACACATAAATACATCACAAACACATCAAATTGGTTCTCTGACCAATCTACACTATCTAATCTTGCTTCAGAACAAATTAACTTGAGAAACAAAGAATTGAAACAAATCTTGAACAGGAAATAGAGAATACTCATGATTCAAGTACTATCGATCAAATGTGGAGACTAGGAGTCCGGATTTGCCACAGATCAAGCGCAAACCCTAGAAAGTTTGAACAGAAGTATGGAAATGTGAGATTTGCAATAAGTTACTTTTAGCCCATTTTTGCAATTCGAGATCGAATGTTGAGAAAGAAAGAGAGATGAAGAGAGTGAGAGTGGGGATCCACTTTCACCCCTTTTATGCAACACAAAAAACCCAATCATGAAAACGAACCTATCGTAAGAATATAAAATAGGGGCTTTTGAAAGCCACAACCCATGAATACGCAATAATCGAAAAGTCTGTATCAGTGGAAACATACAGTGAGAAGAGAGACAGAGAGTCGAACCAAAGAGTGAGAAGAGAGACGAAGAGACTCACCACAATCACTTCTTCCTCCTTCTTCATCGTTTTCCTTCGTCTTCTTCTTCCTCCTCCTTCGTTTCTTCCTCCTCTGAAACAGCAGCAGCTGATGTGATCAGAAAGATAACAAATTAAGCAGTTAGGTTTATAATTTGGGGTTGAAAACTCATCCATTGGATTTTATTAAGATCTAAAACAGAATCAGATCTGTTAGCTTCACCCCATTTGCACCTTATTAAGATCTAAAATGATGGTTAACACAGTCGCAAATAACCGCAATCATCATTAAATAATATTATTGCGCGACGGTTAAAAAACTGTCGTTAAATAAAGTATTTAGCGGCGGTTTTTCCAAACTGTCGCTAAATACCTGCCGCTAAATTATTGTTTTCTTGTAGTGGGGGTTTCAAATGCATTGTAGGATCAGGGTACGGTCTAAATGTCAGTGAATCTATCAGAACTGTGAAAAATGTGGGATTGGATCCAATAAATTCTTCTTTAACTTGGTCACTGGATTTCATGAAACAGCAAAGAGAGATCATATAGCTATGGCGTACTTGCAATGTCTCTTTAGTCCACATAACTTATTTCTTCTTGCTATTCAAAGGTGATCCTACGGACCGCATTTACATGGAGGTGGAACTTGGAGACTCTCCTTCATCAAAGACACATTCAATCAAGGAAAATATAAACTGACTGTGGAAGATACTGGCAATTCTGTCACGACAGCTTCAAGGTACATCTTACCTTTTACTATTGCTGCATTTTTCATTTTCCTATGTCTGAAGAATTACAAGCTTGACAAATATCATCGATGCAAGACTTAAAAAGTAGGCCCTAAAATAATTTTTTAGTTAACCTTTGCCACTATGTTTTCAAACAAAAAATTATTGACTATATTTCCTATGATACGCAGATAAGACTGTATCTAAATGCAACAAGACTCCAACATTTCGGCTGTTGCACTCTTTTTTATTTATTAATAACGCTAGAAGGGATGGAGTTCCATTTTTTTTTTCTTTTTTATGAAAGCTAGATAAACGGTTGGATAAAAAAGGTGTGTATATATCACTTGAAATGTGATGCATTGTGCATGCAGTATGGATAGTGTAAAATCATCGGTGCTTATCCTACGGTCATTGGTGATATTCAGACTTTTGTAAGAACACATCATAATGCTAAACCTTAATGATATTCAGTTTGTTTATAACATGATATTCATAGTTGTATTCAAACTTGGAGTACCATTGAATAAGTTAATTGTGTATGCTTGGAATTAGAAAATGATACATGCAATTTTATTGTTTATGACAATTCGACAAGAAATTGGAAGAAAAACTGATAGTATTGAATATGAAAATGGAAGGTTACAATCTCTCAAGTCCCGTAGAACAAGAGCATCTAGGGTTCACTCAATTCATACATACCTTCTGTGTTCCTTCTTCCACTATTTAACTACAAAGTTGCTAACAAACTTACAAATGAGTCGCTAGATGACTGCCATCTGTATGGCTATGGTAAAACCCAACTAATTGACTTTCAAATTACAAAATTGACCTCTACTTGAATATTTGGTTTTGGCGCCTCTTTTTTTGTTTCCCTCCTCTCTGATGAACTGATTTCAACTTCAACTGATCATTTGTGACATTGCCCTCCACTCCTTCAAATCCTTGTCCTCAAGGATTAAAAGAAGGAAACATCGCATGGAAGTGATTCCATTCCTCCCAGGTTGCCTCCTTTGGGGAGGAGTTTGCCCACTATACGAGGACCTGAGTAACAGCTTGGTTATGACGGGGCACCATCCGGCGAGCCAGTATAGTCGTAGGTTCTGACCTGAACTGACCTCGATTGTCAGCTAATGGCAAGAGAGGGGTAGGAATTATGGAAGAGCCAAGTTTCTTCTTCAATTGCGAAACATGGAAAACAGGGTGAATGGTGGATCTCTGTGACAACTGTAACCAATAGGCAACTGAGCCAACTTTCTCCAAGACTTGGAAGGGTCGATAAAATCGTGAGGACAACTTGAGATTGCGGCGAATGGCCACAGATGTTTGCCTATAAGGTTGAAGCTTTAGATAGACCCAGTCTCCTACCTCGAAGGACCTGTCTGTGCGGTGTTTATCAGCAAAAAGCTTCATGCGTTCCTGTGTTTTGTGAAGCTTCACCTTGAGTAGGTGTAGCCTGTGATCCCGCTCTTGGAGATAATTTTGAACTTAAGTCATTGCTAAAGTAGCAGTGGGTGGTAGGGCTAGCATTGGTGGTGTGTACCCGTATAACGCTTTGAAGGGTGTAGCTTGGAGACTTGAATGGAAGTGTTAAACCATAATTCCGCCATGTATAACCATTTGGAGGGGGCATCCCCTGTCATGCTCCGAAGGTATGTCTCTAAACATGTGTTCGTATGCTCCATTTTCCCATCTGTCTGTGGGTGATACGCAGAGCTTAATGATAGTTGAGTTCCAAGAGCAGCAAAAAGATCTCTCCAAAAAGCACTAATAAAAATCTTATCACGGTCAGAGACGATGGACATAAGAAGACCATGTAATTTGTATCGAAAGTTCTAGGGGTCGAGGGAGGGAACGAGGGAAAGGGGTGAGGGATGGGTGGAAGCCACCAATCCGCCTCGAGATAAGTGACATTGGATATCTAGAGGTCGATGCACCTATCTCGAAGCAGATGGGTGGTAATCTCCCATCCCTCGCCCCTTTCCTCGCTCCCTCCCTTGCTCCCTAGAAGAGCTCATGCCCGTCTTGCGATTAGAAGGTGGAAGACCTATAAAATCCATGAAAATGTGCTGCCACGCATGTTCTAGAATAGGTAAAGGCTGAAGAAGTCCTCCATAACCACTGTTGTCACTTTTTTTGGCAAACATTACAATTTGTAACATGCTGAAGAACAAAAACCTGCATCCCTGGCCAATAAAAATATTGTCTGACCCTTTGATAGGTAGCATTGATGCCTGAATACCCACCAATAGCAGAATCATGCAAGCTCTCCAGAATCTGTTGTTTAAGTTTTCCATTAGATCCCACGTATATCTGCCGATAGTGTTTGATGATACCATTATGTAGTGAGTAAGGATGCCTGGAGTTGGGAGAGACGTTGAGTTGGGTGAGAAGTGAACTTACCAATTGATCCTGCTCATAATTGGTGATGATATCCTGAGTCCGTTGTGGAGTAACAATAGTGAGGGCCGGGATTTGAGCAGAAGTAGATGGATAGTGGTCTACTGCAATGTTCTGATGTTTACAAGTCTGATGAACATGACTGAGAGCTGAATTGTCCTGTTCCTGACAAGTATTTGTGATGTCTATTGCAACTGTATGTTGTTGGCCAGTAAGGACAGTAGTAGGAGGAAAAAGTAGGTAGCTCATTTTCCTGTAAAGGAGGACACCGTATAGAGGTTGCTTGACTAGAAGAAATGTCAGCAAACTTGGGAAAATTGCTATCAGTGACTTGGCAGCCTGTAACAGTACTTGGTGGAGTAAAGTCATGACTGTGTAGCTATTTAGCTGAGGAAAAAGTAGTAGCATTTGAGGAGCTCCCATTACCAAACTAACTGTCTGTAGTAGTACCTGCTTGAGTCTAATTGTGACTGTCTATAGGAGTACTTGTTGGAGTGTTAGCTTGGTTATCCATAGTCGAAATTGGAGCAATACAAGTAGTAGGTACAATATTATCAGTGAATGTGCACCTGGACAATGCATCCGCAGATAAGTTCTCAGCCCCTTTTTTTATAAAAAATTTCATAATCAAATCCTAGAAGTTTTGCTAGCCATCTCTGTTGGGTCATGGTTGTAACTTTTTGGGAAAGGAAATGCTTTATGCTTTGATGGTCAGTGTGAATGTGAAATTTGGATCCAAGGAGATATGCCCTCCACTTGTGAACATACATGACAATGGCTAGGAGTTCTTTTTCGTAGGTGGATAAGGTGAGGTTTTTTGGACCCAATGCCTTGCTAAAGTAAGCAATAGGCTTTCTCTCTTGTGATAGTACAACCCTTACTCCCTTGGAACAAGCATCAGTTTCTAGGGTGAAGTGCTAGGTGAATTTGGGTAAAGTGAGGACTGGAGCTTGGCACATAGCACCCTTAAGTTGTTGAAAGGCTATGGATGCAATGGGGACCGTTGAAAAGAGTCATTTTTTAGTCGATTGGTCAATGGTTGTGCTATGAGTCCATAGTGTTTTATAAATTTTATATAGTAACCAGTCAACCCAAGGAATCCTCTAAGTTGTTTGATATTAGAAGGGGTAGGCCAGGAAGAGATAACCTCAATCTTAGATGGGTCAGCTTCCACACCTTTGTGACTAATGACATGTCCCAAGTATTCCAATTGAGTTTGCATAAAGGAACACTTTGATTGTTTTGCATAAAGCTTATGATATCTCAAAATGGTGAGGACTTTATGTAAGTGGTCAAGATGCACCTCAATGGAAGAGTTATAGACTAGGATGTCATAAAAAAAGACTAGAACAAAGTTTCTAAGGTAAGGTTGGAAAATTTGGTTCATTAATGCTTGGAATGTGGTCGGGGCATTTTTAAGGCCAAAGGGCATGACTTTGAACTCAAAATGACCATGATGTGTTTTAAAAGTTGTCTTATGGATGTCGGGTGGATGAACTAAGATTTGATGATATCCGGATCTTAAATCTAATTTAGAAAAAATGTGGGCTCCATAAAGCTCATTTAATAGCTCATCAATAAGAGGCATTGGAAATTTGTCTTTGATGGTCAAGTCATTTAATCTCCTATAGTCAACACAAAATCTCCATGTACCATCTTTCTTTTCTACCAATAAGATAGCGGCTGCAAATGGGCTGTGAGAGTGTTGAATTAGTCCAGATTCCATCATTTCCTGAATCAAATACTCAATTACTGCTTTTCCATGTAAGGTACCTTATATGGATTTTGAGAAGGAGGTGTACTATCACCTTTGAGGGGAATTTGATGATTAAGGGTTCTATCAGGTGGTAGTTTGTTGGGGTTTGAAAGACATCCGTAAATTCCAGCATGAGATGGTGTTATTTAGGGTGTAATGGTGGCATAAGAATTGAGGGGTTCGATGAAAAAAGTTGTCCAATAAGGGCAGGACCTTGCTGCTGCATAAGTTTGGAAAAAGATTTTGATTCCGGTAAGCATATAGCACTCGTATCTGAATTCCCTTGTAGTGTGACCCTTTTACCATGTATTTTAACTGTCATTTGTAATTTTCGGAGGTTGAGTGTGATATCTCCAAACATCTTTAGCCAATCACCACCTAGGACCATGTCATAGCTACCTAGTGGGAGTACTCTCACACTTCCTTCAAACTCCATTCCCTGCATGGTCCACTGAAGTTTTGTACAAAGGGCATTACTCACTAGTTGTTGTCCATTGGCTACTCTAACAAGCATTTATCGAGTGAGTACAGTGGGCCAATTAGTCTCTCTTATAACCCTTGGGTCAATGAACGAATGGATACTTCCTGTGTCAATCAAAATAGAGATGATTTTTTTCCTTATAAGTCCCTTGAGAAGAAGAGTATTGCTAGATACTGTCACAATTTCACAAAGAAAAAAAATATATATATATATAAATATTCATATATATTTATTTATTTTCTTTTGTTTTCATTCTATATATATACAAAAGCTTTCAAATGTCAAAATAAGCAAAACTTAATCAACACCAAAATAAATAAAAAACCTACATAAATCTATATTTTATTTTTTTTCGTTATTCGCATCACGTTCAATGTAGGCTTATGTAGGTTTTTTTATTTTTTTTATTTTGGTGTTGATTAAGTTTTGCTTATTTTGACAGCTCATCCAAAAGCCATTGCATTTTACTTGAACGTGAATGCATTTGTGACCCATTATCATCCATCATCTTAGAAATGTGCATCTCGAAGATGATGAACAGCACGGAGCCAAGCCTGACACGAACGTGGCCTGATGGCTTAGCTCTCTAGACAAGCTCAAATTATGGAATGCAAATTGTAATTCATCGTTCCAACTCATGATCGGTTCAGCAATGTCAGAATGCACTGTTGACCAGAAAGGCAGCTCGAAACACGGTGATCTGACCCTGACGAATCTAAGCAACATTTGAATGCAATTTTTTGTGTTGAATGCATGTGAATTTAACTTAAATACCAAAAATTCTGACACAAATAAGCAAAAAATGATAAGATTTGAAGGCACACAACTATCTACTATCTAACAAAAATTGACCGGAGGAATAGTAAAGTAGCTACTTCGGATGCCAAACTCTCACCGCACAGAAGCAACCTCTGAACTATCACCCACTTGAAAAATCTCACCGCCATCACGAAGAAGATGAACACGCCGTGAACTTCGTACACACTCTCTTCTCTCTATCTTTGGATCCAATTCAATCCACTGATGACAAGAAAATCAACATCAAGATGCCAAATTCGCCTTCTTCCTTCCAGCCCCACCATTTCTTCTTTGTGTTTCATTTGTCTGCCAACAACCCCCTCTGTGCTTCATCTCTCTTTGAGCTCCTTCTCTACTGATGCTTTGATAGCAGAAAGAGGCGCAATCTGTACCGTTTCATGGATCCCTGATGAATACCTTCGGAGAAGGGTAAAATCTATTCAACTCTCTCAAATTTTCATTTCGTCCATCAAAAGCTCCGTTTTTCATGGATTAAGTTTCTTGATTCGAAGCTTATGTCCTAGGGATTCGATTTTGTTCGAAACATTGATTTTATTCAATCGTAGTATGTTCAAATTTTGATTTGCTTGCTTTAATTGTGTCTTCTTGTCACGGGGATGACAATTCGACAAGAAATTGGAAGAAAAACTGATAGTATTGAATACGAAAATGGAAGGTTACAATCTCTCAAGTCCCGTAGAACAAGAGCATCTAGGGTTCACTCAATTCATACATACCTTTTGTGTTCCTTCTTCCACTATTTAACTACAAAGTTGCTAACAAACTTACAAATGAGTCGCTAGATGACTGCCATCTGTATGGCTATGGTAAAACCCAACTAATTGACTTTCAAATTACAAAATTGACCTTTACTTGAATATTTGGTTTTGGCGCCTCTTTTTTTGTTTCCCTCCTCTCTGATGAACTGATTTCAACTTCAACTGATCATTTGTGACATTGCCCTCCACTCCTTCAAATCCTTGTCCTCAAGGATTAAAAGAAGGAAACATCGCATGGAAGTGATTCCATTCCTCCCAGGTTGCCTCCTTTGGGGAGGAGTTTGCCCACTATACGAGGACCTGAGTAAGAGCTCGGTTATGACGGGGCACCATCCGGCGAGCCAGTATAGCCGTAGGTTCTGACCTGAACTGACCTTGATTGTCAGCTAATGGCAAAAGAGGGGTAGGAATTATGGAAGAGCCAAGTTTCTTCTTCAATTGCGAAACATGGAAAATAGGGTGAATGGTGGATCTCTGTGACAACTGTAACCAATAGGCAACTGAGCCAACTTTCTCCAAGACTTGGAAGGGTCGATAAAACCGTGAGGACAACTTGAGATTGCGGCGAATGGCCACAGATGTTTGCCTATAAGGTTGAAGCTTTAGATAGACCCAGTCTCCTACCTCGAAGGACCTGTCTGTGCGGTGTTTATCAGCAAAAAGCTTCATGCGTTCCTGTGTTTTGTGAAGCTTCACCTTGAGTAGGTGTAGCCTGTGATCCCGCTCTTGGAGATAATTTTGAACTTAAGTCATTGCTAAAGTAGCAGTGGGTGGTAGGGCTAGCATTGGTGGTGTGTACCCGTATAACGCTTTGAAGGGTGTAGCTTGGAGACTTGAATGGAAGTGTTAAACCATAATTCCTCCATGTATAACCATTTGGAGGGGGCATCCCCTGTCATGCTCCGAAGGTATGTCTCTAAACATGTGTTCGTATGCTCCATTTGCCCATCTGTCTGTGGGTGATATGCAGAGCTTAATGATAGTTGAGTTCCAAGAGCAGCAAAAAGATCTATCCAAAAAGCACTAATAAACATCTTATCACGGTCAGAGACGATGGACATAAGAAGACCATGTAATTTGTATCGAAAATTCTAGGGAGTAAAGTATTTGGTGGAGTAAAGTCATGACTATGTAGCTATTTAGCTGAGGAAAAAGTAGCAACATTTGAGGAGCTCCCATTAGCACACTGACTGTCTGTAGTAATACCTGCTTGAGTGTAAGTGTGACTGTCTGTAGGAGTACTTGTTGGAGTGTTAGCTTGGTTATCCATAGTCGAAATTAGAGCAATACAAGTAGTAGGTACAGTATTATCAGTGACTGTGCACCTGGACAATGCATCCGCAGCTAAGTTCTCAGCCCCTTTTTTTATAAAAAATTTCATAATCAAATCCCAAAAGTTTTGCTAGCCATCTCTGTTGGGTCATGGTTGTAACATTTTGGGAAAGGAAATGCTTTATGCTTTGATGGTCAGTGTGAATGTGAAATTTGGATCCAAGGAGATATGCCCTCCACTTGTGAACATACATGACAATGGCTAGGATTTCTTTTTCATAGGTGGATAAGGTGAGGTTTTTTGGACCCAATGCCTTGCTAAAATAAGCAATAGGCTTTCTCTCTTGTGATAGTACAACCCCTACTCCCTTGGAACAAGCATCAGTTTCTAGGGTGAAGTGCTAGGTGAATTTGGGTAAAGTGAGGACTGGAGCTTGGCACATAGCATCCTTAAGTTGTTGAAAGGCTATGGATGCAAGTGGGGACCTTTGAAAAGATTCCTTTTTTAGAAGATTGGTCAATGGTTGTGCTATGAGTCCATAGTGTTTTATAAATTTTATATAGTAACCAGTCAACCCAAGGAATCCTCTAAGTTGTTTGATATTAGAAGGGGTAGGCCAGGAAGACATAACCTCAATCTTAGATGGATCAGCTTCCACACCTTTGTGACTAATGACATGTCCCAAGTATTCCGATTGAGTTTGCATAAAGGAACACTTTGATTGTTTTGCATAAAGCTTATGATCTCTCAAAATGGTGAGGACTTTATGTAAGTGGTCAAGATGCACCTCAATAGAAGAGCTATAGACTAGGATGTCATAAAAAAAGACTAGAACAAAGTTTCTAAGGTAAGGTTGGAAAATTTGGTTCATTAATGCTTGGAATGTGGCCGGGGCATTTGTAAGGCCAAAAGGCATGACTTTGAACTCAAAATGACCATGATGTGTTTTAAAAGCTGTCTTATGGATGTCGGGTGGATGAACTAAGATTTGATGATATCCGGATCTTAAATCTAATTTAGAAAAAATGTGGGCTCCATAAAGCTCATTTAATAGCTCATCAATAAGAGGCATTGGAAATTTGTCTTTGATGGTCAAGTCATTTAATCTCCTATAGTCAACGCAAAATCTCCATGTACCATCTTTCTTTTCTACCAATAAGATAGCGGCTGCAAATGGGCTGTGAGAGTGTTGAATTAGTCCAGATTCCATCATTTCCTGAATCAAATACTCAATTACTGCTTTTGCATGTAACGTACCTTATAAGGATTTTGAGAAGGAGGTGTACTATCACCTTTGACGGGAATTTGATGATTAAGGGTTCTATCAGGTGGTAGTCCTGTTGGGGTTTGAAAGACATCCGTAAATTCCAGCATGAGATGGTGTTATTTAGGGTGTAATGGTGGCGTAGGAATTGAGGGGTTCGATGAAAAAAGTTGTCCAATAAGGGCAGGACCTTGCTGCTGCATAAGTTTGGAAAAAGATTTTGATTCCGGTAAGCATATAGCACTCGTATCTGAATTCCCTTGTAGTGTGACCCTTTTACCATGTATTTCAACTGTCATTTGTAATTTTTGGAGGTTGAGTGTGATATCTCCTAACATCTTTAGCCAATCACCACCTAGGACCATGTCATAGCTACCTAGTGGGAGTACTCTCACACTTCCTTCAAACTCCATTCCCTGCATGGTCCACTGAAGTTTTGTACAAAGGGCATTACTCACTAGTTGTTGTCCATTGGCTACTCTAACAAGCATTTATGGAGTGAGTACAGTGGGCCAATTAGTCTCTCTTATAACCGTTGGGTCAATGAACGAATGGATACTTCCTGTGTCAATCAAAATAAAGGTGATTTTTTTCTTTATAAGTCCCTTGAGAAGAAGAGTATTGCTAGATAGGCTGCCATGAAGGGCATTCAATGATATCTCCATTTCAGTAAGTATTTCCTGAGTCAGATTTTCAGTTTCAGTTGTGCTTACTTCCTCCTATTAATTCCCTTATTCTTTTTTAGTTAAGAGGTATAATAGTTGATGCTTACATAGGTGTCCGGCCCTGTAGGGCTCGTCACAGTTATAGCACAACCCTCTTTCCCTCCTACTCCTCATTTGAGTTTGGTTAAACCTCTTAATGGGTGGGAGATTAGGAGGATATCTATTTCCAGACACAAAATTAACAGCATGTTTATTGAAGCTATTTGACGGGCTAATGCTTTGACATTGTTGGGAATTTGAAGGACCATATTGGTTGGTCCTCATATTGTTACTTTGTTGGTTGTAATTGTAGGACTTGTTTCCTCAAGCAGTGGTGGTGTAATCCTTTTGTTTAGATGGTGTTTGTGTAGTAGCCTCTTGCATTCTAGCTAAGGAAAATGCTTGGGTTAGGGTGGTTGGTTTGAACAGTTGTGCAATGGCCTTGATCTCTTTTTTTAAACCACTGAGAAAGCTCAACACAAAATAGGTATCATCCATATGTGGGTTGTGAGTAAGCATGATAGACTTTAGTTCCTCAAATTGATCATTGTAGTCGTTAACTGAGTTCTCTTGATGCAATTTGTTAAACAAATGTCACGAGGGAAATCAAAATTCAACAAACTTTTAAATTTCAGAAGTTGGCGCTTAAAACAGAGAGCGGGAATTTTGTATTTGAATTACTGTTCCAGTTAGTTAGAGAAAACTGTAGAACATTGTAGACTCAACACGTGTTACAAGTTTAGTGGATGATTTTGTAAATCTGTTATGAAGCTCTAGTATATAAAGACTCCACTTCCCTTTGAAATAAAACAGAGAAGTTTAGAGTTTACAGGCTCTGGTTCTAAGTAGGAACTTGAGATAGGTTGTTGCTCTTTGTTCTTCAATCCAACCTTCCAATTCTCTTCCATCTTTGTTGTCACGATCGTGACATTTGGTATCAGAGCCTACCCTGATTCAACCTGTGCAAACAACTATGGAAACAAGGGCTAAAGAGATTGAGGGATTCATGAGAGACACCAAGAGAGACCAGATAGAAACCCATAACCAAATTGAGATTCTTAAGGCTGATTTCAAAAGGATTTCAAGGGAATGCAACAGACCAATGAGGCCAATGGGAAGAAATTGGAGCAGATTTTTCAATTTCTGCAACACCCACCAGATGTTCGAGGAACTGCTGGATCTGAAGGTTCTTCGACAATCCAGGCTAGCAACCCCCCAGATCAGACACAGATGCCACAATGGGGATCCAATCTGGATTCTCAAGGTAACTTTCATCGTATTCCCAAATTAGATTTTCCTACTTTTGATGGTGTTAACCCTAGAGCTTTCATTAAGAAATGTGAGAGGTACTTTGCACTCTATCAGATACTTGAGAGTAACAAAGTTACCATTGCTTCCATTCATCTCACTGGTCAAGCCGATCTATGGTTTTTGGACTACCAAGTTGGAAAGGAGACCATGTCTTGGAACTCATTTGTGCATGAACTGTGTACTAGATTTGAAGAATCAGTGTTAGAAAATTATGTAGACCTGTTTAACAAGCTGGGTCAGGACTCCTCAGTGACTGACTATTTTGACAAGTTCGAAGAATTAAAGTCACTAATGCTCAGCCATAACCCCTAGCTAGATGACAATTATTTTGTGCTCAGCTTCTTAAGTGGACTCAAGCCTAGTATCAAATCCTTGGTTCAGCTATTCAGGCCAACCACAGTAAGCCAAGCGTTCTCACTAGCAAGAATGCACGAAGCATCCACTCTCAGCCAACAAAGCACCCATACACATAACAACAACAACCCAACACCAGCCAGAAATTGAGCCTACATCACCACCACCAACCTGAATCATAGACCCAACCAACATTCCCAACGTTTTCCTAATACATCAGCCCTTTCGAATCCTAGTTATAGACCTATAAACAACCACACCACCACTCCTATGGTCAGATTTTCAGGTTCCACACAAGCGCTTCACTCCTACTCAGATGCGAATTAGACGGGAGAAAGGATTGTGTTACAACTGCGATGAACAATACAAACTCGGTCACTTATGTAAGCAACAACACTTGTATTTACTGATTCCTAATGGGGATTCATTGGATGAACCTAATGAAGAAGGACTACCTGATGAAGACTTATCTCAGGAGGTTCACACTGACATGGAGGTGTCCCTTCACGCATTACATGGGAGTTTTGCAGCCAATACACTCTTACTTAAAGGGAGGATTAAGAAGAGGAGTATCTCCGTTCTCATAGACACCGGGAGTACACACTCGTTCATTGATCCCAGTGTCATAAGAGAAACAAATTGGCCAACCGTAATGACACCGCAAATGGTGGTGCGAGTGGCAAACGGACACCAACTCCACAGCAATGCCCTTTGTGAATGTCTGCAGTGGACAATGCAAGGATTAAAATGTGAAGGAAGGATCAGGGTACTGTCATTAGGGTGCTATGACATGGTCATCGGAGGTGATTGGTTGAGAAAGTTTGATGATATTATCATTAACCCAAGAAACTACAATTAACACTACACGTAAATGGGAAACCCATCACCTTACAAGGGATTACCAATGAGGGCTCCCTATGTATCATGGAACAAAAGAGTTTCTCAAAATTCTTTAGAAAGCATACTCCATCATTTATTGGACACTTGTTCCCCATCACAAGTCTACCTACTATTACACCAGAAAACCCAGCTCTCTCAGCCCTACTACAAGAATACTCTGACATTTTCCAAGAACCCACTTCCCTCCCACCCCATAGGCCATTGGATCACAAGATTCCCCTCAAAGCTGGCAGCACCCCAACTTCACAACTTCCTTATAAAATACCTTACATGCAGAAATCTGTGGTGGAAGAACTCGTTGCAGAGATGCTGGAAACAGGGCTCATACAACCTTCACAGAGCCCCTTTGCTGCTCCTATTTTGCTCGTAAAGAAGAAGGATCAGACATGGCGCTTTTGTGTCGATTACAGAAAATTAAATGAAATCACAGTGAAGAACAAATTTCCTATTCCACTGGTTGAAGAGCTATTAGATGAACTCAATGGTGCAACCGTATTCTCTAAATTGGATCTCAGATCTGGATATCACCAGCTGCTGGTCCACCCTCCTGATGTGAATAAGACGACCTTTCGAACTCACCAAGGCCACTATGAGTTCCTAGTCATGCCTTTTGGCCTCACTAACGCACCCGCCACATTCCAAGCATGTATGAACCAGGTATTTCAATACTTACGGAAGTTTATCTTAGTTTTTTTTTATGACATTCTGGTTTACATCACTTCTCTGGAGAATCACTTATCTCATCTTCATATCACCTTTGCCACATTAAGACACCATCAACTATATACAAAGCTGTCCAAATGTTTGTTTCTTCAGCCTAAGCTTGAGTACTTAGGACATATTATAAGTTCAGAGGGTGTGGCAGCTGACCCACAAAAAATTGACGCTATGCAATCTTGGCCAATCCCATCTAACATTAAACAACTTCGAGGGTTCCTTGGTTTGACGGGGTATTACCGCAAGTTCATCCACCATTATGGACAACTAGCTCAGCCACTCACTGATTTGCTAAAAAAGGAATGTTTTCAATGGGACTCTCACACTACTGAAGCTTTCCAACAATTGAAGACAGCTATGTGCAACGCACCAGTATTGGCCTTACCCAATTTCACCCTACCTTTCACTATCGAAACTGATGCGTGTACCCGCGGAGTAGGGGATGTGCTCTCTCAATAGGGCCGACCAATAGAATACTTTAGTAAAGCTTTGGGGCCTAAGCAATTAATACTTTCAACTTATGAGAAGGAATTGTTTGCAATTGTTCTAGCAGTGAACAGGTGGCGATCCTATCTACTGGGCTCTAAATTCACTATCTACACTGATCACCAGAGCGTCCGTCACTTCCTATCTCAAAAGGTCACCACCCTTCTCCAACAACGATGGCTTTCCAAGCTCATCGGCTATGGCTACGAGATTGTTTACAAAAAAGGGATCGACAATACCACCGCAGATGCTCTGTCAAGACGGGAGATAGAGGAGAGTTCATGCCTAGCCCTTACCACTGTCACACCAGCTTGGCTCTCTGAGGTTGCTCACAGATATAGTACTGACCAGGCAGCACAGACACTCCTTCAAAAACTCATCATTGATGAAACATCAGTACCAAATTTCACCATTACACAAGGGCTTCTCATACACAAAGGCTGCCTTTACATTGGATCTTCTGGTCCCTTAAGAACAAAGATTCTTACCACCTTGCATAGCTCGGCCATGGGTGGTAATTCAGGAATAAATGCTAGCTTATTTCGGCTCAAACAATGTTTCTACTGGCCAGGAATGAGACAACAACTCACTGAATTTGTGACTAATTGTGATGTCTGTTAGCGCAACAAGACGGATCAGTCCGCCTACGGTGGGTTGCTTCAACCCCTCCCTATTCCTCAACAGGCTTGGCAACACATCTCCATGGACTTCATTGAAGGATTGCCCATTTCTCACCATAAGTCAGTCATACTAGTAGTGGTGGATCGCCTGACCAAATATAGCTACTTCTTGGCCCTATCTCACCCTTACACTGTTGCCATGGTAGCCGAATTATTCCTCCAACAGGTTTATAAACTTCACGGCCTACCCACATCAATTGTGTCTGATCGAGATAAGGTCTTTATTAGTGCATTCTGGCAAGACTTGTTCTCGGCACTGGGTACCACCTTATCTCTTAGCACGGCTTATCACCCCCAAACGGACGGGCAAACCGAGCGAACCAACGCTTGTCTGGAGACATACTTACGCTGCATGACCAGTGATATACCGACTCAGTGGGCTAAATGGTTGTATCTCACCGAGCACTGGTTCAATACCACATTCCATTCAAGCCTGAACACAACCCCGTTTCAAGCTCTCTATGGTTATTCCTCTCCTCTCTTAGCTCTTCCACCAATCAGCTCTCTCTCTGCTCCTTCAGTTCAGCAATATTTACAAGAACGTGACCAAATGCTGACATTGATCAAAGAGAAATTACAGAAAGCCCAGGAACGCATGAAAGCATACGCTGACAAGCATCGAACAGACAGACATTTCAATACTGGGGTCTGGGTGTATTTACGCCTACAACCTTATCGCCAGACCTCAGTCAATTTGCGTCGCAACCTCAAGCTTTTGGCCAAGTTTTATGGCCCTTCCAAATCCTCGAGAAAATTGGTCAAGTGGCGTATAAACTGTTGCTTCCTCAAGGCTCTCGCTTCCACAACGTCTTCCATGTCTCTTAGCTCAAACGGAAGCTCGGACAGTCCGTAATAGCAACACCTCAGCTCCATTTGGTCGACCACAGTGGCAACTTCCAGGTCGAACCAGTGGCCATTCTCGCTAGGCGTCTCGTTCCTCGCCATAACAGAGTTGTTACTCAAATTCTGGTACAATGGTCCAATGCGAGTAAAAAGGAAGCAACATGGGAAGACTATGCTACCATTACA
Source organism: Berberis vulgaris (assembly GCA_963556465.1). Classification (NCBI taxonomy): domain Eukaryota; kingdom Viridiplantae; phylum Streptophyta; class Magnoliopsida; order Ranunculales; family Berberidaceae; genus Berberis; species Berberis vulgaris. The sequence goes on from OY747126.1 coordinate 22,812,724, forward strand.
TCGAAGTTCCCTAACTTCCATCCTTGAGGACAAGGATTTACAAGAGGAGAGGGTAATGTCACGAGGGAAATCAAAATTCAACAAACTTTTAAATTTCAGAAGTTGGCGCCTTAAAACAGAGAGCGGGAGTTTTGTATTTGAATTACTGTTCCAGTTAGTTAGAGAACATTGTAGACTCAACACGTGTTACAAGTTGAGTGGATGATTTTGTAAATTTGTTATGGAGCTCTAGTATATAAAGACTCCACTTCCCTTTGAAATAAAACAGAGAAGTTTAGAGTTTACAGGCTCTGGTTCTAAGTAGGAACTTGAGATAGGTTGTTGCTCTTTGTTCTTCAATCCAACCTTCCAATTCTCTTCCATCTTTGTTGTCACGATCGTGACAACGAATCAACATAATTATTCAGTACTGATTCCTCAAATCTATCGCAAATGTCTTGATAGAATACCTTCCACTGAACAATTTCCTTCCCCACTTGATAGTCTAAAAACCATGTACCGTGTATCTTCTCCCAATTAGATTAATCGAAGCCATGTTTACTTTGTTCTCCTCCCTCACTTGGTAAAAAGAAAAATATCGCTCACTCTTCTTAACCCAAGATCTAGGGTTTACACCATCGAATTGTGGAAATTCTAATTTAGGGAATCGAGAGTAATTACCTGAGTTCTCCCAATGATTTTGGAGAACAAACCTACTAGTGTGGTCAGATACTCCAGATGATTGAACTCCCGGTGATGGATTTGTGACCGTGGTTCCATGGTTTCCCTGATTTCGCTGAAGAAGTTGTATCATTTGTTCAAACCTGGTTTCCATCTTCTTCTCAAGGATCTCTTTAGACTGACTCAACTTCTTCATCTGATCTTTCAATGTCTCCATCTGCAATGACATCTCGGATTGGTTATTTCGGGTTTCTCAAACAAATTGTTCCATTTCTTTGGATCTCAGTTCTATTTGAATCGTTTTCTAGTTTTGATTCAAAGTGGATTCGAGCTGTCTCTGATACCAAATGTCATGGGGATGACAATTCCACAAGAAATTGGAAGAAAAACTGATGGTATTGTATAAGAAAATGGAAGGTTGCAATCTCTCAAGTCCCATAGAACAAGAGCCTTTAGGGTTCACTCAATTCATACATATCTTCTGTGTTCCTTCTTCCACTATTTAACTACAAAGTTGCTAACAAACTTACAAATGAGTCGCTAGTTGATTGCCATCTGTATGGCTATGGTAAAACCCAACTAACTGACTTTCAAATTACAAAATTGACCTCTGTTTGAATATTTGGTTTTGGCGCCTCTTTTTTTGTTTACCTCCTCTCTGATGACTGATTTCAGCTTCAATTGATCATTTGTGACACTTCTTTAAATATTTTGGTCTTCAATTATCTTGAATGAACATTTGTTAGGTTAATAGATGTGTGTATATGAGGAATATAATTCGATTTAGAGTCAATTTACAGTAAATGTAGTTAATGATTTTGTGTAGAGCACAGATTAATGTGTATGATCGAAGTATGAAAAGTACAGTAACAGGTACTATACAAGAGAAACCTAAAGAGAGATCCAAAATAGTAACATGTGATCTTCAAAGTTCAACGTTGTTCAACTTTTGATCCAAAAACATGTATGTTTTTCTTGCCTTTGCTATTTAATCATATGCTTCCTTCTAGAGAGTTGATTTTTTCTTTAAAATCTTCGTTTATGCATATCAGGTTGTTTTTTACTCACCTGCTCGAACAACAACGCAACAAGATTCTGGGAAAGTTAGAAGGTGGAAAATCAACTTCATGTCAAACCAAAAGTATGCAACATTCTGCTTATTTTATTTTGTTTCTTCGACAAGTTGTAGATATGTGTATCTTTGTTAAATAAGCACTCTAATGTCATCTTACTTTTCAACCTTGAGTTTGTGTGTGGCTTGCATGTAACTGATGTTGATTAAGGCGTGGCGAGGCAATGAAGCATTCAACTTTGTGTTTTGTGTTTGTCTTGCTTCTAATTTTGTGTGGTCAACATATGCATTATTTAGTTTATCATAAGTTTATAAAACAATTAGTAATGTTACGTATATTTTGATAGTGGTGGTAACTGAGATGAGCAAAATATATTTTCCACTTTGCCTACAAGAATTTGATGCATGGACAAACTAGGATAGGGAATTCATTGTACTTGCTAAAACAGAGGAAATGTTGGGATTTTATTATTCTTGTAACCGGCTGCCAAATGAAAATTTGTATAAAAGTACTTACCAGTCAGAAATGTGCAGGATATACATTTATGTAACTGGTCTTGGTGTGGTATATCCTCTTGGTTTTAGTAAGGTGCGACAATGCTATCTTAGTGTTCAGTGGTTTATGATGACCTCTCTATGTAGAAAACAAATTCCTCCGAGTCTTGACCAATCTAAAAACCATTAGCCAAGGGAAGTGGTAAGTATATATTTCTTCTACTTTTGCAGGCAACAGTTAATCTTATCTGTTTCCCATTGTTTGGGTTTTCCATTTTGATGGCTCTTCTTAACACTGAAGGCTTTGTGGCAAAGGCTTGGCACGAGTCATATGACCACGAGAAACCCTTCTCGAGCAATGGATGTGAGAAGAGTATCGGGAGTGCAGTTTGTGGACCTGTTCTAATTGGAAAGGCGGCGCCAGTTAATCTTCAGTTTGGTATCTTTGGGATCAGCACTTTTCCCAATGATGCCAGTGGGACAAGTCACACTGGGAGCATTGAGAAGTCCAGGGCTGAATCGACTGAGAATAGGAGTAGCCGATACCATTCTTCATGCTGCAGCTCTCCAAGGATGTCTGATGGACCTGCCAATTAGGTATTTTTACTATTTGCTTAAGTCTTTAATTTACAAGTAATTATTAACTGTTAGTTGGAATGGTTGCACTAATCTCACAAGTACTTTCTTCTACACTAATATGAACTGTTTGACTCTGTTGCATGGTACATTGATTTTACATAGTAGTCAGTAGCAGTGTATATCAATGCCCGTGAAAGGTTTTTGTGCTTAAAGATTCAGAATTGTATTAAAAGAACAATAAGCAATAGAGCACCTATTAACACAACAATAAACAAAAATCTATTCTAATTGTTAGATATTAATGCCTCTTAGTGTTATTCTTTAATGTTGATTTAAGCCTGCAAGAGGCACCTGTATTGCCCTTCTAATCATTTATGCTTGATCAAAATCAACATCTCTTTCTAATCACTTTTTCATAATAGCTATTGACAATTTAGTTTGTGATGGTTTGTGGGAGGTGTTATTTTGTTCTAATGTACCTGTTCCATTTCAAATTGATCATTGGATATGTGTATGCATGAATGATAAGTTCTAGATATTGGCATCAAATGTGTTACACGCTTGAAAAGCTTTCTCGAAACCAGCAACAAGAGGAAACACGCTTGTTTGACCTTACTTCAGCATACAAACAAATTTATTCAAGGAGGGATTTGGCTTCATGCACACTCCATGTATTTGACAGTGATAGATTTTTAAGTACCACTGATTCCCTAAAACAAATTGTGTTCGTTTGGGTCTTATTTGGATGATTTAACTGCCACTTAATTTTCACTTATAAGAAATTTGCCAACTTTTTTTAGATTATTGCTTGACTGTCCATTTACCAGTAACTTTGATGGCTTCCAAATGTTGATTATCGTGCACATTTGGTATTGGTTTGGATTGTTTCAAGGTTGAATATGGGAACGTGTTGTAGAAATAAGAAACTGGTATGACATGAGATTCTTTGCTTTGTTTAGAGTCCAAATCTTATGTCACAGGAGAAATTTGCTAATAGAATTAAGGTCTTATGGTATATGTTTATGAATTGAGGTCTTATGATATATGTTTATGTGTCCTGTACTCATACTAAACAATTATTTTGTGACTTACAGGAGAAATTTGCTAATAGAGTTGAGGTCTTATGGTGGATCAGACGAGTTAGGGTTTCGGACCGAGTATGGTGTGGTGCTTAATCTGATTCAACGCGGCAACAGTTCAGGTGAGGAGGGGAAAAGGAAGGTTCTTGAAGGGGAATGTAGTTTGTCGAGTAAGAAGAAGAGGAAATTTGGGTTGTTTCACCGGGGTTTGAGTGTGGTTCATCAGCTTCATGCATTGACAGGGCACAGGTGTTTGGAAATTGTTGTGAGAGTTGTCGAGGGTACGGTCCTTTTGGGCGGGAATGTGAGGGTTGTTGTGTTTCTTTCCTTCAAGACACCTGACCCAACACAGCTCCAATGGTGAAATCACTTGCATCACACGTGACTTCAAAGGCTTGACTCCAATCTGGTACAATCATGATTGGTGCAGAAACAAGGTTTTCTTTGATCACGTTGAAGGCCTGCAAACAATCATGATCAAAGTTAAAATGAGAATTTTTTTCAAGAAGATTGCATGATGATTTAGAAAGTTTAGAAAAATCTCTTATGAATCTTCTAAAAATCCCGCGTGACCCAAAAAGCTTCGGATTTCCTTCATGTTCTTTGGAGGTGGTAGTTTTTCTATGGTTGCAATCTTAGCTCGATCAACTTCAATTCCTTTAGATGATACTCGATGACCAAGCACAATTCCTTCTTGAACCATGAAGTGGCATTTCTCCCAGTTGAGGATTAGATTTGTCTCTTCACATCTTTGCAAAACAAGAGTTAAATTATTCAGACAATGGTCAAAAGATGTACCAAAAACTGAAAAGTCGTCCATGAAAACTTCCATAATATTTTCCACCATGTCGGAAAAAATGGACATCATGCAACGTTGGAATGTAGCGGGAGCATTGCACAATCCGAATGGCATCCTCCTAAAATCAAATGTTCCGTAGGGGCATGTGAAGGTAGTTTTTTCTTGGTCTCATTTGCTTGTGATAAATTTCGGCCCTACCTCATTGGTACAAAAGTGATAGTGTTTAGTGATCATGCAGCAATCCGTTATTTGTTTTACAAAAAGGATGCCAAGCCTAGGTTGATTCGCTGGATCTTACTTCTTCAAGAGTTCGATTTGGAGATTCGTGATAAGAAAGGAAGCGAAAATGTAGTTGCTGATCATCTCTCTCGACTAGTGCAAGAAGAGGTAAAACCATATTCAAATGTTCAAGAAGCATTCCCTGATGAACAACTATTTGCATGTCAGATCAAGCTTACTTGGTATGCTGATTCTGTAAATTACCTAGCCTGCAAAGTATTGCCACCGGACCTCACTTACCATCAACGCAAAAAATTTCTTCACGACGTAAAGCTCTGTCTTTAGGATGAGCCCTTACTATTCAAAAGATGTTCCGACCAAATCATCCGGAGATGTGTACCGGAAGAAGATATGCAAGCCATTCTCCATCACTGCCATTCATCACCATATGGAGGACACTTTGGAGCAACACGAACAACTGCGAAAGTACTTCAATGCGGTTTCTATTGGCCTTCAATTTTTTGTGACAGCTATACATTGGTAAAGACTTGTGACCGATGCCAACGCATGGGAACTATTTCAAGGCGTCATGAGCTTCCATTGAACAACATATTGGTAGTTGAAATTTTTGATGTGTGGGGAATCGATTTCATGGGCCCTTATGTATCAAAATGGGTGGAAGCAATTGCTACATCTTGTCTACATCTTGCTAGCAGTGGATTATGTATCAAAATGGGTGGAAGCAATTGCTACAACAACAAATGATGCAAAAGTTGTGCTCAAGTTTCTACAAAAGAATACATTCACAAGATTTGGCACTCCCCGAGCTATCATTAGTGATGAAGGAACCCATTTTTGCAACAAGATATTTGAAAACCTTCTTGCTAAGTATGGTGTGCGACACAAGACATCACTTGGCTACCATCCTCAAACTAATGGTCAAGCTGAAATTTCAAATCGAGAAGTCAAGAACATCCTTGAGAAGACGGTTAACACCAACAGGAAAGATTGGGGAAAGAAACTCGATGATTCTTTGTAGGCATATCGCACAGCCTTTAAAACGCCAATTGGAATGTCTCCTTACCGATTAGTTTGGAAAAGCATGTCATCTTCCTGTAGAGTTGGAGCATCGAGCTTATTGGGCAGTAAGAAAACTTAATTTTTATTTAAACACAGTAGGGGAGCAGCGCATTCTATAATTGAATGAGATGGATGAGTTCAGAAATGATGCTTATGAAAGCGCAAAGATCTACAAGGAATAGACAAAGAAGTGGCATGACAAGCTGATTCTTAGGCGTGAGTTTGCACCAGGACAACATGTTTTATTATTCAATTCGCGACTCAAACTCTTCCCGAGCAAGTTACGATCAAGATGGATGGGCCCTTATATAATTGACAAGGTTTTCCCTTTTGGAGCTATAGATTTGAAGGATAAAACAGGGAATACGTTCAAAGTTAATGGTCAAAGATTGAAGCATTATTATGGAGAACAAGTGGAAAGGAACTTTGAACTTATTCCTCTTGGAGACCCTATGGGATAAAAATCCAAAAGTATGGCTATAGACTTTAAAACAAGCGCTATTGGAAGGCAACCCAATGAACTTTTTTTTTTATTTATTTTCTTGGTCTCATTTGCTCATGTTAATTTGACTAATTGCTTTTGTTTTTAGGAAATCCGAAGACAGGAAGGAAATCCGAAGCTTTTTGGGTCAAGCGGGATTTTATAGAAGATTCATAAGAGATTTTTCTAAACTTTCTAAACCTTTTTCTCCTTCCCTTTATGTTTTTCTGATTTCTGTACAAAAACTGTCCAAAAAACTGAAAAACCACCAAGTTGAGGCAATAGAAACCTCCCAATTTTGAATTTCCACTCAAAGAACAACCGTTCCATTCTTTTTTTAAGCAAAATCAAGGCTCCAAGTTGTTGTTTCTGCTGCCACTAAAACTCTGTATTTTGAGTTAATTTGGGTTGTAGTAATGGACTTGATTAAAACAGCTTCTTGAGTGTGACAGGCTTGGCCAAGAATATTGGGCTTCATTAATCTCATCAAATCTGAAATAAAATATATATATGACAAGCAATGAGGCCTAAACCCAACAAAAACAACTAGAATTCGAGTAAATTCTAAAGGTAAAATGTGGTAAAATTTAAGAGAATATGCAACGCATAAACACCATTTCTAAAAATCAGATTTTTATAGAATACAACCATACCCAATGTTGATTGGCACTCAATCACTTCGCCAAGGTCATCTCTTTCTCTCAAAGCTCCTTCCCTTAAGTTTTTTTTTCTTTATTGATATCAAACCCCCACAGCACCTACACCTTGATTTCTCCATTTGGGTATCTTGCATTCTATTGAACCCATAAGTTTTTAGATACAATCTTTGATACCCATTTTGTGTGTTATGTGTTTATCATAGCATGGAAGTATCCGAGCCTTTGATTTCAATCCCTTCAATGCAAACCCATCCATAGAAAATGAGCCTTTCGAACGTGGAAGGAAACCTCTAAGTGTATGCTAGAATTAGGATTTCATCACCAAAGCTACTTCAAGTTCCTGAATTCAAAGGTACTTATGGAACTATTATGTTTTGGATGTGTCTCCTATTATTAAGAAGTAGAAATAAATCAACTTCTACTAAAGACAATGTATTTACTTATGTTTCATGAAATGCCTATTGAGTTGAAGCAATTATATACATGAAAATTTGTATGAATGAGGTTTTTTCTTTTCTTTTCGTATAGCTATTTTTTCTCTGTTGATTCTTGGTTCTAATAAATAATTTGAATGCAATTAATTGCAGTTGACTCCTCTTCATTAGCCTAATCATCAATATTAAATTTTCTCAATTTGAACCGGTTGTGTAAACTGATAATAAGTGCCACAAGTAATATTGAATGTTGTATTTAGATATATAAATTTACTAATGAATGTTGGTTTTTGTCATAGTCAACAAAACTCAAGTATATATGTTTGGTATCAGTTATTTTCATATCAGATTCATAGAAAATTATAAGTACATTTTTTCTTCAAATGTATGTTGTATGTGTAAGCAGGTGGATGTTTGGATTCTATTATGTATACAAACTTCACCTTTATAGCAATGTTTGTAGTTGAGGTCGCCGAAGGTACGACCTAAGGACCAAGGTGTCATGTCGAAGGCATGACATGGTACCCGTGCCAACGGCACAGGTACACACTACATGGAAAGTGTTCGGCCGTGCCATATATATATTAGACCACTAAAACAACTTGATTTATATTATTGTGTTAATTTGGGTAAGCAGGTGGATGTTTGGATTCTATTAGGTATACAAACTTCACCTTTATAGCAATGTTTGTAGTTGAGGTCGCCGAAGGTACGACCTAAGGACCAAGGTGTCATGCCGAAGGCATGACATGGTACCCGTGCCAACGGCACGGGTACACACTACATGGAAAGTGTGTGGTCGTGCCATATATATATTAGACCACTAAAATAACTTGATTTATATTATTGTGTTAATTTGGTGTCCGTGGATGCATGTTGTTACTTAGGAAGGGTTTGGTCGTTAACTAATTGGGGTTTGCTTCTACATGTAAGTCCATTTTGATCTCAACAAGTGTATTTCGATGCGTTTTATGCGTGCATATTTAATTTTAAGAATGTAATAAGTTAATAAGTGCAAATTGACATGCTACAAAATTTTGGGATATATAAAAACTTATTTGTGAGTTTTACAAAAAAAAGAAAAAAAAAGTTGTCAACAAGGTTGATTTTCAAAGTTGTGTAAACATTGCAATAAAATTGTCTTTTAGCATGCGTGACATGACCAATTTTTATTGAATTGAAGCTTTTTTTTTATAATTTACAAATAGCAGAGGGTCTTAAAATATCTTGAGGTATGTTTTGTAGACCATGTGACAAGATGTTTGATTTTTTTTAAATGGTAATTCATAATTTGTTTTCATATTTGGTAATTTAGTGACCTATTTGGGAGTGCCCAAGGCACAATCCAAATACCACGATGGCATGTAGGCTGCAGCTACAGTGAAGTTGTTGCTTATGATGTCATGTTGAAATTTCGGGGGGTGTATTGTATATGGATTCTTATGGAATTGATAAATAATTTGAAAAGTCCACGGACTCTTTAAATTGTCCACAGACTCTTTAAATTGTCCACGGACTTCTGTTGATTTCTTAAATCCATAGACTTTTGCTACAGACTTTCTAGAGATTTATGAAAATCCACGGACTTTGTATGAACGACTTATACAGATTTCTAATTATTTGCAAGATAAAAAAGAAGTTGGTAAATAGTGATGAAACAAAAAAAAAAGTCCATAAAATAGAGATACATGTGCTAAAAAAACTAGAAAAAGAAAAGGTCGTTAATTAGCATCTTTAAAATAAGAAGTAAACGTCCATAAAATTGTATTATGATCATTCTTCTCCTTCATGATTATGGTCATTTTCTTCATTATCATTGTTAGCAACGTTGATGTTTGCTTGAGCTGCTGCCCACATTTGATTAGCAATACTCATTCTCCATTGATTAGCATTTTCTCTTTGCTGCTCTTGGGTTTGAATATCATCCCATTCAAAATTATCTTCATCATTCTCTACCGGATCATTTTCTGGTTCAGGAGGAAATTCATCTGAACGACATTCTTGTCGAAGAAAATTATGCAATCCTGCACATGCCAAAACAAGCTCCGCTTGTGTCTTGTAAGGAAATGGTGGTGCTGATTTGAAAATTGTAAACCGCGACTTGAATATTCCAAATATTCTCTCAATTACGTTACTCAATGAAGCATGACGAAGATTAAATAACTCAATTGCGTTGACAGGATGGTTTCCTGGACCGCCAAAATCTTTGAGATGATATCGAGTGCCACGAAATGGAGCTAAAAATCGACGTCGGTTTGGAAATCCACAGTCTCCAAGGTAATATTTACCTGATCATAAAAAAAATGTGCAATTAGTATGTTTATACTTTATACTATATGGTATAAAATTCAATAAGTTTGCTGCATTTTTAATGCACGTAAAATTATACCTGATGGTATTTTGAGTCCATTTTGTCTAGAAATAGCATCATTTAACACTTTCGAATCATGAGCAGAACCCTCCCATCCACTAAGCACATATATGAATTGTAAATCAAAGTTGCAAGCTGCTAAAACATTTTGTGATAGTTTCCCATGACGGTTCCTGAATCTACTGACCTCACGTCCAACAACCGTTGCAGGAATATGTGTGCCATCAATAGCTCCAATACAATCCTGAGAAAAAAGAAAAATAATTACAACATATGTACAAAAAGAAGAAAAGAACCAATATTAAAGCAATACAGTGATATAAATATTTGCTATAAAACTTACATTGCGTACCTTAAAGAAAGGATAAAACCTTGTACTTTCTCTTATGTTAGGTGGTGTGGTATCAGGTAGCGGTGGTTTAGCCATGAACATTGGAGCTATTGTATTCAAGCTCTTCAAGATTTTGTTGAAACTTCTGCTAACAGTGAAATGAGATCGCTCAAATACCATTCGAAATTCACTATATCGATTGTTTTGACCGACAACTAGTAAAAAGGTCGCAAGCATTTCTTCAACACAAATATATCTAGTACTCCGTAGAGGTGTTTTCTCTTGTATGATGACACATAATTTTCGAAACACTTCAGGATACATTCTGTAGACATCCCGAAAGATATGTGGGTCTCCATCTAATAACTTATTCATGTATATGTATCCATTTGATGTCACCGGTCGTCGAGTCAATGGATGTCTAATACGTTCATCACTTATATTGGGCACAATATTATATAGCACATAAATCACTGCTTGTATTGCCGTTAATAAAATTCTCATGGCCTTGTAAAACTCTTCATCCTGTTCATCAACTCCATACATATCCATTTCACAGATTGCTATCAAAGAAAGTACCTGAACAAGGTCATTATATATTCAAACCAAATATATTAGACATTAGAGAATAAGACATGTATCTGACAAAAAAAAAAAGATAACCAGGCAGGTAATGACATGAAAAATCGCAATCCAACATTCAACAAAATCAAATCATTCAACACAACCAAATTAAAAATCATCACTTGCAAAATGAAATCAACACACAGTATTTAGCCTTATGCATATAAAAAAGTATCAAACTACATGACTTAAAAATCCAAATGGCCTATAGCTTATTAGCTTTATGCATCCCTTTGTGCCCAAGTGATCCAATCAAGTCTTTGGTCTGGACTCATCTTCAAGAAGGTGTCTTGCTTTGTTTTAGTGTTAAGAAAACTAATCGCAAAAAACTGAGCACCATTATTCAATCCTGGGGTCTCTTGAATAGCAATCCAACATTCGTTATTCGTTGATTCTCTCTTCTCCATTATGCCACAAATTGTTTTAAAACTGGTGACAATTTCACCAAAGCCACTTGATAAGTTTTCCAGAACTGCAGCTTGAGTAACTCCCCCTTTTGAGTTGCTACTTTGTTCATAATCAACTCTACTTCTTTTGCCATGAGCTCTGCTTTGTGGTGCATCATTTGCATTTTCAGTTTGCACAAATGCATTGATGTCTTGATCAAAGACCAAGTCATCCATGCCACCAAATTCCCAAGATTCATTTCCTTTTTCATCATATGTTGTGGCATCTGTATCATCACCTAGACCTATTGACCCCATCCCAGTTGCAGTTCCATTACCAACTGCAATCTTCAAATCCTCATAGTCTGCAAAAGTTTCTGACTGAAAGTGCGCATGCGCTGGATGTGACTGAAAAAAAGATTCAAAATATAAAGAAAGTTAATATGTTAAAGAGTCAAAAAAATTAAGCTGTAAAATAGAATAAAAGTTCAAGATATTTAACCCACCTTCAAATAGTCTGCCCATACTTCATCAGGCGCAGTGAATCTCTTTGTGATCGGGTCCCATCCAAACCCAGAATTGTGGCGCATAAGCTGAGAGTAATTGCTGTATTGTTTCTTAAACCATTTCACTCGGCTTTGATACTGGCTATAAGTTATCTCCTTACTAATTTTCTCCTTAAGTTTTGGAAGTAACTTTGCCTCTATGGTTGTTTTACTTATAACACCATTAATATCCCTGAACCCAAGCATGGCGCCTTCAACCATGAGCTGGAGCAAAGCATTGCTCTCTTCCGCGGTCTAAGTTTTATAATCTTTTCGTTTACCGTTACCTTGTGAATCTCCCATCTATATATTACAACAAGTATTTTATGAAGCAAATATATGCTACTATATCAGACACAACTCGAAAGTAGTTTCATTCCTCTATATGATCACTACATGCATGAAGCTAATCTATCATACATGAAGCATGTATGGTTATGCCTATATGCTATATGTCATATCTAATTAGAATTGGATGAACGTTTTATGACTATTGTTTAACCTCTAATGAATTCATATGACTATTGTTCAACCTCTAATGAAGACATGCAGTAGGATATCTCTAAGACATTACAGTTTATATACAAACATACATGATCCAACCATGATCAACTTATATGGTCCAATCATGATCCAAACACATGGAAGTCAAAACCATAGTTACATAAATCTAGTCATACGCAACCAACTATAGCAAAATATCATATATGTAGCATTTATGATCCAATTAACCATCAAAAACATAGCTGAGAAGATAACCGGCATCAAAAACATATATGCAAGGGATTGTAAGCCATAATGATCCATATAATTCAGCGATTTATAAACCCTAATTTAACATGGATAGTGACAGAATCAAATAGACTGCAAGCATACTGAATTTGAAATGTTAAAAACGGAACTGTGAAAAAAAAAAGTACCCGAACACGATCAACATGTGTATGCTAGGGCTGGCTATTGGCATTTTTTTTGTGAAGGTTGTCGTACTATTATATGGTAGTAGATAGATGCTTTCGACATCTATGGGCCTATGTGCTTGCAGTGCTACCTTCTTGTTTTTCCTAACAGGGATGTAAAACCCAATAGATTTCCTATACTTCGGATGTAAAATTCGATCAGAGAATAATCTGATGTGGATGAAAGCAATTGGATACTTTGGAAGCAGAGTGAGATACATCTGTTTCTCTTTCACACTGAAATCTGTGGAGTTAAACTGTCTTTGAAAGAGAATCAGAAGTAGTCCTGCACATCAAGATTCTGATGAACCAATTGAAGAAGCAAACAGGACCCATTTTAATCAAACAAAAACCAATCGATTAACAACAACATAAGAAATTATAACAACTTCATAAATTGGATAACCTCCCAATTCCCAATGCTATGTTTTTCCTCCTTGGCTTTTCACCTTTTGGAATTGTTTTTACCCAACTGGATTAAAAAGCTTTTCCTTGGCTTTTCACCTTTTAGAATAATTCGACATCAAGGCAGGAATTTTTGAAAGCTATATATCTGCCATAAGCTATATATACTGGTACAAACTGTACATACAGGGAAGTAATTCGAATAAAATCTGTTTTATGAACTATTTCATTACTTTGAGATCCAATGTCATCATAAATCAAGGAATCTTTTTACCATACAGCAAAAAGATGTTACCATTATGATATCATACGTTTTCTAATTTAATCCAAACCCTAATAATTTAATCCAAACCCTAACCCAAAATCATCAACGATGCAACTATGAACACTATGCAAAGATAGAAAAAAAATCGAGAAAACAAGAGGATGGGAACCAACCTCTTCACGGGTGGCACAAGGAAGAACTTTGGGAGACTTTTTTTCACGTTGAAATCTTTGATATGGAGGCTGGCAAACTATTGAACTTTGTTATTTATACCTAACACTACAAAGTCCATGAGAATCCATGATTTTCCAAATCCATAAATATGAATGATATTTTGAATACCCTAAAACTTTTGTGGACTTTCTGAAATCCATATTGAATACCCCTGGACTTTGTGGATTTCAGAAAGACTTTTTAAAATCCTGATTGAATACCCCTAGACTTTTGTGGACTTTTTAAAATCCAAATTGAATACACTTGGATTTTCAGAATCCATAGAATTTATTAAATTGCCCACAAAATCCAGATACAATACACCCCCCTTCGTTTTCAAAATTGCCCTGCCCAATTTTTACAATTTCCATTATGTCCCTTTACCAATTCTCTTTCATAATTTCCCAAATTGCCCGGCCATATTTTTATAATTCCCATTATGTCCCTTTACAATCTCTTTCATAACGAAAATAGGCTGCAATTACAGTGAAGTCGTTGCTTATGATGTCATGTTGAAATTTCGTTTCCAAAATTGCCCTGCCCAAATTTCACAATTCCCATTATGTCCCTTTACAAATTCTCACATTTTCCCAAATTGCTCTGTCAAAATTTTACAATTCCCATTATGTCCCTTTACAAATTATTATTAATTACTTTATATATATCATTCAGTTGGCATGTGAAGAGCAGACAGACACTCTCCACTTAAGTCAATCACATTGAGTCTTGAAATAAGGGTGATTTCTCAAAACAACCTGATTTATATTATTGTGTTAATTTGGGGTCCCTGAACGCATGTTGTTATTTAGGAAGGGTTTGGTTGCTAACTGATTGGGGCTTGCTTCTACATGTAAGTCCATTTCGCTCTCAACAAGTGTATTTCAATGTGCTCTATGCGTGCCTATTTAATTTTAAGAATGTAATAAGTCAATAAGTGCAAATTGAAATGCAACAAAATTTTGGGATATATAAATACTTATTTGTGAGTTTTACAAAAAAGAAAAAAAAATGTCAACAAGGTTGATTTTCAAAGTTGTGTTAACATTGCTATAAATTTGTCTTTTAGCATGCATGACATGACCGATTTTTATTGAATTGAGGGATTTCTTTTTTCTAATTTACAAATAGCAGAAGGTCTTAAAATATCTTGAGGTATGTTTTGTAAACCATGTGACAAGGTATTTGATTTTAATTAAATGGTATTTCATAATTTGTTTTCATATATTGTAATTTAGTGATCTATTTGGGGAGTGCCGAAGGCACAATCCAAATACCAGGGTCGGCATGCCAATGTTTCCGTGCCGTTGGCACAGGTACGCACTAATACCATATGATCCATCCCATTAGATTTTAGAAAATCTCATCATCTTATTTACACCTTATATTTCTTTGTAAGCATCCACCTTTATTTTGTTTTAAACATATCTATTTTATAATGAGAACAAGTGAATTTATGTTATTAAGGTTAGATAATTTATTTTCGTATTTGGTAATTTAGTAACCTATTTGGGGAGTGTCGAAGGCACGACTCAAGGACCAGGGTGGCATGTCGAAGGCATGACATTGTACCCGTGCCAACAACACAGATACGCACTATGTGGAAAGTGTATGGCCGTGCCAGCGACACGACTGGTACTCTAGTAATTATTAGTGTTTATGCATTCTTGCACCTTAAGGTACCCCTCTATGTAAAGACCATTATTCCAACTATTTTGTTGTGCATCTCATATTTGGTTTAGGCATAAACTTTTGGGAGAGAAATGGCGAAGCAAGCGAACATTTTCTTTGGTTTTCTTTTGCTCTGATACTCTTGTAATATTTTAAAGCACATGAATGAGAAGGAAACTACTAAGACATGAATAATGAAAAACTTGAATAACAAGGTGATGAAGAGTCCCTTAAAGAGACTTACTGTTGCACCTTGTGAAACCATAACCAAGCATAAAACACTGATAGTTGCTGTAGAAAGTGATCAGTTGCACAATCTAGATAAAGCAATGCAAAGTAAATAACTAACACCTATGGCAAGGTTGTCTATATCCACGGGGCACAGAGGTGAAATTTCACTGTATGAAAAGAGTACATCAACTGAGCAACCTTTTGTTTGCTCACACACACCAAATCCTTATTGCGTTCTCTTCAACAAGAAGAGGATCTTCAACTACTAGAAGTCTCTCTCTCTTTAGTTCTCTACTTCAAAAATGATGTTCTCACAACTTTTCTATGGGCAGAGTTATTGGTTGCTCCAAGGATTCACCTCGAGATACCAATTATCAGACGTTTGAGGCCAACATTTTAACTTTAGCCCTTCAAGTATTCAAGTGATTAGACTGGGATTTGTGTGTTAGGCAACAAAATTTAATATTGTGACCAAAGTTTAGTGATGTGAGAATGCTTACAAGGTGTGAAAAAGAGGTGATTAATATTGATGGTTGGACTTTGTTTGTAAAACTTTTGTTGTTGTGTTTCTTTGGAGTGGATTTTTGTCCCTACGATAGGTGATTGTGATTAATTTGATTAATCATATAACTACCTAAACAATCTATGCAATTTCTGAGCTTAACAACCAGGTATGTGTCATGGCGCTGATGACATTTGTGCAAAATGGAAAGGAACATAGTTGTGCTCAAGGATTGTGATTTCATTTTTCGAGGTAATTTCGGTAAGATGATTTTAAGAAATATTTTGTTGTGTATAAAAAAAAATGTAAAATTTTCGGTTGTAATTTTGTGTTTTTCAGTATAATTTAAGTATTTTATACTCCTTCTAAAGAGTCTCACATATTGCATAAGAATCACTTATGTATAAGAATCACTTAAATTATGGGTTAAAATGTAACAAAATTATAGGTTAAGAATCACTTATGTAACAAAATTTTAATACTAAACTAAGGCTATAACGGGTTAAAATGTACGAAAAAATGAGATTGGCCTAATAAAAGAAATAAATATTTCAGATTTCGAAAGAAATTTCGATAACTTGAAAAAAAGAAATATTTCATGAAATTTCGACATTTTTTGAGAAATCACATTCCTTGGTTGTGGTTGATAGGATAAGTACCTTGGTACATATTCTACCACACGCTGGTACTTGCTTCAAATGAGCATGAACCGTACAAGGATTTTGTGTATGCATTATAAATTATGATATAGTAGGAGTGATTTTCTATTGATTCATGAGCTCTTAATTAAAACAATTTGGTTGAGAGTTACTGATCTAATGATTCCTTGGGTTGGGAAGATGATTACTTTCATCGATGTGTTATTGCTAACTTGCTATTGGTTAAGAAAATAATAGTACTAATAATTGAAAAACAAATATGCAGTCATTAGATTTCTAGAAACATTGATTAATGGATTGAGGGGGGGTCATGTGCAGGAAGCACAGGAGGAGGTCCTGTGCACCTCTCTGAGCCGTCAGATCTGATCCGACGGCTCAAATCGATGGATTTCAAAAAAAAAAAAATATTTTGAAATCCCATTTTTTGAAATCCATCGATCTGAGCCGTCAGATCAGATCTGACGGCACAGAGAGGTGCACAGGACCTCCTCCTGTGCTTCTTGCGCAGGAGCCCCACCGGATCCTAGATTAATTCCCATCCTATCTATTAGATTATTTATGTTATTTCAATAGCATGTTTTAGTGTACCCTAATTATGAAAGACAATCACATCTCTCTCTTTCATAACAAAAATAGGCTGCAGCTACAGTGAAGCTGCTGGTTATGATGTCAAGTTTAAATTTCGTTTCCAAAATTGCCCTGCCCAATTTTCACAATTTCCAGTATGTCCCTTTACAAATTCTCTTTCATAACGACTACTCTACACCAACAAAATCGCTTTCTCACACCACCATTGATTTGTTTTTTTCTTACTTACTCACACCACCAATAAATATATATCCTAACAGAAAAAACCCAAACTCAAAACGAAAAAAAGGCAAAACTGCAGCTACAGTGAAGCTGCTACTTACGATGTCATGTTGAAATTTCGTTTCGAAAATTGCCCTACGCAATTTTCACAATTTCCATTATGTCCCTTTACAAATTCTCTTTCATAACGACTACTCTACACCACCAAAATTGCTTTCTCACACCACCATTGATTTGTTTTTTTCTTACTTACTCACACCACCAATAAATATATATCCTAACAGAAAAAACCCAAACTCAAAACAAAATGGCAAAACTGCAGCTACAGTGAAGCTGCTACTTACGATGTCATGTTGAAATTTCGTTTCGAAAATTGCCCTGCGCAATTTTCACAATTTCCATTATGTCCCTTTACAAATTCTCTTTCATAACGACTACTCGACAACACCAAAAACACTTTCTCACACCACTATTGAGTTTTTTTTTCTTACTTCCACCACCAATAAATATGCATATCCTAACAGAGAAACCCAAATCAAAACGAAAACAGGGTAAATTTTGACAAATTTAAACTCTCAATTGAAATCGATTCTCAAGTTCATCAAAACTGTAGTACTCTGAGTTATCTAATAAACACAACTTGAATTACTTGAAAATGTTTTGAAATGAGCAAGTTATAGTCATTTTACTAAGGTCGTGCAAATCTATCCCGCAATGAAAACGGGATAGTGTCCCTGACTTTCGGACAACTTATATGTTTGATTGAGATCGATTCTCAAGCTTTATGTTTAATTTTTTTAAATGAAAATTATCATAACTATTTACTTAGTTGTCGAATTTTAGTAAACTTAATATCATTGAAATGCATCTTTAAAGATCTTTCTAATGAAATCAAATGCACTTCACATTGTATGACAAATCCAAACAAAGTGCTCGAAATCCATATTTCAGGGAAAGTGAGAGTTTAGGGATAACTCCCTCTGTTTGAAAATGTGTCCTTTTTTAACCGATTAAAATTTTGACCAATACTAACCCAAATATCATGACCCACTTTATATAATGTCAGCGGCATGGGAAATACACCAATAATTATTAAAACTAATATGTTAAAGATATTTCTGTATGTGACCCTTCATGTGTGAAAAATTTAAATTCTTATTTGAATGAAAATGAGAAACGCCTTAAAAAAACAAGTGTTCTACCATTCATCTTATATAATCAAAATAAGAAAATATGATAAAACCGCGCACAAAGAGATAAGTAAATTAACTTCAAACATTAAAATAAAAAATAAAACTTTAGGATCAGCACTTGGCGATTAGCGATTTCACTCATCGTTAAACATTGAGCAACAAAGACCGGTACTTGCTTGAAACAAAAATCAAACATCATTATACATATGTTCTAGGTCTCATGAAATAATAAATTTTAGAAAGATTTCAAGCATCGCCTTGGTTTAGAAAGACACCAAGTGCTATAACGACTTGGTGTTCTCTCTCCCTGCACATATACAAAACCTCTTACTACTCCTTTTTTTTCTTAAGCATTGTTTGTTATTGTGACTTCCTTCATGTAATGTTCCTTTATTCAGAGAGTACATTCTAGTTTCGTTTCACTAGAGTACGCTGAGTTAGAGTGTTGCCTTCTGCATGTTAGACTGCTGGATCCTAGAGGTAAATATCTTTGATCTGTTGGCAATTTTGTACGGGCGTATTATGTCTTAGCCTATTGCTTATATGCAAATCTCGATCAAGATTCAATCAATAATTTTTCTAATCTACTTTTAGTTCGTATTTTCTTATTATTCGAGTATTCATTTTCTTTTATTTTTTTCTACATCGATTGGGGAGACATTGTGCATAATCTTAGTGATATTTCATTAAGTGCTAGTTCCTTTTTTTGAAATAATATACATTATTTTTTGATAAATAATAACGATAATAATAATATTGATCAATTGAGTTTGAGTCAAAAGATCTAAAGCTGGCAAACAGTAGTGATGAGACATCAAACAATCACTCAATCACAGCGGTACCTGTGGCATGGACTAACCCTAGCACGTCAAAGGCTTTTTTCGCAGTCCCATGCGGACCCACACGCAAGCTATTGTTCAACCCATAAGTCAGGCGCCCAGGCCCAAGACACGCCAGCCCCAGAGGAATGGGTCTTAAGGCTTGGCCAAGGACAATAAGGCCCGAACAACAAATCTCAGAGCTGTCATAAGCCCGAGATCCACTCACAGGAAATCAGCTCTAGCCCAATCAATCATAGGGTCCTAAAACGAGCCAAGTGTCGAAGAGACTCAATCATGTACAGGTGAGATCTTATGCCAAATCTATTATCTCAATCATGCCCTCGATCGCAGGGACAGTTGAAGAGGGAACACTCGCTCAAAGAAACGTGAAAGGGGGAGAACGGTATGCATACACACTGCAATTTATGTTCAATCTTCACTCTTTCTTGCATCGATATCGGACTTAAGCATCGGAGTGCCTTCGGCTACCACAACGGTGGTCCATGCCTTAAACACTACTCTTTTTGAAGGTTCGATGGTGTCGGGATCAACGAGGACAGATTTGAACATATCAATTTGGCACCTTCCGTAGGGAAAAATGACAAGTTTTTCCTTGAAAGAAACATACAAAGTTCTTTCTAGCGATGCAAACGCATGGAGAAATGGTCAGCAATACCAGATCTTGAGCATTCAATGATGGTGTCGAGCCAGACGAAGCTCTGGCCAGCGAAGCCCAGCCACAGAGCCGAATCGATCCGGACGAGAAGGATGAACAACCACAAGGTTCAGCCGCGGAGGTGACCGTGGTTGCCCCCAACATGGGTCTAATCTTTTTTTACCTAGATCAATTGACAAGGGTGGTAGAAAGGATGAGTCGATAGTGATAGCAGCGATCTGAAGTTGACTGAGATGCATAATGATATCAGATCCAACAACACGTCCTTGAAGGCAAAAATTGCCCTGCAGAGGAGCAAAAAACATGCTAGGAAGGAGACCTAGAAGAGGATCATGGAGACCACACCCTGAGAACAAACAGGACCATAGTCGAGAACCCGCTCCGACTGGGGGTGTCCAACCCTAATGTCCTATACGATCTCAAAGTTTCTCCATTCTAAGAGTAGATCATGAGCGTTCATCTCCCTAAGAAGTTCGTCCCACTGAAACATGAGTTCTATGACGGAACACCAGATCCGTTAGACCATTTGCGCCATTACCACCACGTGATGGCACTCAAAGAAAGTTCAGAGGCCATCCTCTGCAATAATTTTTCGACCAGCCTGAAGAAGGAAGAGTTGACCTGATTCCACAGCCTCCGACCCAGGTCCATTGGGTCGTTTCAGGTCCTGGCAAAGGCATTCATCACCAAATTCGTTGGGAGCCAGCGAATCAAGAAGGGGCTCACTAGTCGCTGAGCCTCAGGCATAAGTAATGTGAGACCTTCGAGGGGTACGTCACTCGTTTCAATGACAAGCTGACATTGATCGACATATGCAGTGACGAAAAATTAGTCACCACTTTCACCTCCGGCCTCCTAGGAGATCAATTATATAACTACCTTACCTCGGAGCCCCAAGCGAATATGGCAGGACTGCTAAGGAGCCCCCAGAAGTACATACCCTGGAAAAAATGTTGGCCGCTAGGAAGCGAGAAAGCGAGCCAAAACACTCCTCCAGAGCCAAAACAGAGATGAAAAGGAGGACAATTCTAAACAAAAATGGAGAGAAAACCAAAGAGGGTTCAGCCAAGCGAAGTTGTTCAAGCCCAGCGGCTCTAGGTACCCCTACTACACCCCCCTCAACTCTAGTCTCCTTGACATTTTATCCACCATGGAAAATTGGGCAGGCATCAAGTCGCCGTCAAAACTCATAGGAGATCCTTCAAAGCGTTACAAGAGTAAGCACTACTCTTATCACAAGGAGATAGGTCGTGACACCAAATATTACAGTAGCCTCATAAATGAGATCAAGTACTAGATCCAGAAAGGGCAACTAAACGAGTTCATTAACCTCGGGAACATGCATCCTAAGGCGAAGGAACGACACAAGAAGCTGGAAAAATGACTCCCAACATGGTATTTGTCCTCCACGGGACAAATGAGAAGAGACAACACTCGAATCGTTCAATAAAAAGATCGGTACGGGAACTTCGAGTCAGGTCGCACTATCGAGATCAACTCGTACAACACGTATGAGAAGGGAAAAAAGTCTCAGGTATCCGCTTCCCACACAATGATGCCCTAGTCATTTCAGTAGAGATAGCGAACTGGGAAGTGAGAAGATCACTGGTGGACAGAGGCAGCTATGTCAACATATTGTTCCTAGATGCATTCTTGAACATGCAACTGACAGGAGGAGGGTTGACACCTTCAAAGCAAGCCATGGTTGGCTTCAACGGAGATAGTTGTTGTCCGATTGGTAAAATCACAATGTCGGTAGTCGCAGGGCAGCCAGACCTACAGAGGATCCTGATGACAGAGTACGACATAATCTTGGGTCAACCTTGGATACACCACATCGAGGCAGTCGTCTCCATCCAACATCAATGCCTCAAGTACCCCTCTGACAACGAGGTGGGGATAATCAGAGGATACCAGACTATAGCTTTGGAATGTCACTACGCCTCAGCGAGGCAGTCGATAACGAAGCATAGAGGCCCTAACAACAAGATATGGATGAGGAAACCCTAGTCCAGATAAATAAGACCCGCCTCCACCTTTGGACCTTGAACCTCCATCGAGCCTAAGAGGCAGGTTGACTATTAAGCAGTCAGAGGAAGAAGTCGTAACAATATACCTGGACAGTCCAACTAACACAAAAGTAGTCCAGATAGGCTCTAACCTCGACAAAGCGCAGATAGATTAGCTAACGACGCTCTTAATAGAGAACTAGGACATCTTCGATTGGACAATGAAAGACATGGTGGGGATCAATCCCACACTAATCACGCACAAACGGGCAATCAATCTTGACTTTAAGCCAGTCCTACAGAAAAGAAGGTCGGTGGCGCCCAAGCGTAACTGACCATAAATGAATAGTTCAAAGACTTCTAAATGTTGACATGATAAGGGAGTCTTGCTACCCAAAATGGATGGCAAGCACGGTCCTGGTGAGAAAGAAAAGCGGGAAGTGGAGGGTCTGCATGGACTACACTGACCTTAATAAAGTCTGCCCAAAAGACAACTTTCCACTGCACGAATAGACCAGATCGTGGATGAAACATTTGTAGACAACCTACTCAATTTCATGGACGCATACTCAGCTACAATCAAAGGAATATGCAAACGCCGAATCAAAAGAAACCCCCTTCATAACGGACAGATGCACATACTGCTATCGGGTAATGCCTTTTGGATTGAAGAGTTCAGAGCCAACGTACCAACGTTTGGTGAAATGAATGTTCAAAGGATAAATAAAAATCCTTAGAAGTTTACATCAACGACATGCTAGTAAAAAGCCTCCACAATCTAAATCACCCGGCGGACCTCCTAGGAGCGTTCTGTCAACTCAGGAAGTAAATGAAGCTCAACTCACAGAAGTGCAGTTTGGGTGCAGTCAGGGAAATTTTTGAGCTACATAGTCAACAAAAGGGGGACAAAGGCTGATTGATGCAGATTTTACTAACCTAAATTAATAGGCTAATTTGACCTGATTGTTATACCGCAAGTGAACAGTTATCTAACTGGTAGATAATGGCAAATACGAATCGACCCCATGAGGACTAAATGCGAAATCAAAATCTACAATCTATTTAAACTAATTCGAAAATGGGTTACAGCAATCAGAAATTTATAATCTAATGGAAGGCAGAAAATAATTAAAAATAGAGTATGAAAATCAAAGAGAGATGCTAAGGCTTTCGAATCATCCATCCAGTTCATAAAATTATACTAACGTCAGGTTTCGTTTCCTAGCAATATAATTAATTGATTTTAACAAAGATGCAAACCCCTAGCATTAATTGTCTATTTAAGGCACAACTAATCACACGTTTAATTGATACGATTAAAACATGCTTGAACATCAACATAGAATAATTCTAACTTCCATGGATAAATGCATACATGGTGAAAGTAATATGTGTTTGTTCACAAATCAACCCAATGTCAATGTATCGAAAAATAATAAAAGACGAAAGTAAATTCTACTAAACTTGAGGAATCATCTACACCTTGGCGTAGGGTTTAGAAAATCACGGTGGAAGTGGACACAGTGGCAACATATGCGAAATCCATGTCATGAATGTGATTCTACAAAGTTGTGTTATGTGGAGGTACAGATTGAAAGCTGAGGTACAAATAGTGAATTGTTTTTAAAAAATAGTTGGTGCATTCCTATTTCTCCTTCTTCACACCTTCTTCTTCGTTGTCGCAACCTGTTGCGATTGATAGAGATCTAGGAGAGAATGAGAAATAAAAAGAAAGAGAGAGACAAGATGAGATGGTGAGATGATGGAAGGGTGGCTGAGATAGGGCTGCAAACGGAAGAAGCAGAGATGTGAGATCGTGTCTACCGGATGTGTTATGTGATCTGTGACTGTTCTAGTGTGATACGATGATGAGGTGGTTGATTCGTCTGGAGGTGATGTGGCTATGAGGTCATCTAAAAAAGAGGAGGAAGAATAGAAGAAGTGGAAGTGGAGGTGGATAGTATGATGAAGCAGAAAATAGGGAGCGAGGAAGAACAACAGGGACGTGACTGTGAGACTGGCAGTAATGAGAGGGAGGAGAAGAAGAAATGGAGAAGAATAAGAGAATGTGATGGATCAGAGGAGGTGCAATGGTTGTGTGAAACAAGGTGAAAGGGAGGACGGTCTGTGGAAAATAGTTCGTGATGGAGCAGGGAGAGAGAAATTGTGTGACTGGCTGGTTGTTGTCGAGATGCGAGGAGGCAAAGGTGTGATTGAGCAGGGAAGTAGTGACAATGTGGTGGAAGTGTGATGGCGAGAAACAAATCTACCAAGAGAAGGTGAAAAAGGGATCGAGATGGAGTTGGTGGCTCGAAAAATAGAGAAAAAGAAAGGGACATGAAAAGGTGAGGGATATGAGAAGGGAGAAGGGAAAAATAGATATTAAATGGGTTTTTTCTTTCTCCGGTTTCGGTTAAGACAAAGGAGGATTTTTGGTTTTTAGGTCAATTTTTTGGTTTGGGCTCTATCATCGACTTCACCGTCCCCGTCAATTCGGGGTAGCTCTTCCAAACCCGTCTCGCTAATGGCGATTTCATCTTTTAAGCTCCAATTCTGGCAAAAAAAAAACGAAAATAATTAGAATAAAATATGATATTTGAAATACAAACAAATATAAATTAGAAGATATTTTATGTAATAATTATGTGAATATCAAATACCCCCAAACTTATATTTTGCTAGTCCTCGAACAAAACAAAAATAAAATCTTAACTCACTTTCACAGGAATCATCGGTTGCACTTAACTTAAACGTGCAACAAAACTTTAAACCTCTAGATTACCTCTAGTGGATGAGTTATAGTCTCGTGAGGGTTTCCAGCAATGTTACCCACAAATATTACAGACTTAATAAATGTCAAAAACTTTGTCACTCTTATTTATTTTCCTCAGAGTAATCATCTAATTGCCAAACATTTCAGAAAACAACTGATAGTGTCACAGTAATATATCAACAGATTTTAACAACAATGTAATAATATCCAAAGGTTAAATGTATTTCATCATCATTCTCAACTCGAAGTGTGTGTAGCCTTAAAAATATAACTCTCCATTTCATAGTAAAGACACAATTAGATCACCTTTAGAAAATACGTTTTGACTACAAATCTTTCATGTACTCAGAAATAAATCACTCAGAGATTGGGTATTTATAACTCAATTTATATGTGAGGGAAAGAATAAATTATGGAAACATAAACATCTCACATATAATTATCATGAAAAAACATATTTTTCAAATATGAAATTAATATGATCTCATGGACAAGAATATCAATTACTTCTGAGAATGTTGAATCAACACCATAGTTCTTGTCTATTCAATTTCCACATCTACGAACCAAACTTTTGCTTTAGATCAATCAGGTATTTGTTAGGTTATAATGGGGCTAAGATTATGGCTAACAAGAATGAAAAAAGATAATACAAGAATACTCTGAGAATGTATACACCTTTTAATAAACACATGGGGCACTAAAGGATTTTTATTTTCCTTTTCAATTCTTTTTCATATATATATTTTTTTAAGCATCAATCTTTTTTTTAATGACATATTTGTCCCCTTTTGCAGAATGAAACATTTCAGTCTTGAGGATTCGTGGAATATCCACTTTCAGGTCTTTCTATTTGCCCATTCCAAACATATAAATTCTCAAAGAAATTGGGTAAGGATAAAAAATGA
The DNA here is from genome assembly GCA_963556465.1 of Berberis vulgaris. Lineage (NCBI taxonomy): Eukaryota > Viridiplantae > Streptophyta > Magnoliopsida > Ranunculales > Berberidaceae > Berberis > Berberis vulgaris. The sequence goes on from OY747126.1 coordinate 22,838,627, forward strand.
CATGGGGTATTACTCCATAATTGGAGTAGGTAATGGAGATTGGGTTAGCAAAGAAAAGGTTATTCAAAGGCTCAAAAGGTTGCAAACATATATTTATTATTGAGTAAGCCAACAGGCTAAAGAATGGTTCAAAGAAAAAAATGCATATATTACTTCCTAAGCTCTAGTTGGTATTATGTCATCTCAGTTAAATAAATCAAGAAGTTCTAGTGTAATGATTCAATTTTAATGTCATTCTCAAAGCAATCAATAAAATAAATAATAATAATGAGATCATCAGCGAGAAAATGCGACTCAAGAAAAATCAAAGTTTATTAAATAACCCTCAAGAAAAAATAGAATGACTCAAAACTCACAAGGGTTAAGTCTCCATTATTATTCTAAGGCTTTTTAGTCAAGTTGAAAATTTCATGAAATATATTTAACTTTAATATAATATCAAGCTTTATGTCTTCCTATTGATATATCAATGTGACAAATGAAGGCATGTATTTTCTCAAATTTAAAAGCATACTTGAAAGCATATTTTCTTCATTGGAAAAAAAAAACATCAGATTTTGAATGCATTTTCAAACAAAAAATTATTCACAATTATCATAAACATCTATGTAATCAATGGAGATTGAGTAGAATATAGTAATTAATCAATCAGAGTTGTGAAATACATTTAAGCTCAAAATTTTTGAAAAATGCACAAAAACTCATAAACCTCGCCCCCAAACCTAAACCAAATATTGTCCTCAATGCATAAAAAGAAAAATCATGACAGGTGAAGGAAAAAGAAAAGATGAGGGTTAGAGTGATATCACCATGGTGACGTTTTTACCAATTTCAAAGAGTCATCCACCAATGAAAGCTCAAAATCATAAGAATTGTGGACTTATAATGAGAAATTGATAAAACACATACATGACACCTATACACTTAGTTTACCATGTTAACTCGATCATATAGAAACAACCTAAAAAGTTGAAGATCAATCCAACAAATAGTAGCGACCACATTCGACACAACATATACTAACACACCCCTAAAACTACGAAGGCGCCATTCAAAATAATAGAGAAAACACAAATGAACTCACATTCCTAGGGAATCCATAGGGATCTAGAGCATGAAGGGGTCACAAACAGTGACATCCAGTTAATGACTCTGGCCTACTCCTAAAAAGGGACATCCTAAGTCAGGTGTCAAATCAAAAGATTGAAAATGCTTCACAATAAAATGGTTGAAACTGAAATCGTCCTTTAAAGCCAAGGGATCCACATAAGTAGAATCAGTCAATGTGAAAGGGATGCAGAGATGTATGTCTATAGATATATCAAGTAGTACAGGCTCATCATAACAAAATGAACTGCACAATGATGATGGGCTAGACAACTCAACAACACCCTCAAACTTGGAATTGGTACTAAATATGGTATGGATTTTTTCATTAGATGCATCAGTTGTATCGTGAAATTTTTTTAGATGAGATTCCAAATAACACTAAAAATCAAACTTCATGCATGAGTCACTAGGAAGTTATATGTCGAATGGGTCAACATGAAAAGGTAATGAGGGGAATGGGCCAGGAAGCAAAATAGTCTTAATAGGAGAGACCGATTTTGACTCACTGAGTGGAATAAGTTCTACTTTAGGCTTCCATGTATAACCGATTCATAATAGGGATTGAATCAAGCAAAACATTCACTTCCCTGATGGAATTATCAATATCGAAGTCTAAACCTAAATGAGTTAAACATGCCGCTAAGGGTTCATCTAACGCAAACTGCAAAAAAGAATTCTCCACCAAACTCTCAATCATGTTAACCTCACAAACATCCTCAGACTAAGGAGGTTGTCGACTTATATTAAAAACATTGAGTTCGACAGTCATGTTTCTAAACGATAATTTCATGATTCCATTCCTACAGTTAATAATAGCATTAGATGTTGTCAAAAGTGGGCGACCCAAAATAACTGGAACATGGCTGAAGGGATTGTGAACAGGTTGTGTATCAAGAACTATGAAGTCCACTGAAAAATAGAATTTTTCAACCTTAATGATCACATCCTCTATAGCACCGCGAGGAACTCTGATTGACGTATCTGCCAATTGCAGTGTTACTTCAGTCAGTTTTAACTCACCAAGACCTAACTTCTCATAAACGGAATACGGCAATAAATTAACACTCGCCCCTAAATCCAATAATGCCTTATTAATCATGTGATCACCAATAACACAAGAAATGGTTGGGCACCTGGGATCCCTATACTTAGGCGGGGTTCTGTGTTGAATAATTGAGCTGATTTGCTTAGCGAGGAAGGCTCTCTTTTGCACATGTAGTTTTTCACTTCTGTGTGCAATGATCCTTCATAAACTTGGCATAGGTAGGAACTTGTTTAATAACATCGAGCAATGGGATATTAATTTGAAATTGTTTAATAGCAATTGTTCCTTTATTTGTCATAGCTAACCGTGATGGAAATGGTGCCCTAGGCTAAGATGCCTGAGTGGAATCAGAGTCAAGAGGAACATATTTAGAAGGTGGAGCTTTATTAGCCTCCTTGTCATATGGAGATGCAACCTGCTTTGACTTAGACGGGGATGCAATGACATTCGAATTGGGCACTTGAACCTGATTGTCAACTTGTTTTCCAATTCTAAGGGTAGTAATCAAGGAAGCACGGACTATACGAAAAAAAATTTGTATTCGTGTTTGATACGTATCCGACATCGACACTCGCTCAACATGCCTTCGACACGCGTCAGACACGTGGTCAACGTGTCGGCGGGTGTCAGACACATGGTCAATGTGGTCAACGTGTCGGACACGCCTCTGATACACTCTGAACTTGGTTAGGACACAATCAAGACTCGACAAACAACTTCATTTTATTTTTTACTCTTAGATACGTGCAAATAACACCTAATTTAGTGGTTATTGATCCATCTAAAGTGAATGACTCCTTCAATTGAGTTTCAAGATAAATAGGGTAAACTACTAAAACATTGAGATAGTATATGCTATTTCTTTTTATCTCATTTGCTTCTTCTCTCCTCTATTTCTTTTCTACTATATCTTTCTACTTTGTTTTTTCTTACAACAGAGTGTCATCTTCTTCTCTGCTCTTGCTCCTCTTTTTCATCTCTAATTTTTTTTTCATTTATTTCTACTTATTTTCTACTTGTAACAAAGATGAAGACACTCTAAGAAAACACTTTATTAGAGTATTGTTAATGTTTATAGACTTACTAAAAAAAATATGACGTGTCCCCGAATCCTAGTTTTTGGGAAATTGTCGAGTCAGCATGTCGTGTCCGTGTCCGACACGACGCGTGTTTCTGTGTCCATGCATCCTTGGTAGTAATAGATTGGACATCTTCATGGCAGAGCTCAGATTTGCTACCAACTGTAAATTGACCCTTTGGGTTTAGAACAGATTGACTAGAAAATCTTCCTGGCTGTCTCTCAGGGAATGACTGAGCAATCTTACTCACAGTTATCTCAAATCTATTGATGGCTTGAGATTTGTGTTGAGTCGTTGCTTTCAACTCTGATATATCCTGAAAATTCTGCTCAAGTATACCTTTTATGCGCTCCATAAAACGATTAATTGTTTCCTCTAAACTGGATGTTTTGGATGGAGGAACTTGGTTAAACTGAGGCCTTACAAGGCTAGGGAATTTAGGAGCCTGTGAGACAACAATAGGTCCCCCTTGGTGTGGGCCATCGGCCCATGGAAGATTTGGATGCTTGGCAACCCCTGGATTGTAATAGTTAGATTGTGGATTATTACCTGGTCGCCACAAAGCATTAAAAGAATTGACTTGCTCAGCATAGTATGCAAGATAATCATTTTGTAAATCACAATCAGCTATGGGATGACTAGGATTCAAACATGCAGCACAAATCTCAGATGAAGCATTCGTGGGAGGTGTAGGTTGAGTCATATTCAAAATTGCATCAATTTTCTAAGCCATAGTCATAACAACTGCTTCTACCTTCGAGGAAGAAAGGGAGTTAATGGATGTATCTCTAACTTTATATAGACCACCCTTACACCTATCAGAATCCTTTCTAGAATGATCCCATTGTTGAGAATTTTCGAAAAGAGTTTCTAAGAACTCCCAAATCTCATTAACGCTCATCTTCATTAGTGACCCACCACTGGTGGCATCCATCATACGACGATTTTGAGGGGTTAAACCGTCTTGAAAGTATTGAATTAGACGCCACTTCTCAAATCCGTGATGGGGACACTTAACTATGAGTTCATTGGACCTTTCCCAACATTCATAAAAATGTTTGCCCTCTTTTTGTTGAAAATTATACATATCTCATCGGAGGGCATTCATTTTATGATTGGGGAAATACTTTGACAAAACATTTCTTGACAACGCATCCCAAGTTGTGATGGATCCTGTCTCTAACGAATTTAACCACGACTTCGCCTTATCTTTCAGAGAAAATGGAAACAACCTAAGACTGAACGAATCATCTGAAAAGTTTTAGTACTTAAGGGTAGCACATATGTCAAGAAATTATTTGACATGAAGATACATATCTTCTTTCTCGAAACCATAAAATGAGGGCAAAAGATGGATAATGGATGGTTTGAGTTCAATGCTATTTGTAGTTGTCTAAGGTAAGACAATGCATGACAAAACACTACTGGAAAGAGGGGAGAAGGTCCTTAAAGGCCTTCTCCTCAACCATCTCTTTGGTCTCAAGATTTTTTTTTTTAAATGCGAGCCTAACCTCTATATGAAGATGATCTAACTCTAAAACAATGAAAACAACGAAACCCTAAACAACACCTAAATGATGTGCAAACAAGATGTATGGCAGACGACCCTAGAGTTTTGTTACTAATGCAGGGCTGTAATTCAATTCAATTTACCTAAACGTGGGATAGGCACGGTAATTTTCTATTCAATCCGCTACTAAAGAATTGCTTCTACCTCTTTTTTCACTTTCTAGCTCAAAGTTAAATGCCAATTCAAGAACTATTCCCAGATAGGATATGTTCCTTTACATAACTATTTTAAGCTTTCAAACTTCCAAATAGGGACCCTATGAACGTCAAATATGTCCTAGACAATTAACTTGCTACAAATTTTAAACAGTTAAGACTTGGGTTCATGCCCCTAAAATAGATGGTGGTTAACCTATCTGCTGGACATGGAAATTGCAAATTAATCTTGCCACTATTCAAAATTGCATGCACTACTACCCAAAACAACCAAAACACAAGTGATCACAACAGAAACCGCATGCAGATGCGGTGGGGAGAAGTTACCTCTAATGTGAACCTCTATCGGGTTACTTGCGACGCTGACTAGAAGTCGAGTTATCGTCGATCAGAAGCACTGTTCAACTGACAGCTCGCCAACTCTTTTGAATGTCCACACGAATCGCAACCTGAAAAGGGAAGTCACAGTGCAATATTTGTTATTCATTGCTTTGCTATTTTCCTTTCTGATTCTGTTTCACAACGTCTACTTTTCACTTCGTTTCCACTTGAGCTCCCATGTGTGTGATCATTAGCAAAACAAATGCAAAAAATATTTAAAACTCAAACTATTGGAAAAACAAATAAGCAAGGCGACTCCTAACACTAGTCCTAAACAACAAAAATATACCTAATCAATAAACTACTAAAAACAAACCCTCGATTTCGATTGTACCATTACAATCCTCAGCAACGACGCCAAAACTTTGATGTAGATTTTACTAACCTAAATTAATAGGCTAATTTAACCTGATTGTTATACAGCAAGTGTAGGATTGTCTAACTAGTAGACAATGAAAAATACGAGTCGATCCCAAGAGGACTGAAGACACAATTTAAAACTACAATCTATTTAAACTATTTTGAAAATGGGTTACAGCAATCAGAAATTTCTAATCTAATGGAAGGCAAAAAAAACAATTAAAAATAGAGTCTGAGAATCAAATAGAGAGATGCTAATGCTTTTGAATCATCCATCAGGTTCGAAAAATTGCACTAATGTAAGTTATTGTCTCCAAGCAATGTAGTGAATTGCTTTTAGCAAAGATGTAAACCCCTAGCATTAATTGTTTGTTTAATGCACAACTAATCACAGGTCTAACTAATACGAATAAAACATGCTTGATCAACATAGAATAATTATAACTACCATGGATGCATGACATACACGATGAAAATAATGTGTTTTGTTCACAAATCAACCAAATGTCAATGTATCGGAAAACAATAAAACACCTACTAATCCTGAGGAATCATCTACGCCTTAGAGTAGGGTTTAAAAAATCATGGTGGAAGTGGTCACACCGGCAGCATAGGTGAAATCCATGTCATGAATGTGATTCGGCAAAGTTGGGTTGTGTGGTGGTACAGATTGGACGTTAGGTGCAAATAGCAAACTATTTTTAAAAAACAATTGGTTCCCTCCTATTTCTCCTTCTTTTTCACGCCTTATTCTTCATTGCTGCAACCTATTGCGATTGATAGATATCAGGGAGAGAATGAGAAAGAAAGACGAGATGAGATGGTGAGATGATGGTAGGGTGGCTAAGATGGGGTTGCAAACGGAAGAAGCAGAGATGCGAGATCGTCTATGCCAGATGTGTTGTGTGATCTATGTTTGTTCTGCTAATGACGAGGTGGTTGATTTTTCTGGACGTAATCTGCCTGCGAGGTCACTTGAAAAGGGGGGGGAAGAAAATTATGAGAGGAAATGGAAGTGGATTGTCTGGTGAACAATAAAACAGGGGCAAAATATGCGAGGAAGAAGAACAGAGATGCGACTATGAGACTAGCAGTTAAGAGGGGGGAGGAGAAGAAGAAGAAGAAGAAGGAACTGAGATGAATAAAAGAATGTGATGGATCAAGGGAGGTGCGGCGATTGTGTAAAACAGGGTGAAAGGGAGGATGGTCTGTGTAAGAGAGATCGTGATGGAGCAGGGAGAGAGAAATTGTGTGGCTGGCTGGTTGTTGTCAAGATGCGAGGAGGTAATGGTGTGATTGAGCAGGGAAGTAACGACGATGTGGTGGTGGTGTGATGGCGAGAGACGGAGGTCTTTATGTCTCTGCCAAGAGATGATGAAGAAGGGATCGAGATGGAGTTGGTGGCTCGAATAAGAGAGTAGAAAGAAAGGGATGTGAAAAGGAGAGAGAGATATGAGAAGGGAGAGGGGAGAAAAACAGATTAAATAGTTTTTTTCTTTCTCCAATTTAGATTGGGCTTGGGTTTCGGTTAAGATAAAGGAGGATTTGGGTTTTTAGGTCAATTTTTGGGCTTGGGCTCTATCATCGACTATACCGTCTGTGATGACCCGATCCCACACAGTGCAATACTGTTCGCTTTGAGTCCAACCGACTCGCACGGATTTAAAACGCGTCGCACTATGAGGAGTCGACCTCCCACATATAAGTTCATCCCCCTACCCTCACCCAGGCGATATGGGACTATGATTCCCCTTGTAGCTCGTCCAACCTTTCTCGGCCTGTTGGGCCTCCAACCCTCACCCTCACCTCAGGTCCGCTCACTTAGGGTCTCACAATCCACCCCCGTTAAGGCCCAACGTCCTCGTTGGCCACACAGGCACAACGTACACGTCGCCCGAGGGCCCACCACCGTGGGATACTTTCGACTGGGTCAGGCTCTGATACCAACTGTGACGACCCGATCCCACACAGTGCAATATTGTCCGCTTTGAGTCCAACCGACTCGCACGGATTTAAAACGCGTCGCACTATGAGGAGTCGACCTCCCACATATATGCTCATCCCCCTACCCTTACCCAGGCGATATGGGACTATGATTCCCCTTGTAGCTCGTCCAACCTCTCTCGGCCTGTTGGGCCTCCAACCCTCACCCTCACCTCAGGTCCGCCCACTTAGGGTCTCACACCGTCCGTGCCACTTCGGGCTACCTCTTCCAAACTCATCGCGTTAATGCGATTTCATCGTTTAAGCTCCAATTCCTACAAACACTTAAAAATGTAAATAATTAGAATAATATATGATATTCGAAATACAAACAAATATAAAAAAATATATTTTATGTAATAATTATGTGGATATCACTGATCCAAAGCAGATTCGGGCTCTTGTCGACATGAGACCACCAACAACTATTAAAAAAGTTCAGAACCTGATTGGGAGGGTGGCAGCCCTAAACAGATTCATCTCCAAATCTTCATACAGATGTCTCCCTTTCTTTAAAATCTTAAAGGGGAATAAAGAATTCCAATGGGGAGAACAGTGTGAGGACTTCCAAGATCTGAAGGCGTACATGGGAAACACAAAGTTGCTCTCAAAACCGATTACAGGTGAGATGCTCTACCTATACCTCTATGTCTCAGAGCATGCTTCCAGTTCGACTTTGGTTTGGGATAAGAACAGGAAATAGAAATCTGTCTACTACATCAGCAAAACATTCGATGGGGAGGAGGCTAACTACACTAATGTGGAAAAACTGGCCTTAGCACTGGTGACTTCCTCCAGAAAATTAAGACCCTACTTCCAAGCTCACTCAAGAACAGTCTTGACCAAGTACTCACTCCGGTTGCTACTGCACAAGCCAGTGCTATCAGGAAGAATGGTCAAATGGTCAGTGGAGCTTGGATAGTTTGACACCCATTACACTCTGAGAACTACCATAAGGCGCAAGTACTAGCAGACTTCATCACGGAGTTCTTTGAGACAGGAGAATTGAGACTAAAAGACCAGCAAGAAGACAAGAACTTCGAGCTACCCGCACAAGGATGGACCTTTCAATGTGACGAGTCATCCAACTTGAAAGGTTGTAGATCGGAGATCGTCCTTTACACCCCTGAAAGGGTCACCCTCAAGAAGGCTATCAAATTGGGCTTCCGCGCTTCAAAGAACAAAGTGGAGTATGATGCCCTTCTAGCCGGGCTAAAGCTAGCCGTAGGAATCGGAGTAAAAGAACTCACGGAGTTCAACGACTCTCAATTGGTGGTCAATCGGATGAGTGGTGAATTTGATGTCAAAGAACCCCGAATGATGGCTTATTGTCGGAAAACAATCAACACCAAAAGGTGGTTCAAGAGAATACTACTCCACCGTTGCTCCACGGCAGATAATGAGGAAGCAAACTCCGCACAGAACGACTTTGACACACTCATAGAGTTCTAAGAGAAGTCGGCCCTAGAAGAAGATGACATCCATGAAACCCTCTCCACAATTACGAAGACCGGCTGGATGAGCCCCCTGATCAACTACATAAAAGAAAAACCCCCTTACCTGATAAGCTAGAGGCTCGCAAGCTGAAAAACAGAGTGGCATGGTAGACTCTCTGAGCGACACATTACACTCTCATTAACTACAGGTTGTACAGGAGATCAGAGACTGACCTTATGCTCGTATGCCTGACCCAAGAGGAGGCAAATTAGGTCCTTATTGAAATCCATGAAGGAATCTACGGGAACTACCCCAGAGGAAGGACACTAGCTCATAAAGCCATCATGCTGGCGGTACTATTAGCCGAAAATGAAGCAAGAGGCCAAGACTTGGTCCGCAAGTGCAATAAGTGTTAAAGGTATGTCCCATACACACATATGCCTGCACAAAACCTAGTTCCATGACCAACCCATGGCCCTTCGCCTAGTGAAGGATGGACATCGTGGGCTCGTTCTCCATCCCTAAAAGAAGAAAATTCCTCATTGTGGCAGTCAACTATATCACCAAAAAGGATAGAGCTCCTCTCTTAGATAGGAGAGAATCAGATCAAGAAATTTACCAAATGGGTGGACCTAGGAGTGAATCAGATAAAAAACTTTCTTAGGAAGTCTATTGTCTATAGGTTCGGAATACCGAAAATCCTGGTCAACTACAACGAGACTCAGTTCGAATGTGGGAAAATCAAGCAACTTTGCACTCAACTGGGCATCAACCATCACTTTTTCGCGTCGAGTCACCCCCAAGCCAATGGACAAGCAGAAGTCACCAACAGAACTGATTTACTCGAAATTCTTGTCACCTAAAATTCCAAGCAAATCAAAATTTTTGTGTTTGTTCACTTCTTATCAATTACCTGCAAAATTCTATGAAAAATACAAGTAAGGTGGTTTGTAGGGGTTATCGTCCTACTCACCAACTTAAAAGGATTCAAACTCAAAATTTTAGAAATAGTTTAGAAGATTAAATAAAATTAAGAATTGATAGAAAGAAGAGAAATAAGATTTGGAGAATAGTAGATGATTTTTTTTAAACAAACTTTAATTCAAAATCGAGGATGAAAATAACTAAACAACTTTACCAATTAAAAGAAAGGTCTCTAGGGTTGCAAAATCCACCTCTTAGCTTTGTAGTAATTAATTTAACATATTTTTTTAAATACTTTTTTAAACACTTGCACAGTGCCTTTAATTTTTAATTCAAGACCAATGTTCAAAAGAAAACTATTTTCTAAGATAGAATTTCACTTACTTCTTTCGATGATAAAAGAAACTCCTTAACCATCATTAATTCACTCCTCTATGACAATTTTTCATTGAATGGTTATAATTTACGAAGAATTGAAGAACTATATATATATTGTTTCCAAGTCCATATCTTCATTTCGCACATTCCTTCATAGTCCATCTTTCGATTTGACAACTTTGATTCATTGGTTGAATCTAGGATTAATAGAAGTTATACAAGTTTTATTATTTTTTTGTATTAAAAAAATCTCTACATCACTCATGTAGGTTTCATCTCCTCTCCTTGAGAGAAGATGTTTAGCCTACCATTGTCATTGGGATGAAATAATCTAAGAGTGAAACTAGAAAGGTAGATGAGGAAGTAAACTAATCAAAGTAAAAGATAACTAATGCAAAATAAATATTAACTTTTATTAAATTCAGAACTAAAAACTTACATGTAACTTGAACGAAAGCTCCAAAAAAAAAAAAAAAACTAATCTAAGCTTATACATACTAGAGATGAGAGATATATGAAATAAAACTAGATGTATTGGATGTCTCTTCTCCAAGAGTTTGAGAGCCTATTTATAATGTTCTCCTCCAAGTTAGAAATGGGAAAAATTCTACAAATCCCTTGATTATACTCCAAATCACATCACATAAAATCAAATGAGTCATAATTAGGGATAAATACATCAAGATATCCTATTGGAGGTAGATACATGAGACAAAACTCAAGGCAATCGAATATTCTTTTATTTGATCCTTGAAATATGTTTTGGGTCAATGCTTTATTTGTCTTTATAATTGCATACTCCACACTTGAAGTTCTTATCTTGAAACTTGCCACTTGTCTCCGTGAACGTGCCCAATTGCCTTGAATTTCGTATTTTTGTTATATATTTCATAAGAAAATTTAATTTTAAGTACAACTAGAGACTAATAAATAGTTAAATGGGGCGTAAAAGTCAATGTTTCGAGTGCTTATCACGAACTATCATGAAGCAATCAAGAGGAAACTCGATGCAACCAAAGGGTTCTAGGTCTCTTAGCTTCCAGGCATCCTTTGGGCCTACCATACAACAAAAAAGGATCTCATATTTTTCCTTTCTTATCGTATTTTATAATATACCTTTTGTGTGATAGTCTTAATGAAGTTATAGGCATGTATATGAGCTACATGTTTGTCCTTGTTGTATGTGGTTTGTTTCTTAAGGAGTGTTAGTACAATCTATCCAGGAATGGTTTATCATTTAGAATTTTAATGTTGCTTCGTTCAATAAGTTGTTGGCTGTAATGTAGAATTAGTTACCTGAAGTATTTTCTCCACTGAATCTTGGGATGAGATTCCTTTGAGGTGTATATATTGTAACACCCGTACTTTTCCAGTGGTCTTAATCAATGTTTTTGTAATAAAGCTTCAGCTTTGTATTTTTGTGCTCTTGTTAAATTAATAAATTTACTTATGTTGTAGCCGCAAAGTATGTGAATGTTTTGTTTAGTTTGAATTAGGTGAAATTCTAAGTAGATTCTCTATTAATATAAGACATGAAATATGTTTTCTATTTGAGTTGCATTTTTTAAATCTTATTTCATTCACCTAGTGTGTTTTCGAAATTCATTTATCTCTCTTACATTCCGAATCTCGGGATGATATTCCATTGAAGGTGTAATAATGTAACAACCCTATTTTTCAAAACTACTTAAAATTATATTTTCTTTAGTATTTAGACTTCAACAATTAAATACTTTATTAATGTTTGAATAATATCACATAGTAAATTTATTGTTCATATGCATTGATTGATAAAATTATCTCTAGAGCTAGCTAGAAATTTCTTAGATAAGTATTACATTTTATTATTGAAATGATGATTTCTATTAGTTAATGGGTGATTAGATTAGATAAGTATTCTAGAATGAATAGTAAGTTTGAGCTTGGATCCAATATTAAGATTTGGGTTTGTTTTATTTTTCTTTTATTAGAGTGGTGATGAGGGTATTGATAGGATAAATAAATAAATAAAAGTTTTCTTTCATCTTTGTATGACACATAGTGGGGAGGAGGAAAAAAAAGAATGAGAAGAGAAATGAAAGAGGTAGATTTGTTGAAAAAAGGGAACAAAGAAGAAATGACATCCGGACGGACGGGTTTGCATGGTGTGCATGCCAAATCTGCGAGTATTTCTCACTCTTTTTGTGTGTTTTTCTTTGATCTTTGTGCTCATGATTTTTGCAAATATTAGATCTTGTTTATTTTCTTGCATCATATTATGATTGCTCTTATGGAATGATGTGTAAGTAGATCTACTTATTTGGATTCCTTGGTAGAGTTTTGAATTTGATTGGTATTCGGGATAATAACTATTGTTCTTTCGAATTTTTTTGATTTGGTGTTTAATTGATTGCTATATAGTTGTTATATTGTTGTTTTAGTTATGTGGATGTGTCTGAAGTTTCATTTAGAAGTTTTAGATTGAATATTTGGGTAAAGTAATTTGAAATTTCTCTTGATAGTGCATGGTAAAGTGGGTAGAAATTACTTTGAACATGATGATATGGGTATATTTCAAACCTGATTACTTCAATCTGAGTTAGGATTTCATTGATATGATAATATAGGTTGATGATCTTGTTGTGAGCTTTCATAGGTATATAGAACATAAAACTTCGATGAAAATTGACGTAGTTATAATCAATTGAAGTTAGCCTAGTTTCAGCAAAATGAGTTGTTTCTGGTGCATTGGGGAAAAAGATGAAGTCAGCACGTGTCATCTGTTAACCCGACTTTGACATGTTTGACCGAAGTAGCTCCGTTTTTTACACCATTTTCACAGCTGGAATCCTTGTCTTGAGATTTATTTAATGAAGTATAATTTTCAAAATTTAGAAAATTATATTCTCACCCTTAACTCCTTTATGCCTCGATATGCGTGCCTTCAGTATATGATTGTGTTTTGAAGTATGTGGGTTGTGGTTCATAGTGATTTTTTGAGATGTTAATGGTTGAGGAATGTAAGTTAATGCATTATGATGAATTTGGAGATTTGTATTGTTTTGCATATTGACTTGTTAATGCATTATCAAGAATTTGGGTATTTAAATTATTAAACAAATTGTCTTGTCAATGAGTGGCTTGATTGTCATTTTGTTAAAGAGCATTTATTTATGAAAATGATATGTTTCCCCAAAAGTATGGGTGGATATTGTAGTAGAATTATTTATAAATGACAAAGTGTCATTGTGAAATTTTTTAAAATATTATAATATATGATACTGACAACTTTGAGTCCTTAAACGTTAATCAACTGAAATTGTATCGCTTAGAACTACCACAATTCTTATTATTTATGATTTTCCATCTCCTATAGATAAACTAGGTAACATTCGGGTTGGATCTTGCGGATGTGGGACACCCATTTCTTATAGAAAAACTAACATTCGGGTTGGTCTTGCTGAAATGATGTGGTTTTTTTTTTCTTTTTCTAAAAGAGGTTTGATTATTTATGTGTCAAAATGTGATGTGACTTTTGTGCATTGATAGCTGAAGAGTGTCCTTTATGTAACTCATATAGTTATGAGTATCCGGTGATGCATGTCCTTATGTGATGTGTCTCCACTTAGACATGGATGATGGTGAAGTTCTCCTTTATATAATGGTGTGAATATGGTGTAGTCTAAGTGATCAGTACATTAAAAATGGATAATATTTTTAGGATAAATAATTTATGGACACACAACTGTACTAATTGATGAATATTGATTGGTGAGAAATTATATTCCTTTTGTTTCCAACCATTCCTTGCAGGATGGAATGTGTACTAACGTTATGTACGTTAGACTTGTCATGGTCAACCTCTACAACGTGAGAATAGGTAAGGTAGATATTTACTTTAAAAATGATATGAATTTATTAGAATGGCACATTTGTCTCATTGAGGAACTGCATGTTTTTGAGTTTTGTAATTTTTCTCGCATGACACATTTGTCTCGTTGAGGAACAACAAGTCTTTGAGGTGTTATTTTATTGCGTATATAATTTCATATCATGACATTTATACTTATTCTTATTTAGAGTTTGAGATTACTCATACCAGCTAAATTGTTGACCCAAATGATTTTTCTTCTTAGGTACATTCCTTTGGAAATGTAGCCGACTATCTTATCTCAGGTTTAGAAAGATTTTGGGCGGCATTGTTGGAGTTTATTTTGTGGGTCGATCATCTTCAAAGAGTTTTCATGTTATAGTCTTTTGTTTTACTTCAATTTTGTAATAAATGTTACATTTATTGTTGTTCAATTTGGTTGAATTCGGAGCGTCACACTATGGGTCTGACTACCAATCCCAATGTTCATAACAAAGGAGTTGAGGATGGAGGACAACGATGAAGTTTTGACAGTTGACTTAGACTTACTTGAAGAGCGAAGAGTCCATCTCAACAAAATATGGCCCAACACTACAATAAGAGGGTCAAACCTCGAGAATTCAAGGTCGGCGATTGGATAATGCGGAAAACCCAGCAGAACACAAGAGACCCAAAAGAAGGCAAGCTAAGCCCGAACTAGGAAGGTCCATATAAGGTGACAACAATCAAAAGTCTAGGAACCTACTGGTTAGAAAACATGAATGAAGAGCGTCTGAAAAGGCCGTGGAATGTAGAACACTTGAAGAAGTATTATCAGTAAAGGTACTCTCTTTAAAGAACCACATTTTATATTACTCCATACGCAGGAACATGCCTAGTCCGACTTTCGGATCACAATGGAACCTACGCGTGCGAACTCTGTCCACGCATGGTTCATTGCAGACAGGCGAGTCTCGTCCATGAACGTTTCACTGTTCCTAAGATAGCATAGTCCAACTTCAGGACCACAGTAGCACACCTGTGGAATGGACCTAGCCCATGGACAGCCCACGCAAGAGGGCAAGTCCAGGCCCCAGATGAATAACCGCTCCAAAAGGAACCTGGTCCTAATGCGGAGACCACAATGGTGAACAAGCGGCGAGCTTAGACATTTTCAGGACAATGACAACTTGCCGCATAAGTGACTAGTCCGCCTTGGGAGCCAAGGAACTCCAACGTGGACTTGACCCAGTCCATGGACAATCGGCTGCAAGTGGGCAAGTCTGGTCACTAGACGACTCACCACTCTAAAAGGAACCTAGTCCAACTACGAGGACCACAATGGTGTATAAGCGACCGAGCCTATTCCTTTTCATGACGACAACAACTTGCCGCATAAGCGACTTAGTCTGCCTCAAGAACTAAGGAACTACAACACAGACCAAACCCAGTCTACGAACAGTCAACTGCAAGCCGACAAGTCCAGTCTCCTGACTGTTCACCGCTCCAAAAGGAAATACAGGGACCGCAATGGCACACAAGGGGCCGAGCCTAGTCCTTTTTAGGACGACGACAACTTACTGCATATGTGGCCTAATCGCCTCAGGAACCAAGGAAATTTAGTGCGGATCGGACCCAGTCCAAGGACACTCCACTGCAAGAGGGCAAGTCCAGTCCTCGGACGGCTCACCGCTCCCTAAGAAACCTAGCCTGACTATGAGGACCACAATGGTGCACAAGCGATCGAGCCTAGTCCTTTTCAGTTTGACAACATCTTGTCGCATAAATGACCTAGTCCACCCTAGGAACCAAGGAACTCTTGTACGGATTGAGTCTAGTCCACGAACAACTCACCATTCCAAAGATAGCCTAGTCCTCATTAGGAACCAAGGCAGCATGCATGCGAACGAGTCCAGTCCACAGACGACTCAATGCATCTAATCATTCCAGTCCATACGGACCATGGAAACACCCTCGGAATCAAGTCTTAACAATTTCTTTATCACTCCAGTTCTATATGGAATTAAGTAGCAGTACTTCGACAAGCCAACACACACTCAAAAAGCGGGCAACCTGCAAGACACGCCCCACCTACATAAAAATCATTCTTCATTGATTTCACCATCATTGGCGAATCAGGCTATTTCGCCAGGGGAACTACACAAGCTGAGTCAGGACCACACACGTTTCCTTTAGGACCAAATCAGCCCAGTCCTGCTCAAAGTTAAATTGTCTCATCTTTTTTTTGTTGTCCAGAAGATTTTTTCGCACAAGACAATATGGTCCACAATCATTCGGAGCATAAAAGAAAAACGATTCCAAAATGCAGACTTTATTGATTATCAAAAAGTTGTTACAAAGTCAAAAAGTTGTTACAAAGTGTGACTGATTGGCTAGTACCAGAGTTTACACACTACAAGTATTTGATGTTGGTGCAAAGCAAGGCGCGATTTAGGATCCGCTGGAACACACATCGAGACTTTGCTTCGCCAATCTGCCTTTAAGAAAGGATTTGGAAGTAAAGCAAAAATGAGCAACCCACAGCTGGTTGCTGGTGTGATCCCTTAAAGGAGGGATGCCTGGGGTGATGCAGAGTCAGCTCTCCAAGGCAGTAGACCATGCACACTAGAGCCCCACTCCGCTAGTCTGCCTTCCAGCTGGTGTATCACGAGTGAAGCGCAGAAAGGAGAAGTGGGAACAACCACCCAAAAATGGTTGCGGGTATTATCCTCAAACTGGATAGAGGAAGACGTCGTGGGAACAAAATATGGAAGACAAACTTTGCCCCTAAGGGAAAGTCCATACTTCTTCGCAACGTAAGAAGAAATTCAAAGGTCCCACGGAACCACTGGAAGCTCACTCAAACCAAATGGTTTCATCTAATAACATGTCTTGCTAAGACTCATCGCTACGAATGTCAGAATTTTTGAGACTCCACCACTAGAAATCCTTCTTCGACCTCTAGAGATGCCAAAACACATTATATGGAAATACACATATGAGAAACAAGTTCTACAATGCTCATATCAATCCCTGACCCTAGGAGAACCAACCTATATATAGGCATGATGGTTCACAGAAGAAGGTCACTCAGCAGTCGTGTTAGCATTAAATGCTATGCCAAAAGGACGATTTTAAGTACAATTGCACTAGACCACATTCATCAAATTAGTGGAACTTCGTGCAACACCATTAACTAGGGGGAATGGTTGATGAAATATCAAACAATCACTCAATCAGAGTCATACACGTGGCATGGATTAACCTTAGCACGTAAAAGGCTTCAGCGTAGTCCTACGCGGACCCATGCGCAAGCTACTGTTCAATTAGTAAGTCAGGCGCCCAGGCCCCAGACACGCCAGCCTCGGAGGCATGGGTCTTAAGGCTTGGCCCAGGATAATAAGGCCCAAGCAACGAATCCCAGAGTTGTCACAAGCCTGAGATCCGCTGGCACGAAATCAACTTTAGCCCAATCAAACATGGGGTCCTAAACAAAATCAAGTGTCGAAGAGACTCAATCATACACAAATGAGATCTTATGTGAGATTTCCTCCCTCCATCACACCCTCGATTGCAGGGACAGTTGGGGAGAAAACACTCCCTATAAGAAACGGTGAAAGGGGGAAGAAATGTACGCATACACACTGCAATTTACATACAATCTTCAGTATTTCTTGCATCGATGACTTAAGCATCGGAGTGCCTTCGGCCACCACAATGGTGGTCCTTGGCTTAATCGCTGCTCAGTTTTGCAGGTTCGATATCGTCGGGATCAGCAAAAATAGATCTGAATACATTAGGTAGCATCCAACCCAACTCTTAGCCCTACACTTACTAGAGTTTTGGGCTTGGACACCACACTTCAAGTAAAGATTAAAATTCAAATAAATTATATTTTGGTTTTTACATTTACATGTACGAACACAAATAAAACTATACCACTTGCATTCAACTTGACACTTCAAAACAACTTCGTCTGTTATTTCAAACTTGTTTGTGTAGTTTGCTTTTACTTCGTCTTCATCAATATAAATATAAGACAAACTAAAACAAAACACTTTGTAGTCTTCTGGTGTCCTTTTGTCCTTCTTGTAATGCATTCAAATCTTCTATTCTTTCATGGCTTTCTCTTCAGGATCATACGCTCTTTCCCTTTCTATAGTAGTCAAAAGGAATTCATCGGCTTCACGTCCGTCTGAGTTGGGCATTAAGTCATGGCCTAAGTAAGCTTATAAACTTCTCCCTTTTTCAACTATATATATTTTGTTGTATGTTTGCTCTAAATCTGATGAAGAAGTTTGTTGGTCTTGTATAAATGGGGTTGTCCACCAGAAAAGTTTCCTCTAAAATTTGATGCAAAGAAGACATGTTACTTGTTGAAAGGAAAAGTGAAAGCTTACATAAAAGGTTCATCAGATTTGTCGACTTTGGTAGGGTTCGTGTTCACTGCACACTACACCAAATTGGCATTTTTGTAACAATCCAAAAAATAGGAACACTTTTGAGCTATAACAATCCACAAAACCATTTTACACATTTTCACAAACAAAGTGATTCAATAATTGTATCGCCACAAATAGTATGGGCTTACAAGTGATGTTATTCATAGTGATCTAATTTATTGTTTCATTTTTTTTGTGTAGCTATTTTTCATTTTGTTTACTAAATTTAGTTTTGACTTGAAATTGTTTGGTGGATTGTAATAGCTCAAAAGTGTTACTATTTTTTAAGTTGTTACAAACATGTCAATTTGGTGTAGTGGCAGCTTTATACCCAAATCATTTTATCCATGAGGGTCCACTGATTTTGATTGTTTAACGGGGTGTTTGTGGAATTTCAGTAGGTTCTTGAGTAAGTTACTTAAAATCACTACCATGCTAATTCATCAGATATATTGCTTTGTTGGATTTGGCAAAATTTTGTTATCTTTTCTTCGATCACACCATTTTAGTTCATTTTTTTGTTGAAGTTATACGCTTGGATGGAGTTTGATTGGATATAATTTGTTCTTTTTTTTTTTTCAATGGAGTTGTAGTTTTTCATAGATTTTGTGAATAATAAATTGTGTAAGACATAAGCGCGAGGAAGAGGTTCAACGAAAAATTGTTTTATGATTTAGGTGTTAATTATGGTTTAATCTAAGGTAAGGGTAACAGGGTCTGAAAATTAATCTTGACCGATCAATGACATGGATTTAATGGATCGATCAGAAAACAAGGGTTAGACTTAAATAGTTTTCAAAACGATCATCAAACTCTAATATGTATAAACTAATGAGTGCCTAACTAAAAAAACTCATTAATCAATGTTTAAGAATAACTGATCTTGTAAAAAGTATGAAATGTGGAAGGCAAAATGAGAAATTAAAAAGTTAGATTTAAGGGCTTATTTATAGTTTAAAGATAATTAAGGGGCTTCAAATCAATTATGTTGGGAGTTTAAATATAATTAATCAATATTTGAGATGGCTGATTTTGATTGTAAAAAAATATGAAATGTGGAGAGCAAAATGGTAAGAAAATATAATAGTGCTTTTCATTTAAAAGACGCAAACATTTATTGTAGCCGTTGATATACCTTTTGATTTTTCTTATAAATACCAAAAAAATTAGGAGATTTAAATGGAAAATCAAAAAGTAGGAAGTAAAGATACATTCATTGTTGATTCAACTCTGGAGGGGCTATATAATCCAGATTGTTTGTAGCAATAGAAGAGCTTTATACAATCCGTTTGATCATGAAAGGATGAAAACATAGGCCAAGATTTAAGGTTAATGAACTTTGTACAAATCCATCTGTTTAGTCGTAATTAGGGGTGGGCACGGGACGGGACGAGATAGACCTTATCCCGACCTCGTCCCATCTCAAACGGGATCGGGACGGGACGGGATAGGACGAGATGAGCACGTACTAAATAGTCCTACAATAAAAAGTAACAAAAAGAGTTTTATCTCATATTACTCGTACACCAATAATGTCAAATTTATATACATATAACTTACATCATAAATAATAATAGATATTAAATAAATAAATTTTAAACTTTTTGTTGAAGGCATATAAATATTAAATTTCATTTACATTTCATATAGAATTTCATCTTATATTGATTGAATTTCAACACATCCTAAACTTTAATTTAGAAGATTATTTTGATTAAAAATAATAATATTAAATAAATAAATTTGGGACGGGACGGGATAGGCGAGATTGAAAATCACCATTTCGAATCTCATCCCACTCTAGATTGAGACGTGATGGGATCGAGATGAGTTTGATCAATCTCAAAAGGACCCAAAAAAATCGGGATGAAACAGGACGAGATCAAAATGGGCTCCAAATCGCGGGATAGAATGCCCAGCCCTAATCGTAATAAAGGGCAATGGCCATTGTTTGTCTTTGCTGATACGGTGGATTTCTTGTTTTTTTCTAACCGCAGTTAAGTCTCAAAACAAGGGTGATTCTAAATGTCGAGGAAATGGGCGAGGGAGGCTCCCTCGCAAGTGCCCGAGCTTTGTTTCAAAAAAACAAAAACAAAAAGCCGGAAAACTAAAACTTTCGAAACTTAAAAAATCTCAACTTCTCTAACTTCAAATTCAAACAACACTTCAGCTCTCACTTCACTCTCTTCCTCGACACTTACACCACAACAATCTTTCATCCTTCACAATACAAATGGATTTCGAGCACGAGTTTTCATCTTCGACTTCTTCACCGTCCTCACAAGAAACTTCATCCCCTTCACACACATCAACAACTATCTCACCAAAGCGGAAGGCGGGGAGGAAGAAGTTCAAGGAGACTAGACACCCAATCTACAGGGGAGTGAGGCAAAGGAATGGCGAGAAATGGGTGTGTGAGGTACGCGTGCCAAACACAAAGACTAGAATTTGGCTTGGAACTCATCCAACAACCGAAATGGCAGCTAGAGCTTATGATGTTGCTGCTTTAGCACTCAGAGGGAAGTCTGCTCCAAACAAACAAACCAAAGCTATATCTCTTGCCACCACTGAAATACCAAGTAACCAAATCAAAACAACTTGTAAACACAACAATCCCAAGCCACTTTCCAACAAGCACAACTTCCAGCACCCAGCATCACCGTCCAAACTGCTCCTTGCAACTAGCAGCCTAGCATCAACGTTCCTGGTTTAAAACTGCGCCAAACCGTCCAACACATGGTTCCCAATCCATCAACCTACTCCTACGAGTAGAAATGCAATAATCAAGATGCGATCACCACTATTACCGCAGCGCAACACGGCCTCAACTTCCTCTCCCTGTGAGAATAACAAACAACTGCAAACATCACAGCAACATCTTGGACTGTCCCAACATCGTCAAGATCACAGCAACATCACCGCAACATCTTGGACTGCCCCAAGATTGATATGTGTATGTAGTGTTCATTGATCATAATAATATTGTTCGATCTATATTTGAACACAACACTTGGGGTCTTTAATAGATGATTTAAAAGGATAGCTAAGTGACATGCATGTTGAGATGGTTGGAGTGGAAAGTTGGACGATATATATGTTTCTGCATGTTTGAGAGTTACGTGACTGATACTAGTGTGTTGGCTTAAAGAGACTCATCATGCATGCAGAGCTTTCATGGCTGGTTCTCTCTCTGTATATAGATATATATATGATCATAAGAGCAATATCAATTTGTTGATACTGATGTGGTCCTTGTATATGATTTAACATTTGTGTGCATGTGAAATTGTACACTTTACAACCTACTTCGAACTCAAATAATTGAAGTCGCGATAACCTTATTGTTCCTTAACCAACGATCCCTACTTCCCTACTGGCCTTCTTAATTTGTTCAAGTATTTTGAGATATTTATGTGTTGATATCATATAAATAGTCAGTCTTGCTTGCGATCTTATTTATTGCATTCACCAAGTATTTTGAGATACTCTCCTTCTGCTGCCGCTGCTGTTGTTGCTCCTTCTTTGCCCTGGTTTTGGGTTTCTGAACCTCAGAACCACATCGATTTGCCGCAGTGGCGACATTCGTAAGCTCCCCCAAGACAACCCTTTTCTTGTTCGGCTGAGTATCCCCTCTGAACATAGAACTCGCCGCCCTCTTCTTCGCTGCCGCCCATGCTTCAGCATGGGCGGATCTACCCTTAGGCTAAGGGGGTCAGTTGCCCCCCTTATTTTTATGAAAAATTCCACTAAATTACTCAATTTTTTTATATTGCCCCCCTTTTAAAAGTTTAGGTTGCCCCATTTTGTATACAATCTTGGCTCCGAATTCCACTAAAAATTATATTATGGGTTATTTTTAAAGTTTAGGTCCCTCATTTCTATACAAATCTCTGTTACCGATATGTTCGCGTTTCATGGTTCGATATAGTCAGCTGCTACGAACGTAGCGAATTGGGAGTGAGATGAGAGGCGGAGTTGAGAGATTACAAAGTGAGAGAGGGTTTGTGAGGGAGAGAATGAGAGGGAGAAGGATAAGAGGAGAGAGTGAGAGCGTTGGTGAGGATGGGTTTGCTGGGAGTTAAAAAAGAAAAAAAAAATCTTCGTTCGGTTCGGAAAACCACGTTCAGAGGTAAATTGGTCTTTTCAAACTTTTTTTGCCCCCTTTGTTAGCAATCCTGACTCCGCCCCTGTGCTTCAGACACAGTTTTTCTGCTCACCCATGCTTCAGAAACAAAGGAGACCAGAACAGAGAGATCGACGGAGAGAGATGGTTGAGAATGAAGGGTGAAGTGATAGCTGAAGTGTTGTTTGTTGTGGTGTAAGTGTCGAGGAAGATAGTGAAGTGAGAGCTGAAGTATTGTTTAAATTTGAAGTCAGAGAAATTGAGATTTTTTAAGTTTCGAAAGTTCTAGTTTTCACGCCATTTTTTTTTTTTAAACAAAGCTCGGGCACGTGAGCCTCGCTCGCCCATTTCCTCGACATTTAGAATCACCCCTCAAAACAATGTTTGCAATCAAATCAATCAGCCCACTGAATTGAATTGAACGTGTGGTGTGGTGTGGGGATTACGTCGGCTATGCAGCATTCAGTTAATTAATAATGAAATGATGGTCCAATCGCAACTTTTTTTTATTTACTTTTATTATTACGTATGGTTTATTCGTGATAAGCAAAAAGGTTTATTCTTTGGATATTCCAACACGACCAGGAGACGAATATTCGTGATAAGCAAAAAGGTTTATTCTTTGGATATTCCAAACACGACGACTGCATTGGGTGCGAATATACTCTCTTTGCTTCGCATAGCTTCTTGGTTCAGATTCAAAATGAAAAGACAAAAAAAAAAAAAAAAAAAAAAGTACCCCCGGCCCCACACACACAATTAGTCAAGAATTACAACTTTGCCACCACATTAATTGATGTGCCGAGTGTTGCCCTTTTTAACCAAAACCCACTCGTTCGGTTCGGTTGCGGATTAATGGGTACGTACGTATGTATTTATATATATATAGTGTATTGTATGTATCAAATGTATGTATGGTACAATAAAAGTTAATTCAGTGCTCTCAATCTCACACCTCCACCAGTAAATAATGATAGAAATCATATATTTTGATAAATATTTTTGAAGTGAAATGTGAATTGATAATTGTTTGGGTTAAAGACCAAAGTCTTTTATAGATGAAGATGATTGATGCATTAAAAAATCATTCTTATGTGACTTTGACTTGCAAAATAAATGTTGGAATGTTAAAAACCATCTTTTTTTATGATCGAAAGCACTTCGATGCTTAAGTCAGCAACTTTATTTGAAGAAGGAAATAAATTTAGACCAAACTCAGTCAAAGTTGCATACCTGTGTCGAATGTTCCATTTACATTTTACAATAGTCGCAATTAATTCTCTATGTGACTTAAGCATGTGAGGCGCAACGGAATGAGATGTTTATCGTAAAAGTCTTTTCCTTAATGGAAATGCGTCTGTGGAAGCGTAACTCCTTCCACGACTCTTTTTTGTGCAACGTTCCTCTTCTTTATGAGAGAACTCGTGTCAGACCTGGATCCGAACTTTGATTCCTTCGGGTCTGGGTTCGGGCTTCGTTTATATCTTCTTATTAGTGGGTCTTGTCTGGGTGTCTGTGATTGGCTTTATTGTTATTGGATTTTATGAGCTGGCCTTTCAGATTTGACGCCATATCCTCGTGATGGATGTTCTCTGCCATATGCACGGCCGTGATGATGGGTCTATTTTGATGTATCATCCCCCCTTTAGTTAGTGGGTATAACGACGTGGTCATTAACTTCGTGACAGTTTACCTTTCAATTCTATCATTGCCTTGTATTTAATGTTGTCAGCAACTTTTCGAGGGTTGGTGTCTCGATTCTTTGCTTGCCCGTTCGTTTTTGCCCACATTTTTTGGATTTCACGTAGCCATCATATCTTGCACATTGTCCCATGAGTCGTCCCTTCATTGCTTGGCTCTATAAAAGCAGATGTGACAAAATTGTTTTTCTTCTTTACGCTATCTTTGAAATTAGGGTTTGTTAATTCCTTCGCCTTCTTAATTTTCATTGCTCATTTGTTCCTTAACGATATCCGTTGGTGATAAACTAAGCGGTAAGTTGCTAGCTCCGCGTGAGGCTCGTTTTTCTCCTAATAGAGCTTCTCAGGCGACGCTGGACAATTTTTGTTCTGATTATAATCTTTCGCCCGACCTCCAGATTATCCTACTTAGACAGGATGATAGTCCTTGTAATTCAAAGGTTGGATACATCGCACTGTATTCGTGCATGTTTTCTTCTGGCTTTCGGTTCCAATTTTCAAAGTTGTTCTAGGAGTATCTGAGCCTTTTGGGCATTCATTCTGCCCAAATGGGTCTTAATGACTGGAAAGTAATGGTTTATTCTTACGCGAAGGCTATTATGTCCGACATTCCTTTGACTGTAAAGGTTTTGCATTCGGTGGTTGGTCTGTTGGTGAACATGGATATTTGCTTCCTCCGTTCTCTTATCTTCTTTAAGAAACTTAATGATGACATCCGCGATTGGTCAAGGTCTTGGTTTTATGTTTCTGTAAACTCTGGCTACTTCCAACTACGAGGTCGCTTGATTTTTTGATCATTTCGAGTTCCCAATAAAGGGAAGAATCTTCAGTTAACTGTTGAGGAGGAGAAGATCAATGACCAATTCTTGAAGCTTCACATGTTTCCTATGGAGGCATTTCTTTCTGAGGACATCCTGGAGTGTAATGGTTTGTACACTATAAATGAAGCAGAGTGAGCCTTGTTTACCGAGTCTCGTGCTGAGGCCAATGTTGTTTTCGTTGCTCGTGCTGGCGTTAGTGATGGTAACATTGATTGGGAAGTGAGTTCAGACAAAAGTGTTATGGATCTCGAAGCTCCTGTTAATGTCACAGTTCCGGGTTCCAGAAAATGAAAGCTTGCGAAGTCCACGAGTCCATCGAGGCGATTGTCGGTAGATCCTGGTTGAGTTTCAAGGAAGAAATGATTTTCTACTTGTGGTTATTCTCGGACTGCATCCCGTCTGAATCCTATTCAGGACGTTACAGAGGCTACCTCTCACCCAAGTCCTTCCTGCAAAGATGTTGCAAAAGGGGATCACGAATCTCTCGAAGAGGCTGAGGATTTGAGGCTAGTTGGAGAGGAGCTAGAAGGAGACTACTTGTCCATTGGATGATAATGAAAATATGCTTCTTTCTGCTTATGGTGTCTTGGACGTTGCTAAGTTGTCTAATGACGATCCCCGGGTAATCAATGATAAATTGCTTCAGCTAGCGGTGGAGCAATCCAAAGGTGTTGGTGGTGGTCAGAGTTTCGAGGTTTACTCTCATTCTCCTTCTATTGACATTAGCGAAACAGCTGGTTTCTTAGTTTATTCTCCTATTCGTTTGAATTCCCTTGCCCAGCCATCATTGCTAATCTTGCTCCTACCACGGTTGCTTATCGGTGGGAGGGTAAAAGCTGTATTTCCATTATTACTGCCATTCCTTCCGCCCTTTCGGCTGTCGGGGGTGGTTCCTCAGTGCTTCCAGATCCTCGTGTTCTTTATCTATGAGTTTGTTGGACTGAGCCTGGCCCAAAAGATATTCATATCAAGTCAGATGGCAAGTTTTGTTGGTTCACTCATCTTGATGTGCAAAACGGTGCACGCAGGTTGATAAATGAGTGGCACAGGCGATTAGTGGAATGACCTTCGATGCCCGTACTGAATCCTTTTGATCATCTCGATCATGGTCTTGAGTAAATAATGGACGGGATGAATCATCTCGCTTATGCAGGGATGATGGGTTCAGTCTATTGAGCTGATCGTGATCAAGTGGCTTCTTTCGAAAGGAGGTTGGCGGCACTGGTGCTGGTGTTTTCTCACGTTCTTTCCCAATTTGACGTGTTGAGAGCGCAATGCGTAGAGTTGGAGAAAACTGCAAATACTACTCGACAATCGTTGATTGAAGCAGAAAGTATGTGGGATAAATCTGTCGAGCTTGATTATTTGAAAGCCAAGTTGGATGGTTTCGTGCCCGTCTACAAGATGTGAAAAAAGAATTATCCGCTGAGAAGGCAGCTTTGATGAAGCTTCTTATGTTGAAGTTGAGCAATCCATTATTTGTGATATCACTGAGAGGCGGGTGGAACAGATAAGTGATGTACTCGACGAGGTCAAAGCAGATACTTTTGTTATGCTTACCACCGCTGAGGGACAACTGCCACGGCAAAAAATGAACGCGCTACTACAAATAATAGGCTCCGTATTGTCGAAGCCGAAGATTGAAAGTGAGTTATTGATGGACGGGTTGAACTTCGTGACTATATTGAGGGGCTCGCGAAGATTTATCTAGGTATCGTCACTTGGTTGATCAAGCTTTCAAACACGATGATGTTGAAAAATCTGCTCCAGTAGTTGAAGAGCCATTGCTTCCTCTATCTTCGAATGCCCCAGAGTCATTGCTTTCTCCCTCCCCTTAAAAGAGGCCTTTGCCCGTTCCTGTGGATGATGATCCTGTAGTTGTCTTCGTTTCTTCCTCTATTTCTTCATCTCCTTCTCCGGATGTAATAGAGTAACGTTATCAATGAAATGAAATTTGTTATTTCTTTCCTTTTCAGTTCAGTTGTAGTTGTCTTAGGTTTTGCTTTGAATTCCTTTATAACTATTTTCGTGCTTTGGCTCATCGTTTGTCTAGGGATGAATCAACGCTATCCTGCTTGATGTGTTTCAAAAATAGAAAAGTTTACTTTTTCTTTGCTCGTGGTTCCTCGAATCATGTCGGTTTGTTCCTCTAATTCTGACTTTGTTGATTTGATGCACATGTCGATTCTCGAAGCTTTTTGTGTTAACTCAACTTGTTCGTTGAGCTTCTATTTCGTTGACTCGACGTCTCGACCGACTCGAAGTTTTTGTGTTAAGTTGACTCGTTTGTTCAATTTTTACTTCGTTAACTCGACTTCTCAGTCGATTCAAAGTTTTTGTGTTTAGTTGACTCGTTTGTTCAACTTTTACTTCGTTAATTCGATTTCTTAGTCGATTCAAAATTTTTGTGTTAAGTTGACTCGAGTGTCAAACTTTTACTTCGTTAACTCGACATCTCAGCCGACTCCAAGTTTTTGCGGCTCGGGTGTCCAACTTTTACTTTGTTAACTCGACATCTCAGTCGATTCAAAGTTTTTGTGTTAAGTTGACACGGGGTGTCCAACTTTTACTTCATGGTTGATCAGACCAAAAGTTTATACATATCCGACTTTTGTCTTGATTTCTTGTTGTTAGGTATGTCGATTGCTTTATATGGCTAATTCTTCGACGTATCTATTATGTCGTTCACGCAAATAATGGGGATTTTGAATTCGTAATCTTATTGATATTCCCTTTTGGATGTTCTCACCAGCCTTAACTGTTAAAGTATTTACGCTGGTTAGAAGTACGATTCGCTTTGTCTTCCTTTGCTTAATGATGGTCATCGTATTAGAAATTGATGTTTTCGTTGCTTTGTCTTCCTTTGCTTGATGTTGGTCCTCGTATTAGATATTGATGTTTTAGTTGTTTTGTCTTACTTTGCTTGATGTTGGTCATTGTATTAGAGATTGATGTTTTTGTTGCTTGCAGACTCAGGGTGTTTTTTTATTCGATGGTTGAGTAGTGTTAGCTTGTCCGATCATGCTTTCATCAACATCAAACTGTTCGATCATGCTTATGCCAACACCAAACTGTTCGATCATGCTTATGTCAACACCAAACTGTCCAATCATGCTTACATCAGCACGAAATTTTCCAATCATACTCACATCAACACCAAATTGTCCAATCATGCTGATGTTGTCTCCGTGTTTGGTGTCAATCGCCAAGGTTCGGTCGAGTCCATTGCTGCCATTTTTGTCGTTAGTGATTCGGGTCAAGCTTGCATCCGTCGCATGGATCTTCGAATCGTATTAGTTTGTTGATGCAAACTTCTCCATGTTCTATGCATTCGTGAAATGGCTTGTCTGGTTTCGTTAGTACTCTTGTTATGATATAGATTAGTTCGAGTGGAAAGTTTTCCTGACCGCTTCTTCTATTTGGTTGACTATTTTACTTCCTCCAGTGATGCAGTGTAGGGCGTATATTAGCTCTCTAGGATGTTCTTTTGATCCCGCAGTGTTATTTTCTTTTTCCTTCCATGTGAGTTGTTTATCTGGCATTCTGATGAACTCGTCGAGTCGTCCTTTCTAAACCCAATGCTCGATTTCGTCTTTTAGATTGTAGTAGTCTTAGGTATTGTGCCCATGATCCTTATGGAAGGAACAATATTTGCTTTTGTGTCTTCATTCCAGGTTTCATTTCATCCTAAATTGCCAGTTGATCTTATCCCATTTTGCTACGTGTTTCAAATATTAGCTCGACTTGTTTTCAGGGTTGTATATGGTTTGTATGTCTTCTTCATCACGCTCGTTACTCACTCGTGTCGAGGCCACGCTGATTGTAGCTTCTAGGATTCTTGTTTTGAATCAATCCTTCCGCCATTTCGATGTTTATTCGATTGGATGCTATCCTCGCGTTCTCCGTCATCTCGTCTCCTTTCCTCATTTCTCTCCCATTTCATAGAAAAAATCTTTTTCTTGGTTATTTTTCTTCTTGGCCGCCTTCATCTCCTCGAGAGAAATGTGTTTTTGAGCCGTTTTCAATAAGTCTGCCACGCCTTTTGGAGGCTCTAGGTTAAGAGTGTCAATTAAGGGGCATATCTTCAGTCCGGCGATGAAGGTCGCAGTGGCTGTGTCGTCGCTACATCCATCGATCATTGTCAGTTCGTTGGTGAAGCGAGTGACGTATTCCCGTATTGTTTCCTTGGGCTTTTGCATGATATGAAGAAGGTAGTGTGGTTCTTTCCTCATTCTCTGGCTCTTGATGAATCTGGTGATAAAAGCGGTGGCTAACATTTGGAAAGAGTCTATTGACCTCGGTGGTAGGCTGTTGAACCAATTCATCACTATGGAGGTGAGGTTTGTCGGAAATGTTCTGCACAATATTGACTTCGTGGTTTCCTTCATGGTCATCATGTGGTGGAACTGTCTTAGGTGATCAGTTGGGTTGGTGGTACCATCATACACTTCAAACTTTGGTGGAGTGAACTATTTTGGCATCACCATTTTCATGTGGGCGTCGGAAAATGATGACTTGGCTAACTCGTATAATATGTTGAGATTCGTGACTCCTATTCTGAATGGATTTTAGCAAGCGTTTCATCACACTGTGGAGTTTTGCCTTGGGGGAGCTCATTACTTTTGAAATTTCCCTGCTAGGGTTCTGGTTGGATTTTGTCATTCCCTTGAGTTTGGTTGGCGGAGTTTTGTTGGGAAAGTGCCCCTTGAACATGGTCAGCTGGTTGGATGTGCTCTTGGGTGATTTTTTCCAACATCTTTAGCATGTAATTCATATAGGCCATGAGCAAGTCTACCTGAGTATCTGTGGCTGTGTCGCCAAATATTTGGTTGTCTGGGCTATTGCGTGTTGTGGATCCGGATTCTCGGGTGCCATCGGTCCAATGATCCGGGCTGCTTCTTGTTCGTGAACTGTTTGTGATGCATCGTTACCAGTAGGAGGGTTGTCGCGATCACTGCTGGTTTGAGGATCTGTAGAGTGCATCATGTGTTCTGACGGCTTGTTGACCTTCTATCAGGTTGTGGTAAGTTTTGTCATTGTGGATCTTGTTTTTAGAAAAGAATTTATTGTTCCCCACGAACGGTGATAAACTGATGCATCCAAAAATCGTCTTCCTGTGAGTTTGACCTGCAAAACAAATGTTAGACTGTCAACAACCACCTTTTTAGTAGCCGAAGGCACTCCGATACTTAAGTCAGCAATTCTGTTTGAAGAATGAAGTAAATCTGGACAAAACTTAGTCAAAGTTGCATACATGTGTCGAATATTCTCTTTACCTTTTATAATGGTCGTGGTTAATTCTCTGCGCCTCTTAAGCATGTGAGGTGCAACGGAAAGAGATGTTTCTCGTAATAGTCTCATTTTTTGGTGTAACGTTCATATTCTTTATGATAGAACTCGTGTCGGGCCTAGATTTCGGTTTTGATTCGTTCGGACCTGGATTCGGGTTTCGTTTATATCTTCTCATTAGTGAGCCTTGTCTGGGCCTCTGTGACTGACTTTATTCTTATTGGATTTTATGAGCTGGCCCAACAGATTTGATGTCATATCCTCGTGATGGATGTTCTCTGCCATGTGTATGATCGTGATGATCGTTCTATTTTGATGTATCATCAATAACGGCAGTGTCGTATTTTGTATAAATTTGTTGGATGATTTGAACAAGGGGTTTTGAGGATTTTCATCAATGCATTTGAAGTGGCAAATACCAAGCCCAAAGGTGACTTGAGTAACTAAAGTCATATTGAAAGCAGCCAATACACAATTAACATGAAACGTGTGGCTTGGCTTGGCTCATCTTCTTCAATCTTCATGCTTTCATTATGAAACAGACATTGTGGTATAGTCAAACAAAATCAAAATCATATTGACATTTGCACATTCACGATTTTCACCATATCTACATTATTATATTCTCCTAAAGATAAATAAATAAATAAATAAAAATATTATTTCAATGACTTGAAAATCAAGAAAAAGACGAGAAGAAAAATGTATCTGTTACATAACAATATGCTGCAAGCAACATTATTGTTTTTATCTTATGAACACAGGAGCCAAGTAAATTAAATAATTGTAAGACTAACAAACAGAACAAAAGGATACATTCATCATTCGGCCCATCTATCTAGCCTAAGTGGTAACCTCGTAGGACCTAAAAGTAAATTTTGCTTTTGGTAGTGAATTGGGAATGATGGGTGTTTTAGTAACTTTAAGCATTTTGAATCACCAAGGCTTCACTATTAATTAAATCTTCTCTCCATGCAATTGCAGCTTCCGTGGAAGTCCTTCCTTCAGACACACAGAAGAGAAAGACAGATGGAGAGAATTTAGGCACATCAGAGGTATGTATGTATGTGTGTTCATACAATAATTATCTCTCCTATAATCGAATCCACTACTTTGATGTTTTATTAATGTTAATTTATTCATTTATAATATATGGTTTCATGATAATTCATTCGATTGATAGGAATGGAAGCAGGAGGAGGAGGATTTATGAGAAAATTTAAGTTAATGGGGAAAGGCACTTTTAAAATGATTAATTAATGCGTGGATAGAAGAAGCAAAAGCCAGCCATGGGTTTTTCTTAGATTTTTTTAACTGCAACTTTTCATGCTGTTTTTCTGAAAAATTGCATCCATGTTTTTCTCTCTAATCTCCATCAACTATCTATCTGTTTATAACTGTTTAATTGACTAATTTACACTTCAAATAAAATTAATGAATTTAAGACAATTGAAAGAAAGGTCGAATTTCAAAAAGTCCAGCTAGCTCATAAAATTGGATGCAAACAACTAGTCTTCATCTTGCCTGCTTACCCAAACTCTTGTTTGATATCCCATTTTAAAAGTGACTTAAGTTTTTGATGTATGGTAGTAAAATCTGAATTCGAGAGTTGATAAGTTTCTTTTAATTTATTTCGTATGTATGAACATGATTGCAGTGAGTTTATTTTATTGTAATCATAATTATTGTTTCCGGATTTCAGATTTTTTTTTGTAGCTGGTTCTATAAGAAGAAAGTATTTGATCCTTTTATCGCTTCCATTTTGTTCAAGTACAATCCCATTAAATCATGGGTTCATTAGAGGAACAAAGTTCAAAATCCAGAGTAGATAAGCCTCTTGGAATCCGATTGGTGGAGTACATAACCAATTATTCCATCTCCTACAAAACCTACCAAGCAATGGTTCTTGTTTTAACGTTTTTCGCTTATGCCATGTATCACGCCACTCGAAAGACCACTAGTATAGTCAAGAGCGCCCTTGATCCTGAATCTGTAAAACTTAACAAATTCGGCTCCTCACTATGGGAAAATAACCAGTTATTTAAACATGGTGATCAAAGAAATTTGACAAGCGGGCTTCGAAATGGTTGGGCTCCATTTGATGGAACAGATGGCTCTGCTCTTCTTGGAGATATTGATTTGGCTTTCCTTGCATTCTATTCGGCCGGAATGTATTGCGCAGGGCAATTGGGGGATAGGTTGGACTTACGGGTCTTCCTTACAGTGGGAATGCTAGGAACTGGTTTGTTCACCTCACTTTTTGGACTCGGGTATTGGATGAATATACACAGTTTCTCGTACTACTTGGTAATTCAGATGTGTGCGGGTCTGTTCCAATCGACTGGTTGGCCATCTGTGGTTGCAGTAGTTGGGAACTGGTTTGGGAAGAGCAAGCGAGGTCTAATTATGGGAATTTGGAATGCCCACACTTCTGTTGGAAACATCTCAGGTTCCTTGATTGCTTCAGCAATGTTACAGTACGGTTGGGGTTGGTCATTTGTTGTTCCGGGTCTCCTTATTGTAGTTGTTGGGCTGGCTGTGTTTCTCTTTCTTCCAGTTAGTCCAGAGACCATGGGAGCCGAAACAGAAGATGAACTGAGCTCTCCTGTGAAGATCAGTGATGAGCTAGCCGACCCCCTTCTTGCATCGAGATCAGGATCAGATGTTGTGAAGGACAAAGCCATTGGCTTCATGGAGGCATGGAAAATCCCAGGGGTTGCCCCATTCGCCCTGTGCCTCTTCTTCTCCAAATTGGTGGCCTACACATTTCTCTATTGGCTACCTTTCTACATCAGCCGCACAGGTACTACTCTATTTTCAAAAGCTGTCATTCCACATTTAAGTCGTGTTATGTCTAATGGTGTACATGTATAGGGCTCGAAGCAGAGGACATTATACACAATTCAGTTTATAGTTGAGCATAGCATCATGATAAGCACAATCCAACTATGTTAGCAAAATGGGCACATATGATGCCAAACATGGATTTGTTAGAGGTCATCTTTGTTTTATCTTTGCAAAGTATCATAGATGCGAGATGTCTAAGATGCACAGCTTCAGGTGTATATAATGAATGCACAGTTATCTTAGATGGTCACTCTTTCCTATACTGTGGAGATTGCACTGAGAGATGTTAAACACCGACTCCTTTAGGTGGATATTAGGGAATATATAGTTATCCTACCGGTCGTAGAATTCTCAACCATGAGCAGTGGAATCTTTTCTTCCTCGTAGTTGTAACAATATTGTATTCCTCAATTTAATATCTTACATTCTCATTTTACAGAAATAGATGGAAAGTATCTGTCTGATGCAACGGCGGGGGACTTATCCACAATGTTTGACGTTGGAGGAGTCATAGGAGGAATCCTAGCGGGCCACATATCTGATCGGCTCAATGCTAGAGCCATTACAGCAGCGGGGTTCACGTATTGTGCAATCCCAGCTCTCTTTCTCTACCGAGCATATGGACACATCTCCTTGTGGGTAAATATTGTCCTCATGGTTATCACTGGCATATTTGTTAATGGACCTTATGCTCTTATAACAACAGCAGTATCAGCCGACTTAGGCACACACAGCTCATTGAATGGTAACTCCAGGGCGTTGGCAACAGTGACAGCAATCATAGATGGAACGGGCTCAGTTGGGGCTGCACTTGGCCCTTTGCTTACTGGCTATATATCAGCTAAAAGCTGGAATGACGTGTTCATAATGCTGATGGTAGCTGCATTTATAGCAGGAATGCTTCTAACTAAACTTGTGATTTCAGAGTTTGCAGCTACAATCCGGGCGTCAAGGTCAGGATCCAGGTCTGTTGATCAGACAGAACCTGAAGTGTAAAACTTTCCCAATAAAGAAAATGTGTTTTTTCTTTGCTGCTTGTATGATTTGGTAGGTCTGGATAATTACCTCTGATAATGAGACGAGGAGGTGAAGGAAATAGGGGAAGTACTCTCCCTGTTTTAAAAGATGGGAGAGCAATTTTCATTTATTCGTATGTACAATGTTTTGAAATATTGGCTAAATTTGGCCATGAAAAAGGAAAGTTTAGTTTGGTCAGCTCTCTTTGCACCTAAAACAGATTAATTTAATAATTACCCTAAAGATGTCTTTCATAAATTAAGATGATCCCTGTCAATGTTTTTGAACTCAGGAAGAATGAATTGGAGGATTCTTGTAATTTTAGCGGTTAATATAAAATCCACTTCATGAACAAGACATGAAGTGGGATAATGGAGGATAGATTTTGATGTAGTCATTTTTTGCTCCTTACTTCGATCTGGTTCCTATTGACTTGTTGACCTGCACAAGAAGCACACGTGTGCCACAGACCACCGTTGTGGTGACTGGTGACACTCCGATGCTAAAGTTAGACAAGGCTATGAGGAAGGTGAAATGCTGTAACAGGAAATTTGTAGCCTACCTTAGCTTATCAACCTAATGTCTTATTTACAGTGCAAGGAGTCCTGGTTTAACCATGCCATTGTAGGTGTAGATTAGGGAGGAGATCTTCGTGGAGATCCCTCTCTAATTAAGAGTCGTGTTGTAGGAGGGTCCCCTATTAGCTCTGTGCTCTTAGATACGTGGGAGATAGTTTTCAATCCAAGAACATTCCGTAGAAGGGAGTTTTCCTGCGTGAAAGATACTCTGGTGTTTGTTTCCTAGTTGGGAGCAAAAGGCAGCTGTAATTGCTCGTTTGAAGCAGATCCTCGAGATACTTGCCTATAAAGGGCTCAAGGCTATTGAGAATAGCTGTGAGACGTGTGGGCCTAGCGTGTTGTGAGAGTCTAGGTCCATCTGGCGGACTGAATTGAGCGAACTTAGAATCGCTTGGGCTTGTTCAATGTTGGGTTGATGCTAGGGCCCGTATTTCCTCGAGATTATCACAACACGTGTACGGCTCAATGGTGTGACCATTTTTATGTATCATCAGCTACTCCCCTCGAGTTAGTGGGGCGTTAAGTCAGTCCACTGACTCTTTGAAAAGACTATTATACCGTTGTGATGATTGGACTCGAGGCATTCGCCTCGAGCGGCGTATGACATTAATGGGTACGCGACTGCTCAAGGAGGGAAAATGCAGTTTGCCTTTCCTATAAATATTCACCGTCTTTATGAGGATTCCTTCATTGTTATTCGCGTTGTCTTTTCAAACCGTAGTATTTGCTCCATCTTCCAATGGCTGACACTGTTGAATCTTCTCAGAAGAACCCGTTATCGCTTGCTTGTGCCAACTTCTTTGAAGACAGTTTGGTCGACAAAAATGAGTTGATCAGGCTTCTTAGTTTGTATCGCCTCCCAGAAGATTTGCAAATCGTTCCCGCATTTGGAGTTTTGGGTTCGACTGTGCCTTCTCAAGGGTTCATAGGCTTGCACCGAGGCATGTTCGAGTCCGTGTTTCGGCTTCCAGCGCCAGATGATGTCTGGCATTTTTTTTACTCATTTTCGAATGTCTCCGAGCGGGTTCAAGTACTACTCGCAATCCTCCTGAGGGCTCATGACGCTGGCCTTCGTTTATCTTCATTGGTAATCCATTACTTGACCAAGGCTCGGCTAGATTCCAGGAGTATCTGTGTGTTGAAATGTTCTCCTTGTCTGCGATTGGCGGCGGGTAGCGTCGAATCTTGGATGAAGCAGTGGTTCTTTGCTTCGGAAGATTCTGGTTATTACAAGCTCGGGAGTCATAGAGTGTCTCGATACTTCCAGTTTGATCTTTGTGAGTCTTTCGACTGTCGTGATATAAGCGTTTCTGTATGTCCCTTTTGTGATACTGGTTCTGACATATTTTTTTTGCGTTTCAGCGAGGTTCGCTATTCCATCTCTTAGCGATGACGAGAAGCGTTTAGAAGAGGAGTTTCTTAAGCTACATTTGACTTATGTTGAAGAGGTCGTAATGCCAGGCAATGTTTCACGCCATGGTATTCTCATGGTGCTCAACCCATGTCAGGTTCACCGGCTTAGGGGGTGGTCGGTCGCTGCCTGAGGAAGAGAGGTCTAGCCTTGCCCAATCCTTCCGGGCTCGCTGAATTGGAGGCAAATGTTTCTCCCGTGGTAGTCCCGAGGAAGAGGCGAACTTTTGTCTGGGTGGCCTCTCCTCCTAGTAGGTCACGGTCTGCACGAGTGGCATCTTTGGGGGTCACAGTCCTTCGCGTGGTGCTCCTACTCCCCCACCGACCTAGCGGGGGAGGAAGTTGGCATGCAGGTCGAGGTTTTGGGTCATGTCGGCCTCATAATGACTACTCATGCCCCGGAGTTGCATGGGCATGTTTTGTTGCATCCCGAAGCACGTGGAAGGTACTTGCTTTAGAGAAGGCTTTCGTGGATCTGCGAACGTTATATTCGGACGCTGTTTACTGGGCGGACTCCTTGGAAGGTAGGTTACAGGCTACTATTACTATTGCCGACCGCGAGGGCATGGAAGCAGAAAGGGAGTGAGCGGATGCAGAATGGGCTGTCAAAAAGCGGTTGCTGAAAGCCGTAGTTTATGAGGGGCTTCGCTGAACTCTGGAAGTGGAGCGGTTGTTGGCTGAAGAGCGCTCGCATTACGAGGCTCTGTTGGGAGCAGTGGACTTTGACGTGTCAGGCAGGAGGTTGTTCATCTTATCCGAGGTTGTTCATGGTAGACTAGAGCTCCTGGAGCAAATTAGGGAAGAGTATCCTGGTACAAACCTTGATTTCGCTCGCTGTAAGAGGGCTGTTTCCGGACCGATCAATAAGGGGGAGGGCTCTGTGAAGCTTACTGTCGAGGAGGATGCATCTCATTAGAATGATTGTAACTCCTCTTTTGGACAAAATATATAGACATGTTTTTGAATGAAAGACCTGTTTTTGTATCTTATTGTCGCGTTTACTTTAGTTGTTTCATGGAATTTTTTGATCGCCAGGTGGAATGCTTGCACTTGTCATTCAAAATACATTGTTGTTTTAGGTTGTTTTGTTGCAGGTTAGTATTTAACCAACAAAGACCGCTGTTGGTCAAGGATTGACCAGGCTTCTCCAGTAGCGACTCATTACGTGTTGGTGGACTAGTATTGCCTTCTGCTCTTTATTCCTTTTGCGAAGCGGATTCGCGCGAAGTGGATTCGCGCGTAGGTTTTGGGCACCAGAAGCCGTCGTCATTAGTCATGAACTGACTGAGCTTACCTGGCAAGTTTGGCGATCATTGTCTGTATTGAGAGCAATGATCCTTTAGTGAGTCGTCGTCATCAGCGAACCAACACTGACTAGACTCCCACTTCCTCCAGCGTTGTGATCTGCGCGAAGCGGATTAGGCTATGGGTACCAGAAGTCATCGTCATCAGTCGCGAACTGACCGAGCTTACCTGGCGAATTCGACGATCATTG
Organism: Berberis vulgaris; assembly: GCA_963556465.1. Lineage (NCBI taxonomy): Eukaryota > Viridiplantae > Streptophyta > Magnoliopsida > Ranunculales > Berberidaceae > Berberis > Berberis vulgaris. Next base: position 22,876,600 of record OY747126.1, read on the forward strand.
TTTGTATTTAGAGCAATGATCCATTGGCGAGTCATCGTCATCAGCGGACTAGCGCTGATTAGACTCCCACTTCCTCCGCTGTCGTGATCCGTGCGAAGCGGATTAAGCTTTGGGTACCAGAAGCCGTCATCATCAGTCACGTACTAACTGAGCTTACCTGACAAGTTTGGCGATCATTGTCTGTATTGAGAGCGATGATCCCTTGGCGATTCGTCGTCATCAATGGACCAACGCTGACTAGACTCCCACTTCCTCCGTCGTCGTGATCCGCGCGAAGTGGATTAGGCTTTAGGTACCAGAAGCCGTCGTCATCAGTCGTGAACTGACTGAGCTTAACTGGCAAGTTCGGCGATCATTGTCTGCATTGAGAGCAATGATCCCTTGGCGAGTCTTCATCAGCGGACCAACGCTGACTAGACTCCTAGTTCCTCCGTCGACGTGATTCGTGCGAAGCGGATTAGGCTTTGGGTACCAGAAGTCGTCGTCATTAGTCGTGAACTTACTGAGCTTGCCTGGCAAGTTCTACGATCATTGTCTATATTGATAGCAATGATCCCTTGGCGAGTCGTCATCATCAAAGGACCAGCACTAACTAGACGCCCACTTCCTTCGCCGTCGTGATCCGTGTGAAGTGGATTAGGCTTTTGGTTGATATTCGAGTCTTGTCATAGTCGGGCTGGTGGAGGGTTATAACGGACAACAGTGGAAATTTTGGTAAAAGCAAAATATTTTATTGATAATATTTTTTGAGATGCTCTACCTTCCATGGTCGTTTAAGCCCATCACCGTTGGCGTCTTCCAGCCAATATGTTCCCGGTCTGTTGACTTTGGCAACTTTATAAGGTCCTTCCCAATTTAGATTTATCTCCCCCGCTTCGGCTTCTTTGGTGTTTTGCTGGGTCTTCCTGAGTACCCAGTCTCCCACATTGAATTCGCGTGGCTTGACCTTCTTGTTGTAGTATTGCGCCATCCATTGTTGGTAGGCGGCTATCTTGGTGGATGCTAGATCATGTTTTATGTCGAGGAGGTCTAGTCCCACGCGCAAGGCTTCGTCATTGCCGTCTGGTCCGAACTCTTCCATCTGGAAGGTTGGCACCTCGAGCTCCACCGTAATCATAGCTTTTGATCCGTATGCTAGGGCGAAGGGTGTCCTCCAGTAAGGATTCTTTTAGTTGTTCGATATGCCCAGAGTATCCCTGGTAGCTCTGGAACCCATTTTCCTTTAGGCTGCATGAAGTTTTCTTTTGATGGCTTCTAGGATTGTCCTATTGGTAACTTCCGCTTGACCGTTGTCCTGGGGGTGTCTTGGTGAGGAGAAGTGGTGCTTGACTCCAAGACTTTTGCACAGTTCGTTAACCTTGCTACCTTCAAACTGGGTTCCATTGTCACTGACCAATACCTTGGGGATGCCAAATCTACAGACGATGGTAGCCCATATGAATTTTTTGATTTGGACCTGCACTATTCTGGATATGGGCTCGGCCTTGACCCGCTTGGTGAAGTAGTCGATGGCGACAAGGAGGAATTTTTTACTAGCCAATGCCGGAAGCAGCTCAACGATGTCCATTCCCCATTGTGCGACGACCATGGACTAGTCATGGGGGTTAGCGGCTATGTTCGCATATGGGTGTGTGGCGCGAACCTCTGGCATTTATCGCACTTGCGGATGGTGTCTTTGTTGCTCATTGCATGGTTAACCAGTAATATCCTAGAGTCATGGCCTTATGGGCGAGGGTTCTCTCGCCTAGGTGATTTCTACATATACTGCTGTTAATGGTGCCCAAAACTTGGCTTGCCTCTAAAGGCGATAGGCATCGAAGCAAGGGCCCTGTTATCGACCTCCTGTATAACTTGTCGTTCAGGAGAGTGTACCTTGCAGCCCATTTTTTAAGTCTTCATACTTCGACATTCTCGGTTGATAGGGCTCCGATCGCTTTATAATCGAGTATCGGAGTCATCCAATTTGGTTGTGCTTTCGATGTGCAGATATCTCTGTGTTCTTTCTCGTCAAGGCTTGATTTTTCTTGATATTCAATGAGGTTGATGTAGACTTCCTTGGAGGTCGAGGCTTCTTTTGCTAGCGCGTCAGCTCTTTGGTTGTTGTCTTAGGGGCACTGTGTGAGCTGACAGCTTTTGAATCTACTCATTATGCCAAGTACCTTGTCGCGGTAGGCTATCATGCAGGGGTCTTTGCTATTAAAATCTCCTTTGACATGGTTGACTCCCAGTATTGAGTTGTTATACGCTATTAGGCTATCTATGCTGATATCTAAAGCTAGCTTTAGGCCTGATAGAAGTGCTTCGTATTCGGCCTCTTATTTGAAGCAAGGAAGCTGAACCTGACTGCCTTTTTGAGGGCGAAGCCGTTGGGGGAGCGGAATGTGATCCCTGCTCCGCTTGCCTTATTGATCGAGGATTTTGAGAGTTGGTAGTCTATCTTCGGCTCTTCTCTCCCAGTAAATTCAACGATGAAATTTGAGAGTGCCTGGGCTTTGATGACGGTTCTTGGCGCGTAGTTTATGTTGAACTGCTCGAGTTCTAATGACCACTTCACCGTCCTTCTAGATAGCTCGGGTTTATGTATTACCGAGCGAAATGAATGTTTATTTAGGACTGTTATAGAGTGGGTCTGAAAATAGGGCCTTAGTTTTATGGAAGATACGACCAGCGCTAGAGCCAACTTCTCCAGGATCGGGTAGTGTGCTTCCGCCTCCACAAAGGTTTTTCTGGTGTAGTACACTGGCCTCTGGGTTCCTTGGTCATTTCGTACGAGGGTCGAACTGACAGCATGTTTTGAAACATATAGGTACAAGTTTAGTGTTTCACCTATTGCGGGCTTTGAGAGTAGTTCTGGACTCCCCATGTATGCTTTCAGGTTCTTAAAGGCTTGTTCGCATTCATCGTTCCATAAAAACCCTTTGCTCCCTCTTAGTATCTTGAAGCATGGGACATTTGTCGGATGACTTTGATAGAAATCTGTTGAGTGCTGCTACCCTCACAGTCAGGCTTCGAACGTTTCTGATATTGGTTGGGGATTTCATGTCGAGAAGGGCCTGAATCTGTTTAGGATTGGCCTCGATTCCTTTTGTTTACTATATAGTTTAAGAATTTCCCAGACTCGACTACGAATGTGCACTTTTGTGGGTTGAGTTTCATCCGGTATTTCCTGAGTTGGTTAAATGCCTCGAAAAGATATCGTAGGTGGTTGTGCTTGCGAAGGCTTTTGATCAGCATCTCGTCGATGTATACTTCCATATTTCTACTGATCTGTTATTTGAACATTTGGTTGACCAATCGTTGGTAAGTAGTTCCAGTATTTTTTAGGCCGAAAGACATTACCCTATAGCAGTATATTCCTCTTTTCATCACGAAAGATATTTTCTCTTGATCTGGGGGGTGCATCAATATTTGATTGTAGCCTAAATAGGCATCCATAAAGCTAAGTAGGCCGTCTCCCAAAGTGGCGTCTACGATCTGATCTATGCGGGGGAGTGGGAAGCTTCCTTTGGGCATGCTTTGTTGAGGTCAGTGTAGTCTCCGCACACTCTCCATTTCCCATTTTTCCTTTTTACCAGAACGATATTTGCCAGCCAGTCGGGGTATCGCGCTTCCTTGATCATGTTTGCGTCGAGTAAACGTTGTACTTCCTCATTTATGATCACGTTTCTTTCGGGCGCCACGGGCCTTTTATTTTGTCTTACGATTTTCTTTGAGGGGTCAACTTCGAGGCGATGAGTGATTATCGATGAATCGATCCCTACCATATCGCGCATGGTCCAGGCGGAGATGTCCTGGTTGCGCGGTAGCAGCTTCGTAAGTTGTTTTGCCACTACCTTGGTTAGGCAGGAACCGATCTGAATGGCTTTGCTATTCTGAAGGCTGTCGAGGTAGGTCATAACGGTCTCTTCCTTTGGTTGTCCGACATTGGGTCGGCCTCGAGGGCTGGCACCTTGTCACCTGATGCAGGTCGTTCTTCCTTGATGCTTCGGGTTGAACAAGGGATAGTCCTGGCCATTGGATTGACGACTTGTTGAGGATGGTCGGGTGGCAAAGTTGTCATGTATTGGCATTCCCTGGCCGCTGACTGTTCCCCTCTTAATGTACCGACAGTTTGATTCGTTGGGCATTTGATGCACTGGTAGAGGGTGGAAACCGCTACTCCCATCTGGTGTATCCAGGGTCTTCCTAGAACTGCATTGTACGTCGAAGGCGTGTCGATTACTATGAACTCTTAAAACAGGTTTTATGAGTTGGCTGTTCACCCGTGGTTACTGTTAGCTGTATCTTTCCCATGGGGAATCATTTTTCGCCACTAAAGTCAACCAGTATCAACCAGGGAGCTTCTTACCTCCCAGCCTGCTCGGGAAAATTTCACCACTAGGGCTTCGTCATACGGGAGTTATATGCCTTGGAGATCATTCTCTGTAAATACCAGCAGCGCAGATGGACCTCGCCTCTCACCATGTTGTGTCAGTTGTTCGCCACGTATCGCTTGGATCCTCATACCTTGTAAAACCCTTTTTCTGGACCTGTTGGATAGTTCAGACTCTGAATGTGCTCCGTGAAACACATGTATTCTATTGCCCGATGGCTCCCCGGGTTCGGTTCTTCTTTGTTCCGCTCTCATGGTGGTGGAGTTTCGTGCTTGCTTTGTCAAGTCTGTCATGTTCGCCAGAGAGTCTAGCGTCAGAAAGTTGTAAAACTTTCCCCTTCGAAATCCGTTAATGAAGGCCAAAACAGTCGTTGCGTTGTTGTACGTGCGGATGGTGGTTGACTCACTGTTAAAGCTGGTTAGATACGTCTCTAGTGTCTCGTCGAGCCTTTGCTTCATTGATGTGAGCGCCCTCATTGTTGACAAGTGTGGTGCATGAAAAGAAATCGTTCATTCGATTCGGGGTTCGGCGGTGCTATCATCAGTGCGGGGCCGTTAGTTGGATGCATGCGCACGACAGGAATCGCCGAAAGAGGCAACACAGGGACAACTTGAGCGTTGGACACCTCCCCTGGTTTCTCGTTACTGCGTGACCTGGTGGTCACCATCTCTCTATGTTATGAAAGGAGACGACGCTTAGTGTAAAGTTACGAGCTATGTCGTCCCCACGGAAGGCGCCAAACTGATGAAGTCATTTTTTGCTCCCTGCTCCGATCTGGTTCCTGCTGACTTGTTGACCTGCACAAGTAGCACACATGGGCCACCACAACAGGCACTCCGATGCTAAAGTCAAACAGGGCTCTGAGGAAGGTGAAATGGTATAACAGGGAATTTGTAGCGTACCTTAGCTTAACAACCTCATGTTTTATTTATAGTGCAAGGAGTCCTAGTTTAACCATGCCATCGTAGGCGTAGATTAGGAGGAGATCCCTATCTAATTAGGAGTCGTGCTGCAAGAGGGAAGTTCCCTATTGGCTATGTGCTCCAAGATACGCGGGAGATAGTTCCCAATCCAAGAGCATGCCGTAGAAGGGAGTTTCCTTGTGTGGAAGATACTCTGGTGTTTACTTCCTAGTTGGGAGCAAAAAGTAGTTGTAGTTGCCCGTCTAAAGCAGACCCTCGAGATACTTGCCTATAGAGGGCACATGGGTATTGAAGACAGTTGTGAGACGTGTGGGTCTACCGTGCTGTGAGAGTCTAGGCCGCCTGGCGGACTGAATTGAGCGGGTTTAGAATCACTTGGGTCTGTTTAGTGTTGGGCCGATGTTGGAGCCTGTATTTCCTCGAGACTATCACGACACGTGTATGGCTTAGGGGTGTGACCATTTTTATGTATCATCAGATTTTATAAACCCCCATTATCCATGTGGGCTGAGGAATGAGCATCATTCTTTTTAGCGCCTAAGTTGAATGCCATATGGAATGACGCTCAACTGTTTCCACAAAAAGGCAGTTTTGACTTTTTCAACAAATAATAAGGTTTGGGCGTTGAGCACCAAACCAATTGTCACCCAACCAAGAAAATACATACTTATCCTACCTATTTCTCTATTAGCGTATTGGAGATGCTTTTAAGGTTTCTAAGTTATAATGGATAATGATACATCAAAATAGATCGATCATCACGACCGTACACGTGGCATAAAGACCCACAATGAGAATACAATGCCCAATCTTTTGGGCCAGCTCGTAAAGCCCAGAAAAAAAAATAAAGCCAATTGCAGAGGCCCAGACAAGGCCCGCTACTGAGGAGACTTTAACAGGGCTAGAATCCAGGCCCAAACGAATCAAACACTACAAGAAATACTGTCATTAATTGCGTTTCAAAAACGCTATGGTAGGCTACCATAGCGTTTTAGCAAACGCTGTGTCTGCCGGAGCTATAATAGACACAGGGTCTATTATAGCGTTTTAAAAACGCTATTGTAAGTTGACTACGATAGCGTTTCAGAAACGCTATGGTAGGTCTATTATAGCGTTTTTAAAACGCTATTGTAAGTTGACTACTATAGCGTTTTAGAAACGCTATAGTAACATTATTTATAGCGTTTCTGAAACGCTATAGTAAGTCTATTATAGCGATTTCAAAATGCTATTGTAAATTCACTATTTATAGCGTTTCTGAAACGCTATAGTAAGTCTATTATAGCGTTTTTAAAACGCTATTATAAGTATACTATTTATAGCAATTTTTTTTTTTTTGCTATCAAATGACTTTATTAGATCTTATAAGTTTTATTTCTAGAAAATAAAAATCTAAATGTGCCAAACACTTAAACATTTCCATGAACGGAGGCAAAGTAATGTAATTAATAAGGTAATGTATTACATTTGAGTCACAAAATCTATCAAAATATATCAAGTACAATGACAATTTTTAAAATTCATGTACAATTTCATATTCCATTGTCTGCTAGTAATGTATACAATTTCTTGCTGAGACATTCAATTCCTTCACCTTTGCTCTATGATCACCTGAAACTTCTCCCAACTGGGTCCATGATCCCAACTTCAGAACCAGACTTCATGCTCAGAGTCAACAACAGCAGCAGTAGCAGAAGAATTTACCTTCATTAGCCCAAACATCTGCATTTCAGGGTCTTCAATCAGATGCCATAGCATAAAAGGAGTGCTGATAGAACCTGAGCACAACCTAACAAATCCTTCATCTATTTGCTCTCCTCCGAGTTCCCAGGGTGCATCTGCACCACCTAGTCCTAAAAGTGAAGTTGCATCTCCTAGTCCTAAGGTTGCACCTGCATCAGCTAGTTTGATTTCGCTACCTTCACCTATAGCCAATCCCCTAGATCAAATCCCAATTGCTGCCCCACCAATGATGACTTCTCCAGATAATGGTTTTCCACCATCGAACTTTGCACAAGAAGTTCCTAAAAGAATACTCCACACTGTGGCACCCTGTATAATAACACTGGCAGCACTTTAATTGTTATAAAGAAATAGAAATTATTACATTAAGAACCTATATCAGCAGGGCAATTCAATTACCGGTATAGCTGATGGTCCAATCCAACCAAACCATAATTCAGTGATATGTATATTTTAATTTCTCCATCCACCTGTTATGCGAAACTTATAATTTTGATCAGGAAATAATAATGTACAATTCAGATATGAGAAAAGCCTGTTCACTTCTCATTGGTGAAGCGACCAAACCTTAAGCATGCTATAAAAACAATACTTTATACTAGGCACTTGCTCTAGCCATCCAAGCAAAGATTCAACTTCATCATTCATCTTTAACAAGTAAAAGATGCATAACTTGCAAGTTTAATAAAGTAAACTAGCTGCATGATCCAATCGTACATAGATCCTAGACAGCCTCAAATCAAGTCATCAAAAAATCAACTCCTTTGGCAACTACTAAAGCTTCATTAGAATACAGAAACCAAGTTTATTACTTCTCTCCTACATTGTACATCACATCCAGCAGAAGGACTACAAAGGTAGCTATAAAAACGTTAATGTTCCTGTCAATGCAACAGAAGAAAAATCTATGACAAGTACCCCAGTCTCTACTATGCTATAAAATGTTAATAGCACCCTGCAAACAATATAATAAAAATTAGTTTACTCAACTTGCAAAACTGTACGTATAAGTTCAAATTACTAATATGAAGAATTCAGATTTGAACCATCTTTCAGTGTGGCTTCACAAACCTGATCTCATAATCATCGTTATCAATATTCAAGTATTGCAGCAACCATGCATTAAGTTTTAGTGTATATATTACATCGAAAACAAAGCAAGAGATGATTACTACTTGGGTGTGGTAAAGGAGATTAGACTTACAGGCTAGCAATGACAACATTAAGCATGGTAGTGAAAGAGTCTCCACCATTAGCTATCTTTTTATGAACAACGATGCTAGTAAACCAGACGAGTAATGCCCATGAAAGGAAGAGTACGAGGTGCATAGATCCAAGTCCTAGACCCCTTGGCTAGTCCTCCCCTCTTTCCATACTTGTACGTCTTAGAAAGAGCCGCCTTACATGATTGTACAGCTTTCTCTTCTCCTACAAATGCATGGACTGTTCGCACATTCCCAATCACCTGATAGTAGTTGAGGCTAGAGATTTAGCATGAGTTGATTTAATCAAATCTTGACAGAATGGGACTAGAAATTAGATTAATTTTTTTTTACAATAACCTCTTCTGCATTTCGCCAGCATTCACATACGACCTTCTGACTCTGGCAATTAGACCAGTTGCTATATATGCATACATTCCACCAGCGATGGCAATCAAGGGTACAATTGAAATTGTTACTAAACTAATCTGCCATACCCGGATGAACCCGATTGCAAAACCTGCTATAAAACGGCTTAGATAATGCAAGAAGTTCCCTACCTGCAACTCATTTATGTGATAATTAGAAACAATCTGATTTATGTGCTTACAAGGAGCTAAGAACAAATATTGTTTGTAGTAAAAATAATTCAGCCAATTCAAATACTTAAAGTTCCAATTGTGATCAAGGCTTAAGAAACAAAGAATGAAAATGAGTGAATAAACTCATACCTAGATGATATCAAACACCGAATACCGGAAGCTCTTTGCCTTCTCTTTCAGATATACCCTGTAGTTGATAAGATTGAAACAAGAACATAGACTGGTATATATACAAGCTGCAAGAAAACGAAATATGTGTATATTATTAAAATCTGGATTGACAAATCATAGCATCAAGAAGAAAATTTAAAAAATAGAAAGGCAAAGAATTTGAACAAAGCCGGAGAGATTGACAGAGCACAGATGGCGTTAGAAATTGTATTAACACTTTTAGAAATAGTAATTCCAAATTAAAGTTCTCCTTCTTAAGCTATTACGGAATATTGTGCATCAATTTTATTCCTTTTTTTCATAGTGGAATGCTATTAAAGTAATGTATTGAAGAGGACATCTTACTGATTTTGTTTTCTGATCAATCTGACGTGGCAACCGCACCACTTTTGTTTCCTGTCTTCATGAAGTAGCTAAAGTTGATAACTCACACTTGGTAACCGTAGCATTTTTGCGGTTTTCTAAGCAAGCTGTGGGACAGAAATGAAGAGTGTTTAATGAGTAGCATGTTCATCGGTTTCTAGTTACTTCAGTGGTATAGAATCAATGATAGAATCTCACCAATTGCCTCTGATGCAGTGGTAGAGAAATCCGTAAGCACTCGATCAACGGAAAACACAGAGTTATCAACAAACTGTATATATTCTGCTGTTGGGTCATAACTGTAGTTAAAGCTTGCAGGGAAGTCGTTTGCAAAGCAGTCTGAAGCATGAACTTCTAGTCCTATTTTATGAGCATCAAGTACAAGACTAGTATGGGGCTCCAAGTATTTCTTAGCATTAACAGGCCAAATCATCAATTTGTGAAATAAAAATACTGATTACTGAAAGTGGAAAAGGATACATCTGGCATATGCTCACAACTATATCAACTATTCTGAGTCAATTTTTCACTTAAATGCAGAGCTTTATAATGCTGGATACATATGCATTTTGAATACAAATGAATCATAACACATAGGTGCAGGCTGGAATGAGAAAAGTCATTTACAGAGGAAAGAAGAGAGTTGTGGAAAAAGAGATACAACTAACCTGGTCATCTAACCATGCCACACCAATAGCCGCACTATCAATTGTCGACTATTTGTATACTTTTAGCTCAGATTTAACCAACTTGGCTACTTGCACTTTATGGTCCCATACTATAGCAAGCAATGGAACTCTTGCTAGTGTCTCTCCATTTGATGTTTCTGGATTTCCCAACTATAACATGTAGGAAAAATGATTAGTTTGATTGGTAATATATAGTTAAAAAGTTAAATCTCTTCTAACTAACAAAGGTAAAAACTAAAGTAAATATGAGCTCTCTTGAGTTTTGTTGTCATACCAAGAATCCCTTGAGATCAATATATAGAGAAGGATCCTTGTTCGTTTCATAAATAAGCTCAGCTAAGTCGGGAACATACTTTCCTGAAATTATCAAGCTTGATTAAGCACTATTTTTCAATGAAATGAGTTTATGGACTGGTTCTAAAATGCTCAGCGTGTACCTGCATAACTCTCCCCTGCTATGTAAAAACTCCATTTTCTGTACATGGGATACTTGAGGAACCACTTGTGCAGAAAGTTGTAGGTATCATTTGCTGAATGCAATAGAAGACATGAAGTCAGAGTAACCCATAGATGTATGAATACACATAGATGGACTAGACATGGGGATGCTTGAAGACACAATGCACAAACATACTGATCATCACATACAAACATCATCAAATATTCATCAAGATTGGTGAATGATTAGGATGGCTTCCATAAGACATGAGTAACTCACCTGTAAATTCATCACCAAGAATATCATAATCACTAGTTGTATTTGAATATGAAAAGCCAACTCCAACTGGAGATTCCAGGAATAACATATTCGCTTCTGCATTAAGAAAATAATAAATGATTAAATTAATTAGTCACTTACAGTGTCAGAAAAAAAAAGTTTTGATATGTACATGTGACTATGTTTTGCATATCTTCCTATTAATTTATACATCTTTACATGAACATATGTATCTGTAAGTGTATGTTATGTCTCTGTCTTTATCTTAGTGATTTTGCATACAATACGTATATATGTATGTGGATGCATCAACCAACGAGTGGAAACAACCAAATATATGGTATAAAACATGGATGACAAAAATGTTGTTGAGGAAGGATACTATGCTTTCTTTAAAAATGAAAACCTTTATTCCATGAGTAAGGGTTGAAAGTAATTCGATGCCCATCTGTATCCACAATAAAAGGACCAATCTCTTGTGTTGCTCCATATCCAACTGAAGAACATCCAGGACCTGAAACCGCATACACCCTGTCACTTTTTCAGAAAGCATGATGTCAAAGCATCCAAGAAAGAGTTTCATATCCTACGAACTGCTGTAGATGATGTAGATTTGAATATATAAAAGCTTTCCACTAAGTACTCTTGATTTTTTGATATTAATAATTAACGTAGTAGGTTCGCGTGGTGTGCCTCATATATGTTTAAGAGTTATAAGAAGATAAGCATAACCTCTCTTTTATGTGAATCCATTTAAGTATTAAAACATGAGCTGTTTGATATGTAGGATTGTCTAAGAACAACACTACATGCTCCTTAAAAATTATATGTTTCTTATAGAGAATTCAGTTATATTCTACTCATCGTGCAAGCTACGCTATACAGGTCTCTTCCTTTTAGGGCTACTGATTGTGTTCTACCATGACCTCCTTACATTGCAGGGCATAATTATGAAAGATGCACCACCATGGCTATAACAGTTTGCATTACATGCCTCAGAGATTGTAACCAAGTTATACTTACCGCCATTCAGCCATAGGACCAGAGGCTTCTCTTCAGGTTGACTCTATGCTTCATAGAACCAGTAAAAGAGTGTTCTTCCATTTTTCTCGTTCACAGTAATGTAACCAGCGTAGTGTTGGAACCCAACCTTGGGTTGTCCAGGCAGGTCAGTCACAAGATCCTCATTCGTTACTAATTTTGTACATTGAAGGTTGAAATTAAAATGTCTTTATGCAAACAGAGCCTCTCTCCAAGAAGGTTCCAAATAAAAGGAGTAGTTAAGATCCAAATCTTTGAGTATTGTGTTCTCATCAATTTCAACCTTGTCTGCAGAGCGGCCAAGTGATGAACCTTTCAAATCAAATCTGCGATGAATCCTTAGTTCGGTGCAAAACATGTTTCCCATTACTACAAAGCGGAACTGCAAAATTTATTTCTTCAGCACAGGGCATTATTTTACATATGCAAATATGATGTAAAACAGAGAACAAAATAAATTACTCAACAGGTAAAGATTTACCTTTTGTCCACTTGAAGGTTTGATCCTGTGAAGACCAAAAAATTGAGTTATAAGTGTGTTATCATAAGTGCGGAAAACATGATGCAATTATTTGAATAGATTCACGAACAAACTAACCTCAAATAGTTGAGTGTCTGTATGAGCATCCACTGCACTGAAAGGATCATCCAGAAGATATATATCAGCATCCTCGTAGACTGCACACGCTATTTGTAGCCTTTGCTTTTGGCCTCCACTCATATTAATACCTCTTTCTCCGATCTCTGTTAGGTCACCACACTGGAAAATTCGAAATCCTTTGTCAAAGTACAAGCTCTAACTGTTCTGTCATACTTGACACTGTCATAGTGATTCCCAAAGAGAATATTCTCTCTTACATTTCCCGTCATTATCCATGGGGATTGAGGAACATAAGCTTTTGTCCCACTGATCTTCACCATCCCTGAAAGTTTTGGTATCTCTCCAAGTATGCATGAGAGGAGACTAGACTTCCCTGATCCAACGGCTCCACAAACCGCGACTTTCATTCCCCTCTTCACTTTTAAGCGTAACCCTTCAAGTGTTGTGCTACTTGATTCTGGGTCCCAACTGAATTTCCCATTATCAATCTCTACATTAGATTCAGATTCATCCTTTGGAACAAACATGACTGCATCTGATTGAATTTCATCTTCTTCGAGATATAATGCTACTCGATCTAGTGAAACTTTAGCTTGTGCGATAACCGAGAGTAAGGTAGATTAAAGATTGGATCTTGTAACATTTGGAACGTTGCCAATGCAGATAACACACTACAAAGAATGCATTGATTGCTGCCTTCTTCCTGTCAAACAGATAAATTGAATAACAAGCTTCCAATGAACACCAGCTGGAGAAGTATGCTCAACTCTTCCCAAAAACATGGTGAGCTCAGTTGTAATCTTGTTTTCCAGTTCTGAACAAGAACTCCTTCAAATGCTGTAGTTAATTAAAAAAAATGATGTTATATGACTTGCATAATATATATACGTTCAAGAAGAGAAGCTATACTACACCTAAAAGATACGTGTATTTTTAGTAAATGGTTCAAATGGACCTTTGTATGCACCCCAAGTGGATTTGGACGAGGAGACTAAGAAGGATTTTTGGGACTCTTTAGAAGAGTTAGTTCTTGGAATTCCCTCTTCCGATAGGGTTTTCCTAGGCGGGGATTTGAATGGCCATGTCGGTAAGGATAGAGTTGGGTATGAGAGGGTACATGGAGGTCAAGGCTTTGGGTATCGAAACACTGCGGGGATTTCTATTCTAGATTTTGCTTTAGCTCAGGATTTTGGGATCGTAAATACTTTTTATAAGAAGAGGGAAGATCACTTGGTGATCTTTGCGAGTGGGCATAATAGAAGTCAAATTGATTATTTTCTTGTGAAGAGACACGATTTAGGCAGGTGTAAAAATTGTAAGGTTATACCAGGAGAGTGTCTGACATCCCAACATAGGCTGTTAGATCTCGATTTTTGTCTTAAGAATAGGGGTCGTATTGCTATAGAACAGGTTAGACCGAGAATTAAGTGGTGGACCTTACAGGGAGATGTGTGCCAAAGATTTAGAAAGAGGATTTTGGGTGGCCAGTCAGTTTCAGAGGGTGGGGAGAATCTAGAACCAAATGATAAGACTAGTAGCGCGGATCTTTTTGAACATTTGGCAAACCGAATAAGAAGATGTGCGAAGGAAGAGTTAGGACAGGCCAAAAGAGGAGGTTTCTATGGTAAGGAGATACGGTGGTGGAACGCGGATGTGCAACAAACCATTGCGGAAAAGAAAAGATGATTTAAGGCGTGGCAAAAAGATAGGTGCCTAGAGTCTTATGAGCTTTATAAGCAGGCTAAGAAGTTGAATAGTAGAGCAGTAGGGGAAGCTAAGAAGAGAGCGTATGATGCTCTTTATAATAGGCTAGGTACGAAGGAAGGGGAGAAGGATATTTTCAAGATAGCGAAGGCTAGAGAACGAAAAACTAGGGACTTGAGTCATGTTAAGTGTGTTAAGCATGAGGATGGAAGAGTCTTAATGCAGGATAAAGCTATTTTAGATAGATGGAAGAATTACTTTTGGAACCTACTCAATGGAACACATGTAGGGGAGTTAAACTTGGAGGGGTATGCTTCACAGGAAGGGAGAGATCGCGTGTTCCATCGCAGAGTTAGTGTCACAGAAGTGAGAGAAGCTTTAAAAAGAATGAAGACAGGGAAGGCCGTTGGACCGGATGATATACCAATTGAAGCATGGAAATGTCTGGGAGAAGTTGGGATTCAATGGCTAACTAAGCTTTTTAATAGGATTTTGGAAACTAGAAAAATGCCAGATTCATGGAGGCATAGCATTGTGGTACCAATTTATAAGAACAAAGGGGATATCCAGAATTGCTCGAACTATAGAGGGATAAAGCTTATGAGTCATACGATGAAACTTTGGGAGAGGGTTATAGAACAAAGACTTAGGAGTTTAACCACGATTTCGGAGAATCAATTTGGATTTATGCCAGGTAGGTCTACTACGGAGGCCATCTTCCTGCTTAGGCAAACTGTAGAAAAATATCGAGAGGCACGTAAGAGTTTGCATATGGTTTTTATTGATCTGGAGAAAGCATATGATAGGGTCCCCAGGGAGTTAATTTGGTGGGTGCTTGAAAGGAAGAAAGTGTCTCAATGTTATGTCGATATCATTAAGGATATGTATGAAGGGGTTGTAACAAGTGTTCGCTCAGTAGGTGGGATGTCTAGTGAATTTCCAGTGACAGTAGGACTACATCAAGGGTCGGCGTTAAGTCCATATCTCTTTGCTTTGGTCATGGATGAGTTGACGAGACATCTGCAAGAAGATGTACCTTGGTGCATGTTATTTGCAGATGATATTGTCTTAATGGATGAGACTAGTGCAGGTTTAGGTAAGAAATTAGTTAAGTGGCGGGAGGCTTTAGAGAGTAAAGGTTTTAGAATTAGCCGTTCGAAGACGCAGTATCTAGTGTGCAACTTTGGGTGTGAACCAAGAGGGAGAAGTAATGCAATTGAGATCGAAGGTGTCGAGGTCCCGGAGTGTGAGGCTTTTCGATATCTAGGGTCTATAATTCAAAAGAATGGGGCTATTGGAGCAGATGTAGACCACAGGATTAAAGCTGATTGGTTGAAATGGCGAATGGCGTCAGGAGTATTATGCGATAGAAGGATGCCTGCAAGGCTAAAAGGGAAATGCTATAAGACAATTGTTCGACCAGCCATGCTATACGGTTCAGAATGTTGGGCTACTACGGGACAACATACACATAGGATGGCAGTAGCAGAAATGCGTATGTTAAGGTGGATGTGTGGTAAAACTCGTAAGGATAAAATTAGAAATGAAAAAATTAGGAGATACTTAGGTGTAGCGCCCATAGATGAAAAAATTAGAGAAAGACGTTTAACTTGGTTTGGTCATGTGCGGAGGAGACCAAGCACGGCGCCAATTAGAAAATGTTTAGATTGGCAAGTTAATGGAGGGTGTAGACGGAGGGGACGACCGTTGAAAACTTGGATGAAGACAGTGAATGAAGATATCATTGAGCTTGGATTAGGTGAGGAAATGTGGGAAGATCGCATTGCTTGGAGAACCAAAATCCATGTAGCCGACCCCGAAAATCTCGGAAATGGGCTTTGATGATGATGATGATGATGATGATGATGGTTCAAATGGACCTTCATTAAATAAACACAATTTGTTCTTGGCTTCAATAGAAAATGGCTTCAAATAAAAAATGAAAAAACTCTGAAATCCATTCGTCTATAGTTATGAAGGATGGAATACTTCCTGTCACTTGAACAAAGATCTTGTTCTACTCGTTGATGCAGTGCATTTTGATGAATACGACTACAAATTTTCATCAATCTTTGGCGACTCTTCCCCAAGAACAAAGGACAGAATAAGCATATCTTAATTTATGGTCTCTAAAATAATTTTTATTCAACTTCAATTCTTAAATTCAGAATTACAAATTGGGGCTATTTTTATAGTTAGGAATGATGGAAATACTTGCTCTAAACACTTGAACATTGATCTTGTTCTAGTTACTTGTATTGGCAGATAAGCTCTTTTTATTTCTTCATTTTTTCTATTTTTTCTTCATTGGAAGATAAGCTCAATGACTTCTAAATAATAATACGAAAACATCTCAGGAAAGAGCTCTTAAACCACAAAATCTAATTATAGTTTAGAACAAGCGAGTATCAGTGCTCCTAAAATCATTGGATTACGAAGTAAGTTTATTATTATGTATGTTAGACCCTGTCTTCCTTATTCCTTGAAAAAACTACCTCAGCAGGTTTTCTTAGTTTACCTGTTTCTAGGAATTTATAACTTGTCCAAATCTCATATCTTGTTTGCGCTAGTGTTGGTTTAATGAGACTTAGCAGAATACACTTCCAATTCTTTAGAAGTGAATCTCCACAACAATTAAAGTCAAACCTATACATCTCAGATTCCATTCGAGTGTGAAATCAATTATGCTCAAGTAAGTTCTATGTTGTGCTAACATATAGCATTAAATGTATAAGTAATTAAGGGAAAAAATGTCATCAGAATTAAGATACAGAGTACCACTCTGCATATATAATTCTACCACTGTTGATATGATTTCATTTTGCTATCTTCGAACACAACTAGCATTGTCATAACTGAGAAACATCGACAATAA
Organism: Berberis vulgaris; assembly: GCA_963556465.1. NCBI lineage: Eukaryota > Viridiplantae > Streptophyta > Magnoliopsida > Ranunculales > Berberidaceae > Berberis > Berberis vulgaris. The sequence continues at coordinate 22,893,605 of OY747126.1, forward strand.
AATGCCCTTATCAAATTCAAACTATGCCGAATAAACATTAAAATAATGATTTAATCCTCCATTTTATTGTGAATCCAAATTTTCAAAATAAGAATAAACACTAATGGATGTTCTATCTATGTCGTTTGTGTTCTTTCTGACATAACACATAAATGAAAACTTGAAAACACTTTCTAAATAGCAAAAGTGAAGAGAAAAAAACAACCTTGCACACTCAAAGTGCTGTAGATGAAATAATAAGAAACTAAAATTTAAACAAACCAATTGAGGATATTTCTTTTGTTGGTTTTCTATTGAGCAATCTACATACTCTATGATCTTTTAGAAATAAAACTTCTAAAAAAGTTGTAAAGCTGTTGCAATTAGAGCATGTTTGATGCATCAGTACTGTTGAAACCAAACATGCATGCAATCAGGTGATGCGCGCAGATGAAACTACAAGAAACTCAACAAGGAGTAAATAAGTAAAGCACTGTGCAAACTTAGATCACAAACAATTATTGGTTCATCTATCCGCGGTTGAACAAACTATTTACCCATTTAACAACTAAAAATCCAATGTAGTTAGAAACAAATGTTTATCTATCTATATATCCATATAAGCGTAGGGAGTTATATAGAGAGAACCAATATGAAAATAACTCATGGTTGTGGCTCGATAAGGTAGGGATACATGCAAACATGCATTCACTACATATTAATTTAGTTAGAGAGGCTTACTTGATCCAACACTATCGAAATCAATCATGTCTGAATAAACAGATGGAGTTTTTCAACTCCTCTAACTGTGGAGCCTCCAAGGATGATCCTGCAGGTGTACCCTGTGGTAAGTAACCACTCAATGAGTTGAGTGGTGATAAAAAAACCCAATTATATGGACTTCCCTAGGCTGCGAAGCTGAACACAAAACACACATAATGAGTTCCCTGAAGCACAAATGAGAAAAATGTTTTACACTGGTACAAATGAAAATCAATATAAATGCTCACCCAAATGGGTTTGGTCTCATTAGCAAGCTCTCAGTCCTAGTACTTCTCAACTACTGTCATAGTTTTCTTTTTCTTCTGCTTCAATTAAAAAAACCGCCAAGAGTTAATCCAAACTGTTGCATGCTAACATTAATCAAAGGATAGTGGATGAACATAACTAAAGGAATGAAAGTTGAACATGAATTTTGGCATAAACATGACTTAAGGTCGATTGATTTTTTATTTTCATTGTGAGTCCATACAAAGGCACAGGGCACAGCGTGTGCTAAAACAATGAGCTAAAAGAACTCTTGTAACAAATGACCAATAATGTCAATGCGTCTTCAAAAAGATTCACTCTATGTCAAGAACCTAGAAACCAAATATTCTTTGTCTAAGTACCTTTTGGCCTAATAGCAATAGCATTTTCACACTCCATTTGGGGCAATTTTGAGGTAACTTTTGAGTGTCCTGCAGAGCCATTCCATGCAGAAAGGTGAAATTAATTTACAAGATACAATAACCAAGTGAAATAAATTTACAAGATATAAAATGATTAAACAGTGGGATTTATATTTTTGGAGAAAACTTACTCATTTTGGACGATCCCTTCGCCTTTCCATAAGCAAATTCTTCAATGTCAGGCAATTCTGGTTTTGGACACTCCATGCAATAAACTGATCAACATCACAGTTACTTTAACCTCTACTGACTGGTGCAATGCAAAAGGAGAAAGAAAATGGTATACTAATTTGCATCTAATTTCATGAAATATTTGCTTTTCCTTATGGTTATTTCAGAGTAACCCCAAAATGGAACCAAAAAAGATCCAATTAAAAACGAAATTAAACAAAACAATTAGATACAAGTCTTCTTCTTTTTAGAAAAGGTTCTTACTTTCGCCTTCAACTCTACAGTAGTCATCAATAATCTTTTCCTTGTAAAAACTCGAATCCCTGCTAAGAAAAAACACACATTTTTGCTTCAGAAACTACAAGTGTACAACAAATACTAATGGGGTGTTTGTGTTTAGATTCTCACCAGATTTCTGTTCAGAATTTGGGAATTTGGAGTCATCAACAGGGGGTTCTTCGGAAAACGACCTGGTTTTTACCATTTGGGGAAACAAACAAACCCTTGTTTTGAAATCGAAACGAGTAAAAGAAACCAATGGTCGCAATGCGAGAGGAGAGTTTCTTAGTAGAAGAAGAAGCATTTGGTGAAAGGGGCAACATACAACATAGCGGCGTGCCTTTAGTTTGAAGAAGAGTGGCATCCCTCTCCCTGGATCTCTCTTACTCTCCCTGGATCTCTCTCACTCTCGCTCGATTTCTCTCTCCCTCACTCTTTCACTCTCGCTTGATTTCTCTTACTCTCCCTAGATTTCTCTCTCCCTCAATCTCGCTTGTAGAGTGGCGTACCTTTGGAGAAGAAAATTTCCTCTCCGATCTGCTGCGATTGACGGGGGAGGAGAGCGAGACTGAGAGAGAGAAACACGTAGATGCAGAAAGACGTTTTCTAAAAGTTGAAGTGGAATCGAGCGAGCTCGCTTTTTTTTATTTCCCACCTACTCTTTCATAGCCTTTTATCAATGAAACGCTATTAAAATTTGTTCTTTTAAGAAGCAATTGTGGCACAGCGCGCATTTCTTTTTTCACTTCCCGCGCGAGGCTTTGGTCTATTGCGTTTTCAATTTTAATTATTCATGAATTCAGTCAATTATAGCACTTTGGACAAAAATGCTATAAACATATGCTATCAATGAGCACTTTTCTTGTAGTTAGAGTCCGAGTCCAGATCCGACACGAGTTCACTCATAAAGAAGAGGAACATTGCACCAAAAAATAGCCGTGGAGGGAGTTACGCCTCCCCGATCGCATCTCCATTAAGGAGGAGACTGTTACAAGAAACATCTCTTTCCATTGCACCTCACATGTTTAAGTTAAGCAGAAGTTAACCACGACCATTATAAAAGGTAAAGAGAACATTCGACATAGGTACGCAACTTTAACTGAGTTTTGTCCAGATTTACTTCCTTCTTCTAACAGATTTATTGACTTAAGCATCAAAGTGCCTTCGGCCACCAAAAAGGTGGTCCTTGGCAGTCTAACGATGGCTTTGCAGGTCAAACTCACAGGAAGACGATTTTTTGACACATCAGTTTGGTACCGTCTGTGGGAAACGATGAGTTTCTTTTCAAAAATAAGATTCATAGTAACAAAGCTCACACAACCCGATAGAAGATCAATGGAATACTCCACAAATCTTCAATCTGGCAATGAAAGATACGATGTGTTGTCCATTACTGATCAAACGACAATCGTCGAAACAACCGTACCTACTGGAAAAGAGCTCCAACAAGTAATAGTTCGGACGTCTTTGACATCTTAGGGAATCCCCTCAGATCCCCGAGTAGAGATGCTTATGGACCAGATGAACCACGTGATTGAGATGGTAGACAAGATCATCCGAGACCGGAAGGGCAACAGCTTTCGAAAAGAAATCACCTAGCTTAAAAGACACCGGACTAACAATAGTTCCAAGTGCAATCAAGTGTCATTTGAAATTCTACAACTGAAAAAGCCCAAATACAGAAGATCATTCTCGACTCTGATAGCGAGTCAGAGCGAGATTCTTGAAGCTATGGTAGGAAGAGAAGATGTCAAATGGCCATCGAAAATGAGAGGAGATCCTGGGAAGTGGAGCAAGAACAAACACTGCCTCTTTCACAACGATTACGACCACGATACCGAAGATTGTCGCAGTCTGAAGGACGGGATTGAACGTCATATCAAAGAAGGACGACTCAGAGAATTCGTTGAACTTGAGGGCGAAACAATCATTTCAAGGGAGCGAGTAAATGAAACAATCTATGTCTTGCACGTCGTGGCTGGGGAAAAAAAGCAATTCAATCGATCTCGAAAACGTATAGTCAGAGACTTACATACCAAGATCAGATTCCAAAAACCATCCGCACATCGTGCAAAAACAAGTCAAAGTACTCTAACCTTCTCAAAAGAAGATGCTGATGGGGTTAATTTCCCATACAATGATGCTTTAGTGATCTCGGTCATGATAGCTAAATGGGAAATCAAAAGAGTATTGGTCGACACTGACAGCTCGACCAACCTCTTATACCTAACAGTTTTCCGAAGGTTGCGGTTCACCAATGAGATGCTCTCACCAAGCGATCAATCTATGGTAGGTTTTAGTGGGGAACAATGTCACCCACTGGGAATGATTCAATTACTGGTCGAAGCAGGAGAGTCGGGAAGACAACAAGTATTATTGACAGACTTTCTCATCATTAATGCTCCTGCTGCATACAACATGCTATTTGGGAGACCGTGGATACACAAGATGGGAGTAGCCTCCTCCACTATGCTCCAATGACTGAAGTACCATACCGACAACGGTATCGGAAGGATCAAATGAGATCAACTAGCGGTCCGGGAGTGTCATTTTACATCAATAAAAACTCCCCATAAATAGAATTACTGAAACGACTGGAAGAGCCTTCACATTAGCTTGACGAAAGAGTTCGAACTCTCCGGACAACAATACATCTCTAACTAGTCCGCAAGATCGGCCTAACACTGGACAACCGGAAGAAGAAACGGTTGAGGTATACTTAGACAAAGAAGTAGAAAAGGCAGTCCAAATCGGCACAAAGATTCAACCTGAACTTGCCGAGGAACTGATCCAGCTGCTGAAATATAACCAAGATGGTTTTGAATGGACGATGAATGACATGGTGGGAATAGACTCATCCATCATCTCCCACAAATTGCAAGTGAATCCAGATAAGAAATCGATTCGACAAAATAGATGATCGGTAGCCCCGGAGCGTAATCAGGCAATAAATGAAGAAGTGCACCGACTACTCAACGCAGGAATGATAAGAGAAGCCCACTACCCAAATTGGTTGGCGAACACGGTATTAGTAAAGAAGAAGAACGGAAAATGGAGAGTGTGCATGCACTACACCGACCTAAATAAAGTCTGCTCCAAAGACAGCTTTTCACTTCGATGAATAGATCAAATAGTGGATGCAACTGGCAGATACGAAATGCTGAGTTTCATGGATGCATACTCCGGGTATAATCAGATACAAATGCACCCTTCTAACCAAGAAAAAACCTTTTTCATTATGGAAATGGGTACATACTGTTATCGAGAAATGCCATTTGGATTAAAGAACACGGGAGCAACATATCGGCGACTAGTAAACATGATGTTTAAATAACAGATCGGCAAAACAATAAAGGTTTACATCGACGATATGCTTGTCAAAAGCTCACATAGAATGGACCACGCAGCAGATCTTGAACAAGCTTTCTCTCAGCTGTGAAAGTACAAGATGAAACTAAACTCGGAGAAATGCACCTTTGGAGTGAAGTCAGGGAAGTTCCTCGAGTTCTTGGTCAACCAACAAGGAATTGAAGCCGATCCATAGCAGATATAAGCGCTTCTCACCATGTAATCGCCGACAAACATAAAAGGCATTCAAAGTCTTAACGGGAGGATATCAGCTCTGAACAGATTTATCTCCAGATCATTAGAGAAATGTTTGCCTTTCTTCAAGATCTTGAAGGGGAACAAGACATTCGAGTGGAATGATGAAAGCAAGAGAGCCTTTCAAAGCCTTAAGACATACATGGGAAGCACAAAGCTACTAACAAAATCGAACATAGGAGAAGCACTATATCTGTATCTATCTGTGTCCAACCACGCGATAAGTTCAACACTGATACGAGAAGAAAAGGGGAGAGCAAAAACCATTGTACTACATCAGCAAAACACTAGTAGATGCAGAGATCAACTATTTGGCCCTAGAAAAACTAGCTCTCGCTTTAATTGTGTCATCAAGAAAATTGTGACCATACTTCCAAGCACACCCAATCACGGTTATGACTGAACAACCGCTTCGGTCGGTATTACACAAACCAGATCTGTCAGGAAGAATGGTAAAGTAGGCGATAGAGCTCGGATAATTTGACATTAGCTATGCCCCCAGAACCGCTATCAAAACTCAGTCATTAGCGGATTTCATTGTCAAGTTCACAGGAAGCAACAACCAATGTGAGGATAAGGAAAACATAACAGAATAGCTCGAACCAATCCTTGAAGGATGGATCCTCCGCTGTGATGGGGCTTCCAACGAAGCATGAAGTAGAGCTGGACTAGTCTTGTACACCTCAGAAGGCATCGCATTAGAAAAAACAATAAAATTCAGTTTTAAAGCCTCCAATAATGAAGCCGAGTATGAAACTATAATATCAGGGCTACAATTAGCAAAACACTTGGGAATAAAAGACATTAGTGTCTTCATTGATTCCAATCTGGTGGTCAATCAACTAAACGGTGAATTCCAAGTAAAGACACCCGAATGAAAGCCTATCAACAGAAAACCACAGAGCTAATATCGATGATGCGCATGAGCAGAGAACAAAAAGGGCCGATGAATTAGCAAAGGAAGCTTTGACAACAAAGGATTATGACAACCCACTCGTCATGACACAAGGAAGCTCCATACTCGAAAATCAATCGGAAGAAGCATGTGCCGTAAGCCGAGAAACCAACTGGACAACTCCAATCCTGGCGTATATATTAAATGGAGAACTCCCAACAGATAAGATGAAAGCCAGAAAACTACGAAATCAGGCAGCAAGATACACAATGATCAATGACAAACTGTACAAGAGGTCTGCCACTAGCCCATTACTGAGGTGCCTTGCACCAGGAGATGACGAATACGTTTTGCAGGAAATACACCACGACAGATGCGGAAATCATCCAGGGGGAGAACATTGGCCCACAAAGCTCTCATGTTAGGTTATTATTGGCCGACGATGCAAGCAGATGCTCAAAAGCTAGTTCACAAGTGCCAAAGATTCGCCCCATACACCTACATGTCGGGACAAAATCTGATCCCAATGAGCAGCCCCCGGCCATTCGCACAATGGATAATGGACATCTTAGGATTACTCCCAGCATTCGATAAGAATAAGTTTCTTCTCGTCACATTAGATTACTTCACCAAATGGGTAGAAGTAGAGCCCCTCACAAAAATAGGGGAAACACAAGTCGAGAAATTTCTTTGGAGAGACATCATATGCAAATTTGGGATCCCAAGAGTAATCATCGCGGACAATGGGAGGCAATTTGAAGGAAAAAAGGTTAGGTAGTTATGCGAGAATCTAAATATCTAGCAACATTTCTCCACGCCAGTTCATCCGCAAGCAAACGGACAGCCGAGGTCACTGATAGGACAATCTTGGAATCAATCAAAAGAAGACTCGAGGTAGCAAAAGGGCTATGGACATCCAAGTTACCTGGCGTCTTTTGGGTGTACAGAACAATAAAACAAACTCCAACAGGAAAAACACCTTTCACCCTCGCGTAGGGGTCAGAAGCAATAATACCCGTGGAGATTGGAATGCCAACATTTCGAACAAAAAAATTTCGCGCTGAGGACAATGTCGAAGCGTTAAGAGTCGAGCTTGATCTCCTCGAAGAAAAGCGAGAAGCAGTTTCCATTAAAATAGTAGCCTACCAACAACGCATGGCAGGGTATTACAACAACAAGGTGCGAATCTGAACTTTTAACGTCGGAGACTGAGTGTTACGAAAAGTCCAGCTAAACACGAAAGAGCCCGGCGCGGGCATGTTGATTCCGAATTGTGATGGACCATACTGGGTAACAAAAATCAACAAATCAGGAACATACTGGTTGGAAAACAAAGAGGGTGAAATGATACCTCGACCATGGAATGTAGATCACTTGAAAAGATATTATCAATAAAGTCTTTTGCTCTCAATTTTGAAACCACACAAATTTAATCGAGACAAAAGTCGGATTAAAAAACTAACTCGAGAAAAAACTCAGCACGGCTAGAGTATCGAGCAAGAACAAATACATGTACCGGACGAATGAGTAGAACATAAAACAATAACTTCTAGCCTGATCAACTACGAAGTAATAAAGTACCTGGACATAAAAGCCGGACTTTTACGTCGACTGTAATGTGCGGCATCGTAATCCGAATGTGAAATAGGATTCCGTAAACTAAAGCTTCTATACGACTAGAACGTCGAGCATCGAAGCCATTCCTAAAAATCAGGACAAACAAGTCAGAAATCTCCAGAAATGTCATAAATAAAAGCTAACAAACAAGACATGGGACATAAAAATGCGAAAATAAATTTTTTTTCCATTTATCTTCTAAAAAAGGAGATTACAAAAAAGAAGAAGAAAACAACAGCTAAGAGGGAAAATCAGCGTCGTGGGCAGTATCTTCAAGCAGCATAGGATCAAAGGGCTCCTCGACATCCGGATCACCCTGTGAATCCGGAACAAATTCCTAGACATCATCAAGTTCCTGTTCGGGAATGAAATGGTATGGGGTCATGTCCAAACCTTGCGTCTCCAGGAAATCCAGGAAATCAAAGCAACCCTCGACAACTCTCATAAAATTTGCGGCCTTTGCCGCCTTCCCCTTCTCAGTAATAGTTGACAACTCAGCTCGGGTTGACGCTAACTCTCTGTCAACGTCCACAAGTTTAACAGAGGCCGCTGATTTGGTTTCTACAAACTCGAAATTCAGTCGAGCAATGCGAATAGTAGAGGCCTTGAGCTTGGTAGAACAAACAACCTCGTCACGTTCAGCCTTTCAGACAACTCCTTCTCAGCAACATTTAGACGAGATTGCAACTTGCATAATTCCACATTGGATGTCTCAAGGTTAGAAGCAAAGTATCACGCGTAGCCTTGAGTTCCCTCAACAACACCCACGCAGAATCCGCAGCCCTCTCATGCTCCATGCACTGCGCCTCCAACAAATCCAATCGACGGAGAACATGAGAAAGGACCAGAATGTGTCCTGGTAGTTTCTGCCCGACATGCGCAGCCTGTTCACGAGATGCCTTACAATCGACCCCATCACGACCGCATAAGTAAGATGCATCATCCCTTCCATAAGATGTTGGAGGCCATCGTCAATATGACGACGTGGTTGTCGCACAAGCATAAGAGCCCTATTAGCCAACCGCCCATGACAATCGCCAATGAGGTTGCGAGCGCTATCCTGCACATCAGCCTCGGTAGGCCAAAATGTCTCACTAAGGAAAGTAGGAGTGGGACGAGACGCAGAAGGAGTAGCAGGTGATCCTGAGGTCCCAGCCACGATAAAAGAAACAGTGAGCTTGAAATCTCGAGTCTAGGCAACAACTTGATTATCTAGTAACGGATCGTACTCAAAATCATCCAAGGTCTTAGTACCCTTCGGATTCTTCGACAACCAAACACCTAGCTGATCCATTTTGTTTTCAATAACGTGTAAATCATTAATCGAAAGGCCGACAGAGTCAGGCAAGCCATAAGACGCAACAAGTTTTTTCTCATGGTCATCTAGAGGACGAAAAACTTCCTTCTTACTTATCTCGAGAACTCGATTTACCTCCTCATCCTCGCGGGCAGAAGAATCATCCTTCGAACCACGACCTCCTTTCTAGAGAGAAGCAAGATGAGAGGGGGTCCTAGCCGAATTAAGGATGGAGGAAGCAAGCTTTTTCCTCTTCAAGACGCGGCTAGAAGTGACAACCAACATCTTGGAAGGGCTAAGAGGCCTAGGAACTTTCCTTTTCTTAACAACTGAACAAATATTCCTAGGACCTTGAGCAGAGACCGAAGTAGTGACTTCTACATCACCAGCACGTGCAACAGTAACCTTTGCAGCGAGACCTACTCTACCTAGTGAAAACATTCCACCACGAATAATGGCAACCGCAGTGAGAAAATCTTCCTCGAGTATCGGGGAAGATCACAAAACTGACGGCAAAACTCCTGTTCTTCCACAGACACTGACAACTCGACTTTCTTAGGCTCCCAAAATGATCGCAGAATATGATTTCAACTGAACCTAAAGTGATTAGAAGAAAGAGTTGCATAGAACTAGGACCTCGACCAGCTCACATACTACTCTCGCAGGTCCTTAATAAAAAAAGGAGAACGCAGGTGACAAGTGTGATTGAGGTTTATGCTGAACCCTACCAGAAAATGCAAAACTCTAATATTCATGGGGATACGAGCCGAGGCAACCTTCACTAAGGTTGAAATCATTATTTTCCAACCATTAGGGACCAGTTGAGCCGGAGCAATACCAACCAAATCCAAGTACTCCTAGATAATCGTAGGAGTCGGAAGCCTGACACTAGAGTGGAAAATACCTAGATACAAAGCAGCGTACCCATGCTTAGGATGACAATGACTGTCGCTCTCTCCGGGAAGAACAATTTCCAGATCAGTTGGCAACGAGTAGTCATAGCGAATGCTGTCTAGAGTCGCGTGTGTTGCCTGGTTGGGCATAAAGAAAGCTTTGCAAGCATCAAGAACATCGCCACTCAAAATCATGAAGTAAGATATGACTAGAAAACGAATGTAAGGACTCAAAGGGTTAACAATCAGAAAATGAGGAAGTGCAGAAGGAAGCAGAGCATACACAAACTTCTTCTTTTATAGGGACGGGCAATGAAAGGACCACTCTCGGGAGAACGTGCAAGGTATGATAGCCACACGAAATCCCAGAAATGGCAATAACAACAAAAGATAGCAATAACACTAAATGTGTCGTAATATTGCAATAAAAAATAAAGCTGCGACACAGTTAGTGGATACATGAACATACCCACTAACTAAGGGAGGGAGTAACCGATGATACATCAAAATAGATCGATCATCACGACCATACATGTGGCATAGAGACCCACCACGAGAATACAACGCCTAATCTATTGGGCCAGCTCGTAAAGCCCAGAAAAAATAAAGCCAATAACAGAGGCCCATATGAGGCCTACCATTGAGAAGACATAAACATGGTTCGGATCTAGGCCCAAAGTAATCAGAGCCTGAGTCCAGGCCCGACACGAGTTCTCTCTTAAAGAAGAGGAACATTGCACCAAAAAAGGGTCGTGAAGGGAGTTACGCCTCCCCGAACGCATCTCCATTAAGGAGGAAACTGTTACAAGAAACATATCCTGCCATTGCGCTTCACATGCTTAAGTCACACAGAGAGTTAACCACGACCATTATAAAAGGTAAAGAAAACATTCGACACAGGTATGCAACTTTAGCTGAGTTTTGTCCAGATTTACTTCCTTCTTCCAACAGAGCTATTGACTTAAGCATCGGAGTGCCTTCGACCACCAAAAAGGTGGTCCTTGGCAGTCTAACGATTGTTTTGCAGGTCAAACTCACAGGAGGACAATTTTTTAATGCATCAATGAGCATTCACCAACATATAGTGTAACACTGCCAGATTGGTAGAGTAGTCTCTCCCATAGGCTTGGTCTTGCCTTATTGAAGGTCAGATTTTCTGGTGGTCTATCTTCATTTGCTCGAGTGTTAGCTTGAACAATAGGTCCACGGAACTTCAATTGGAGCTAGCCACTTGAAGGGCCATCACTGAAGGATCTCATGGGAAAGAGTACATGTTGCAAGTCTTTCTTCGTGAAGGCCACATGGCTCCATCCTTCCATTCTAACCTTATTGGTCTCCATCCAGAGGGAACTTACATAATTAGTGTTTGTTCTCCCACCTCTTGGCTTATAAGGTTGCAAGATTCCATGGAAATGGAGTGGACACATTCAATATATTCATGGGGGATTGATTATGATTTTCTTATCCTTCATTTGAGTCCTCATGTTCTGATGTACTGACTCAACTCTGAAGTAGGCTAAGATCTGATGAGCAAGACTAGGTGGGATAGTCTCTCTTTGACAATTATTTTTTTGAAAACTTTATAGTAAATTGTTTAAAATAAAGGTTACCTCATAAACACTTTGGAGAATGAGCCACCTTAGTTTTTTCAACTTCTTTCTAGATCAAACACCAATTAGAAAACACTTGAAAGATAAGTTTGAGGATTTGAACAAGAAAACCAAATACTCACTTTAAAACATGAAAGTAGAAAGGAGCAAAAACAAATTTTAAAAAAGTAAATGCACATGCATGAATAAGTGGAAGTAAAGAGATAATATAATTGACAATACCAATAACACAGAGATATAATGAGGTTCCCTAAATTGGGGTTTAATTGGCCTTAACTGGTTACTTTTGTGGTGGAAGGACAAACGTTCGTCACAAGCTTCCGTTATTGTATTCCCACTAACTGGATTAGTATAAAGCTTGTTCTATGAGCCTAATATCAACACTAGAACCACGACTCGCAAGGTTAAAAATCATCCATAATAGGACTTCGACAAGTGATAAACAAAACTTATTTTGGCTCTTTAGCAATGTTTCTCAAACATATTGAATATAAAATGTTTTGAGAGCGGGATACCTTTTTTTTATTTTTTTATTTTTTATTTTTATAGATTTGAGATCTTTCACCTTGCAAATAAAAAGGTTTTGGGTGAGAACAAAGGGTTGTTTCTTTGAGGCATATATCTCAAACAAAGTTGTTTGGTCTAAACGAAGCTCACAAATTAATCCCTATAACTCTATTTTTTTTCTTTTATTCACTTATAAAGATGATAAAGGGTTGGAGAGAAGTTTCTTGAAGTTCAAGACAAAAGTTGTTCTATTTTCTTGAAACACTCTTTCAAAATGTTTTTGTGGATCTACTTCAAGTTTCTCAAACATTCAAAGTTTCATTTGGAAAAATGAGGTCTCATATTTATAGATTAAATCTAGAGGGTTGACTAACTCTTTCTCACCTATATTCTTGTCATGTCAAGTCAAAACGACACTTTGGTTAGAACGACCATTGAACGACATAGCATAGTCAACTATGTCATATTCTAGATATGAAATTTGAAATTTGACCACCAATCTTCTTTCAAGTCTTAATTTGAATTTGGTGAATCCATTTGAAAACCAAATGATCACTTTTAAAACATGCAAGTAGAAAGATCAAGATACGTGAAAGTAAAGAAAGAGTGCAAAAAATAGTATCACAACATAGATGTAACGAGGTTCACCCAATTTAGGGTTTGATTGGCTCAGTCATTTACTTCCTTAGTGGAAGGCAAACATGTTTCACAAGCTTTTCTTGCTCTATCCACCCGAACTAGAGTAAAAAAGGTTGCTCTAACGAGAACACCTATCTCAAAACTACAATCACGACCTTGCAATGTCAAAACCCATCCAAAATAAAATTTCAACAAGTGATAAACAACATTTTGATTTTACATATATACAAATGTCTCTCAAACAAACGAATTAGAGAAGGTTTGAGCACAATGGATGTCTGAAGTAATTGAACAATCCAAAGAATTGGCACCTCTTTTATTTATGGACTACTATTTGATTGGGAACTATCTTCTGCGTATCTAGGTGCACAAGGCTAACAAGAAAATTCCCTTTCACAGCACAACTCCTATTTAGAGAAGGATCTCCATGAAGATCTTCTTCCCTAAACTACACTATCGATGGTCTGGTCGAACCAGGACTTCAGCAATATAAATAAGACATGAGGTTGGTAAGCTATGGTACGCCACAAATTCTCTGTTTACAACATTACACCTTCTTAGATCCTTGTCTGACTTTAGCATCGGAGTGCGATCGGCAACCACAACGGTGGTCCGTGACTCATGTGCATTTTTTGTGCAAGTTAGCAGGTTTGCAGGTCAATGTCAAAACATGGAGCAAAAATCGACTATATCAACACTGATGAGCCAACTTTTCATCACATTTGGTTCAATGGCACCGATGAGCCGACTTTTCATCATATTCGATTCAATGGCATCGATAAGACAAAAATTCGTCACATTCGATTCTATGGCACCGGTAAGCCAACTTTCCATCGCATTTTGTTCAATGACACCGATGAGCCAACTTTTCATCACATTCGGTTCAATGGCTTCGATGACCCAATAATTCGTCACATTCGGTTCTATGGTACCGATAAACCAACTTTGCACAATAGCATCCTCCATTACCCACTTCTCATAAGTTGCATCGTAAGGAGCGAGTTTTGGAGTAGTACCAGTAAGATATCCCATCTTACCTCGTCTGGCAATAAAACAAAATATATTTATTTTGTGATAAGAAAATTCCCTATGAATAACTTCAATACCCAAAAAACACTTCAATCCACCATGATCTTTCATATCAAATTCAGAAGCTAAATAACTCTTCAACTTATCAATCTCAACAAGATCATCATGATATGCATTGCTTTGGTCATAGCCATATTTCGTCATAACAATACAAAACCTACCAAAGTAGTCTTTTGTCGGTCAATTAATCTCAATGTTATCCTGAAACATTTCCATCCAATTCAACTCTTCAACATCACTCTCCCTGAAAGAGGAGAAGTGGATACCGGGTTGAAATACAAAGCATATGGAATTGGAAATCTTCCAAAGAAATAAAACTCAACTACCGATAAAGATCATAAGAACAACATCACAAACATTATTGCACTTGCTACCTGTGGGATCACGCCAAGTCCAAGGAGCAATGGGCCAAAATTGAAGGCTCGCACAATTAGATAACTCAATTGCAGTAGAACAGAGATCTTCCTTTCTTCAATCGCAACCCACTTTCCTTTAATCTCACAAACCCAAAAAGGAGAAACTCATTACACAACAAGCAATTCTCCAACACAATCGCAACCCAAAGAAGAGAAGAAAAATCACAAAGAAGAAAATATTCACGCAGCCAGCTTCTCTATTTATCACACAGCGAAAGATCCTCAATGCCAAGCTCCACCGTTCTCACAAAAAATCCTACTGTTATTTCACACTACCCAACACTCTGCAAAAAGGAGTAATCTCCATAAAGCCTTACCTTTCATTCATGATTACTATCTTCTTGGAAGCACCTCTATAAGTGAGTCATAACCCAACTCACACCAAATATCCTATGAAGTGCAACCAACCACAAGGGTGTTATGAGCTTTCTTGTTCCAAATTACACAAACTATGTCCTGCTTCAATGTCCATGTCTCTAATAACCAAATTTGACTTTGTAAGAAGCTTAATCCATGCTAACAACCAGATAAAAAGAGACTCTAAAAGGAGCCCCTCTTCCGAGTCTTAGTTGGGAAATTAAAGTAAGCATCATTAAGTAATTCATCCATAGCTTAAAGAACAAACTGCGCTACTTGAGAAGCCCTTCTCTCTATCATCTTATCATACTAACCTATTACCTTCTTTCCTAAGATTAACACTTCTAATAACACCTCACAAATTAACAAATTCAGCTACTTAACACACAAAAAAACCCACCTTACAAAGACGAAATTCACACTGAATAGACCCATTGATCAAGCTTCATACTTCAACTAACATACCCTGTTTCTTCATGCATAAAATGAAAGAGCTTGGGAATCTATCTGTAAAAGCCTCGTACCCCACCCAAACTTCCTCCCAAAATCTCCCTTTCCCGTCTCTTATGTCTATGGTCAAAATGCACCGTAGTTTGAGGCGATGAAGAGTTTGAGTACCCGAATTCTTACTTGTACGTACAAACAATCAAAGCGAGATCTCAAGATCACCACTCTAATACTAACTTAAAGAAAATAATTTTTAAATAATATAAAGCGTATCTTTACTCATCTCACGAAGAGATATTTATAGAGATATAAATATAATCGTAACTAGAATATAAAAACTAATTCTAATCTCAATTAATCCGATTACAATAACTTTTAAATAGATATTCCTAATTATATAACTATTATAATGTTGAACACTATTTATGTAATTCTGTATCATGTTTTGCGTTGTGTGAAATAGAAACATTCATATGAGGTAACAACTTTGAAGCGCCATTCTCTTAACTATTATTATAAACTTTCTTCTATCTTAAGCAATTGCATTTTTTTTTTTTCAGTCAGCTGCACTCATATGAGATTTTTACAATTGGAATTCCATCGCTGAAATTATGAACTGGGTATGGAAGCGTTCTAATCATGCGATTTATGTTTAAATAACAAAAGTCCATGTACGGAATGATAAGTTTGAGTGAAGCTTTTACAGAATTTTCTTGGTCTCATCATGAAGTCTTATCTTTCTGTTTTTTGCAGACATAGTGGGCATTTTGAATACTTAAATATCACTTATTTTCCTTTTGCCTTTGTTGTCCATTAATTTGTGTCAAATAACTTGTATTATATAGCATTCTTTATTTAAATACTACATCGAGACAAGTCAAAGCATGATTATAAAGGTGTGTTTGGTTGTATGAAATCTTATTTTTTGTGAATTCATGAGGGGACTACCTATATTTAAGCTAAATTGAGCTAACTCTTATCAACCACCACTTGATTTTGTGATCAATGGTGGAAATGAAAGTTTCATGATTATGAAAACCCCACTCCTTACTCCTCCACCCCCAAAGCACCTGATTCTCACGCTCATGGGATTTTCATTCCCACCATTGATCATAAAATCAAGTAGTGGTTGATGAGGGTTTACCTCAATTTAGCTTAAATATAGATGGTATTCTCATGGATTCCCATGAAATAAGATTCCATACAACCAAACACATCCTAATTTTCTTTATAGAAAAATTAACATAAGCTATATTTATCCTCTTATTCTTTATAATAAAAAAAAAAACCCATCGTAGATTTTTTTTTTTTTTGAAAGCAAGAGGAGGTTATTTGGGATCCCCAAGCCACTAAAAAGTTGAGAGGACCTTTCTCTAGTACGAGAGGACCGTGAAGGACGCACCTCTGGTGTATCAGTTATCGTGCCCACGGTAAACGTTGGGTAACCAAGTGCGGAGCGGATAACCGCTGAAAGCATCTAAGTAGTAAGCCCACCCCAAGATGAGTGCTCTCCTATTCCGACTTCCCTAGAGCCTCTAGTAGCACAGCCAGGACAGCTACAGGTTCTCTGCCCCTGCGGGGATGGAGCGAAAGAAGTTTTGAGAATCTAAGAGAAGGTTTTGGTGGCGAACGTTGTTCCTCACTGAAAATGTTAATTCGTCACATTTTACTAACGAAGAGAAATTTCAGTCGTCACAGCATTCCTCACATAAGGAGCGTTAAGGAAAGTATTATGTGACGAATTTTTCAGTTTGTGCCACCCCATCACAGGTTTCCTCCACCTACATTGCTTTGGGGAATGAATACTAAATTTAACATTCAAGTTCCAACGCCCAATCTGTTATCTGTTTTGAGCTGAATCTTATGTAGTCTAGTTACCTAATTTGAACTTGAGCCTCGCCTCTTCATTGATACGGTGCACAATGTCAATTCCTGGGCAAAATTTAAGTTCATAAAGACGTCTGTTACGTTCATCCCATAAGTGATGCATGGTAGCATTTATAGTGTCTTTTGATAGTAGCGGCTGTACCCGAGCCTTTGAAATTATGTAAGCACCACTGTAACTCCTCCTCCCAGCCATGAATTGCTCTAGTATAACATAAGGACCGAAGCATTTGTCTCCACACAAACTGAGAACAGGTGCACTTAAAAAACAAATGGCTTTCTGTTTCACATTCCTGCCCACACAGTGGGCAGATGTCATGGTGGGACTTGCCCCATTTCTTCAGCTTATACAGAGTTGTCAATGCTCTATGAGTTAATAGCCAGGTTATGAAACTGTGTCTTGGGATATTCCCTTTGAACCATATCATTGTAGCCCACTCCACTTTGTTCTTGCATGTTCTAATGGCTTCATACGTTGCTTTAGCTTGGTAGGAGCCATCATTGCTTGCAACCCATATGACTTCATCGTTCATGCTCCCATTCAGCTCAACATCTTCTAAATAACTATCTCAGGGATTTAGTGTTGATTCTTCTTGAAACATGCCACAACTCACCTCTAATAATAGCGGAGACCTTTGCATTTTTATGTAAAGTAGAGTTATATAATAGTTCTTGAGGGAATTTGTCCATCAAGACACCAATAGGGTGCCACGGGTATTTCCAAACGTAAGTAGAGTCCCCATTACCAATTGAATGGAGGGCTAGAAAGGACGCCTTCTCCCTACATTCAAGTATCCTTCTCCAACACTAAGATGCTTCTCGCGGAGTAGTCATTAGCCAGAAATCCTTGCGTTTGATCAAGTGTTTTCATGTCCATTTAACCCAAAGGGTATCCTGCTTGGATGTCAGATTCCATATATGTCTCATACTAGCCGCTTCATTCTCAATATTAATGCTTTTCACTCCTAAACCACCCTCACTTTGGGGATGAAAAATGGTGTCCCATCTAACCTTAGCTTTCTTCAACTGTGTATCACCACCTGACCATAGAAAGTTCCATAAGATGCCATTAATGCATTCAAATTTTTTCTTGGGAAGGCCATCGCAGGAATTCCAGTAAACATGCATGCTAGCTAGTACTAATTTGATCAACACTATTCTCCCAGCATAAGATAGAAACCTATTTTTCCATGAGTTCATTATTCTCCTGATTCTCTCTAGCAAGGGAGAGCATTGTTGACGAGACATCATAGAAGAAATCATAGGTAGGCCAATGTACTTAACTGGAAGAGCTCTTATTGTGAACTGAAGCTTAGAACTAATTTGCACCCTCTCATTATCAGCTACACCAGCTAGGAATAGAGTACTCTTATTATTGTTTACTTCCAATCCTGTACACACCTTAAAAGTCTGCAGAACCTCAGCTATAGCATTTGCTGAGTTACCATCTCCATGAAAGGAAGTTATAAGATCATCAGCAAAACTAAGGTGAGTTATAAGAGGATCATTGCAACTATATTGTAGCTTGTACTGACCTTCTTTCTTAATAAGACATGTAAGATTTCCATAACCATGACAAATAAGTACGGAGATAGTGGGAAACCTTGGCGAATTCCCCTTTTTGCAAATATGTATCCTTTAGGAGATCCATTGAGATTAATAGGGAACTTAGGAGTTGAGATACACTCTTTCACCCACATGATGAAGAGCGTAGGGAATTTGAGTTTTCCTAGCAATTGCAGAATAGCTTCCAATCTTACCATATCATAAGCTTTCCTGAGATCAATTTTGGCAGCACAGCGGGGAGGACCATGATCTCTGTGATAATTACGTACTAGTTCATGAGCCGACATAATGTTATCCTGGATATGCCTGCCTCCGATGAAAGTTGACTGGGATGTACTAACCACTCTTTGTACTACATCTTTCATCTTGTTAGTAAGGATTTTTGCAATACACTTGTAGGGTACATTGCAGCATGCAATAGGTATGTAGTTACTAAAGTAAGAAACATTGGTAATTTTGGGAACTAAAGCAACAATAATGGCATTTACCTCACCAAGTAATTTTGAGCTCCTGAAAACGTTCTGCACTGCCTTAACAAACTCATCTCCCACAATTTTCCAAGTAGCTTTAAAAAAGAAAGAAGAGAAACCATCTGCCCCTGGAGCTTTATTGGAATCAATGTTTGCTAGTGTTTGTACTATCTCCATCCTTGTCACCTACCTCACAAGATCGTCTCCCATCTCATCAGTGACTATGATATTCACATAATTATTACATAATATATCTCTTAATTTATACATGTTAGTGTTTCGATTATTATATGTTATAGTAATTATTTCGTTTTCATGTCTTTGTAGGAATTTGAGCGTAAACGATGAAATCATATTAAGGCGACAAGTTAAGGAACGACAATTAGTCGATTCCAACGGTGGTATAAAGTAATCCATAACCTAAACCCAAAACCTAATTCATAACCTAAACCCAAAACCTAATCCACAAACCTAAAACCAAAACCTAAACCCAAAACCTAATTCATAACCTAAACCCAAAACCTAATTCAAAACCTAAACCCAAAACCTAATCCATAACCTAAACCCATAACCCCAAACCCAATCCTACCCCTTTGATCTTTCTCTATAAATAGAAGAGAATAGGGTGAGAGAAGAGGAGGAAGAGAAGGGAAAAGAAGAGAATTAGAAAGAAATCAAAACCTCTCCTCTCTCAAAGGTGATTCTCACAAGGTGACCATCACCACTCACTCAGCAATCACCACCTCGCCACCACCATCACCCTAGCACCACCTCCACCTCCAGACAGCACAACCGCCACCGCCACCACCGTGAAACAGGGGTGTCGCGTCAAACCTTCACTCTACCACCGTCCCTGTCCCTCTCCCTGTCCATCATCCATCACCACCACCACCTCCGCACTGACCACCGTCACAGACCAGACCAAGCACGAGAACCACCGCGAAACAGAGCTCACCGCGGCTCTGTTCCGCCTCGCCACAGACCCTGTTTCCCCTCTTCTCTCGGCCTCTCTTTGTCTTGAGCTCCTTCCTGCCTCCTTCTCTCACTACCACCGTCACGAACAGACCAAGCACCATCACCACCACCTCGCGAGACAGAGCTCGCAATCACAGAAACAGGGAGCCCTGTTCCTCGCCCCCCTTTGCGTTTTTGTTGATATCTAACTGTTTCCTCACCTTTTCTCTTCTTGTGTAGGTTCTGGAAGCGATTTGAGGTCGAGGACGGTCGCGAGGAGCGAAGGAAGCCCGCGAGAGCGGCGCTGTCGCGTTGGAGACGAAGGCGTCACTGTAGCGCTACTGTAGCAGAGGCGGGAATTGGTCAATTCGGTTATTTGGCTATTCACACCCCAGCACCCCAGCTATCTGTAAGAGCCACCACAGAGTGCTTTTGGCCAGTTGTCTCGGGATTCGTGCACAACCACCTGCTGATCTGCTGAGTGCCACCATATCGAGCTTGTGAAAAACTAAATGGGTTGTATAAGTTATTCTGATTTATTTTACTGAGTGCTTAATTGTTAATTACAATTTATTTCTGAATTTTTGATAAATTGCTTTCACCCTTCATTTTCGGGGGAAATTAATCTTGATATGTTTGGTAGTTAGAATTACCCTTTATCAATATTCAAAGCATGTGCTAAAAATATTAAGCTTAAACTTTGATTAAGTGTGCCCTAAAAAGACACTTAATACTTGGTAAGAGCGTATTTGCTTGAAATGATTTGTTAATGTTTGATAGAAACATGATATAAGTTTAATTGGATTTTAACGATCACATATTCGGTGTAAGCAAGGGATTCTCATCCCTAAAGCTTCTCGTTTTTAAATTCAGTAATTTAGATTAAATAATTTTGCTAACTCATTGGTGAGTCCAAGCCCACAAAATCATCATCTATCTTTTATTTTATTTTTTCGTATTTTTAATTTATTTTTAGTTTAGCTTTAAAAATGATGTAACCCCATTTCCTACAAATTAGTTTAGATAATTTATAAATTACAATTGCATCCACCTTCCTTGTGGGATCGACCCATACTTGTCGTTGTCTACCAGTTAGGCATCGTGCACTTGCGGTTATTACAAGTGGGTTGAATTAACCTATTAATTTAGGTTGGTTAAATTCGCATCAGACTACTCTGTCAAAATTCAATGATACAATTATATTCGGCTCAAACTCTGTTGTATGTTCTCCTCCAAATATATTAAAAAAATATTACAGACATTCAATCTCTATATCTACTGGGTCCTCAAGCTTGTCCCCGTTGCTATTAAAGATACACATTATTCTGTTTTGTGTTCTTCTCTCTTTGATGAGCCCATGAAAATATGCATTGTTGTGATCTCCTAATGCAAAAGTGAGTGATCTGGATTTCTGTTTAGCCTCAGATTCCTCATTCCAAGTAGCTTTAGAAAATTTTTAACTGCAACCCATTCTTCTTGGACTGATTCAATAGATAAAGGAGATATTCGAATGACTTTTTGCTTGATAATCATATGTTGCCTTGCAAGTTCAACAACAATACTCACATTGTTAAACCCAGCTTTCCGCCATGCTGTAAGACTTTGCTTGACATTCTTAAGTTTATGCACAAATCTATACATAGGATTCCCAGTAACTAGAATATTCCATGCATCTTTAGCTATTTTTGCAAAATCATTCTCATATACCCAGTAATTAAAATTTTTGAATGGAATTGGGCCCCTATTCTTATTCTCACACAAAGCTAAAACCATAGGAGAATGATCAGAGATACCTGGATTCATGACCAATCGTAGATCTTAGCTACATGCATATCTGCATCTCAATAATATAACACAATTCCTTGTCTTTTAAGTCTTATTTTAAGTTTGCATAATTGGATCCTCTAAATCATCAATTGAGTTTCTGCAATCATCATCATCATCAAAGCCCATTCCCGATATTTTCGGGGCCGACTACATGGATTTTTGTTCTCCAAGCAATGCGGCCTGTCCACATATCCTCACCTAATCCAAGATCAATGATATCTTCATTCACCGACTTCATCCAAGTTTTCAACGGTCGTCCCCTCCGTCTACACCCTCCATTAACTTGTCAATCTGGACATTTTTTAATTGGTGTCGTGCTTGGTCTCCTTCGAATTGAGTTTCTGCAATGATATTTGTAATTGCAATGTCCCCCCACTTTCTTTAATCATCCAACTAAGCCTTTTGTTTTTGCTATCCCGCCATATTTTGGTAAACCACCTATTGCATCTATTATGGATGAACTATGAGGGAAAGATACTAATTAGAAGGAATAAATTAATATTACAAAGGACTTAAATTTGCACAATACTTGGAACGAAACTGTATTTTAATCATATGTCATCAAAGTTGCATATAATCATGCGAAAGTGCATGAATTGGTTGAGTGTTAATTACAATTGGTGATGATACATTAAATAGTCCTCTAATCACGATCGTACACGTGGCAAAGATCACCCATCACAAGGAACATTCATTTCAATCTCAACACTTATAAAATGCTTGGTCCTAGAAGCCCAAAGAGGCTGGCCTAGTCATTAAAGCCCAACAAGGTATCTAATAATAGACCGTGAACAAAGGCCTGAGCTCCAGGCCCAACGGATCTTTTCCCTTAGAGAAGAAAGACGTGCGAATGAGACAAGTCATGACATAAATCACTATATCATGGAAGTATCTCAATGAAGGAAAAGACCGTTGTGGGAAACGTCTCCCCTCATCGCGCCCACATGTTTAAGTCATGCAGGGAGTTAATTACACACATAATATAAGGTAAAAAGAACAGTCCACCAAAGGTATGCAAACACAATTGAACTATATTTTGTCCAAATTCATTATCTCCCACAGATTAATTGACTTTAAGCATCGGAGTGCCTTCGGCCACCAAACAGGTGGTCTTTGGCAGTCTAACCTTTTTTTGCAGGCCAGATCTCTAAGATGACAGATTTGGACACATCAGTTTGGCATCGTCTGTGGGGAACAATAGTTTCCTTACAAAAAGGCTTTGTTGGTAGTTTATTTAGCACAAATCAGTAACAAATACAGTCAGTGAAAATGAAACCTCCTACAAATTCTCAGCTTAGCAGTAATCAAGGCAATCCTTCAAGCGGTGAAATTGAATTACTGAGTAGGCATATCCTAAATCCAACGTTGGGAAAATCGGTTATACAAGGTAGTGTAGTACCACCACAAGATATGGTGTCCCAACAAGCACATACTTTTGGGGCTACAATGACAGATCCTCGTGTGGACTAACTCTTGGCCCAGATGGCTTATCTAGCTAAAGTGGTCGAAAAAATTACTCAAGAACATGTTCAGCTTGTCGAACACGTTAGAGTGCCACTTCAACAAAATTCCGCCAATCATGCCCAAAAGAACCAAGAAGCTCATGTTGAGCTTCAAAAAACGAATTTCAAAGGAAGCGAACGTCAGGGAGATGGATCCCAGACTGACGGAGTTCTTTCACATGTTTCATTTAGGATTGGAGTCACAGACCCCAATATGCTTTATGAGTTGGCCAGGCCACCATTCTCAGATGCGGTCATGAATACTCCACTGCCGAAAAAAATCACTCCACCAAAGTTCGAAACTTAGGACGACACTACTGATACATCGGACCATCTGCGTTACTTCCATCATATACTGACATTAAAGGAAAGCATAGAGCCCATCATGTGCAGAACCTTTCTGACCAGCCTCACGTCCACGACGATGAGTTGGTTCAACAGCCTTCCGCCCGGATCAATAGATTCTTTCCAAACATTGGCTACAACCTTCTTCACAAGGTTCATTGGCAGTCAACGGATCAGAAAGGGTCCTCACTATTTACTTCACATCAAGCAAAAACTCGATGAGACTCTCAGGGAATA
Organism: Berberis vulgaris; assembly: GCA_963556465.1. Taxonomy (NCBI): domain Eukaryota; kingdom Viridiplantae; phylum Streptophyta; class Magnoliopsida; order Ranunculales; family Berberidaceae; genus Berberis; species Berberis vulgaris. The sequence continues at coordinate 22,917,640 of OY747126.1, forward strand.
AGTTACACGTTTCACTGATGAACTAACCATGATTGATGGATGCGGTGATGACACCATTGTAACTACTTTCACTTCCTGACTAAAGGGAAGACAATTTTACAACTCTTTGAACCTAGATCCTCCGAAGAGCATGGCGACCTTGCTGAAAAATACACCACCCTTGAGGAGACGTGGGTCGCCAAGAGGAAAAATGAGTCAGAGTAAAGGTCTTTCCCAACGAATCGGGAAAGAATAGAAGAAATAAGGAGAGACAAAAGGTCGCGAAAGGACAACAATCAATCCAAGAGGCATCGAACCAACGGTAGGTCTGAATTCAGCAAACAAGAACTCGAAAAGTTGCAATCAGGAATAACCAGACACGAGCGGTCAATACTTTCAGTCAACATGAAGTACAAACTGTTATCTGCTCTAAAAACAAATATGGCAACTATCCTAAAGTCCATGGCAAACTGGGAGGACGCCAAATGGTTACTCAAACTAAGGGTAGATCCGGTAGGATGAAATAAAATAAATATTGTCCTTTCCACAAGGACTATGGACATGATATTTACGACTGTTACAACTTAAAAAATGAAATTGAGTATTAGATCCAGAGAGGACAACTCGGTGAATTTTTTGGGCTGAAAGACAAACAGTCCAAAGGGAAAAAAGTGGACACCACTACAGGGTCAAATGAATAGTCCAGAGAACCGATAAACGTCTTACATGGCATAGCCGAAAAAGGGGAACAATCTAACCGATCACGAAAGTGATCCATCTAGGGCTTATGGACAAGAATACGATAGCCGGACCTTCCCGCTCAACATGCCAGAATTGACAACCCAACTTGAACTTTTCCGAGAAAGGGAGTTCATTTCCCCCATAATGACACCCTAGTGATTTTAGTGTCTATAGTCAAGTGGGAAGTCAAAAGAGTGTTCATACGGGGTAGCTAGGCCAACCCCCTATTTCTGATGGCATTCCGTAAAATGCAGTTCAACGAATAGGGACTTACACCCACTGACCAAACTATGGTGGCTTTCAGTGGTGAACAAGAGGGACTTACACCCACTTACACCCGTAAAATGCAATTCAACAAAGAGGGACTAATCCAATTACAAGTCGTTGCTGGAGCGCCAGGAAAACAACGACTCTTGCTAACGGACTTATTTGTTGTCGTCGTGCCATTAGCATACAATATGCTTATAGGGAGACCTTGGCTACACGAAATGGGTGTAGTATCTTCCACCAAGCACCAATGTCTGAAGTATCACATTGGTGAGGACGTTGGGGTCATCGAAGGAGATCACCCGGCTACGTGTGAATGTCATTATGTAGTAATGAAAGCCCCTAACAAATAACAATCACAGTCAAGACCAAAAAATCTATCACAATAACCCGGTCAACCAGAGATGGATCATGACCTCCCAGAGAATAGTGCAGCTCAAACTAGTCTGAGAGGATGACCAAACACTGGCCAAAGGCAATAGTTAGAGATCGACGTGGAATTCAATGCTCGATTAGCGAGGAAGGCTGGAGAGCAACTTCAACTGGAGCAACATGAGCGCAGTGTTGTTAATAGCAGTCTGGCTACAGAGCAATCTCTGGTCGATGTGCTAACAAGCAAGCTAGAGTTGTTGGAACGTGAGCTTTCTGAGGCGAGGGCGCGTGAAGAAGAACTTCTCAAGGTGCAGGGCAAGTGTGAATTTTGCTAAGTCATGGATGAGAAATTAGAGCTGCTGGTGCTTATGAAGAAGGAGCATCCAGAATGGGACCTCGAATATTATAAGAAGAGATAATACGCAAACCTACCATTGGTCTCCGTGTCATCAGAAGATGAGGGTGGTTCAGATCATGATGTCCCGGTCGAGGCGCGCAAGGACATAGCTACTACTCCTTCTACCATTGAGCTTAGTTCTCCTGTTTTTATACCCCCCTCCTAGAGAGGAATGGACTTTTGTAATTGACATTTTGTTCCAACTGCTAATGAAAATAAATTTATTTTTAGTACACTTTATGCTCGTATTTTGTTTGGTCACCCTGTCTCGCGCTTTCCATTTTGTCTTGTTGTTTTAATTTGACACAGGTCTGGTTGGGTCAGTAGAGAGCCAGATGGTCTGTCTGTTGCAGAGAGTTAGACCACTTATGTCGAGGATGACTCTGACATGTTCTTTCGTGAGGTCTTAGAGTCTTCATCGTTTAGTTACATCCAATAGTGGGTGTTTTTTGGATTGTTTAGCAATGGGCTATACTTCCCAAGCTGTAGCTCATTCTTGAGGCCAGTCACTGAGGACTTAATTAGCGTATCCGACTGTCGGTTGCGGTTGTTGGCATGGGTGAAATGTGGTAGTCAAGCACATGCGTTGTCTCAGAGATAGAGTGCTTGTTCCGAGTCCAGTTCCATGAGCTCGGGTTGACGTTCCATGTAACATTCGTTCACATGTCAGCGAGATGATTTTTAGGTCATCTCAAGTGGCCATTGCTGGTAATGGAATGTCAGCCTATGCAAGCGTGTATACACTGTTAGAGCTGTGATTTTAGTTCAGTGACCGCTATATTGAGGGGGAATAGTGGTTGAGTGGCGAGCCGTCAGAATCAGTCGGGATTGACTGGGCTCTCACCTTCCGAACCATCTATACCCGTGCAGAGTGGATTACAGGTTTAAGATGTGAAAATTTGGCGATCGTGGTCTATTGAAGAGCGATGATCCCGTGCCGAGCCATCAAAATCAGTTCGAGACTGACTAGGCTCCCACCTTCCAAACTATTTACACCCGCGCAGACCGGGCTACATGTTTGGGTAGAGAGGATTCATCGACCATGATCTGTAAAAGATCAATGATCTTATGGCAAGCCATCGGAATCAGTTCGGGACTGACTAGGCTCCCACTTTCCAAATCATCTACACCCGTGCACATCGAGCTACAAATTTGTGGGTTTCGGCGACCATGGTCTGTAGAAGAGTAGTGGTCTCGTGGCAAGCCATTGAAATCAGTTCGGAACTGACTGAGCTCCCACCTTCCAAACCATCTACATCTACGCAATGGGGGCTACAAGTCGGGGGTTGGTAATTCAGCGACCATAGTCTGTAGAAGAGTAGTGGCCCCGTGGCAAACCGTCGACATCAGTCAAAACTGACTAGGCTCCCACCTTCCAAACCATCTACACATGCGTAGTGGGGACTATAAGTCTGGGCTTTGAACAGAAGTTGTCTCTGCCAATCATCACCAGCTAGGCTTACCTGATCGTATTCGACAACCGTTGTCCGCAAAAAAAGGCAACAGTCTCTGGCGAGTTGTCATCACCAGACGTGATAATGCTAATGAGACTCTCACTTCCTAAACCATCGACATCCGCACTGGGTGGACTAGGTGTCGGGATGAACCGAAAGCCGTCATCTTCAGCAAAAGCTGACTAAGCTTGCCCGACTAGGTGGGGGCTCCGCCTGTTGCAGGCATGCGAGCCTATATCCGCGATCAGAGTGCATCGTGGAGACAAGTTTTGAAAAGACAGTAGTACCTTAAATTAGTTGGTGATATGCAGGTGCAATCCATGTGTCAAAAATGACTAGGGCTTCTAATGCTCGTATCAGGCAAGCGGTAGAGTACTGCTTGAATAGTGGGCCGAGTCCATGGATCCGTATGGTGAGAGCTAGGGTTTATCATATGAGCAATACGCTTACAGTGTAGATTACATGGTAGCACGCGTACGATGTAGATTGCGAGATAGTTTAGTATCGGTTACTTTCCCAAATTAATGGGGTTGTGTGCAGCCTCGTTGATTGGACGAACATGGTCTTGTGTAGTGTAATACCCACCTAATTAAATAAATATAAAAATTTCTTGTGTAAACCCTAATGTTGATGGGTTGCTGCTAAATTGTATTTGGGCTTGGTTTTGGGCTTTCATAAACTAAGGATTAGGGTTTTATTTTGTGAAGATTAAGGGCGGAATGCCTTTAGAATTTTAGTGGGGGCGAATAGCCACCCACCATATAAAAAAAACACACACACACACACACAAACCCTTTTGCTCTAAACTTTCTACCCCGCAGAGAAGAGGAGATGAAGAGTCTCTAATGGCAAACGAATGAAACCCTCGTTCATTCACACCTCAAACCCTTCTCTCTTTTCACCACCGTCCATGGCCTTCTCATCAGGCTTCATTCAAGACATCAGCCGAACTTTAGGCTGGTTACGCAGGTGAAGACGCTCCCAAGGTTGTATTTCCCTTTGTTGTGGGGTCGATAGATCAATTGGGAGTTGGTGATGCTGTTAAATCTGAATCTGATTCTGCTTTAGACTCTAAAAATGGCGTTAGGTCTTTCGATTCTGATAAATCCAAGGTCAAGTGGTAGTTGTATGTCGGATCTCAAGCCTTGGGATACCGCAGAGATCATATGGAGGTTTTATCACCTATAAAAGACGGAGTCGTTGTTGATTGGGATATTGTTGACAACATTTGGGACCATGCCTTTAGGGAGTGCTTGCTGATTGATCCAAAAGAACATGGACGCAAGAAATTTGTTGGTGATTTCATCAGGTGAGTTTTCTCCATTCCCTTCTTGTATGTGAGTCTTCGTTCTTTCTTTGTGAATTGCTTACTGAGTTTTGATTTTTAATCTTCACTACTCTTATTTCAAGTTTTTTTACTAGTGGGGAAATTGATTATTGGGTTACTCGAATTTGTTCTTAATTGCTGCATTTTCATGTTTGATTACTTGATTAAGGCATTGTGAATAACAAAAAAAGTATATATATATATAGAAATTATTTTTCTGCCAAACTTTCAAATGGAAACAACCTTGAAATGGAGTTCACGAAGAGTCCATTTGGAGATCAGAGAGGATGACCCCTTTATTTGTGATTCTTAGAGACCCAATGGTGTTTTGAGATAGGATCTGTTTTGATTACAATGGCTGGAAAGATTTAGTTTTGAATGTTTGGTTTGCTGTTTTGATCTGAGTTGTTTCTTCGGTGTGCACAATAGCTTGTGTTTGAAACCATAGGAAGTTCATTGCCTGTATTGGGTTTTGCTGAACTTATTTATATTGTTTGTGGGAATCACTTCTTTTATTTCAAATGAAAGATTGTTCCAGGTAAATCAATCATGAAAGGTCTTATCTTTATATTGTGCAACTTGTATTGTGGAGTTTCTTTTATGATGAAAAGAACTAGGTATTTTCACTGTGCATCAATTACTAGAGTTTTTGGCTGGTCCTTGAGAGTTATACTCATCATACTTAATCGAGGCTTTGAAATGGATTTGCTTATAGTTATTCGATGGATCGGATTTTCCATTCCTATTCCGTCATTATTCGGTTCTTTGTGTCATCAAATTCTATTGTATCTAGTATGCCTTGCCATCAGTGTTAATGTTACATCTCATCCAAACTCCTTTTAATTGAATTTGAGTTGTTTGTACAAAATGGGTTGTTGCATGTGTATTCTAAGGTTGGAAATTTGGGTTTTGAAATGAGAATTTACAAGCAGGGTTGTTAGAGGTTAACCACTATCTCAAATACTAAGATAGACAACTAGACAGACCCTCCAATGGCCAATTTAGTGCTTTCTACCCTGCTCTTTTCTCATCCTAGTACTTTGTTATTCTTCCTGTTTGTTCTTTTATTTTCTTGGCTAGAGAAGTTGTGTATGAAGTGATAAGAGGATCTGATCAATTCACTTTGAGAATTAAACCCTGAACATTCACTAATAACCACAGTCCACTTGTCAAATGTTTCCAGCCAAGTAACACTCTGAGGCCTCATTTGTGACTGATTTCCCACCAATCTACTGTGACTTCATATGAGTTCATCAATTGAACTTGGGCTCTAGGCTTACAATATTCTTTTCTTGGAAAAAAAAAAGGGGGTTGATGGCACGTGTAACATATTGGGATCACCCACGGTTTCGAAATGTGAATCAGAAGAAAAAAAAAAAAAAAAACTAGTAAACCACAACATGAGTTTACGTGAGAACAACGAAAAAGAAGAAATATTTTTCAGTAGCCTCCACTAAATTCAAGATACTTAAGACTTGCCCCTTAACATTAAACAACTAAATTCCACCTCTGTCTGTGATGTAACCTGTTTGATTTTCATTAGTACAAAATAAGAAGTGACAGTACTCCATGGTCAGTTTAGTGAATTTGAATCCCCATTTTGAGAAATGTTTTTGTTTTCTGTATGTACCTTGAGTGCTTGTTAGAATTTCTCTGTGGAAAATGAAATGGTGCTGTGATGTTTGATAGAATAATGGTGGTGGTGAACTACCTTAGCATGTATTCGCTTTTGATAGTTCATCCAACAAATTCATATGATGCAAAGAGATGAGATGTGTGAATTGGCAATATGCCAAATATTACTTGTTCCCCAAAAGAATGGTGGATACTGTGATTGATTTATTTATGGTTGACAAAGCGTCACCATAAAAGAGTTTTGAGGATTTATTTATTTTTATGCTCTTTTCCACAACTCCGAAAAAAAAAATGTGAAAAGAAAAGAAATTTTTGTATACAGACTTGCTTGTATACGTGTGATATTATGGGTATGCAGACTTGCTTGCATATCGGTGCACCGTTCCATGTGAGTTCGGTTGTACATGTAGATTTAGGAAAAATATTTGCCATGGATCGAACTTCGGGTGTGATGACATGTTCCTCGAGGTGGCACCCCACTTGGAACATGTACGCTCCGAGTGGTTTCGAAGGCAAGGGAGGCACACTTGGGTGAGGTGTGTTCGGCACAGGAGGAGAGTGCGATTGTGGAAAAGTAGCGAGATTTCTTTTTGTGTATGTGTATGTGTATGATTACCTTAAAGGAAGAAACTAAATGTTCATTCAACCATTGAATGAGAACTACACGTCTTCCTAAAGGTAGAAGAAAAATGTGCTTTGTTAATATTTCAATAATAGTCTAATATGATTATGAATTGTATAGTTGTTGCATTTATGAGGATTGATAACTCATAAATTTTATTTATTAGTAATAAATAATGCATATTTATTTATGAGGACGATAACACCTTTGCCTCATGGAGGAACTACCTGGTGTGGTTGTTTATTGTTTTGTTTATTTTAATGTTGTCATGTGCGGATTTATTGATTTTGGGATGAAGATTTCTCACACCAGCTTTATTGCTGACCCGAGTGAGTTTTTGCTTCTTGGGTACATTCCTTTTGGAATGTAGCCGAGTAGTCTTTCAGGTTTAGAGATTTTGAGCTGCATTACTGGAGTTCCGCTAGTGAGCTAGCCATGCCAGTCTTCTCCGGGTTAGACTTTTTATTCGTTTTAGTTGTTTAGTTGTTGCTGCTATTTGTTTCTGTTATTATTGAATTCTCACGTCCCGAGTTTCGGGGGAAACGGATAATCCTAAGTGGATTTTGGGATTTTCGTTTCCTTCGAAAATCGGGGTGTGACATGTAGTTTCCTTGGGAACCATCGTCTCCTCATTTCCCATACGGTATTCAATGCTGACAGTTAATGCTGAAGAGCCCATTTGGTGAACCACTATGTTTATATAATGGTGTTTCTTCATCGTTGTAGGCATTATCTTCTGCAGAGCGTACCTCTTGTAATGCTCTTACTTGAAGAACATGCTTTGGGTTTTCCAAAGGCTGAAGGGAGATCTCCAACATTGGAGTCTTCGAATGTTCTGGCATTTGTGCCAATGAGTCATGATAAGACTTGTTGTTATGCGTGGTCACCTGCTCTGGGTGAGCACCCAATCAATTTGCAAAGATCTCGTAATTTCTTATCATATTTTGAAGAAGAAGTACAGACTCCCTCCAAGGAATGAGTTTGTCATTTATGTGTCGGTGCCCTATCGTTGCTCCAGAATGCTTAATTTCATAAATAATACCAGCAACCAACTCTGGAGTGGTCGCCTCCATCACTTCTCGATTAACCCCGTCATTTCGCCTTGTGCTGAAATTCGGGATCTCAGGCCGGGGTGGAGTTGGACATGGCCTGTTGGAATGGGCCATTGACTTCTTGATGTCCCTTTCATCCCTTCAGCGGGAGGGTGCACTCGATCTGCTTCAACCTGATACTTGTCCCAAGTTTGACTGGTCGAGCGGATCAAGTGTGTGAGTTGGCCGTAGCTTTGGTTGGTCGCGAGGCCCTCGGTTGCTGATTTTGTACCACCTCAAACCATATTTGAGGTTGTGTCCGCAGAGGCCTTGAATTGGACGTGTTATTTCATCTTGCTCTTGCTCATGCCAGTCCTTCTTCCTGCGGTTGCTCATGGATAACGTTCATCAGAGAGTTTGTGGAGCCTACTTTGAGTACCTTAAATGTCTTCTGGAGTAAGACTGCTTAAGCGAGTTTTTACTTTATGTTGCATCAGATTCAGATGCTTGTAGTATGTAGTCTTTTGTATCCGCCTCAGGGCGCCCGTTGTTACATCTTTACAGTAATCAATAGAGTGTGTTTGTGCAATTTTTTTTATTTCTTAAATGATTGCAAATCACATAAGCTTCTAAGAACTAAAACTCTTCATTGACTATGGAAAGGAAAATAAACAAATGAAATAGACTAACTGTTGGTGGAGAGAAGTTGATCCAGCCCTAAAGTGAATTCGCGGGGTCCTTGCTGGATCGTCGATTCCTTCAGCGAACTGCCATGTTTCGCTGATGTCGCTAGGGTTATTGAAGAACAAACCTTACGTGGGAGTTTTTTTTTGCGCCGACTATTTGTCGGGGGGTATAACTCCCATCTACACTTACTTTTCCGCTTCGCTCTGTTGAAGGGCGGATCACTCCAATACTGCTTGAATTTCCCCTGTTGTTGAATTGAGCCATCATTGTAAGGATCCCGTTTCTATTTGAGTGAAGCAACCTGTCCACAATCATTGGGTCTGGCTTTAGTTCATGTTGTTCCGTGGGCTCCAGTTGGATCTGTGAACATTCTATTTGCTTCAGTGCAGCATAATGGCAACCTCGTGCCATAGGTTGTTCCCCACGTATCGTTCCTTCTGAGTTGTTAGCAGTGTACTTAACGCACTAGTGAAGGGTGGAGACTACTGTTTCCATTTCGTGAAGCCATGGTCTTCCTAGGATAAGGTTGTAGGTAGACGACGTGTCTATGACCATAAAGTCCAAGAACAAGACTTTTCTCAGTTATTGCTCTTTCTGATTGGGAAGCATTTATTTCTGCTGAATCCAATCAGCGGGTAGTCTAATGATGCCAGGCTCTTCTCCTTGAGGTATATACTATGGAACGTGTTGTAGAATAGGATGTTGAGTGAGCTTCCTATGTCCACCAGGGTCCTTTTCACCTCCTACCTTGCAATGGAGATGGATATGACGAGAGCATCATTGTGCGTTGCGCAGACGCCTTTGAGGTCCTTGTCCGTAAAGGTTAAGGTGAGGATGGGGCTTTGTACCCTCGAGTTATAAACGCGTTTGTCCTCATCTGCAGGCTGCGTCTGCATCTCTTGTAGAATTCGCTTGTGGGACCTGTTTGACTGGTCTCCATCCAATCCGACTCAATGAAGGACATAGATTATGTCCGAAGTCTCCTTCTCAATCTCCTTGACAGTCTCCCCCAGTCCTTGGGTCATTCTGATCACTTCTTAGAGCCCAGGAATTCCTTTAGCTTGCCTCTGCGGATCCAGTACTCGATCTCGTACCATAGATTCTTGCAGTCGTTGGTGTCATGGCCACCCTCCTTATGGTATGAGCAGTATTTGATGTTATCACGTTTGGAGGGGTCTTCGCGATACTTCGGGGTTTATATCTTCCCAGTTTTTCATGGAATTCAGGACGTCCGATAGACTTGAATTAAGAGGGGTCATGGATCTGGATCCAACGAGTTGGAAGCTTTCTCTGGCCCGACCCGGCCAGGGTCTGACCTGTTTACGTTGCATTTTTGCTTCCTCCTTTCTTCATCTTCTTGCCTTCTTCCCTCCTTCCTGTCCTTAAGAATGGATGGCTTCTTTTCATTTTCTGTTTCCCTCTTCACAGATCCCATCTCTTCTAAGGTGATGTTCCTCTGGGTGCCTTTAAGGAGTTCAGTCATATCCAGAGGGGGTTCCAAGTTGAGGAAGTCATAAAGTTTTTCCCTCTTTTAGGCCCGCGGTAAAAGTCATCGTGGCTGTGTCGTCGCTGCAGCCATCAATGAGCGCCAGTTCGTCGTCGAAGCGCGTGACATACTCTCTAAGTGTCTCATTAGATCTCTGCTTCAGAGAGAGTATGTAGTGTGGGTCTTTCATAAGGCACTGACTTCTGACAAAATGCATCAGGAACTCATTTGTCAGCTTCTTGAATGTGTCGATTGACTTTGGCGGGAGGCTGTGGAACCATATTAGCGCTAACTTATTTAGGCTGGTAGGGAAAGTTCTTCACATCACCGACTCAGATCCTTCTTGGAGTGCCATTACATGCTGGTAATGGCATAGGTGATTGAATGGGTCGATGGTCCCATCATAGAAGTCGGGCTTTGAATGTGTGAACTTCTTTGGAAGAGCCTCGTTCATGATACGATCCACGAACGGTTCAACAGAGAGTTGGTACAACACGTCTAGGTCATGTTCCTTTCTGCTGAGAGGGTTCTATGGGGCAAGCCCCTCTGTCCTGAGAGTCGGTTCCGCGTTAGCTGCTCCGCCTCCTCTAGTCCAATGAGAATTAACAGGGGCTTGAATCTCCTCTGTTTGATCTCTGTTGTCTTTCAAAAATGGAGGCTTGTGCTGCTCCTGATCTCCATTAGCAGGTGGAGGGTTCTGTTGTATGAGAACCTCCACTGGTTTTGCGATTTGTTCTACCTGAGGTGACAACGAATCTATACTGGGGGTGTGAGTCTGCTGCCCGTGTGCCACCAGCACCGCTGAGAATGGCAGTATAGTGCTAATCTGAGTGTTTGAGGTGTCCCCTTATTCTCCATTGTTGCGTGATCTGGTGGTCACCATCTCTTTGTATTCTTAAGAGAGATGATACAAGTGATCAAGTAAAAGGTTAGGAACTTTGTCGTCCCCATGAACGATGCTAAACTGATGCAGTCGATTTTCGCTCACTGCTTTGACCTTGACCTGCAAACTTGCTGACCTGCATAAGGAACACACGTGATCCTTGGACTACCGTTGTGTTGGCTAATGACATTCCAATGCTAAAGTCAGACAAGGATCTAAAAAAGGCGTAATGATGTAAACAGGGAATTTGTAGCGTACCTTAGTTTACCAACCTCAAGTCTTATTTATAGTGTTGGACTCCTGGTTCGACCAGGCCATCGATGGCGTAGATACGCAGGAGATAGTTCTCATTTCGAGAGTAGTCCATAGATAGAAGTCTCCATGTGTGATATGTACTCTGGAATTTGCTTCCTAGTTGGAAGCAAAGTGTTGCTGTCTTGCTTGTTCGAAACTGATCCTCGAGATACTTGCCTTAGCAGGGCTTACGAGGTATTGAGGGTAGTTGTGAGACGCGTGGGCTTAGCAAGCTGTAATGATTTCGGGTCCGTCTGGCTGATTGCGTTGTGAGGGCTTGGAACCGCTTGGGGCCGATCAATGTTGGGTTGATTCTTGGGCCTAATATCCCTCCAGATCATCATGACACGTGTGCGGTGTATAAGAGGAACCATTTTGGTGTATCACCAAGAGGGTATGCATGGACTACACAGACCTCAAAAAAGCCTACCCGAAGGAAAATTTTCTACTTCCACTAGTAGATCAGATAGTGGATGCATATTCTGGTTACAACCAGATACAAATGCATCTACCATATCAATAGAAAATGTCTTTCTATTAGAAAGAGGTACGTACTGCTACCATGATGCTATTCGGACTAAATAATGCGAAAGCTACGTACCAACGTCTTGTGAACAGAATGTTCAGAGATTAGATTGTTAAGATAATGGTGGTATACATTGATTGCATGCTAGTCAAAGGCCTACATAAAGAGGACCACATCAACGACCTTCAGCAAGCCTTATCCTAGCTCCACAAGTACAAAATGTAGCTGAAACCAGAAAAGTTTACGTTTGAAGTAAAATCAAGAAAATTCCTAACACAGTCAGTTTAGCACTTATATGCGAGGAGAATGGCACACAAAAGCTAGTATACTATGTTAGCAAGACATTTGCGGACACATAAGTTAACTTCCCAGTGCTATAAAAACTAGCATTGGCATTGGTCTTATCTTCCAGAAAGCTGAGGTTGTACTTCCAAGCCCACCCCATCATTGTCATGACTGAGCACCCACTTTGATTGGTAGTACATAAACTATAACTGTCCAAAAGAATGGTGAAGTGGGCAATAGAGCTAGAACAATTTGACATTAGTTATGCTTTTAAGACCGCAATAAAAGCTTAGGCGTTGGCAGACTTCATCGCTGAATTCACGGGTGGTAACGAGCATCAAGCAAACAACAACAAGGAGCAAGATGTTGTTGAAACCAATAATCAATGATGGATCATGCGTTGTGATGGAGCATCATACGAGAAGGGGCGTGGTGTTGGATAACTCTATACTACTCGAAAGGAGTGACGTTGGGAAAGGCCATAAAATTCAATTTCAAAGCCTTGAACAACGAAGGCGAGTATGAAACAGTAATAGTCGGATTACAGCTGGCCAAACACCTCGGAATAAAAGAAGTCAATGTCTTCACTGACTCCAAATTGGTGGTTAATCAATTGAACGGTGAATTCCAAGTGAAAGATGTGTGGATGAAAGCATATCATCAAAAGACAAGCGAAGTGATTGAAAGCTTTAAAGCAATCATTGTTCAATGATGCGCAAATGCAAAAAACCATAGAGCTGACTGTCTAGCTAAAGAGGCATCACGTACCGAGGAGACTGAAAAATCCACTCATTACAGTACAAGAAAGCTCAATTATGGAGAACCAAGCACAGGAAATGTGTACAACAAATTAGGAAAGTAATTGGATAACTCCGATCCTAGCATACATACAAAATGGAGCACTACCAATAGATAAGATGGAGGCTTGTAAGCTATGAAATAAAGCTCAACGGTATACAATGATTAACGACAGACTTTACAGGAGGTCTACCATAGGTCCGCTGCTAAAATGCCTTTCACCCAGCGACGCCGAATAGGTTCTATGAGAAATTCATTTCAGCATAAGCGGGAATCATCCAGGAGGAAGAACACAAGCTCACAAAGCTTTAACATTGGGTTACTACTGGCCAACAATGCAACAAGATGCAAATGAACTAGTTCAGACAAGTGACAAATGCCAACAATTTGCTCCATACACACACATGCCAAGACAAAACCTAATCTCGATGAGTAGTCCATGGTCATTCGCACAATGGGGAATGGACATCGTAGGCCCACTTCCAGTATCTGACAGGAAAAAGTTCCTCCTCGTAGCAGTGGACTACTACACTAAGTGGGTAGAAGTAGAGCCACTGTCAAAGATAAGAGAAGCTCAAATCGAAAACTTCTTATGAAAGGACATCATATGCAGATTCAGAGTCCCCAGAGTAATTGTCATTAGCAATGAAACTCAATTCGAAGGCAAAAAAATCAAAAAATTGTTTGTAAACTTAAGCATCAAGTACAACTTTTCGGAACCTACCCATCCACAAGCCAATGAACAAGTGGAAGTGACCAGCTGAACAAACAAAGAAGCAATCAAGAAAAAACTCGAGGCTTCAAAAGAATTATAGGTGTCTGAACCGTTGGGCATCCTCTGGGCCTATAGGACAACAAAGAAAACTTGGAATAGAAGACAACTCTTAAACATTGCATGTCGGATTGGACCTTCTCGATGAAAGATGAGACAAAGCTTCAATCAAAGTCACGATCTACCAACAAAAAATGGCAGTTACTACAATAAAGTCAGACCCCACACATTCAATATTGGTGATTGGGTACTCAGAAAGATCCAACTCAACACAAAAAAAAACCAGGTGCAGGGAAGCTGAATCCAAATTGGGAAGCACCATACAAAGTTGTAAAAATCAATAGACCAGGAACATACTAGTTTGAAAATTTAAAGGAGAACAACTCAAGAGATCATGGAATGTAGAACATTTGAAAAAGTACTATAAATAAACCACCATGTTCAAACGAAAGTTTGTCTCTTGCAACAGTAACCGAATCTAGTCGGGACATCAAAGTCATACTAGAAAATTATTTATAAATCTTCTTGTCCAATCACCATGTTGGACCATGAAGTGTATCAAGCCAGTCAGAACATCAAAGTCGGACTAGGTAATTTTATCTTCTAGTTCGATCATCATGTCAGACCACGAAGTATTCTAATCCAACAAGGACATCAAAGTCGGACTAGGGACTTACCTAAAAATCTTCTGGTCCCATCATCAAGTCGGACCAAGGAATGTAGTCAATAAGTCAAGACATACAAGTTAGACTTACTTATAAATCTTCTGGTGTGATCATCATGTCGGACCAAGGAGTGTTCTCAATAAGTCAGGGCATACGAGTCAAACTTATAAATCTTCTGGTCCGATCATCAAGGTTGACCAATGAGTTTATTCAATAAGTCAGAACATACGAGTCAGACTTACTTATAAATCTTCTGGTCCAATCATGAAGAGGGACCAATGAGTGTACTCAATAAGTCAGGACATACAAGTCAGACTTACTTATAAATCTTCTGGTCAGATCATCAAGACAGACCAAGGAGTGTACTCAATAAGTTAGGACGTATGATTATAAAAATTTTGGTCCGATCAACATTTGGGTCCAAGAAGTGTACTTAACATGTCGCACCAAGACATGTTATTAGTTAGGACATGCAAGTCAGACTTAATCAAATTTTCTGGTCCGATCAACATGTCGGACCACGAAAAACATAAAGTTAGTCAGGACATTCAAGTCAGACATAATCAAATTTTCTTGTCCGATCACCATGTCAACCCACGAGATATATCAAATTAGTCAAGACATTAAAGTCAGACTTCTTAAGAAACCTCATGGTTTGATCACCATGTTAGGCCATGGAGTATACCAAATCAGTCAGGACATTCAAGTCAGACTTACTTACAAATCTCCTTGTCCCATCAGCATGATGGAGAAAAAGCTTATTAAAACTAGTTAGGACAACAAAGTCAGACTAAGTGTATAAGTTAAAAAATTTCGTGTTCGACAAACAAGTCGGACAAGAAAGTATATTAAACCAACATGGACCACAATGACAATCCAAATATCCAGTTCAAAGAACTAAGACAAAAAAAAAGAGTTTCGTCGTGAAGGATCACCAAGTCCACATTCATAGAATTATACAAGTATAAAGCCCCAAGTTAGACAAGAATGTCTACAAAGCAAAAGTATACACCACAGAGTTAGCCTAGACGTTAAAGCCATATTACTTCTACGACAACTTCTAAGTCAAGATTAAAGTATCTATCAGGACAAACATATAAGTTAGACAACGATTATTACAAGAAAGGAAAATCGAGTAATAAAAAACACAAAAATATCGAAGAGGAAATCTCCATTAACAATCTAATCTATTACATGAAGGGAGGAAGTTACAACAACAATAGTTGGAGAGGAGGTAATCAAATCGTTACTAGCAGGGACAATCAGATGAGGTTGAACATGTTCAACGGGAGGAAATTGACTTTTGTCTTCGAAAGGAGATGGAGCCTTTTCTTCAGCAATAGGAGCAGATAGTGGTGGAGTTATATCTTAACCAACAAGGACAATCGGAGGAGACAAGGCATTGTCGACAGTGGTAGGATCGAAAGGAAAATAACATGCTTGACCATAATCAACCAGATCACTTGGAGGATTCGGAGCAGGTTCCTCTTCGTCCTCGGACAGAGAAGGAACATATTCAAAGATTTGGTCAACTATGGCATGATACTTTGACATATCCCAGCCCTCTTCCAACTCAATGTAGTCTGATGTGTCCAAACTCTGATCTCCTGTAAGTATGACCTGCAAAAAAAAAGTTAGATTGCAAATGACCACCTTTTTGGTGGCCGACGACACTCCAATGCTCCAGTCAGTAATTCGATTGGAAATGGAGATAAATTTGGACGTAACTTAGTTAAAGTTGCATACATTTGTTAAATGTTCCCTTTACCTTATATAATGGTTGTTGTTAATTCCCAGCGTAACTTAAGCATGTGAGGCGCAATGAGAGGGTACGTTTTTCGTAACGATCTCCATCTTTATGAATATACGTTCTCGGAGACGTAACTCCCTCCACGACTCTTTTTTTCTATAACGTTCCTCCTCTTTAAGGGAGGACTTTATCATGCCTGGATTTTGGCCTTTAACTATGGTTTATTCTGACAAGCCCTGTTTGGGCTTTTATGACTGGATTCGCCCTTTTGGGGCATAGTGAATTGGCCTAGTTTTAGGATACTTGATCCTCGTGATGGATGATTCCTACCAATTTTACGGATGCAATATCAATCTTATTTGATGTGTCATTAGCTACTCCCCCTTAGTTAGTGGGCATGTTTGCGTGGCCACTGACTAACTTTGTGACAGTTGGATTTTTTATTTCACCATCACGATGCATTTTATGTTGTTACCTGCTATTGTTGCTTTTGTCCCCCCGATGTCTCATCCATTTGTTCATTTTGGCGCCATTTTTGAGATTTTACTCAGTTGTTGTATCTTGCACATTTTGCCACGAGTGGCCCTTTTGTTGTTCAACCTTATAAAAGGGGGAGTTGGGTACAGTATTATCTCATTTACGTTCCCTTCATTCCCAGGTGTTGATTTATCTTTCTTTCGTCTTTGTCTTATAACAATGTCTAGCTTCGGGGTTTTGAGTGGCGATGTGTTTGATACTTGCGAAGCTTACTTTTTGCTTAAGCGGGTGATGTAGACGACTCTGGATAGCATTCGTTATGATTATTCATTGCCACCCGATCTTGAGATCATCCTTCCCCAATAGGGCGACAGTCCTTGTTGTCCAAGGTCTGGCGACACTCCGGTTTTAGGCTTCATGTTCCTGAGATCATCTGGGAATACCTAGATTTCATGGGCGTTGCTCCCGTTTAGATGTTCCCTAATGGTTGGAAGGTGTTGATCGTGACGTTAGCGAGGGCTTTTTTTTTAGATTCCTATGAATGTCAGGATTTTGCACTCCTTGTGGGAGTCGAAGTAAACGCTAACCGTACTTGCTATCTTCGTTTTCCATCTTGTTTCAAGGATCTACAGGATGAGTATGGGGGCTGGTCAAGGCCTTAGTTTTACACGTCCATCACTTTCGACTATTTTAAGTTGCACAATCACCAAATTTTGCGGTCATTCCGAGAACCTAAGAGGAATGAACTGTCATTGTCGTTGGAGGAGCAAGAGTTACGTGGCCGATTTAATAAGTTGCCACGAGTCGTTTTGAAAGATTTCCTTGCTATGAATGTTATTACTTGTAGTGGTTTATGTACCGGAGCTTACGGTGGCTCAAGCTTTGAAAGTTACCGTTGCGTGTGCTAATAAATTTGTCGTTTACGGGGAAGGGACGGAGCGTATTTCTCTAGTTTGCATTGGTGATGCATATGTTGGCAGGGAGGCAAGCTTTGTTAATGAGCATGTGGGCTGTGTTGCTCCTGTTATTGCAAAGACTCTGGTAATGCTTGCTTGAGCATCAGAAAGAGGAAGGTTCCAAGGCCTCCTAGTCCGTCTAAGCTGCTGGCAATAGTCACGGTCACATCCTGAAGAAATAAAAACTTGCTACTTTGGTTCATGGTACTACTAGGGCTCTTCCTCGTCCGATATCATTTTGGAAGGGTGGACGTGATATATGCGATCATGCTACTCGATAAGCTGAGGAGATAAATCAAGCTCTCGAGAGGAGCAAAAAGAAGGTTTCTCATCCTTTTGATGTTCGTGAGAAGAATTTTGTCTCCTCATATGGATTGTTTGGTTTTGACAACTTTTCGGTTGACTCCCGCGTCATTGACAACAAGATGCTTCAGCTTGGTATTGAATTGTCGAAGAATCCGAATAGCACAAAGACTATGGATGACTTTGTGTTTGATCCTCTATTGGAAGATCGAGTAGTTGCTCGGGGTCAGGGCTCCAAGCCTCAAGTGTCCTTTACTATTTTGGGTTCCTAGGATTGCCTACTATTCTTTCTACTTCTCGTTCTGCTGCGGTCATTTCAGAGAAATTTTATTAGCCTTTTGAGATTGATGTGCAAGATAGTGCTCATAATCTCATTATTGGTCGTCACAGGCGGTTAGCTAATAGGACTCCTATGCCCGTGCACCCACCACGTAATCACCTCGATGAAGGCCTTAGGTATTTCATGGAAGGAATGAGTCATATCACTAATGTAGCCGTGATGGGGTTGGATTATTAGGTTGTTCGCGATCAGGTGACACTCGTTGGACCAAAGCTGGTAGGGCAGGCCTAGGTTATCTTTGATGTTCTCAGTAAGGTTAACTCGTTGAAAATGCAGTGTACGGACTATGCGAAGGCTGCTGAGACTACACGGATTTCACTGAAGGAAGTTGAGGTTGTTCATAATAGATTTGCTTCCGACCTTGAAACTTACAAGATGGAGTTGGATAGGCTGCGTTCTCAGATGAGTACTGCTGAGAACGAGTTGTCCAATCTAGTGGCTGAGTGCGACGAGACCAAGCATCCTGCCTCAGAATACTCCGCCAGTCTGAAAGCTTCTGTGGCGCAAGTTGCTCAGTTGAATACCGAGTTTGTCACTGCCAAATTGGCAGCTTTTGCTAGACTTATTACCATTGAGAACGAACTCGCGTCGACTCAGGCTGAGCTTTTATCGATTATTGATAAATTAAAGGCTGCAGAAGCAGCGAATTAGAAAAGAGTAGTCGACGGTCGCCACGACCTTTTAGATTTTATCGAGTGGCGAGGCTTGGATTTATCTAAAGACCACTGCTACACTGAGCATGTATTCTAGGATGAAGAGGAATTCGTACCAGATTCGCTGACTGGTCTTGTTGCTGAGGAACACTCACCTCTTCGCCTGCTTGAGCCCGTGTCATCGAGTGACATTGCAGCCGATATAAATGCCTTTTCTTAAGTACATTCACAGGCCCCTCTTGTCTTCATGTAATCCTTTCTTACATAATGAATTTGGAGGATCAATGAGAATTTCATTTTCTTTTATTGTTTTGTAAACAGTATGTCTTTCTGTCTAACTTATTAGACTTAGCTTTTTGCTTTCGACATTCTTGGTAGAATTTTGACTCGTTCGTCTGAATTTTTACAAATGTGTTTGATGTTCGATGTATTAGTCTTGTTGAAGCTTTTTATGAAATCTGACTTTTCGTGTCTTGATTTTGTCGTTGCATGTTATAGTCAACAAGATAAAGTCTGGCTCATATGTCACGATATTTTATTACTTCATGGTTGATCAGACCAAAAGTTTCATATTCATGTCTGACTTGTTGTCTTGATACGTGTATTCAAAATTTATTCGTAGCTCGATACTTTGGTCGTACTGTGTTCTTTTTTGAGTAAAACGTTTTAGTCTGACTTCTTTGTCCCGACTAGACTTTTGTCGTTTGGACGCATAATAGAGGATGTAAAGGAATTTTATTGATAGTATTTTTTCAGATGTTCTACATTCCATGGCCGTGGTAGTCATTCGCCCTTCGTATTTTCCAACCAGTATCTCCCCGATCTATTGATTTGTATTACTTTGTATGCCCCTTCCCGGTTCGAATTCAGTTTGCCCGCGCCTGGTTCCTTTGTGTTGAGTTGGTTTTTCGGAGTACTCAATCGCCGATATTAAAAATACAGGGCTTTACTTTTTTGTTATAGTAGCTGGGCATACATTGTTGGTAGGATGCCGCTTTAATAGAAGTCATTTCTCCTTTTTCCTCGAGGAGGTCTAGTCCGACTCTTAATGCTTCGTTGTTGTCCTCTGCATGAAATTCTTCGGTTATGAACATTGGCATGCCAATTTCTACGGGTATCATTTCTTCAAACCGTATGTAAGGGCGAAGAGAGTCTCCCCTATTGGAATTTCTTTCATTGTTATGTATGCCTGAAGGATGCTAGGTAGTTCGGATGTCCACAATCATTTTGATGTTTTGAGTTTTTTTTTTATTGCTTTTAGAATCATTCTGTTGGTAACCTCGGCTTTCCCATTTGCCTGTAGATGGGCAGGTGCTGAGAAGTGTTGTTGGATATTCAGGATTTTGCACAACTTATTGACCTTCTTGCATTCGAACTGTTTTCCGTTGTCAGTGACAATTACTCTTGGGATTCTGAATCTACATATTATATCTTTCTTTCCAGAGGAACTTTTCGACTTGAGCTTCTCCTATCTTTGCTAGTGGTTCTACTTCCACCCACTTAGTGAAGTAATCTACTACTACGAGGAGAAATTTCTTCCTGTTGGACATAGGGAGCGGCCCCACGATGTCCATCACCCATTGTGCAAATGGCCAGGGGCTGCTCATCGGGATCAGATTTTGGCTTGGCATGTGAGTGTATGGGGCAAATCTCTACCATTTATCACAAGTGCGAATGATTCTATTTGCACTTGCTTGCATCGTAGGCCAATAGTATCCTAGTGTCATTGCTTTATGGGCTAATGTTCTTCCTCCTGGGTGGTTTCCACATGTACCATGGTGGGTATCTCATAGAACATAGTTAGCGTCATCGGATGAGAGGCATCTTAGTAGCAAACTGATAACGGATCTCTTGTAAAATATGTTATTGACCATTGTGTATCGTGCTGCTCTATTTCGCAATTTTCGGGCCTCCATCTTATCTGTTGGGAGTTTTCGGTTTGTTATGTAGGCTAGAATTGGACTTGTCCAATTGTTATCCTTGTCCGTGGCCCATGCCTCTTGCACTTGATTTTCTAATATGGAACTTTCCTGTATCGTGACGAGTGGTTTATAATTTTCTTTAGCTCGTGATGCCTCATTTGCCAGTTCGTCAACTCTTTTATTTTCTGCCCTTTCACATCGTCGAATGGTGGCAGTCTAGAAACCTTTTATCAGCTCCGTAGTCTTTTGCAGTAGGCTTTCATTCTAGCATCTTTGACTTGAAATTCGTCGTTCAGTTGATTGACCACCAATTTGGAGTCGGTGAAGACACTGATCTCTTTTATTTCCAAGTGTTTTTCTAATTGTAGCCGGACTATCATTGCTTCGTCCTTGGCTTCGCTGGTTGAAGCTTCGAAAGAATTTTATCGCCTTTTCTAAGTTAAGCCTTCCTAATTGTACAAGATCATTCCAGCTCCACTTCCCGCCTCATTGGATGCTCCGTCGCAACGGATGATCCATTCATGGGTGGTTTGTTCCTCCTCATGGCTAATTCCTGGCTGGTTGTCATTGTTGCCTGTGAATTCATCAATAAAATTCACCAATGCTTGGAATTTTATTGCGGTTCTGGGGGCATAGCTGATGTCGAATTGTCTTAGTTTTGTTGCCCATTTCACCATTATTCAGGATAGCTCTGGTTTGTGCAGTACTGACCGAAATGGTTTTTCGGTGATAACAATGATTGGGTGAGCTTGGAAGTATGGTAGTAGCACTCTTGAAGATACGATTAGGGCAAACGCAAGTTTCTCCAAAGCCAGGTAGTTGATCTCCGCATTTGTAAGTGTTATGCTGACGTAATACACTAACTTTTGTGCGCCCTTTTCCTCTTGTATTAATGTTGAACTTACCGCATGGTTGGACATGGATAAGTATAAACACAACGTTTACCCGGTGTTTAGTTTTGGTAGCAGCTCTGTGCTCTCCATGTATGCCTTAAAGTTTTGGAAATCCTTTTCGCATTCTTCATTCCACTTAAATGTCTTCCTCCCTTTCAAGATTTTGAAAAAAGGTAGACATTTGTCTGAGGACTTGGAAATGAATCTGTTTAAAGCCACTCTCCTCCCGTTGAGACTTTGCACGCCCTTTTATGTTTTTTGGTGGTTGCATGTTGAGTAGTGCTTGTATCTATTTTGGGTCAGCTTCGATTCCTCTTTGGTTGACTATGTATACGAGGAATTTTCCTGATTCTCCTCCAAATGTGCGTTTCTCTGGGTTTAGCTTCATTTTGTATCTACGGGGCTGGGAGAAGGCATGTTTGAGATATTTGATATGGTATGCTCGGTGTAAGGTTTTGACCAACATGTCATCAATGTACACTTCCATCGTCTTACCGATTTGGTCTCTGAATATTTTGTTGACCAGCCGCTAGTACGTGGCTCCTGTATTCTTTAGTTCGAATGGCATCACCCGGTAGTAGTATGCACCTCTCTCCATTATAAAAGACGTCTTTTCTTGGTCAGAAGGGTGCATCTGTATTTGATTGTACCCAGAGTACGCATCCATGAAGCTTAGGAGTTCATGTCCAGCAGTGGCATCCACTATCTAATCTATGCGGGGAATAGAAATTTGTCTTTTGGGCAGGTTTTGTTCAGATCGATTTAATCTACACATACTCTCCACTTGTCGTTCTTCTTCTTTACCAACACTGTGTTAGCTAACCAGTCTGGGTAGTGAGATTTTCTTATCATTCGTGCAGTTATCAGATGATGCACTTCCTCATTTATTGCTTGATTACATTTTGGGGCAACCAACTTTCTTTTTTGTCAGATCAGTTTCTTGTCCGAATCAACTTGCAGTTTATGAGTGATGACAAAGGGGTCTATTCCCACCATGTCTTTCATCATCCAAGCAAAAACATTCTGATTATCGATCAACATTCGTACCAGTTTGATGGCGAATTTTGGATGGATTTTTGTGCCAATCCTAACTGCTTTGTTTCCTCAATCATCCAAGTAAACTATTATCGTTTCTTCTTCAGGTTGCCCAGTGTTTGGTCGATCTCTTGGACTAGTTGGAGCTGTATCGTCGTCCAGGAGGTTGAGGTCTCTTTGACCAGATTGTTGCAGTAGCTCCTCTAGTCATTGTAGTAATTACTATTTGTGCGGAGCTTTCATCGTTGTATGGTGGCATTCGTGTGCAGCTGCCTGATCTTCTATGATTATTCCAACGCAAACGTCGGTTAGGTACTTTAAGTATTGATGCATTGTGGAGGATACCTCGTCCATTTCGTGTATCGAAGGTGATGATACATAGAAACGATCACATCCTTGAGAGCCATACACGTGTCATGATGATCTCGAGGAATTACGGGCCCCAGCGTCAGCCCAACACTGATCCGTCCAAGCGGTTCTAAGCGCACCTGATCCAGTCCACCAGACGAACCCAAACTCTAACAGCGTGCTAGGCCCACACGTCTCACAACTATCTTCAATACCCGTCAGTCCTTTTACGGCAAGTATCTCGAGGATCAGCTTCGGATGGGCAATTACTGCAGCTCTCTGCTTTCAACTAGGAAGCAAATACAAGAGTACATTCCACGCAAGGAAACTTCCTTCAACGGATTGCTCTTGGATTGGGAATTATCTCCCGCGTATCTAGGAACACAGGGCTAACAGGGAACCTCCCTTCTACAACACAACTCCGAATTATATAAGGATATCCACGAAGATCTCCTTCCTAAACTACGCCTTTGATGGTATGGTCGAACCAGGACTCCTGCACTATAAATAAGATATGAGGTTAGTAAGCTAAGGTACGCTACAAGTTCCATGTTTACAACATTACGCCTTCCTCAGATCCCAGTCTGACTTTAGCATCGGAGTGCCATCGAACACCACAACGGTGGTTCGTGGCTCACGTGCGTTACTTGTGCAGATCAGCAAGTCAGCGAGATTAGGTCAAAGCAGGGAGCGGAGAATGATTGCATCAGGTTGGCGTCGTCCGTTGGGAGGACAGAGTTCTTAACTTTTTACTAGCGTCGTCTCCTTTCAAAACCCAAAGAGATGGAGACCACTACGTCACGCAACAACGGAGAACAAGAGGATACGTCAAATGCTCAGGCCGGTGCAATACCGCATCTTTCAGCGGCTCTGGTCATACACGGGTTGCATACTCACGCCCCCGCACCGACAACAACAACGACAGAACCCAGAATCGATAGGTTGTCATCTCAAATACAACAGATAGCCAAGGCGGTGGAGGCTCTCATGCGACATAAACCACCACCTGCTAATGAAGACCAGGAGCAACATGGGCCTCCATCTCCGGAGGATGGCAGGGAGCAAGCACATGAAAGCCAAGCCCCCGCTAGTTCTCATTGGACTAGGGGAAGTTGTGCGGCTAACGCTCAGCCCTCAAAACCCCATTCTCAGAAGGGCGCTCGACCCACACGTAATATACCGTTTCTCCGTCCCACCATTTGTTGACCGGATCATGAATGAGGCTCTTCTGAGGAAGTTCACTCCTCCGAAGCTCGACTTCTACGACGGAACCACCGATCAATTCGACCACTTGCACCATTACCAACACGTAATGGCCCTCAAAGAAGGTTCCGAGTCTGTGATGTGTAGAATTTTTCCCACTAGCCTAAAGAAGTCAGCACTTACATGATTCCACATTCTTTTGCCAAGGTAAATTTACTCCTTCAAGACAATGGCAAAAGAGTTCCTGACAAGTCTCGTAGGGAGCCAACATTTTCGAAAAGTCCAACATTACATACTCTCTAAAGTAGAGGTCCCACGAGACTCTCAGAAGGTATGTCACACGCTTTAACAACTATCTGACTCTCATCGACGGATGCAGCGACAACACGACCATGACAGCCTTCACTGCGAGCCTCAAGGAAGGAAAACTCTATGAAGTCCTCACCTTAGAGCTCCCTTTGGAGTTGATAGAGCTCTTGAAGAGCCCTCAGAAGCACATTACCTTGGAGGAGCCGAGAACCGTGAAGAGGGAAATTGAAGGTGAGAAGAAGCCCTTCGCTCCCAAGGACAAGGAGTGAAACAGATGCGAGGACGAATAACGGAGCAAGAGAAAGCGAAGTGACAACAGGTCAGACCCGAGTCGGGCCAGGCCAGAGAAAACATCCAACTACGTTGGATCCAGAATTGTAACACCTCTCAATTTCAGCCTGTCCGACGTACTAAACTCCATGAAAAATTGGGAGGATCTGAAGTGGCCCCCGAAGCAGCGCGAAGACCCCGCCAAGCGTGACAATGGCAAGTACTGAGTATACCACAAGGAGGGTGGCCACAATACCAATGATTGCAAAGTCTTAGGTATGAAGTTGAGTACTGGATCCGAAGGGGCAAACTGAAAGAATTCCTGAACTCTGAGAAGCGACCAGAATTAACCGAGGATAGGGGGAGTCAATTAAAGAAATAGGGAAGGAGACTCTAGGGATAATCTATCTCCTTCATGGAGTCGAACAGAACGAAGACCAGTCGTACAGGTCTCACAAGCGGGCCTTACTAGAGATGCGAGCACAACCAGCGGATGAGGACAAACGCATCTGCTACTTGAAGATTCAGAGCTCTATTCCCATCTTGACCTTTACGAACAAGGACCTCGAAGGAGTCCGAGCGCCACACAACGACACCCTAGTCATCTCGATTTCCATAGCAAGGTGGAAGGTAAAGAGAGCTCTGGTGAACACAAGAAGCTCGCTTAACATCCTATTCTACAGTGTGTACTGCAGTATGGATTTCAAGGAGGAAAACTTGACACCCTTGGATCACCCGCTTGTTGGATTCAACAGGGAGAAATGTTTCCCTCTTAGAAAGATAAGGTTAGCAACAGTGGCAGAGGAGCCACAGTTAAGAAAGGTCTTATTTCTTGAATTCATGGTAGTAGATGCGCCATCAACCTACAACCTTAGATTGGGAAGACCATGGCTCCACCAAATGGAAGCAGTAGTCTCCATCTTTCACCAGTGCGTTAAGTATTTCGCTAACCACTCCAAAAGGACAATACGTGTAGACCAATCTGCCATTATGCTGCATTGAAGCAAATACAGTGATCCCAGATCCAATTGAGTCTTACGAAACAGCCTTAACTAGTGCCAGGTCAAGTGATAGCGGAGGCACAACAATCAAGCCATACAAGAGAGGTTGAGGAAAATGGGAATACAACCCCCCGACCTTCCGTCGGTGCGGAGATTAACCCCTCTACAAGGTTTACTCTTCAGTAATGCCTGTAAGTCTCGAAAGTCCGTTAGATAATGCTAACTATCCGCAAAGGCTATTCGAGTCACATCAAGGCCATGATCAATCTCTCTCTGTCAACAGTCAGTCTACTTTCAATTGTTTATTTCCCTTTCCATAGTCAACATAGAGTTTTAATTCTTACAAGACTTATGTGATTTGCAATAATTTAAGAAGTAAAGGAAGAATTACAAAAACAGACTCTATTGATTATTGGAAAGATGTAACAATAAACGCCTTGAGGCGGATACAAAAGACTACATACTACAAGCATCTGAAATCAGTGCAACATGAAGTAAAGACTCGCTTAGAAAACTTAACTACATAAAGATATCCGAAGAAGGCCATGCAGACCCTTCGATGCTAGCAATCCTCAAGTGACAACAAAGATATGCGAACAGACTTCGCTCGACCCCTTCCCAAGATAAAGACAAAGTGTCAGAGGAGATTGAAAAGACTGAGCGATCAATTGCTCCGTCGAATCACCCCAGGAAAGTGCCCATACAATAACGTTGTAGACCTTACTACGGACCGTTGATTTCCTCAAGCAACTTCCCACCCCCCTTACAAACTTCTTCAAATGGTTGTTGGCTTCCAAGGGGGATGGAAGAAGGCAGATGAGGATGGCCACAAGCAATGATGCTGTCAAGGTCTCCCAGTGTTGTCAAGCTAGGCCACCTTTCCCATGTGTGATACCAAGAGTGACTGAGAGCTACCACACCTGAAAACATCGCACATTGGCTAACATTTCGATCAACCATTGGTTAGCAACGAGATCAGCAAACACACAGACACAAGCAGCACGAAGTAACACCAAGGCATTTCCCTTGGTAGGAAATTCATACTACTTCTCTGTAATATGAGAAGGAATTGCGAGATCTCAGCAGATCAACTACGTGCCCACCCAGAACAAGTGACCACTCATAACTATCATCGTGCCTGATCAGTGCAAATGTCAGAACATTCGGAGACTCCAGAGATGGAGATCCACCTTTAACCTTTGGAAAACCCAAAGCATTTTCTTCAAACAAGAACATTACATGAGAGAAGCTCTGTGAAAGATAGTGCCTACAATGATTAGAAAACACCATTATATAGGCATGATGGTTCACCAAATGGGCGGTCCAGCATTAACTGCCAAGCATTGAATGTCGTATGGGAAACATGGAAATGGTGGTTCCCAAGGAAACTGCGCAAACCACATTCATTCAATTAATGGCGCTGCATGCAACCCATTTGAGGGGGAGTAACAGATATTCAACCGTCATACAGCCTACGTCATTCACGTGTTACCGAACGATCTACGCCGTACATGTAGCGCAACCATGCAGGAAACCCTAGCTCTTCCTCTGCGGGCCCATGGGCTCTGCCCACCATTCAAACAATATTCTGCTACATGCTTGGCACGAGCAAAAATCAAAATCAGCCTTGACGCATAGATCGTACCTATGGATCGCTTGTTTTTTTTAAGGTAATGTTGTCCACACAGTGCACGATACTAGCGGGCATGGGTTCGCACATCCTTAAACTGGCGGAACCCTTCTCCAACCGGGCAAGCTTAGTCAGCCAAAAGCAGATGACGACGACTTCTAGTATGCCCCGACACCTAGTCCGCCCAGTACGGATCCCGATGGTCTAGGAAGTGGGAGTCTAATTAGCACTATCACGCCTGGTGATGATGACTTGCCAGGGATCATTGCCCCCTCGCGGTCAATGATCCAATCAGGTAAGTTTAGATGGTGACAACTGGCAGTGAAAGCTTCTGATCAAAGCCTAGACTTATAGCCCCCACTACGCGAGTGTAGATAGTTTAGAAGATGGGAGCCTAGTCAGTACCGAACTGATTCCGACGACTCGCCACGGGCCACTGAATCACCAACCCTGAACTTGTAGCCTCACTGCGTGGGTGTAGATAGTTTAGAAGGTGGGAGCCTTGTCAGTCCCGAACTGATTCCAACGGCTCGCCACGGGACCACTGCTTTTTAGCATAGTCGTCGAATTACCAAACTTGAACTTGTATCCCCCACTGCGCGGGTGTAGATAGTTTAGAAGGTGGGAGCCTAGTCAGTCTCGAACTAATTTCCACAACTCACCACGGGGCCATTGCTTTTCAGCATGGTTGTCGAATCACCAACCCTGGACTTGTAGCCTCCAGTGCGCGGGTGTAGATAGTCTATAAGGTGGGAACCTAGTCAGCCACAAACTGATTCCGACGGCTTGCCACGGGACCACTGATTTTATGCGTGGCCGCCGAAAACTCCCAAATTTGTAACTTGATGCACACATGTGTAAATGATTTAGGTGAGAGCCTAGTCAGTCCCGAACTGATCTCGATGACTTACCACGGGACTATCGCTCTTCAGTGTATTCGCCAAATACTCGCTCCTCAAACCTGTAGTCCACATCGTTAGGACATAGATGGTTTGAAAGGTGGGAGCCCCATGCAGCTCGCCACGACCCCCGCTCTCTTTCGAAACAACGACCACAAAAATGAATCTAGATGAGTTAGTGTCTTCACGCTCAAACAGATTGACATCTTATTACCAGCAAAGGTCACTCAAGCCAATACATAGATCGTACGGCCAGTGCCCAAATAAATGCTATATAGTGTGCCCGCTCGAGCTTACGACGCCCGACTCGGCACAAAAACTCTGACGCATACGCTTGGCCATCGCAACTGACCCATAGCAGCAGCTATAGTCGACCAATCAGACAAGCAAGGTAAGCCTCAAACAGTTTACTTTGGGGGCAAGACACAGCTTGGGCAACCCAATCCCCAGCTAAATTGCCTGCAACATGCCAACCATTGGACATGACTACGTAAACAATGATCCTGAGTCATTTGCAATGTAAAGCGATCAAGCTATATACTACAGACAGACCACTCGGCGTCCTATTGATTCAACCAGCCTATGTCAAGGCAAGACCACAAGGCAAAACGAAAAACATGCAATAGAGACAACAAACACAAAACGGATAAAAGTGTTTTCATTAGCGGCCGATAAAATGGGTACAAGAGTACATAGTTCACTCCTTATCAGGAAAATGTATAAAAATAGAAGAGCTAAACTTAGTGGAAGAAGGAAAAGGAGCTGCGTCCGCACGCACCACGACCTAGGTATCAGGGCTCGAACTGTCCTCTTCGTTCGACGACGCAAAGGCAACGAACAAGTCTACATACGACATCTTCTTGTAATGGCCGAGATCCCACTCATGATGTTCCTCTTTCATTAGCGCCAGAAGCTCTTTCATGAGATCCCAATGGAACTCGCATCTGCCTTGTTTCTGCAGAAGCTCTTTCTCCCGCGCCTTCGAGTTAGCGAGTTCATGCTTTACCAGCTCCAAGTTTCCAGTCAGCATGTCAACCTGAGACTGCTCCATGGCTAGACTACTCATCATAGCGCTAAGCTCATGCCACTACAGTTCGAGCTAGTCCTCAGCTTTCCTTGCCTCTCGAGCATTGAACTCCACATCGGATTTAAGTTGCTGCTTCTGCAATCCAGTTGGTCTCCTTTGAAACATTTTCTTCAGCAAGAGATTGCAGTTCAGAACAGGCCTTAGCCGCAGCTTCATGTGCAACCTCTACGTCTCGGCGAATCCAGCTCAACTCCTACTTGAGTTCGTCTATCTCAGACACCGTCTCTGCCATATCATGCTCAAATGCCTCTAGACGAGCCTTCTAAGTCTCAGCAGCCACGGTTGATTGATCCAGCCTAGTCTCCTCAGCCTGCTTCTGCACCCCGCTCAATTTCGTAGAGCGCATCAGAATATAGTGCATGCATGTGCGAGAAGATACGCTCCATGGTGTATACCCTCTCACGATCCACCTAGATTTTCGTCCCAACAACGACCACCTGGCTCAAGTGAGACATACTCAACATAAGGTATTTTAAACCCTTATCCATACACCCTTCCAGCATATCCTCCTTAGGCTTCGAAGCGCAATCCATCAGCTAGCTGTGATGCTTGCTTATATGCTTCCTCGAAGCATACTCCACATCAACCTCTTGGTGCCAGACCTGAGAGCTCATCCTTACCAAGTCTGGTGCAAACAGGCTTATCCGCGCATCCAGATGAAGCTTTCCAGGATCAGCAATTATGCCGGCACCACCCTTTGCAGCTGCCACTATACCCAGGCTCTCCTCCGTGGCCATTCCCTTGTCACGAACGGCTGACCCTATAGTGCGAGCCTACTCAACAGAGTCTGAAGGAAGAGGAAGAAGTGAATTATCCAAAGGACCCTCCAACACTTCTAGTTGTGGCCTGGAACGAGATGGTGAACAATGCAGACTGCAAGAAACTTGGCCTGTGACACGACCACTTTCAGACAGCGTTCCAATGGGTCGATCAGATTCTACAATCTCAGGCAAATCTTCACTCAAGCCTACCACAGAAATAGTCCCCCGCGAATCAACACCGGCAGAAATCGCTATTGCAACCTGCATCAAATGCCCATTCAAAGCTTCGGCCTGTGCATTACGTAGGTTTAACCTGTCTTCAACCCCTGCAAACCATAGGTAATCCTTCTCCCAGCCGGACACATAAGTCTCCGCCTTGAAAGGCCGATCAGACTCGCACACTTCTCCCACTGGAGCGGGTCGTGTTGAAGGCAACCCAGTCCTGACACGAGACCTATTCGAACTCATGAAAGAGGCAAGTGTTTTAGACGGCTCTTCCCAGTCAGACGGAATGGAAGCTTTGGTCCCAGCAGCCTTCCTCTTCTTAGAGGGGACCCCATTTTCCGACTTAACTCGAGACGCTCGGTAAACAGTGGAGGCCACGTGCCAGTTGTCGCACAACCTACTATGAATGAAGTTTGGGACGCTTATGACATCCACGACATTCTTTGTTGACAATCCACAGAACGTCTCCATAATGTTTTGCTTCTCTAGGGTAAGGGGAGTAGTGGGAAACCTTCCTGCGAGAAAGCACAGACAATGATTAGCCTGCAGTCAAGCATGGCAAAGTCAAGAGAAAAAGTTGAACTTATGATACGGCCTGAACTATCGTTCGATCAGATGACCCTTACACCAAAAATACTTTGAATCCGCAGGGGCTAAAAAGAAGTACTTCTGCCATAACTTAAAATCATTCGTCAGATTCATTAAACAAGTTGGCGACATCATCTTACAGATGGTGTTACTCATCAGTTTAGGAGAAGTCAACAATTGGATTACTCGTGGAGCCACACAGACGCCAACCTCCTTCACCCTAATTAGTATGAGAAGGATGATCCTATATTCATTAGGCTCCAACTGGGCCGAAGGAATCCCCAGAAGATCCAAGAATTCTCAGATCACATCTAGAACATGAAAGGGTACTCCAGTTTGAAGCATCCCTCGATGTAAGCAGATGAATCATGCGAGTTGCGACATTTTCGTCTGATCACCCTTCAAGACATACAACGGCAGGTCCTCACGGACCCTGAACTTCATACGGATTTTAGCAAGGCTAAGTTCAGAAAACAACCTGTTTTCGAAGAACTCCAGATCCTTGGCCAAGGTTGCGTCGTCAAGGAGGTTTTGTTGAATCATGGAAAAGATGAACAATTTTTTCTAATCAGAAGATGGACAAAGCGTTAACTTCAAAAGCAAGGAAGATAGAAGAGTCAGACTCTGCACTACGGATGATCGAAATAGGGATTAGGTTCTTGCCTCTTTTCCGATGAACGAACGCACGTTCCATTAATGCAGGGCGCGGCTCAAGCAGTGATACAAACTCGATCATCATCATGAGCTGCGTATCTTTTCAAAGAGATGACTTAGTGAACCGATGTGATGGCCACCTAACTCGGGGTGAGTAACTGATGTTACATAAAAATGGTCACATCCCTGAGCTATACATGTGTCATGATGATCTTGAGGAATTATGGGCCCCAACGTCAGCCCAACACTGATCCTGCCCAAGCGGTTTTAAGCCCACCTAGTTCGGCCTGCTAGATGGACCCAAACTCTTACAACATGTTAGGCCCACACGTCTCACAACAATCCTTAATACCCATAAGTCCTATTAAGGCAAGTATCTCAAGGATCAGATTCTGACGGGCAACTACAATAGCTCTTTGCTTCCAACTAGAAAGCAAATACCAAAGTACATTCCACATAAGGAAACTTCCTTCTACGAATTGCTCTTGGATTGGGAACTATCTCTCGCGTATCTAGGAGCAAAGGGCTAACAGGGAACTTCCTTCCTACAGCAGAACTCCTAATTAGAAAGGATCTCCATGAAGATCTCATTCCTAAACTATGCCTACAATGGTCTGATAGAATCAGGACTCCTGCACTATAAATAAGACATGAGGTTGGTAAGCTAAGGTATGCTAAAAATCCATGTTTACATCATTATGCCTTCCTTAGATCCTTGTCTGAAGCATTGGAGTGCCATCAGCCACCACAACGGTGATCTATGTCTCACATGCGTTACTTATACTAGTCAACGAAACTAGGTCAAAACAAGGAGAAAAAACAACTGCATCAATATCCTAGATAAAAGAGAACCGCCCATGGTTTGAGGTTTCTCTTGCTGATGTGTCGATCTAGTGCTTGTTGGTTATTTGATTACTTCAGACGGTGTTTAGGGAAGGCATGCAAGTGGTTTTGAAGAATATTAATATACTGACTTGTGGCCAATATATGGGTGGTTGTTGAAGAACACATACTTTTTTAAAGAGAGAGTTTCCCGCTCATCCATGCGTTTAAGTTTAAACAAAAAATATTCCTTTCACAAAACCCATCCATAGAAGCTCCAAACTAAGGTGGTAGATTCCATTTCTGTTGAACTTTGGCCATTATGACTTCGTAGATATGCATCTTCATGGTAATAAATTCTTTGTTTTTAGAATCTAATAAGAATATCTGGTTCACTCTTCCAGAGCGTCACTACTTAGTAGTGTTACAGGCTATTGCTTATGCACAAAGTATCGTAATTAGTGCTAAACGTCTAAAACAGATGTCATAGACTCAAGTTAACTGTTTTTTTTTTGGATTTTGATCATTTCAAATTTTGTGGCCCGACTAATTCGATAAACTCCCCCTTAGCTGTGATCTT
Organism: Berberis vulgaris; assembly: GCA_963556465.1. Classification (NCBI taxonomy): domain Eukaryota; kingdom Viridiplantae; phylum Streptophyta; class Magnoliopsida; order Ranunculales; family Berberidaceae; genus Berberis; species Berberis vulgaris. The sequence goes on from OY747126.1 coordinate 22,950,567, forward strand.
TTCATGAAATTACGTAGTTTTTGTAACTTTTAGAATATGCACTGTTGCCTGCTTAATAAATAACGCGAAGTATTTGAATCAACATAAAATAAAATAAGGAGAAGTGTACACCATGTTTTATTTCATACTTATTTTCTCTTGTATGACATGCATTATACTGTATGTGCTTACCTCATCTTTCCAAGTTTGGACTTCCGAATGCAGGAACCATTAATTAATACCTATGCAACCTTTAGAGATGATGTACTGCCTCGCATTAAGAAGCTTGGATACAATGTTGTTCTCAAGTTATGGCTATTCAAAAACATTCATATTATGCTAGCTTTGGGCTTTCTTTATTCAAAACACCAATCTGTATCTATATTACAATTCAGAATGGTGTTTTACTATTTATTGCTAACTGAGACAAAGTCAAATAGAATGGATTAGAGATAAAAGATGGCTAGGATTAAAAGTTGGGAAATGTATTGAATTTGAGGGTTGAGATCCATTCCTATAATGACATATTTGTAAATATAAAATATGTAGAAGGGAAAAAATAATTAGAAGCTTTTGAAAAAAGTTGGTGGAATGTACCTGCACTAAAAAAGAGAATTAATAGCTACAAATACTAGAGTTGGTAGTCTGATTCCATCTCTAATTAAAAGATTTGAGACAGCAAAATACCGTCACTAATGCTTTTGGTAGCTGACCAAGACCATAATCATAAAAACTGTGCTTGTGACGAGAAAACCGTGGCTAAATTCAGAATAAACCGTAGCTAATTAAAATATTTGCGGCGACATATTAGCTGTCGTTAAGTTTTACAAATAAAAACTAGTTGCTACGGTATAAGCCGTCCCCACTACAAAAAAAGGATTAATAACTACAAATACTAGAGATGGCAATCTGATTTTGTCTCTAATTAAAAGATTTGAGACAGCAAAACACCGTCACTAATGCTTTTGGTAGTTGACCAAGGGCATAATCATAAAACTTGTGCTTGTAACGAGAAAACCGTGGCTAAATTTAGAAAAAACCGAAGCTAATTCAAACATTTGGGACGGCATATTAGCTGTCGCTAAGTTTTATAAATAAAAATTGGTTGCTACGGTATAAGCCGTCCCCAATGGATTTTTTTGAAAAAAAAATATAGACACAAAGATTCTTTTTATTTTGTGAGGCCAAACCTCAGCAGAGCTATACAATTTTAATTGAGGCCGACATTAGAGAACTGCAAGAGGAAGATATTAATGAGAGGAAGAGAATCTCCTTGAAAGGGAAGAACATCTCCTAAGCTGAAAGGGAAGAGCGTCACCGGTGAGGAGGTCACCCGCTGAGAGAGAAGAAGAACATGTCCTTCTTCATCTTCTTCAACTTCAAGGTTGAAGGTGAGTGGGGTTTTTGTTTCTGACAGTGAAAGTGGGAGAAATTTGGGGTTTTTGTGCTCTATTCAGGGTTCAAGGTGAGTAAAATTCAAATCTCTCACTTACCCATCTATTGTTGTGCAGATTTTGTTCAAATCTTGAATACTCAGTTCAAATCTTGGCTTTGAATACCCATTTCGATTTGAACATTTACCTATAGGTAATCAAATGGGTAAAGCTCCTTGCAGAGTGTACTTTTTGTTGATTTTGGCTTTGAATGCTATCATACCCTTCTTAAGTACTCAAAAAACACAAAGACATACAGAGAAAAATGATAGAGAAAATGAAACCAGAACAAATGAGAAATAATGTGAGTGAAAGAGGCAGATTGGATGAAATGGGTCTATATAAAGAAAAAAAATTCAGCGTTTAAATTTCAACATTTCAGCGTTTAAATTTCAGCATTTCAGCGTTTGTTCAATTAGCAAAAGCAATTTTGTTTAAAGTCAATTGGCAGCAAGTTTAAATGCTAGTATTAGCAGCGTTTAAATGCCGAAGTTTGTTTAAAATCAATTGGCAAGCAAAGTTAATTGACTAGTATACTTTCTTGGTTAGTTTGTTTTTGTTTTATTATAGGTTCCTGCAGCCAACCTTGAACTTATCCTTGTCGATTTGATAATATGTTCCCTTTACCTTTGTTGATCCTTCAAATGCGCCAACTCAAAATAGAAAAAAATATTTTATTCTATCTAATAAGATGTTGATTAGTAATGTAAAAAAACATCTTAGTTGTAACTTAGAGTCTCCATTTGAATGTGAAACTTTATGAGATTTGTAACACATAGCTTAAGCATTCAAATCTGTATGCTATTGAACAATACGTTTCTCATGCATTGCTCTTTCAAATTTTACAGGTTTAGGTGTTGCTGTATTGATATTGGTTTTGAAGTGGAAGGTATGAAGTTTTGAAGTAGAACACATTTTGTGGGATGATCGATATGGTGTGCAAGATCACATGAATTATTGTATCACTACCCCAAAAATACCCATCAGCAACGGTTTTGAACCGTGGGGGTAACCCATTGTCACGGCTTAGAGCCGTGGGCGGTAGAGGCGTTGCTAAATCCCCATTAACGGCTACAAACCGTGGCAAAAATATTAGCAACGGTTTTATACTCGAGGACGGTTGATGATTTAGCCACGGTTCTAAACCGTTGCAAAAATGTTAGCCACGGTTTTAAGCCGTGGCCAGGAATAGCCACGGCTTAAAACCGTTGCAAGTTATGGCCACGGTTCTAAGCCGTTGCAATATTGTTAGCCACGGTTTTAAGCCGTGGCAAGTACTAGCCACGGTTATAAGCCGTTGGCAGGCATGGCCACGGTTCTTAGCCGTTGCAATAATGTTAGCCACGGTTTTAAGTCGTGGCAAGTACTGTTCACGGTGTTTTTTTTTTTTTTTTTTTCTTTGGTCACGATGTTAAGCCAATGCAGTTCTACTGACAGTGATGCAATACAGGCAATGAAGAGAAATTACAGACTGAAGAACTTGTAATTGTAATTCTGGATTGATGACAGTAAATGGAATGGATTGTATTCAATAAGAAAGCTAATTCGAGATATCCTGTAGAGCAAATGCTCAAGTGTACAATTTTCTTACAAATCAAATGAATCCCTTTTTCTCTCTTATGCTCTCTTATTTATAGTACTACATTTATTGACAGCTAATTGACAACTAATCTAATAGAAATCCTTCCTAAACAACATTACATGTAACAACATAGCACTCTGCAACATATAGCAACCTGCTCCCTTTAGTAACAGCACTTGTGTTAGCAGCCTGCATTCCATTCAGCAACAACAGCAGTACTACTGTCATTCATCAGCAGCACTAGTTTAGCAATCAACATGTCATTCAGCAGTATCATTCAGCATTCAGCAGCACTAGTTTGGATGGATGAGATGCTCTGAGTGCCTTGGCAAGAAAACTGCAATGTGTTACCCTCATTGGTGTTGGCACATATAGTTCCTATAGTGACAGTTTGGAAGTTCACTTGTGAAGAATCTCCGCCGAGTTCCTCAAATAGGACCAATGTGTCAACACCAATGAGGACCCTCAATCATGGCCACTACTCCACCTTTGTTTTCAACTACTACCTGCATGGTTTTCAAGAAAATGTGTCACAACAATGATTAGAAACTGAAACATAGAACAGTAGCAAGAAAATAACAGGTTTGAATGTAGGGACCGAAAGAAAAAAAAACAAGGAAAAGGCATGATGGATAAGCAATCTAATTTTCTCACAAATAAAATCAAGATAAACATGTATGTTATAGTATATTGTTTGCCAACGAAAATTAAGATAAATGTTATATAGAACCAACAAATTAACTGTTAGCATGTGTCCATTCTCTATCCAATTATAAGTACAGAGACGTTTTGTTGATACATTTGTTGCATTTATACCTCAAGCAATACATACTCTTCCACATAACCCAACCTAGATATCTAGCTTACTGATGAATGCTGACCTGCCTTGTAAACAACTCCAGCTTGTTGGCCCATGTATTCTCATAAATGATCACCACTCTTCGTTTAGCTAATATTGCAAAAAGTGCATAACAAACTTATCTTAAGCATACTCTGCTAAGAAAGACCCCAACTACGAAGAAATATTGCAGACCAATTGATGCATGTTAGAGTTTGATGGACTATTCCCAGCCATCAGGAGTCAATTTATCACATCAAAGGACTAACAGATCAATGAATGAACTTGAATAGATAATATAAGTTATCTTCTACTTCCTATAGATATGTAATTGTCATCCTTAGATACCTTATAGGTCCACTGGTTTGTTGACAAGTCCTGCGAGACATTTCCAGCATTTGAACTTCCAAGTAACTTAACTGGACCACCTACTATTCCAAATATTGCTTTTTCATAATGTGCGCCATAGTTCTGTTCAACCAGAAGATAGTATGGAAAGTTAAAATTCTGCTATAATGAACCATAACATGATATTCTGTCAAGAAATGGCAAATACCGGAAGGGAAACTGTGGCACTAAGCAATGCTATATAATTGCAACAAGGACAAGCTCCACACAGCTTTATGTACCTGCAAGCAACAACAAGCAACAACTTGTATAAATTTTATCACATCAGCTAAAAAACTGAAATTTTAACCAAGTACCTATAACAAATTCAGGTTGATGCAACAGGCAACACTAACAAGTAACAGCACAGATTGTTGCTTGCTCCAGCAACCAAGTGTGACCGTGAAAAAAAAATTACATTAACTTGTCTAAATTTCATTAAAAAAAAGACCATACAAACACCACATCATTAAATAGTAACATTGTCATGGACAGAAACCAGTCCATAAACTTGTCTAAATTTCAGCAAGTACCTAAAGTGTCTAAATTGCAGGTGAAAAGATTGGTAGAGTTGCTCAAGCCCTTGAGAGAGTGCTTCCTCAGCTTGTTGTGAGGACTGTTGAAGGTTGCATATGCCCATTAGTTGTTGCTCTGTTAACGTGTCTAACTGTGGCATCAATATAGAGACTAGAGAATTCAGATTGAAAGACCCAAGGAAAACATCATATCCTGCACAAATGAGGAGACAAAACACACGTCTTCAGTCACCAAAAAATTATGAAGTATATCTACAGGTTGAAACATTGAACAAATGATAAAAATTGGATAATCTCGAGCAAATGAAACATACCTTGATCAAAGGCTGCAAATGCTGGAGAACCAACTACTCCATTGGATACACAACTGAATACAAGTTTAAAATAAGAGAAAAGATATAGGTTGTTGTGCACCACTTAAGAGAATATCATAAACTAAGTACTACAAATGGATGAAGAAAAGAACAATCAATGTCAAATAATATTTGGGAGTACATCACAATCTTGAAGTCCCTTAAATGCAAATAAAATCTTCAAAGCCACCACCCAACAATGAGTTCAGGCATGCCAAAGGTACAGAAATATAAACAACATATCCAATCCGCAACAACCGAAAAAAGGCATAGTAAGTTCTAGGCTAGAGCTCTCACAAAAAATAGCAAATTACAAGAAAAAGGGAAGAAAAAGCAACAAAAAAGGGTCAAACAATTGGGACTAAAAACCCACCCTCAAAATGTTCCGCTGCTGACTGAAAGATGGGTCTATCTGAAGTTGAACCACTTCCCTTTCTCTGCAACATTTGAGCAAAAAAAAAGTTTGAATCAAAGTTTTTTTTTTTTTTTTGATGGGGAGGTCTTGAATTCTGATAAAATGGTTTTAAAAGTGATAAAAATCAAATGTCATGTGGGGTGGTGGGCATGAAAACTATACAAAAGATGGGACTAGTAGTAACAATGGTGAGTGAGTTTGTACATAATATCTCTTTTCTTGAAGTTTGGGTTTTGAACCCTCTTTCAAGATGTCAGAAGTTTTATCAGAAAACTATTTGACAAGAATCTTTTCAGAAACAAGAAAAGGAAACAAAAGCTTTCTATGATTGGTTTTATCACTCCAAATCAGTGACATAACACTTAGTTTAAGAAATGTAAAACATCAACTTTTTTCCCAAGTGTTTGGGATTTGTTTAGAGAAAATTAAAGATTAGTAGTAGTACTGGTAGTAGTGAGTGAGTGATAAATGAGAATGGAAAAAAAAAACCTTTTCTTGTATTTTTGGTAATTGATCCTGCTGTAGTGGCTCTGCTACTCCTCTGGAGACATCACTTGCCATCTCTACTATTTGCTGTTGCTAGAGTTTTTGGTCAAGAGGTTGATTTGATGCCTTTTTACTTATAGGAGATTCTGGTTCCAATTGAGGATTCAGAGCTGATCCCGAGTCAGTACTCTCCTCCTCACCTCCTGTTGTTGAACTCCCCTAATGACAAAAACACAATACCAAGTTCAAAATAGTGACCCCAAAATACTATCAAAAGCACTTCAACTTTTTTCTCCTACTTCGCCAAACACCAAAATCAGAATTTAATAAAAATGGGAATCCAAGAATCATTCATGAAAAAGCACCTAATGGGTATTATACTGATTTTGATAGAAAAACATGAAATGGGTGTTTTGGAGATAAGAGCACAATGAGAAGAAAAATGAAAAAAAGTTGAGAGATAAGTTCAAGCTATATATTATTATGCTTGTATAATAAACAAAAACAAAAAAAGACCCAAAGAAAAGAAATGGTCAAAATAGGAGAAGAAACTACTCTTGGAGTTGGCTGAAATTTTATTGGCCATGAAGGGAACATTTCTAGAGTAGCAGCTGGTCTGGTAGTGAAAAAAGCTGCAAAGAATCACAAAAGAATCCAAAGATGTGATCTCACCTTTAATAATGGCGTCCTAACAGATTTTCCAATCTTTACCAACAATCTTAAAACTGAAGCCCACTTAAAACTCAATAATTGTATTCCATTTGTTCTTCCTGCAAAGATGAAACTGAAGCCCACTTAAAACTCAATAATTGTTAATAGGATTCAGAAAGCTCTTTTTATGGTAAAAAAACATGGCGAAACAGAACTAATAGGGTGACAGAATAACCTCAAGTACAACACTATACTGTTGGTGTTTCTACACTCAGATATTTTAGGCAACAGATAACCTTAAGCACAACACCATAGTGTTAGTAAACACTCAATATTTTAGACTAATGCCACTGCCATGTTCTCTTCGTCTGTGATTGAGAATTCAGATCACATGGGCTTTAGGCGGAGAGCTCGAAACTCTTTTGCTGTAATTTTCGTGGACTGAATACTCAAGCTTAGCTGAAACTTTGCTTTAGTAAATCACCCAATATGCACCTAGTCACTAAAAACTGCTCATATGTACATTTATATGGTACTTCTGAAGGTAACTCTTTCTCCTAGATGGTTGATTAATTTTAACCTTGTCACATAATATGACTTTTGCTGCATAATTCAACCTACTCTCTTTTTTATAGGTAGACAAGAAATTTTTTTTTCACTAGGCAACAAAGGAAGGACAACAGTTACTACAACCAGATGAAATGGAAAGTTCCCTATTTTATCAGACATTCTAAGATATTACTTCATACATGAAACTCATGCATTGCAATTAGATGCTTAGAAGCAAAAACCAAACAAGAAAGTTTTTGTGTTCTTATTACTTGACTTATAATTTCTACCTTGAAGAAGTTTGCTCTACAACAGCCATCTCTTGGAAGTTGTGACTGAAAGTGTCATTGATATGAGAAACAAGATTTCTTAAAGTTGGAAGCCATTTTTCCTGCAAAAACCAATAACATCAAAAGATTATTTTCAAAGTGAAGCAAAATTTATTATTTGAATAAATTAAGAACAGTAGGAACAACAATATGCATCATCTGTATTTTGTTTCACTATCTCTATCAATTCATCATAGAGCTGCAGATGCCATAAGTGATGGTGACTGAAGTTTAACCCTTATTGTAGATTAAAAATCTTATGGAAGAATTTTGATATCATGAATGAAGAAATATAGATACCTGTCACATCAAAATATATCAATAACGAGAGAGAAAAGGACCCAATACGCTACTTTCAAAGAGAGATGCAGTGCTAATGAAGCAGCACACTGCAAACAGTTTTTGTTCCACTCATATAACAGGCATTGTGTAGGACATTACAATATGGTACTCATTATTAGTGCTGGTGGTAATTAGTTGTAGAGTGAAGATAATATAGATATTTTTGCTTGTCCAATGGGTGAAAGAAAGGCATTAACATGAATGTGATTTATGAACCAATAGAACATCTATAAATTCTCAGAACACTTTCTTTTTCTTTCTTTACATTTTCTGTTTATGAAGATCAGATGCAAATTCAAATAGCAGAATCATCTGTACACCGAAGCTTAAGCCTCAGCCTCGCATTCCTGTTCAGAAACGTCATCAGATTGTTAAATGAACCCCCGTCCACCAGAAAGGGTAAATATAGAAGAATAATAAGAAAAAAAAATGCGTAGATACTATCTGCAATGAAATGGGAGCGACACATGTGGGGTATGGTGGTAGAGATCTGACTTTTACCTTGTACAGCATCTCCAATGCAAAATGGAGCTTTGAACTTAAGCCACTCCAGCAGAAGTCTAAATCTTGGATTGAGAAGTTTTGACCGATTATAATTCTCTCCAATTGTTTAGTCCAAGTTTATTCTATTTTAGACTAAAAGTTAAGTGGTAACCCTTTAAGTGCTGCCTAGAGAACAACTAAAATTAGTCCGATACTCCAATTTCAGGCCAAAGTTATCCTTTTCTCTAGATTTTTCTTTTAGCTTGTAACGTTAGTCTTCCATTGGATCTGTTTTTAGGATAAAAGAAGTCCAAATTTCAGAAACATACTAATCTTACCTTTCTAGATGCTCAAAGTTTTATATTTTACGACAGATATATTCCCTTTTATGTAGTTAAAGAGTCAGTAATAAGTAATAGTTGTGATGAGAGGACAATATTTCCATGTTTGATATCTCACACCATTCAAGCTTCCCTATATGATTATGATTGTAGTCCTCAAAATGGCAAACTCACTTTGAATAACTTGTCTATAAAATTTTCAAACTTCTTGTTACTTCACTCTCTGTCATATTTTGGGAATTGGTTGTATAAGAAAAGAAGTCAGAAAAGGAGAAAGGATAGATAGAGCTTACCACTTTTCCTGTATTCATCATTTCCAAACTTAACTCCTTGTAGCACAATTGTCTCTTCTAGCTCCCCAAAATCAAAAGTTGCAGATCCTTGTTGATGACTGATTTAAAAAATAACTACAACCCATTAAAGATATGATCTCAATCAAGTGAATTAATCAAAGACATTAACACAAAATAGAGAAAAACTTCATTACATGAAATTGTTGGCAGGAGAGTTGGTGGTGAGTCCATGTAACATAGTAGCATATGGTGGTGGTATGTTGTGGTGATGACTTGAATCTGATAGATCAGTAGTCATTCCAACTCTATGACCTTCCATGCAATAATCACTTCTTCTAAACACAAAAAACCATCTACTCTACAAGAAACAAAGTTGAGTGGAAAGATATACACAATTACATGAATGAGTGAAGAAGAAAACACAAAACACAAAAACAACATCAATGTTTCCACCCCAAAGTGGGTTTTGTACCTTTAGTATTTTGGTGGGAAACCTCAGAAGAGTATCACCCTCTTTTAATGAAAAGCCATAAAACCCCACTGATGACAGAGATAAGCAAAGAAGCAAAAGATCATATAGTATTAACTACATACAACATACCACAACAACACCACTTATGCAAACTTTTGATCTCTCTTTTAATGAAAAGCCATAAAACCAGCAATAATCAGATGCAGTAGTAACATTATTCACATAAAACTACAGCATAAAATGCAATAATCCTCAATCTAATAGTAAGAAAAGGGATCAAACTATGCACCTTTTCTAACAGTAGCTTTTTCTGAGACCTAAGTCCACAAAGAACTGAAGAAAGCTCTTTCCCAAGGAGATGAAGGCGGGAGCTTATCTGATTTTTTTCTATCTTTTTATCGTTAACTTTCTCTTGGTCACAAGAGTTCAGGTCAGTCCCATTTCTAATTTCACTTGCAGCCTTAGCTACCATCTCATCGTCTGTAGCAACATATTTTATAATTTCATCAGTTGATACTCATAGTGATCATGAAAAACAGTAAATTAAAACAAAAGATACGAAAGAACATAGACGCCATCCAAGACAGAAGCACCATATTGTTTTGTTCTGTCTCAGATATTTTGTTAATTGTACCAGATTCTGAGTCCTCCAATTCTATGACCTGCATAGAAGGTTCAACTTGATTTCTTGTGTCATCATCCTACGAATTAACCCGATCACATGTTACTAAACTAACAAAGTATAGAACCATCAAAAACATAGAAAACAAATAAACTCACATCAGCAGGTGTATAACTTGTAACCGAGCACTGCGATGTTGATACTGAGCATTCTGATGTTGATGCAACCTCCACAATGTCATTTTGCATCTTCGATAAGTCAATGATTATATCAGTTGTTGATTCGGATTGGGATCCGTGAGAAGAGAACAGATTGAAAGGAGAACCTTTCAGATGGTTAGAGCAGGGCTCCACTGCTCCTTGAGGATGTCAAGACAGATGTTGCCATTAGAGTTGATGTTTGGGTGGTAAACCTGTGTATAAAAGCAGTGAGATCTAATATCAGCCTACATTGATTCTTTATTTAGGGGAAGCTAGACCAATATCTCTGAGACAAAATCCATGATCACCATGCGTCAAGTAAAAGCAATGCCAGTATCTGGAAAGCCACTTACACACACCTATTTCAACACTTTCACTCCCAGAAAACAGGTACCATCCATAAAATGATTATGGAACAAAGGTGGACAGTGAACATACCGAAGAGCGGCTTCACGAGCGGCATCTCAAACTTCAGCCTTCTCAGTTCTCCTCTTCTGGATAACTTCCAAGGTAGCGCCAACAATAGACCTTGAATAAGCTTCTTGGTAGCCCTGCGCCTCTTCTTCACAGCCTCTGCAGCAATGTCCTGCAAACATCACAAGTTCAATCCAATTACATAAATTAAAGAGAAATAAAATGCCACATAAAAAATGACGTTCAACTTGAATAGGTGACAACTATAAGAGATAAGCACCTTCTTATGTTGCTTTCTGTATATGGCAGTCCATGTAAGCTTCGATGGCTTGAGTCGGTTGTGGAAGTACCTATTGCATTTTGAGTTTGCAAAGAGGAAAACCTACATTTATGAAATTTTTTAGAGTTTCATATTGTTATGATGCGAACATATTAGAAAACTACATCACTCTTGTATTGGGAAACAAATAGTTCATATGGTACCTGTGAATCGGATCGAATAAATCTTATACCCTTTCCAGGGTAAATCTTTTGACCACTAAAACGGCAGAGTTCAGTTTTGAAGAACAGACAATAAAGAATCATTCAATTCAAAACTTTCTGAAAGTTGCAATCATAAACAAGAGATAAGTACCCCATATCTCACACACAAAATTTTATATGGTATGCTCATACAACAAAATATTTGACATTCCCGCGATACATAATAGACACACAGTTTCAAGTCCTACACATCAAGTGCATACATAATGTACTTGCAATAAAAACAAGTCCTATGGTTGAGCCTACTAGTTTCCATGGGACAACGATCTCAGAAAACTAAGATATATATTCTCGAAACAGAACACATAAATCTCAGAAAACAAGTCATATACCCAATCAAAATGAACCCTAACATCCAATCAGATCTAACAAGCCAAAACCCATGAAAAATAACGAATACCCATTACGAACAATTATGATTTTTCAAACCCCACTTCAGTATAAAACGATTTCATTCAAATCTACATATCAAATCAGATCAGAAACTAGATGATAAATGTTAAAACCAACTATAAAACAGAAAACTAACACAACAAAAAGAGAACATTGAGAGATAGAAGGAAAAACCCATATCAAGAATCGAAAATGAACTCACTTGAGAACCATTGTGGCTAATCTTCTCTTCTCCTCTACAGTACTGGATTGAAATCACTTGCTATCTTCCATTAACTCTCTCTGAAGCTCTCTCAAGCTCCTCGATCTCTCCTCTGCGCCAAACCTCTCTCTGACTCTGATAGGTCAAAAAAAATTTCGCAATGACAGCGCCAAATTTTTTCCCCAATTTTTTTCGCCAAAGCGCGAAACTCCACTCTCCAAATCACTCACAAGAGCATGGCACGTGCAAAACGGTTTTGTTTAGCAACGGTTTTTGGCCATTGCCAATTATAGCCACAGTTTTTGGCCGTGGCTAATGCACCCACGGTTTAGAGCTGTGGCCAGTTATTTTTATAGCCACGGTTTTAGGCCGTTGGCCACGCTATCCACGATTTTTGGCCGTGGCAAATAAACCAACGGTTTAGAGCCGTGGCCATCTCCGTGTAGCTAAACAGGCCTTTTGGTGTAGTGTATGTCTCATTTTTTTGCAGACGATCACCAATCGCATAGACAATCACTATGATTTATGTAGTTATTTAAGTTTAAGTGAGTTATCATCTCAAATTGAAATTGTATTTATATTATATATATAATTTCAATTTGAGGTTGATAGAGTATAAAGTTGTTTGGGATTGTATTTTTTGTGATGGACAAGTTATTGATTATACGAACAAGGTTAGTGTATTAGTCATCATTTACGGTTAAAATTAATGTATTTGTGTTTAGGTTTGAAATGTTTCTTCTGAATGAAAAAAAAGGCAATGAGAAATCTGAAAATTAATAAAAAGAACTAATTCCATTAAAAAAATGAATTTTCATTAGTAAGTTTTTTAGCTACAGCAAGTTAGTGTTAGCAACGGCAAATGTCGTCTCTATTTTGGCCAACTTAGCGACTGTCAGAAACTGTTGCAAGATAGCAACGGCAAATGCCGTCTCTATTTTGTCAATTTGATACATTTTCACCCGTCTCAGAATTTGCAACTTAGCAACGGTTTGAAGTTGTCGCCAGATAGCCATGGCAAATACCGTTTGTATTTTGTCAATTTGTGACAGCCTTAGCCATCTCAAAAATTTTAAAAGTTGTCGCCAGTACTGTTGTCTCTAATAAAACCTTGGAATTCAAATTGGTTTAGCGACAGATTTTTTGTAACTTAGCGACGGTTATAAACCGTTCCTAGATAGCCACGTAATAGTACACCATTTTTTTTTTTTTTTGAAAGGCAAGCGTGGGGGTATAAATGGGCTCCCCAAACCACTGAAAAGAAAAGGATTAAATGATCAGATTACATTCGCAAGTATTTCCTTCCACTCGCATCATCAAATATAATCTTTTTAAGATCTTCAGCAAAGGAGCTAGGGACTAACTCCACAAACTCATGAGTAGGCAAAAGTTTAGATAATATATCAGTAGCTTGGTTTGTTTCTCTCACTGTGTGTGTAAGCTTGCAATCTTCGAAAACGCCAATGGCTCGTTTCAACCTTCTTGTGATGTGTATAGCTTCCCATGGTGGCACTTTATTGGTAGTAAGATACTTGAGAGCATTACTAGAATCCATGCAGAGTTCAACTCTCTGTAATCCAAGCTGTTGTGCTAGCTTGACCCCTATTGCAACCCCCTGCAGTTCATGCAAGACTATTGATCGCGCTACTTGAGATCCCGCAGCTGCTGCCAGTACATGATAATAGTACACCATTATTGTTATACTGGTTCGACAATTCAAATAGCTACGGTATTGCAACGGTTGTTGAGTTGTTGCTGATTCATTTCAGCTTCGCTTTTTTTATACTTAACAACGGTAAAATGCTATTGCTGAATTTACTTTTTTTTTGTAGTGATGTGGAGGAGAGATTAAATATTATGTTTTCCTTATAGCAAAATGAAAATTATCTTAACTATCTCTATCGTTGTCGGATTTTGGTAAACTTAGTATCGTTGAAATGCATTTTTTAAGATCCTTCCAACAAAATAAATGATCAATACAAGCACCTAAAATTTTAAAAATACATATTTTTTAATTAAAAAAAATGTATAATGTATTTCACGTCTTTAATATTTTTCAAAGTAATGAGACGAACCGATTATACTTGAAAAAAATGAATTGGGCATCTTATTGCACATTTAAACAAAAACTCTAAACTTCATGTTTTGGCGAATTTAAAGATTGGGGGAGAACTCGTTCTCAGTGTTTAAATTCACCCCCCCCCCCCCCCCCCAACTGATTCAAATTTTACTGAGTCTAATCCTAAATTTTATAATATATATTTTTAACTTAGAATAGGCTTACACTTCAATACTGATTAAGAGCCAAAATGGGGATAGGAAGGAGGTTTTTAGTACAATTATTTAGTAAAAATAAAATTATGTGGACTGCCAACGGCACGGGGCATACTCTAGTAAAACACAGATCATAATTATAGATACACAAATAATTGATTGATTGGAATTTAATGTCTAACATCTATCTTAAAGTTTGCTTTTGTTCTTAATCTAAAAAATCTACTCAATTTTCAAGACAATTTCATTGACTATTAACTATTTTGAATGCTCCTCTGATGCGTCCAAATCTAGTCTCCTAGAAATCTGACCTGCAAAACAAAGGTTAGATTGCCCAAGACCATCTTTTTTGGTCGTCGAAGGCACTCTGATGCTTTTAAATCAGTAAATTTGTAGGAGATAGAGCTTAATATGGACAGAATTCAGTTAAAATTTCATACCTTAGTCGAATGTTCTCTTTACCTTAAATAGAGGTCGTCATTAATTCTCTGTGCAACTTAAGCATGTGAGGCTTGAAGAGATAACAATCTTCTCTTTTATGAAGATACCTTGGGGGAGTAACTCTCACCATAACTCATTTTTTCTGTAATGTTTCTCCTCTTTAAGGGATAGATTCTTTGGGCCTACATTTGGGCCATTGACTATGATTTGTTTTGAAGGTTCTTTTTGGGCTTTAATGATTGGATTTGCCTTTTTGGGCTTTGTGAGATGGTTGAAGATCCTCCATGAACGCATCTCCATTAAGGAGGAGACTGTTACAAGAAACATCTCCTTCCATTGCGCCTCACATGCTTAATTCACGCAATGAGTTAATCGCGACCATTATAAAAAGTAAATGGAACGTTCAACACAGGTATGCAACTTTAACTGAGTTTTGTCCAAATTTACTTCATTCTTCCAACAGAGTTGATGACTTAAGCATCGGAGTGCCTTTGGGCACCAAAAAGGTGGTCTTTGGCAGTCTAACAATTGTTTTGCGGGTCAAACTCACATTATGACGATTTTTTGATTCATCAACAATAGCTTCTGGCTCCTTCTAATGCCCAGTCTGTTAAACAGGTGTCAACGGTTTAGATAGTGGCAACTTAGTTAGTGCTCTGATGCCTGATCGAGAGAGCGTGCTAGGGATCATTGTTCAAACATGGGCAATAGTAACCGAACCCGATCAAAGCTTAGTCAGTGACGACCGATGACGATAACTTTTTGTCTGCTCGAAGCCTAGTCCACCAATAACGGATTCTGACGGCTTAGAAAGTGGGAGTCTAGTCAACGCTCTCGACGCCTGATTAAAATGGTTTGCCAGGGATCACCGCTGTACACAGACGATGATCACAGAACCCGACTAGTGCATAGTCAATGGTCATTGATGATGATGGCTTCTGGTATGCTCTAAGTGTAGTTCGTTGTACGCAGATTTCGATGGTGTAGAAAGTGGGAGATTAGTCAGCGCTATGACGCTTGACCGTGATGGCTAACCAGGGATCGTTGGCCAACTACAGACAATGACTGTCAAACCCTGCCAAAGTTTAGTCAGAACGACTAACGATGATAACCTCTGGCTCACTCCAATTCCTAGACCGCCAAAATCGGATTAAAAATGGTTAGAAAGTGGGAGTCTAGTCAGTGCCCTCGACGCTTGATCAATATCGCTCGCCAGGGACCACCATTCAATCACAAACGAATGTCACCAAACCCGACCCCAGTTTAGTCAGTTATAACTGGCAATAACAACCTTTGGTCTAACTAAGCCTATTCTGCCAATAGCAGTTAATTAAAGGCGAGTCGAAAGTCCATTCAGAGCCCTGGAAGCTCGACTCGCGAGGACTATTATCTGATCATCTACGACGATCCATGTGCTAGGACCACAGTCTGACTAGTTCGCTTATAATAGCAACAACAATTGTTGGTCTGATATATAGCCAGGCTGCCAGAAAAGGGTGAATCACACTCCCTGATTCCAAAAGAATTATGACCAGAATAGCACGAAATATCACAGCACAAGCAGTTAGAACTCCCACCAGCTGATCAATCATATGGCTTCCTGACCTTTTAGAGTCTCTCGTCTGACAGCTAATGTCTCAAACAAAGCACATAAAAACTAGTAGGGAAAGTAAAAGAAAAATGCTAAAGTATAGAATGTTATATGCAAGCCAAAAAATACAAGGTTCACTCTTCATTAGGAAGAGAGTCAGAAACAACATAGTCGGACTTAGCAGGAGACACATTTGTACGTATTGCCTCTCGATCACCCTCATCAGGGTCACCTTCCTCTTCGGACGGATCAGAGGCCACTCCAAACTCCTCATACGCTACCTCTTAATTATAGGAGAGATCCCAATCAGGATGTTCCTCCTTTATAAGCTGCAACAACTCCAACCTTCCATGCATGACTCTGCAGAACTCAAACGTGCCCTGGGACTTGAGAAGCTTTTCCTCGTGCATCCTTGATTCAGCAAGCTCCCGCTCTAGTTGCTCTAGCTTGCCCGACAGCATGTCTGTCTTGGACTACTCGACGCCCAGCTTATCATTAACAACACTTAACTCATTCTATGCCAGAAGAAGCTGCTCTTCCGCGGTTTGCACTCTTTTGGTATTAAAATCAACATCAGCCTCCAATTGCTGACATCAGACAGCCCATTCAGACTCTTTCTTGGCCTTCTCGGGGTTCAGAGCTTGTATCTCAGCCTACACTCCGACCACAGTTTCCTAGGAAAATTGTAAGACACGACAGGCAAGGTTCAGTTCATTCTCGAACCGATCTCTTGCGAACACTGCCCCCGCCAGGTTAGACTCAAGCATTTCCAAGCAAACCCTCTAAGTCTCCGATCTTGTACGCCAAGACTCCACTCCAGCATCTGAGTAAGCTTTGAGTTGCTTACTCAACATTCTCGTAGAGAGCATCTGAGTATGACTTCTGCAAGTTTGCAAAGACTCGCTCCATGGTGTACACTCTCTCACGAGCGGCCTCAACTTCAGTCCCAGCTGCGGCTACTTGATTCAAGTATGACATTCTTTATCCATATGTTCTCCAAGTGTCTCTTCTTCTGGCGCTAGAGCAAAGTTTGCCAGCTAGTCATTCCACCTGCTAATATGCTTCCTGGACGCATAAGAAATGTCAACTTCCTGATGCCAAGCTTAGTTGCTCATCTTTATCACATCCGAAGCAAACAAACTGATACATGCATCCGGATGGAGGTCATTCGGGACCGAAATCACTCCAGCACTCCCTTCATTGTATTCACTGCATCAGGACCCTCATCTACAGCTTTCCCCTTACTCGCAACAATCAGTTCTCTTTCACGAGTCGACTCAGAGTCAGTTGACGGGGAAGCGGGAAGCGAGTTATTTTTCGGACGCATCATCACCTTAATATGAGGACAATAGCAAAACGGATGACAGTACGAACGACGCGGAGGGGACCTTTTACCATAAGGATGAGGTCAAGCGACTCTTCACCAGGCCTAGCGGGGTCGCAAATGAAGTCTTTCAACAAAAGGGATGATCCAGTCCCACCCCAGACAAAGCTTCCACGCCCGCTTGCAGCAGCGCTTTGTTCGGAACCTCGACCTGCTCTATACTCAACTTTGTTACTTCTTCAACCCTAACCATTTGCAATTACTCCCTCTACAAATCAGGAAGGGAAATGGGAGTCTTTGCCCAAACACCATGCCCCTCGGACACAGCAATATCCACCCCAACGGACGAGTCAAGAAGCTGTCTGATAACTTCACGCCTTTTGAGCGTGCGTGCCTAGACACAACACAAGGCCTCTTCAAATGAACTGGAAAAGGAAATGCCTCACTTAGTTCTGCCCTTTTGAAGGGCTCGAGATCTTAATCTTTGGGAACTTTCTCTTCTTCGAGAAAGATACGCCTTCAGGCATTGGCTTCGAAACCCTAAAAAGAGTAGGATTCTCATGCCAATGAGCCCATAGCCCAATGCGTTTGATAGTGGAAGACTTAACAACATTCTCTATCCGCAGACGAGGCATGTCACGAAACGCGTCAAAAGACGTTTTATCTTCAGCAGAAATTGGTGAAGTTGGAAATTTCCTTAGGAAAAGTTCAAAGGTCAATTTGATATGTAGTTAACACAAGCAAGATCAGGAAAAAAAAATTGAACTTACACAATTGTCTGAATTCCCACTCGACCGGAAGACCAACAAGCTCGAAATACTTCGAGTCTGCGGAGGCCATGAAACAGAAATTTTGCCAAAACTTAAAATCGTCAGGCAGATTGCCAAAGCAGTCCGGTGATGTCAGCACGCACACAGCGTGCTTGTTTATCCGAAGGGAAGTAAGCAGTTCGATTGCCCTCGAAGATACTCGGACACTAGCGTCCTTCGCTCTAATCAGAATGGCGATCACAGTCATATACCCGTTATGCACCAGTTAAGCGGGTGCAATGCCGAGGTACGCCAGGAACTCCCAAAACTTTTTGATAACAAGAAATCAGACACCCGATTGAAGCATACCTCAGTGGAGACAGATGAACCCTTCTGGAGGGGACAACGGCGTCAGATTGGCGCCTAGAGTGAAAAACATTAGATCGCAGGGAATCCCATATGTTTTACGAAGGACTTCCAGGCTCGACTCAGAAAGCGACCTCTCCTCAAAGAACTTGTGGCCCTTAGCGAACCATTCATCAGAAAGTTGATTCAGGCCTGCCATGAGAGATCGTACAAGCTTTCGATTACAAAGGTTGAACAAAGTCAAAAACACGGAATGTGGTACAACAAAACAAAGTCTCAGTGATCGAAAGAGTAAACAAGCCAAACTCTGCAGGAAGGAGAAAACAGAACTCTCGCCTTTTTCTCTTTCAAGGAGACGCATGCCTAATTAATGAAGCCCGCCGCTCGAGGAAACAACTTAGACTCAACCATCATGATTGCACAGTTGCTTCATGAAATGACTTGATGGACCAATAAGCTGGTCCACCAACTCGGAGGGAGTAGCTAATGATACATCGAACCGTCCTTTGATCAGCATTGTACATGTGTCATGATAATCTAGTCAACATAACAAAGCAGGCCTGATTGCACGCTCAATCTAGAAAGGCCCAAACAACATTAAACCTACTAGTGACAGCATTCAGAAGGTTGGACCCAAATTGCAATGCGCTACTAAGCCCACACGTCACGCAGTCAAGCCCAATACCCGTAAGCCCTGATAAGGCGAGAGTAAGCCCTTATAAGGCAAGTGTCTGGGGGATCGACCCAAGACAGGCAGACCAACATTACTTTGGTTCCTACTAGGAAACAAATACTGGATTATAAGTCGGGCAAGGAACTTCCCTGCATGGACAACACTCAGAAAGGGAAACCTTTCCCACAGATCTAGTAGCACAAGTCGTGTAGGGAAACTCCTCTACATGGACAGCGCCCAACAAGGAAAGGATCTATAACAAGATCTCTTTCCCTAAACTACGCCTCTAAAGGCCTAGCCGAACAAGGACTCTCGCACTATGAAAGCGAGATAAGGTCGATGAACAAAGGTACGCTATAAAAACCTAATTTACAACTTTAAGCCTCTCCTAAGCCATATCTAACTTAAGCATCAGAGTGTCATCGGACACCACACGGTGGTCTTTGGCTCACATGCGTTCCCTATGCAGGTCTAGGTAAAGGCGAGGAAGGAGAGAAAGAATCGACTACATCAATATTCAACGTAAAAGCCTTTAGTTTATTAACATATAAAATTGGTTACTACATATCGATTGTTATATTTAAAACTGATTGCTTCTTATCGATTCCTAATTATTTCTATTTACCATAGGAAACTAAGTTTGTTAACATATAAAATCGCCTAAGGCATGCCAACTTTTACATTTTAAATTGATAGGTTCTCATCGATTTTGCTTGGGTCTACCACTCACCTTGTATGGTTGGTGTCCTTAGCAATTTTTTAAAAACAAAAGTTAACACCCGCACTTGGGTTTGCAAAGAAACTTCATTATCTTACCTTTCTTTTACCTTCATCCACACTTACCTATGCCAAGTTTTAATTTTGGACTTTCACACAATGCTGGTTTTGCACACATCATTATAATAACATCCAAAATGGGCAATCATTCGTAAGAAATCATTTTCCAAGTTTTACATCACTTTTGGGATGAAGCAATTGTTTTTTTCCTACAATACTCACCTATCCAGCGCTATCCGAAAGGGAGCGTGATGTTTAGACTGTATGAATTGAAGAAGTTCTCTAATGCCAAATGAAATAGAGTTGTGTTGTCTCAACTGGAGTATAACACCATCTAACACCCCACACGTTAAAGTATATTTTACATGTTTTTAGGGTTTATTAGGGTGATGAAAACTTTGTTGGTAGTTTAAATAGTTTTACATCTTTATGAGCTTGTCAATCTTCTAATAAAATTTTGGTTTATGGTAATCCTCTGACCCTAGCGAGATGATCAATAGTAATAAGTGGCATATTGAGGTTATCTTAGATGTTTAAAATGATTGTTGGGTTGATTATCCACCGAGTTTCAAACCCTTCGACTAATGTAGTGCACATAACTAACAAGAGTTCATTATATCAATATTTTCATGAACAAAAGAAATATGCATTTCTAAAATGCTATCTGATGCGTCCAAATCTTGTCCCCTATAAGTTCGACCTGCAAAACAAAGGTTAGAATGCCAAAGTCCACCTATTTGGTGAGGCACTCCGATGCTTAAGTCGGTAACTCTGTTGGAGATGGAGATTAATCTGAACATAACTCAGAGGAGTAAGTCCCTCCACAACTTTTTTTCTCTGTAACGTTCCTTCTATTTAAGGTAGAGTTTTTGTTGAGCCTAGATTTGGGCATCTGACTATGATTTGTTCTGGCGGACCCTTTTAAGGCTTTAATGATTGGATTCGCTCTTTTTGGGCTTTATGAGTCGGCTCGAACTTGAAATACTTGGTCCTCGTGATAAGCGATTTTTGCCACATGTAAGATCGTGATGATTGTCTTATTTGATGAATCATCAGTTACTCCCCCCTTAGTTAGTGGGTATGATAACATGACCACTAACTCTATGACGGTTGGATTTTCGATTTCATCATTGCAGCGCATTTAATGTCGTTAACAGCTGTTGCTATGTTTGTTTCTCCGATGTATCATCCGCCTATTCGTTTCAGCATATTTTTGGGATTTCGTGCAACTATCGTATGTCACACATCTTCCCATAAATGGTTTTTTCATTGCTTAGCCCTATAAAAAGGGGAGGTGAGTGTTGTATTTCTTTCTTTACGTTTTCTTCATTCCTAGACTTTGATTTTTCTCTCTTTCATTTTCGTCTGGTCACAATGTCTGGCTTCATGATTCTAAGTGATGATGCACTTGCTACTTGTGAAGCTTTATTTTTGCCTAAGTGGGCGATGCAAGTGACTCTAGATAGTGTTTGTTATGACTATTCATTGCCAGCTGACCTCGAGATCATCTTGCCTACATTGCACTGTGCTCTGTCATGTTTCAGGCAAGTCTTAGACATCTGGCCCTAGAGATCTTTTGGGAGTATCTAGACTTACTGGGCGTCGCTCCTGCTCAAATGGGTCCTAATGGCTAGAAAGTGATGGTTGCAACCTTGGCAAGTGTCGTTCTATTTGAGGTTCCTATGAATATCAGGGTTTTGCATTGCGTGGTGGGGTTTAATGTAAATAATAACCGCACTTGCTATCTCTACTCTCCTTCATGTTTTAAGAATCTTAATTATGAGTATAGAGGCTGGTCGAGGTCCTGGTTTTACGCGACAATCACTTTTGGTTATTTCAGGTTACGCAATCAATATATTACGCGGTCATTCCGAGAACCCAAAAGGAATGAACTGTTATTTTCTGTGGAGTTGCAAGAGTTTCGTGATCGATTTAATAAGCTCCCCGAACCATACTAAAGGTTTTCCTTGCTACGGATGTTTTGATCACAATGGCATGTACACTATGAGTGAGGCGGAGCATGCGATGCTTAATAGGACTCGAGCTTCCGAGATTACCATTGCACGTGTCGGCAATGTCGTTGTTTTCAACAAGGGGCAGGAGTGTATTCCTTTGGTTAGCGTTGATGATGTGAGCATTAATAAGGAAGTGAGCTCCATTAAGAAGCTTACGGATCTCGATGCTCCTGTTATTGCTGGAGATGTTGTCAATGCTGGTTCGAGTATTAGAAAGAGGAAAGTTCCTAGACCTGCCAGTCCATCTAAGCTACTGACGATTACTCCTAGTCATGTCCTGAAAAAGAAGCGACTTGTCAGTTTGGTTCATGGTACTTCTAGGGTTCCTCATCATCCAATCTCTTTCGAAAAGGGTGGTGGTGAAGTTGTTGACCATGGAGAGACTAAAGAGATAAATCAAACTCTTGAGATGAGCAAAAAGGAGGTATCTTGTCCTTTGGATAATCATGAGAAGGGCTCATTTCTTCGTATGGCGTGCCCGATTTTGCCAAATTGTTTGTTGATGATCCTCGTGTTCTCGACAACAAGATCTCTTAGCTTGGTGTCGAGCTGTCTAATAATCCGAACAGTACGAAGACCTTGGCTGATTTCTAGTTCGACCCCTCATTGGATGACCAGGTCATTGCTCGTGGTCGAAGTGCTAAGTCTCCTATTTATTTCATTGTCGCTGGTACTTTAGAGTTGCCTACTTCCCCTTCTTCTGCTCATCCTTCTATTGTTGCTAAGAAGAAGGTCGTTTCGAATGTGCATTCGACTTCTGGGGTCGGAGCTTTGGTTCTTCATGATCACTCTATTTATCCCTGAGTGGGAGATTCGTATCAAAACTATTAGAAAGTTCAGCTGGTTTTCTGAAGTTGACGTGCAGGACAGCGCACGTAATCTCATTGTCGAATGGCATAGGCGGTTAGTTGAGAGAGTTTCGATGCCCGCGTATTCGTCTAGTAGTCACCTTGATGAAAGTTTGAAGCAAATTATGGAGGGGATGATTCACCTCACTTACGTTGGTGCAATGGGGTCAGATTATAAGGCCGCACGTGGTCAAGTGGCATTTGTCGAACGGAAGATGGCGGGGCAGGCTTTGGTTCTTTCTCTTGTTCTCTATAAATTTGATCCGCTAGGAGTGTAGTATATGGAGCATGAGAAGGTTGTTGAAGCTGCTCGAGCTTCGCTAAAGGAAGCCGAGGCTGTTCAAAAATAAGTTTGCTTCTGAACTTGAGGCTTCGAAGACGGAGTTGAATAAACTTCGTACTTGGTTGAATGTTGCGGAAAATGAACTATTCAGATAAAGAACTGGTCGTGATAAAGCCATGCATTCAGCTGCTGAGCACTCTGCCAGCCTAAAGGCTTTTGCGAAATGAATTGTTCAGCTGACTGCTGAACTTGATACTATCAAATCTGTAGTTTCCTCTATGCTCACCGTTGTTGAAGATGAACTTAAGTCGACTAAGGATGAGCTTGCAATAGTCACTGATAGATTGAAGGTTGTTGAAGAAGCAGCAGACTAGAAAAGAGTTGTTGATGGTCGCCATGATTTCCTTGACTTTACTGAGACACAAGGTTTGGATTTATCGATGTATCACTGTCTTACTGACTAAGTTTTCAAGGACGAAGAGGAATCTGTTCCGGATTTGCGAAGTGATCCTGTTGGTGGGGAACAATCATCTCTTCCTCTAAGTGGCAGTGTTTCCAATACGGATTCTCAACCTCCTCCACATGCCTCTTATTGAATGCTTATACTAATTCTTCTTCAATCTATGTAACTTATTCTAATTTAAAGAAGTAGAAAATCGTAGGAGTTCTCGTTATATCTATCATTGTTGTTTGTACTCGATATGTCTTTTCGTCTAACTTATTAGACTTAGTTGTTTTTGCTTTTGACATTCCTGTTTGAATTCTGACTTGTTTCTCCAAATTTTTACATGTGTGCTTCGTCGTTCGACATATTAGTTTTTTGTAAGCTTTTTAATAAAATTTGACCTTATATGTCTAGATTTTCAAACGTATTTTGAGGTCGTACATTTTAGTCAACCAAAAAAATCCATAGATAAGTCTGGCTTATATGTCCAGGTACTAATAAGTTTACTTCATGGTTGATCAGACAAAAAGTTTTATGTATATGTCCGACTTGTTTGTCTTGATACACATTTTAATTTTACTCGTAGCCTGACATCTTGGTTGTGTTATGTGTGACTTTGACGTCCTAACCAGTGTTCTAAAAAATGCTAGGCGGTAGACGGGCGAAGAACATGGGACTAGCGGCCAGAAGACTAGGCGGTTATTTATTTATTTATTTATTATAATTAATAAAAGTCAAACATAATAGCATATAAATTACTTCCAATTAAATACCAAGATGCATATGCAAAATGTATTAAAAAAAAAGTCTTAATTTTTTATTTTTTCCGAATTGAAAATAAAAAAATATTTTTTTTCAAAAATCAGCCCAGAAGGCCGCACAACCCGCCTGGGCGACTCCCAGCCGCCTAGCGCTTAGGCCCCACCTAGGCGGCCGCCTAGACCATTTTTTAGAACACTGGTCCTGACTAAGCTTTATCACTTGAACGCGAGGTGAAGGGTATAAACTTGAAAGTTTTATTGATAATATTTTTCAAATATTCTACATTCCATGGTCGTGGAAGTTGTTCACCCTTTATATTATCCAACCAATATATTCATGGTCTATTGATTTTTACCACTTTGTATGGTCCTTCCAAATTTGGGTTCAGTTTGCCCGCGCCTGGTTCCTTTGTGTCGAGTTGAATTTTCCAGATTACCCAATTGCCGACATTGAACGTGTGAGGCTTTACATTTTTGTTATAGTAGCTAACTATTTGTTGTTGGTAGGCTGTTGTTTGGATCAAAGCTTTTTCTTTCTTCTCTTCGAGATGATCAAGTCCGACCCTCAATGCTTCGTTGTTATCCTCTGCTTGGAACTCTTCGGTTCTGAATGTTGGCATACCAATTTCTACTGGTATTATTGCTTCAGATCCATATGCGAAGGCAAACGGGGTTTCTCCTGTCGGAGTTCTTTTTATTGCTTTGTAAGCCCAAAGGATGTCCGGTAATTTGGACACCCATAATCCTTTCGATGCTTCAAGCTTCATTTTGATCGCTTCTAGGATTGTTTTGTTGGTCCTCGGCTTGTCCATTTGCTTGTTGATGAGCGGGTGCTGAGAAGTGTTGCTGGATGCCCAAGTATTCACACAACTTTTTAACCTTCTTGCATTTGAATTGCTTTCCGTTGTCTGTAACAATTACTCTTGGGACTCCAAATCTGCATATTATATCTTTTTAGAAAAACTTTTCGATTTGAGCCTCTCCTATCTTTGCTAATGGCTCCACTTTTACCCACTTAGTGAAGTAATCCAGTGTTCCGATGAGGAATTTATTTATGTCGAACATTGGATGGTCCTACAATGTCAATCCCCCATTGTGTATACCATGGTGAATCTCTCACAGAACATAGTCAACACTTGTCGGATGAAAGACTTCTTAGCAGATCTCCTGTAGAGTCTGTCATTAATCAGTGTGTACCGTGTTGCTCGATTTTGCAGTTTTTGGGCCTCTATCTTATATGTTGGAAGTTTTTCGTTCATTATGTATGCTAGGATTGGAGTCGTCCAGTTGTTTTCCTGACCCGTTGCACATGCTTCTTGCACTTGATTTTCTAGTATGGAACTTTCCTGTATCGTGACGAGCGGATTATCATTTTCAAAAGCTCGTGATGCTTCCTTAACTAGTTCATCAACTCTTTCACTCCCTGCTCTTGCACGTCGCTGAATGGTTGTGGCTTGGAAACTTTCCATCAACTCGGTAGTAATTTGGTGGCAGGCTTTCATCCAGACATCTTTGACTTGGAATTCATCGTTCAGCTGATTGACCACCAATTAGGAGTCAGGGAAGATGTTGATTTCTTTTATTCCCAAGTGTTTGGCCAACTGCAACCCAGCTATCACTGCTTCGCACTCGGCTTCATTGTTTGAGGCTTTGAAACTGAACTTTATTGCATTTTCCAACTTATGCTTTTCGAGTGAGACAAGATTATGCTAGCTCGTCTTCCCGACTCGTTGGATGCACCATCACAGCAAAGGATCCATTCATGAACAACTCGTTTGTCTTATTCCTTTTCATGATTGTTGTATGGTTGGCATTCGTTGCTGCCCGTGAATTCAGCAGTGAAGTTCGCTAATGCTTGAGTTTTTGTTGCGGTTTTAGGAGCGTAGCTGATGTCAAACTGCCCGAGTTTTATCGCCCATTTTACCATCCTTCTAAATAATTTTGGTTTATGCAGTACTGACCAAAGGGGTTGTTCGATCATGAAAATGATGGGGTGAGCTTGGAAATATGGTCGTAGCTTTCTTGAAGATACGATCAGAGCGAATGCCAATTTCTCCAAAGCTGGGTAGTTAATATTTGCATCTGCAAATATTTTGCTGATGTAGTACACTGACTTTTGTGTGCCTTTCTCCTCTCGTATCAATGCTAAGTTGACCGCATGTTCGAATACAGACAAGTATAAATACAGTGTTTCTCTTATGCTTGGTTTCGACAATAGTTCAGTGCTTCCCGTGTATGCCTTCAGGCTTTGAAAAGCTTTTTTGCATTCTGTTTCGACAATGTCTTATTTCCTTTCAAGATTTTGAAGAAAGGTAGACATTTGTTTGATGACTTTAAAATGAATCTGTTCAAAGCTGTTATTTTGTTGTTGAGGTTTTATACACATTTTATGTTAGTTGGCGACTGTTGGCGACTGCATGCTGAGAGGTGCTTGTATTTGTTTTGGATCAGCTTTAATTCCTTTTTTATTGACCAAGTATTTGAGGAACTTCCTTGATTCTACTTCGAATGTACACTTCTATGGATTCAGCTTCATTTTGTGTATTCGAAGCTGGGAGAAGGCATGTTCGAGGTCTTTGATATGGTCTGCTCTACTTAAGCTCTTGACCAACATATCATTAATGTACACCTCCATTGTCTCGCCTATCTAGTCTTTGAACATTCTGTTGAAAAGATGTTGTTACGCAGCTCCTGCATTCTTTAGTATGAATGACATCACTCGGTAACAATATGTACCTCTTTATGTTATGAAATACGCATTTTCTTGGTCGAGCGGGTGCATCTGTATCTGGTTGTAACCAGAGTATTCATACATGAAGCTCAGGAGCTCGTGTCCGGCAGTGGCATCCACTATTTGATCTATATGAAGGAGTTGGAAACTGTCTTTCGAGCAGGCTTTGTTCGGGTCAGGGTAATCTACACATACTCTCCACTTGCCATTCTTCTTCTTCACCGAGACTGTGTTAGCTAGCCACTCCGGGTAATGAGATTCCCTTATCATCCTTGCAGTTATCAGACGATGTACCTCATCATTTATTGCTTGGTTGCATTCTGAGGCAACTGGCCTTCTTTTCTGTCGAACTGGATTTTTATTCGGATTGACTTGCAATCTGTGAGTAATGACAAAGGGATCAATTCCCACCATGTCTTTCATTGTCCAGGCAAAGACGTCATGGTTATCCTTCAGCAATTGGATCAGCTTAATAGCTAATTCTAGGTGGATTTTCGTGTCAATCTGAACTGCCTTATCTCCCTCTCCATCGTCCAAGTAGACTACGAATGTTTCTTCTTCTGGTTGTCCAGTATTTGGTCGATCTCTTGAACTTGTTGGAGACGTATTGTCATCCGGGAGGTCGGTGTCCGTTTGACTAGATCGCTGCAGCAGATCCTCTGGTCGGTGTAGTGATTGCTATCTGTGCGGAGCTGTCATTGTTGCATAGTGGCATTCGCATGCAGTTGGTTGGTCTCTTTTGATTATCCTGACGTTGTTGTCGATATGGTATTTCAGGCATTGATGCAGGACATTGCACCCATTTCGTGTATTCAAGGACGTCCGAGAAGCGTATTGTATGCGGATGGAGCATCGACAACAATGAAATTTGTTAACAAGACTCGTTGTCTACCCAGTTCTCCCGCTTCGACTGGTAGTTGGATCATTTCGAGTGGACGACATTGTTCTCCGCTGAAATCCACCATTGGTTGATCATTGGGCGAGAACGTTTCATCAGTGAATTGCATCTTGTGGAACGTTGTTGGGTATAGAAGGTTGGCCAAGCTACCCATGTCGACCTGTACTCCTTTAATCTCCCACTTGGCTATCAGTACCAAAATCACTAGAGCGTCGTTATGAGGGAAATGGCCTCTCTTCGCGTCCTCGTTGGAGAAGGTCAGAGTCCAATGTGTCGTTCTGCGCGTTGTATTGAAGGCTTTGGATATCGGATCCTTGTTCATAAATCCCAGATTGATTGCTTTTGAGATTGATTGGATAACTCCTTCTCTCCAATTACGCAATGCAAGACGTATATCAGTTCCTTTGTTTGCTGCTTTGATCTGGTAGTAGTGTCTGCCTTCTCTTTCCCTTTGGACTCTTCTCGCCTAATGAACTCTCCAAGTCGTCCTTTTTTTTAATATGGTGCTCGATTTCGTCCTTCAAGTTGTAGGAATTCTCATTGTGGTGCCCGTAATACTCGTGGAAAGAGAAAATTTTGCTTTTATTTCACTTCATTGGATCTACTCTCATTTTGGGTGGCCATTTAACGTCTTCCCATTTCGTCATGGTCTTCAAGACCTCAGCTCGACTTGTTTTCAAAATCGTGAACGGTTTGGATGTTGTGTTGACTGTATTTGTCGACCATTCATATCTAGATCTTCCGGGTTGCAGCCTTCTTGATTATTGTTTGGTGAACTCGGACCTTCCATTGGTTATGTCTTTTTGACTGGCCATTTTCTCTCGAGGCCTGTCGTTTCTTCGTATTTCTTCCCTCCCTTCCCAATTAGCTGAAGCATGTCTCTTTTCAGATTCGTTCTTCTTCTTAGTAGCCACCATCCCCTCGAGAATGATATATTTTTGGACAACCTTCAATAGAGTCGCCATGTTCTTTGGGGGGTCTAGGTTAAGAGAATTGTAGAATGGTCTCCTTTTCAATCTGGGGGTGAAGATGGCTATGGCCGTGTCGTCGCTGCATCTGTCAATCATAGTTAATTTTTCAGGGAAACGAGTAACGTACTCCCTAACGGTTTTCTCAGGTTTTGCCTGATGTGCAGCAAGTAGTGTGGACCTTTTCTCATCCGCTGGTTGTCGATGAGTTTTATAATGAAAATAGCGGCTAGCATTGGAAAGAGTCTATCGACCTGAGCAGTGGACTGTTGAACCTGTTTGGTGCCCAAAGGCATTCCGATGCTTAAGTCAGTAACTTTGTCTGAGATGGAAATTAATCTGGACAAAACTCAGTTAAAATTGCATACCTTTGTTGAATGTTCCCTTTACCTTATATAGTGGTCTTTGTTAATTCTCTGCGTGACTTAAGGATGTGAGGCTCAATGAGAAGAGACGTTCTTTTTAACAGTCTCCTATTTTATGAAGATACATCCTTGGAAGAGTAACTCCTTCCACGATTTTTTTTCTCTAAAACATTCATCTTCTTTAAGGGAGAGCTTTGTTGGGCCTCTGACTATGGTTTGTGCTAACGGGCCCTTTTTGGGCTTTAAGGTTGGATATAGGGACGGTAGTGGAGCGGTTTTTCATGGATATTCGATATGCCCCAAGACGTTTGGGGCGGACTGGGTTTGTCTTAACGGTTTATGGGGTGGATACGAATATCAAAATTGGATCCATCACTATTTTGGGGTGGATGCGAATTTGGCCATATTGGCCCCACAAATATCCATTTTTCACATGTTATTATTAGAATACCCCTCAATAATTAAAATACCTAAACCTAATTTCTTTCCACAAATATCTAGAAGTGTCCATTCTCTTCTAGCATCACCTCTCTTTCTCTTCGTTCCCTTTTCTTCTCCTTCTTAATGTTAATTTATCCTCGCCTCCCTCTTCTTCGAAAGCATCAGTGAACCATCACCGTTTCTAGCCGCCTCCCTCTTCCCTCCCCTCCCCTCCCCGACTCCCACTCCCACTCCCCCTCTCCCACTCTGTTTCACAAGCACACGAGCTAAGTGACAAGAGGGAGTGACAGTGAGAAAGATCAGGCAAGATCTGTGGCTGGGGACAAAAGGCAGTAATAGTGAGAAAGATCAGGCAATATCTGTTACTCTGTGGTTGGAGATCGGTGTTGCAGCAACAAAATTCTCCAATGAAAAACCCATCTCTGCACCAAGCATTACCGGCCACTGCAACTCTCCTGTCTTCTTCAGTTCATCGTTGACCACCAACCTCTCCCCTTTCCCCAGTTCGTCGTCGACCACCAACCCCTCCCCTTCCTTCTCTCTGTGTTTGTCCCTTCTCTGCGCCAAAAAGATTCCAAATTTTCAGATTCGTGTTTGGGTACTTTTCAATTGCCTTCTTCTCCAATTGGTTTCTTTGATTTGAATAGAGACCTTGACCTTTTGATTGGAGATCAAACCACCTAGATCCTTTGATTGGGGATCAGCCACCAATAAACTAAAATAAAAACTTGTATTGCTTGCCTAAACTCTATTACATCATATGTATTTATAACTGAAAGAAAAAATAATACTTCCTAATTGAATTCAAACCTAATTCTAATCAAACAATAACTCCTAATTCAAAACAAGCTAATATTCCCTAAAATAATACTTCCTAATTGAATTCAAACCTAATTCTAATCAAACAATAACTCCTAATTCAAAACAAGCTAATATTCCCTAAAATAGAATATTGTTCTAACTAAGACATTCTAATCTCAAGTAAATACTAATTAGGATTGGCATCCTAACATCCCACGCCGCCTGAAACAAGGCTTGTCCTCAAGCCTGAAACAAGGCTTGTCCTCAAGCCTGAAAATCTGGAAAACGTACACAAAATTGCTCGTAGTCTTCCCAAGTAGCTTCCTCCACAGAACGACCGGTCCACTTGATAAGCCAGCGTGTAACGGCCTTATTATTGCGTTCAAATAATCCTCGATCAAGTAGTTTCTCCGGGACCCATGAGGGTTCATCGGCAAGAGTAGGTAAAGTTGGGTTCGGAGTAATACCATCACCTAACTTCTTCTTTAAAAGAGAAACATGGAAAACAGGGTAGATACGAGACTCAGCCAGAAGATCAAGTTTGTAAGCCACAAAACCAATCTTTTCAAGGATTCGAAAATGCCCATGAAACTTGGGAGAGAGCTTAGAGTAATTCTGAGATGCAGCAGTGGATTGTCGATATGGTTGCAGTCGTAAGAAAACCTAATCATTAACTTCAAAATGGCGCTCAATGCGCTTACCATCAGCATATATTTTCATACGGTTCTGAGCCTGATGAAGGTTATCCTTGAGAACTTGCAGAGTGCGATCACGGTCCCTTAAAGCAAGGTCAACAACATGAACCGCGGTGCTACCAGGTATATAGGTTGAGATCTTCG
The DNA here is from genome assembly GCA_963556465.1 of Berberis vulgaris. Classification (NCBI taxonomy): domain Eukaryota; kingdom Viridiplantae; phylum Streptophyta; class Magnoliopsida; order Ranunculales; family Berberidaceae; genus Berberis; species Berberis vulgaris. Next base: position 22,982,000 of record OY747126.1, read on the forward strand.
GATGTGGCTGACTATAAACAATTTCAAAGGGAGTCATTTTGATTGCACTATGATATGTAGTATTGTACCACCATTCTGCCCAAGGTAACCATTTTTTCCAACGGCTAGGATGATGAATAGCAAAACATCGAAGATAACACTCTAAGGTACGATTGGTAACTTCAGTCTGACCATCAGTTTGGGGATGGTAGGTTGAACTACGACATAATTGAGTATCTTGCATCTCAAAAAAGGTCTCCCAAAAGTTACTTAAGAAAACCGGATCACGATCGCTCACAATAGAACGAGGCATACTATGGAGGCGAGTAATATCCCGCACAAAGACTTCGGCAACTGAGGCGGCGGTGTAAGGATGAGCCAAAGAACTGAAGTGCGCATACTTGGATAGACGATCAACAACGACCAAAATCATAGATTTGCGATTAGACATTGGTAATCCATCAATAAAATCCATAGAAATATAATATCGTCGGGTATTGGTAAGGGATTAAGAAACCCACGAGGAGAAAGAGCTTCACTCTTATTTCATAGGCAGATATCACAATGAGAAATAAACAACTTTACAACAGCTTTCATACCAGGCCAATAAAAATTATGCTGAAGATGTTTATATGTGCGGAGAAAACTGGAATGGCCCCCAGTAGGCGAGGAATGGAACTCATGTAAAAGTTTAGAACACCAAGATGATGATGGAACTACCACAAGTCGACCTTTATAGCGAAAAATACCATGCTCATATGAATAATGTGGTCGAGGAGATGATTGTTGACAACTATCAATAATAGCACGCATGGAAGGATCGAGATGACACTCCCGGCTAGTTTCATCAACACTGAAAAATGTCGGGGAAGATAGAGCCAATAAAGAACTATTGGAAGGCAAGCGAGAAAGTGCATCTGCAGCTTGATTGACGGAACTAGAACGATAAATGATTTCATAGTCATATCCAAGTAATTTAGAGAGCCACTTTTGTTGTTCAAGAGAGGAAAGTCGTTGGTCCATAAAATATTTGAGACTACGATGATCTGTATAAATTTCGAAGTGCCGATCCAGGAGATAAGGCTGCCATTTTTGTATTGCAGCAACAATAGCTAACATTTCCTTATCATAGATGGACATGTTCAAATTGCGTCCAGAAAGACCTTTACTGAAATATGCAAGGGGACCCTCTTTGCATAAGTACCGCACCAATGCCACCATGAGACGCGTCACATTCAATATAAAATTCAGCATTGAAATCAGGAAGAGCCAGTACAGGGGTAGAAGTTAAAGCCATTTTAAGAACAGAAAAAGACTTGGAGGCATCATCATTCCAGATAAAAGAATTTTTCTTTAATAACTGGGTCAAAGGAGCACTAATCTTACCATAATCGCGAACAAATTTACGGTAGTACCCGATGAGTCCAAGAAACCCACGAAGATCCGTCAAAGAAGAAGGACACGGCCAGGAAACAACGACTTCACAATAGATACCCAATAGAGGATTGAGCAAAAGAACACTTGGACGCTTTCGCAAAAAGCTTATGAGTGCGCAATAGCCCGAAGACAATAGAAAGATGGTGAAGGTGATCAGAGAGTGAGGCACTATTCACCAATATATCATCGAAGAAAACTAGGACAAAGTTACGCAAGTGAGGACGAAAAATGTTATTCATCAAACTTTGAAAAGTGGCTGGGACATTGCTCAACCCGAAGGGCATAACCAAAAACTCATAGTGACCATCATGTGTGCCAAAAGCCGTCTTGGAAATATCTGGTTCATGAACCCAAATTTGGTGATAACCTGAGCGTAAATCGAGCTTGGAAAACACCGATGCGCCATGCAGTTCCTCCAATAATTCATCCACAATCGGAATTGGAAAGTGGCCCTTAATAGTGATTCTATTAAGGGCTCGATAGTCAACACACATGCGCCAAGAACCATCCTTCTTTTTAACCAAGAGAACCGGTGAAGAATAAGGGTTGGTACTGGGTCGAATGAGGCCTGCAACCTTCAATTCAGATACAACTTTATCAATTTTGTCCTTTTGAAAGTGAGGATAACGATATGGCCGAACATTGACTGGAGAAGCATCTGGTAAAATCGGAATATGGTGATCGTGTGCTCGAGCCGGGGGAAGGGTGTTGGGATTGCCAAAGACATCCAAAAATTCAGCAATAAGTGGCTGAATGACAGCTGGAATGGAAGCACCCAGGTCAACTTAACTATAAAAGAATGTCGTGACGTGCATGTCGTAAAGAACGATAGACGGGTGTACTATCCATGAACATGACCATAAGAGAATTGTCGCCAATTAATGTATAAGTACGATTTGCCACCGAGAAGGTCATAATCAGCTTGGAAAAGTCCCAAGTAATAACACTCAAAGAGCGAAGCCATTCAGCACCTAGAACCACATCACATCCAGTGATACCCAGAAGAAAGAAGTGGCCGTGGAACTCATAATCTTGTAATTTAAGGGAAACATCTCGACAAGAGCCTGGACTATGCAATTGGCCATCATCCGCAATCATGACGCGTAAAGCCCCATCTTTGTGGATTGGAAACCCACAATGTTTGGCAAAAGACGGGTGCAAAAAATTATGAGTTGAACCAGAGTCAACAAGGACAGTGACAGTTCTGTGTTTTAATTGTCCAGTGATACGCATGGTTTCAGGCCGTGGGGACCTGAGAAGAGCATGAAGAAAAATATCTAGAGGAGGGTCAGATAAAGTATGATCCGGAATAATAGGCTCAACATCAGCACCGTCTTCTTCTTCCTCATTACCCTCGAGGAGCAAAACGTGGGGCTGAGTACAGCGATGGCCACGCTTATATACTTCATCGCAGTTAAAGCAAATTCCTTTGGCACAACGTTCTTGTTGTTCATCCCATGACAGACGTTTAACACCTGGTGGTAGACTAGTAATAGGCTTTGAAGAATTTGCAGCAGTCATAGGTTAGCAAAATTTCGGACAAGCCAGCCCTCTAGATTGAGTAGCATTAATCGCATCTTTTTGACATAAAGCCAACTCGAAAGCATGTGTAATACTGGTAGGGTGTAGCATCCTAACTCCTGCTTGAATATCAACACGCAAATCCGATAGAAAAATGCTAATTTGATGAGATTCGGACAAACCGGGCACCAAATTAGATAGCTTCTCGAACTTGGTAATAAATGAGCGAACTATGCCTCGTTGTACTAACTTGGAAAGCGAACTACACAGATCGATATGTTCGCAAGAGCCAAAGCGAGAGCAAAGAGCTTTCGAAAACTGTTGCCAAGTTAATGTGCCTAGTGATTGGCGAATCCATCGGTACCAAGAGTTGGCATCACCCTGAAGGTGAAGAGCGGCAATGGGAAGCATCTGTTCGCTGGAAAGCCTGTTGAGTTCCTGGTACTGCTCAGCCTGAAATAACCAACCATACGGATCAGTTCCATCGAAACGGGGTAAATCAATACGGAGGCCCTTGCCAGAAATAGGAATAATTGGTCATTGTTGATCCGGCTGAACGTATGGTGCCGGGCGAAATGGCTGGAGATTCCTTAATGCCTCTAGAATAGTAGCATTAGTGGTCTCAAGTGTGTGGGGGTGGGATGAGATTTCAGTAACTTGAGCAGTAAGCTCATCGAATTTCTCTTGTAATTCAGCAACAATCATTATAAAGAGGGTTGTTGGTGTGGTGTGAATATCCGAAAGAAAAGTAAGGGACGGATGGGGGAGAAAATCTATGGGTGCAAATAACGCAGTGCAAATAATATAATGAAATCACTCCTCAATTTTGATCTCTGCTACTGTTTCTCTCTTTGTTCTAATGTAATTGAAGAAGAGGATTGCGATCTGGATGGTCGATCGATGAAAAGGACTGCGATCGGTGACGTTCCTGGGGTGAGATGGTTTGAAGCGATGAACATGAGGGAGATTTCGAGAGAGAAGTCAGGAGAAAGGGAGATGGAGGATGTGCGAAGAAGAGATCGAGGGCTAGAGTGGCTTGGTCTGTGTTTGATGTGATAATGGTGGTGGACTGTTGATTAGATAGACAGAGATGGTGACGGTGAGTTGGCGATGGACAGTAGAAGAGATGGAAAGATCATAATGGTGATGGTTAGAAGAATTGTGACTGTGGATGACGGGTACATGGAAGGGAGGTTGTTGTTGCGAGGATGGTGATGGCTAGAAGGACGACTTGCTATTGCGAGGATGGTTGATGATGGATGCGTGGAAGGAAGGTTGTTGTTGCGAGGTAGATTTTTTTTTTTTTTTTGGATTAAGATCTGTGAGGTTGGAAGGTGAGGAAACGGTGTTGTTGAAGGTGATGGCCGGTAAAGAACGAAGTAACAAGAAAGAAAAAAAATTGGCTCAGAATCGATGATGCTCTGATACTAGATAATAGAGACCTTGACCTTTTGATTGAAGATCAAACCACCTAGATCCTTTGATTGGGGATCAACCACCAATAAACTAAAATAAAAACTTGTATTGCTTGCCTAAACTCTATTACATCATATGTATTTATAACTGAAAACAAAAATAATACTTCCTAACTGAATTCAAACCTAATTCTAATTAAACAATAACTCCTAATTCAAAACAATCTAATATTCCCTAAAATAATACTTTCTAATTGAATTCAAACCTAATTTTAATTAAACAATAACTCCTAATTCAAAACAAGCTAATATTCCCTAAAATAGAATATTGTTCCAAGTAAGACATTCTAATCTCAAGTAAATACAAATTAGGATTGGCATCCCAACAAATTTCTTGAATTTCGTTAATAAATCATCTGAATTTCATCTAATTTTTACATATTTGATGTTTCTTTCGTATTTTGCAATTGGGGTAGTTGTGAAACTTAGTAGAGATGAATGATCTGATGACCAAATCGTTTATAAGTTATGTTGATTTGAAAAAACCTACCTTGAAGGATATTTAAGAAGGCCCAATATATCTATCCTTTGAAAGCAGTAGTGATCTCCCCATCTCTCTGTTGGAGGATAGGAGGAGTTTGATTGCATGTACAAATTAGTCAAGCCTAATCCCTCCCTATAATCAACCCTATTACTTGTTTTATGAATGTTTTGTCCATCAACAGGTCGGCCCAATATATCTTCTTTGGCATTTTGACAGAATAAATTTTACAAGATATCAAATTTTTGAGTTGTTATTGAGAAGAGCTGAAAGATTTTTTTTATTAATTTTTTTAACGGATATATGGAGTGGGGCAAATATTCGCCAATCCTACAGGAGTGGGGATGGTTTTTGAAAAATAGTATAAATGAATATTCAGGACGGATTTAGGGATCCGATCCCCAACGGGGCGATGGTGGATTTGCCCAAACCCTCTCCGTTGCCATCCCTAGCTGGATCCGCCCATTTTGGGCTTTGTAAGTCGGCCAGACTTGAAATACTTAGTCCTCATGATAAGTGATTTTTGCCACGTGTATTATCGTGATGATAGTCTTTTATTTGATGTATCATCACCATCAATTTTTCTTAGAGACAAAATCCCAACTGTCATCTTGGAAATAAAAATAGGAGGGTTGTCATGTCGATACTTGTAGGAAACTTAAAATCTTAAATACAAGAAAAAATACCAGAAAAAAACTTAATATCAATTTGGTACTTGTACACATAACATGTGCCACCCTAAACTGTACAAGTTTGGTTTTTATCGAGCGAAAATGATGGTGGCCGAATCAGGTTGGTGAAGATGAGATGAGAAAGAGGGAAGAAAAAGAAGTCATATGCTAGTGTTTTGATTTTGTTTGAAAATAGTTACTAAATTGTAAATATAAGCAATTTGATTACTAAACAGTAAAAAGAAAATATTTTTAGGTGGCCATGGTCGAATGACGGGTGGATGGAGGAAGGAGGAAAGGTGGTGGTGTTACTTTGTAAGTTGTGGTGTAATTTAAATGGTAGTGTGACTTAGTGGAAATGGTGATGATACAAAACAGGTCCTTGGTCACCGGGGTGCCTTGAAAGCGAGAAGTTTCAACAAAGACGAGATCGGCTTCCAAAATGGAATGATGATTTTTCCCGACTTAACCCTAGAAGACGAATAAGTCACCAAATAGGTACGTAGTATAGAAGATGTCCCTAATTTCTAGGGTTTTTCTCTCTATTCTCTGTGGTTTCTCTTTAGTTCAAATCTCAATCCACTTGCTTCACACAACAGCAGCAGCCATGGATGCTCAGAGAGCTCTATTAGATGAACTGATGGGCGCAGGTTTGTCTGCTCTTCTAATTCTATTCAATTTGATCCGTATGTACGTCCGTCCGTCTTTGTTACTCTCAATGATTTGATTTGATTGGATTGGTGTTTTTTTTTTTTTTTTTTGTGTGTTTAGCTCGAAACCTTACGGAAGAGGAGAAAAAGGGTTTCAAAGAAATATGCTGGGACGATAAGGAGGCCTGTGGACCTTACATGGTTCGATTTTGCCCGCATGATCTTTTCGTAAATACTCGCAGCGACCTCGGTCAGTCTCGATTCTATTCGATTCGATTGCCCTTTCTTTGCTTTTTGGTTTCCATAAGTTGTTTTATTTGCCTCCTTCATTCTCTGTTTTTACTAGGTCCATGCCCCAGACTTCACGATCAGAAGTTGAAAGAAAGGTAATTTATATTACATTTTTTTTCTTCATTATCAATATGCAATTCTTGTAAAATCGTATTTTCTGTTTCATACATTTATTTGAAATGCTCCCTCCTCGTGAGTTACAATTCCACATTCCCACCGATTTTGCCTCTTCACATTTCTCTACCTAACCCGAATTTTATCTCTAGCTAAGATATTCTACTTGTCGTCTGTGTTTGACATGAAGACTTTTGATTTCTTCTCACAATGGTTTTCTATAAGTACATACATGTTAATGGAAAAAGCATGAGCTGCACACTGGCTACAGTGAAATGAGAACCAAGTCTTCTATATTGCATTAGATCCCTATGTTGTTGCTCATTAATTACTTCGCATGTTTAGCCTGCCTGGTCTAGAACACTGACTTTTACATCTACTATAAGATCTTCCAGCAGTCAGCCTATTTGAGAACTGCTAAACAATCTGGGCCATAACCACCCCACATGTTAAATATTGTATTTGTAAGAGGGCAGTTGTAAACAAGGAGAACAATTTGACTACATTTCTAGTCCTTGGTTTAGGTTTAGCCTTCTCTTATCTATTAGATGGTGTAAAGAGACATTTTTGGAGTATGTTACCTGCTTTGTATGTGCGATGTAGGATGGACTTAATATGAGTTATGGCGTACTATCCTTTATAACAACTTTGGACTTTTGGAGTTATGGCTGTTGCAGGTTTTTCACTTTCAGGTAACTGATCTATAGCTTTTTGATCAGATCGTTGCCCGGAAGGAAGATGCATATTTTCTTCCTTTCGCAAGCATTGATTAGATTTGATGGGCTGTGTTACCTCTTGTTAGGTCTTGAACAGTTTCATTGTCTGATGGATGCACAACACTTGTAATCGAGAGTTTAAAGCAAAATTTGATAATAAAATAAAACCTATTCTTTTTTCTCGAAAAATTGCCCTAAGGCAACATATAGCTGCATCATTTTCGCCCTGAGATATCAGTACCCAGCTCACAGAGACTTATTTTAACGGTGAGGAGTGGAGATTGAGATGATCTGTCTCTCAGATTTTGACACAGTTTAATCATATAAAAAGGCTAGTTCTACAGCAGAAGATGACCAGTCTACCTTTTGAGTTTTATACTCTATCATTCATAACTGCAGTATTGATTAAGGGTGACTAGCACATTTTTATTTTTTCCATTTATGTTAGGTTTTTTTAAGGAATATTTTCCGTAGTTATGAAGCAACCAGATCAAGTTAGTTGCAAACCCTATTACATATGCCTTGGATCAATGGAGTGCGCTTGAGGCATGCCTCGAGCTTTTTTTTACAAAAATCTGCCTCAAGATGAGGCAATGTGGTGCAATAAAATGAGGCATTCGCCTCATTGTACTTTTGCGCCTAGCAACTCAAGTGTGAGGAAACGCCTCACTATTTTACATGATTATTTCTTTATTTTTACATACATAAGTTAGTTTAGATAACTTGTGGTTGATGTTATTACAAGTCCATGGTTCGAATTCTGCGGCGGCATTGGGGCAGTAGGGGTTAAGGAAAAAAAAACATGAGTTAGTTTATATAACTTCACAGTAAAGATAACAGTCCAAAGTCTACTCTTTGCCGTTAGATTTAGGGCTTGAGTCGCTTGACAAACAAAACCTTATTGGTGTCGAGGATTGGTTGAAGGATACACACCTCCAAATCTTCCCTCCTTCCATCAAATCTTCAAACCTAGGTGATAATAAGTGTTAACGATGGTGAAAGAAGACTTTCCATGTTTTCTTCTTATTCTTTATTCTCCTACTCTCCTCCTTTCCTTTTCAACGAGAAGTTTGAGAACTAGATTTGTTAGGTTTTGATGTTTTTGTTGTCGATTCTTGTTTTCGTGTATGATTTAGTAAGTTTCATGTAATTGTGCACTTTTTGTTAAACTTGTTTGTCTTATATGCATGCTAGTATGCTATTAATAAAGGAAATTTGGGTATGGATTATGTATGCTAGTATGCTACTATGATTCATTAAGAAAAAAAAAGTTGCACCTCATGTCACTGATGCATACGTATCGCCTTGTGTCTCGCGCATTTTTAACTATGTGCCTCCGCCTCAACGCCTTAACTACTCTGTCTTGGATAACCTAGGATTTTTGGCTAGTTTGTCCCCATTGGTTGTCTTTGGTGTTCTTACTTTAAATGACCAGAGTCACTAGTTTGCTCATATCTTTGAGATGTTTGTTAATAAAGAACTGAAAAAACACTTAGTTCTAGAGATCTGATTTAAACAGTTTTGTTCTAGAGATCTGATTTAGACAGTTTTTCTTTCACTGATGTCCTTATTAAGTTAGAAGGTGAATGACTGGTTTAAGTTTTTATATCCCTTTGTGCTACATTTTTTCTTCCCAGCTATGAAAAAAAATTTCATTGAAAAAAAGAGGAACGAAAAGTGCAACTCCTTGAGAGTAAGGAGATCTGAAGGGCAACCCATAAAAAACTAGAAAAGAACTAATTCACAGACCGGATTGAATACTCATTTTCTGGTGTTAATTGATACCCCAAGTTACGCCCCACAACCAAACATACTCTTTAATTGAGTACACCAAGTAATCGGGTTTGAAAAGTTCCCCTTTGAAGATCCTCTCATTTCTTTCTTTCCAAATAGCATTCATAATGCCGATGAAAAGTCCGTCCCCTAAACCATTGATTTTTTAACAGGACATTCTTTCTCAAAAAATGTTTTGTATTTGAACAGGACATTCTTTTGGCAAAGTATGTTGTCCTTGTTTTCTGCACTTCATTGAACTGACCTTAATACACAAGATAAAACCAATGTACCTGTTGGTTACTGATGATGGTCAAGAATGTACAGAATGCGAAACTGTTCTTTCTTTGAACTCCTCAATGTGGGTTTTTATTATCACAAATTTCACTTTCTCAGAATTCAAGCTGAATTGTTAGAAATGGTAACACTGAATATTTCCTGAGTTTTGCAAAATACCCTGTAATACCGGAATTATACATTATGTCATTATGATCCAAACATTTTAGGACTCCTTGGGGTGCCAGTGTGGCAAGGAATCCTTTTATTTTCCAGACTTTGAACTTCTGAACTGGCTGTTGGTTTTGTTTGTTATTGATTCTCTGAACTTTAGAGATGATACAGATCGTCGATAAAATCTCATTTTCGACCATATATTCGCTCAAATCCTCCTAGTGTCTGAACATTGTAGCCTATTGTGACCAAGTTCTTTCAGTAATCAAACCCTATTAGTTCATGTTTACTCAGATTAAGAGTTTGTTTGGTAACTGTTTTCATTTAATGCACCGATTTACAGGTGCCTTGTAATTAATTACATTCTCTTGCATCTATTTGATTAACCCGCAAATGAACAATATGTTTGTTTTTGCGGGCTCATTGTTTTCTATTCGCTTGCCAAGGCCTACCAAGGTTCCTAAAGTGTCATCAAACTGTCTAAGCAATTATACCTGGAGTAGGTCTTTTCATTGCATCTCTAACTGGAATAGGATGCTTCCGACTGTGTGAATGAAACATGACTGAGAACCACCATCTTCATAGGAAATGAATCAGAAAGCTTTGGTTAATAAAAAGCAAGAAGTAAATCTTTAAAAATTCTTTCCCCCAATCTTCCATCTTGCAAATGGCAACTAATTAGAAAAGTTCTGGTTGTTCTCTTAGAGGAGAGTGGTTGTGGCAGAGAGTTCTGTTGCCTGGTGTGTGGTTACTTTGGAAAGAAAGAAACTCATGGTTCTTTAAGAATTCTAAGAAAAATGTTGAAGACGTTGTCCTGGGCATTAAAGCAACTGTGTGGCTTTGGAATTGTATTTGGGGAATAATAATACAAAATTCCATTTATGTATTTTTTATTAGGGGAGTCTTTTTAGTTTGTAATTTGCCTTAACTGTAATGCTCTCTGCCAAGTGATCCTCTCTGCCACTTTGACCTTTTCTATCAATATATTGCTATGTTTGATTGATTAAAAAAAAAAAAAAAAAAACAAGCAAGAAAGAAATTTTAATGCAACATGTGCTTTATTTTTCATGAAGAGCTGGTCTTTTTGGTGGTGTTATCCTTGCTAAAGAGTCAATTGTAGGAAAATATTTCGTGAAGGGATCCATCCATTACTTCATAATTAGAATGTCAACAAGTATGAAAAGATCTGTAAGACAATGTCATTATTATGCATAGCTGGCAATAAATGTTCCAATGTATGGACGTCTTGATCATACTGCATAGACTGATTCTGATTATACAATAAACTTATTCATTCAACGAATAGATGCTTCATACTTAAAATTGGAAATTTTCTTATGGCTCACTTCCATTGTTTTTGTTTATAGCTTTGAGAAGTCTCCGAGACATGATACGTATGTGCCTAAGTTTGAAGCTGAACTCGCTCAATTTTGCGAGAAATTGGTGAGTTTTGTTAGTCTTTTGATCCCTTTCATAGTCATGCAAACAATCAGCTACATTCGTTCATTTAGTCTTTTTTTTTATGGCAGGTGATGGACTTGGATAGGAAAGTCAGACGTGGTCGAGAGCGCCTATCACAGGACGTTGAACCTCCGCCCCCAGCCCCAATGTCAGCAGAAAAATCCGAGATGTTATCTGTTTTGGAGGAGAAGATAAAGAAGCTGTTGGAGCAGGCTGAAACTCTTGGTGAAGCTGGCAAGGTTGATGAAGCTGAGGCACTCATGCGAAAGGTACTGAGACAACTGTGTCTTATTTGCAGTCTCTTGTTCATCATCCAGAGAAGTGTTTTTACAAAAAAAATGGAGCTTCCTCTACAGGTGGACATGCTTAATGCTGAGAAGACAGCCTTGACCCAAATACCGCTGAATGACAAGGTTATGCTCACACAGGAGAAGAAGATGGCACTTTGTGAGATTTGTGGTTCCTTCCTTGTAGCAAACGATGCAGCAGAAAGGACACAGTCTCATGTGACAGGGAAACAGCATATTGGTTATGGCTTGGTTCGGGATTTCATCAGTGAATACAAGGTAAACCTGTCTTTCTATGTACAGAATAGCCATTGTCCTAATCATTTTGATAGGAGCATGGAATTATTTTTCTTACAGGATGCTAAAGAAAAAGCAAAGGAAGAGGAAAGATTGGCTAGAGAGAAGGAAGCAGAGGAACGTAGGAAGCAGAAGGAGATGGAGAATGAGGTTAGAAGTAACTCAGGGGAGAGAGATAGGTACCATGAGCGCGAGCGTGATCGTTATCGAGAACGAGATTCTGACCGTGGATGGTCTCGTGATTGGGGAGGCAAAGGAAGCCGGGAGTATAAGCACAAAAATGCAAGGCATGGGAGAGACTGGGGCAGGGACAGGTACCGTGACAGGATTGGAAGCATAGATGCACAACGTGAAAGGGGTCGAGATAGGAGCAAGTCTCGCTCCCCTGTCAGGCATGGTCACAGGATTGGAAGCATAGATGCACAACGTGAAAGGGGTCGAGATAGGAGCAGATCTCGCTCCCCTGTCAGGCATGGTCACAGGAGGTCATCAAGAAGCCCACTCCTCCCATACTAGTGGATGTTGTAGCTAGATGACTGAAGTCAAGATTCTTAAAGAGGTAGATATCCATTGACATCCCTATTGTGCTTATCTTGAATCCCAAGAGAAAATATCATCATGGGTGAAACTTGTTTGTGTCGTCTCACAGCTCTGTTGATACTATAGTACAATACCATCTCCCTATCAATCAATATCGAGGTAGGTACAACTTTATTGCTGTAACTTTATTTCAGTGTTCAGTCTAGGTATGACTTGAACTAGATCTCTCTTTTTCATTTTCTAAACATGCTCTGTTGTTTTTTGGCTGGGAGTCCTTGCATTGCCATGTTCTCGAGTAATTAAGGTGACAGATCATTAAGTTTGCGTGAAAGTAGCAGCCTGAGGGAGTTCATACTTTTTTTTTATCAACGTTTAGAAGGTAACCTGTTATCTCAAGTTCTCAACTTTTGTCAGAGTGAGCGATTTGATCAATTCCACAGTATGACTTTGTGGTTACCCTTCATAGTTGTTTATGACTTTTGATATCGCACTTGCGACCATGTTTTACAAAAGATTCTAACAGGCTGGTTTAGAATTTCTTGCCAATGGGGTTGCTGGTTCAGACGGAACATATGCAGACAAGCAGGGGTTATGATTCCCTAGTATGTGCCCAGCACATGATACTACACCAATGTGGGGTACTTCATCCATACTTACAGTTCTCACTTTGTTTTATAACTTATTTCCTACACTATTGCTCGTGTCCTTTTCTCACCTTTTTTTGTTTGCATGTTTTGCATAGATACTATTTTATCGAAGACCTATATGACAAAGAATGATTGTTTTTGGAAAACAAACATGACTAAATCACTAAATTTGCAAAAAATAAAAAAAATCCAGTGTCATTGCACAGAGTTCATAGTGTACAATTGAATTATAAAAATTCTAGAGAGCTAGGCCCGCGCCAAGCTTGGCCCAATACCCGCCAAGCCTGGCTCTCTAGAAAATCTCATTGTATTACGGAGCGAACTTTAGAAAATTTGTTCTTGCATGTGGAGATTTTATTTATTATTTCTTTTTTAATGTCGTTTTTTCTTTCAAAATCTCATTGTGACATCATTTCTATATTTCATTTCAATAGTCACAATGGGATAAAATAGTTTTTGCTGGAAAGTTTACATGGTTTATTTAAATGAAAGTGCATGGAGTTGAATGTTGAGGGAGAGCAACGGATGGTGTAGAACCGTAGTATGCAATGCACATGAAATGGAATGTCAATAATGCATTGAATGAAAAATCAATCATGTGGAATAAATAAAACAGGAGCTTGTCTAACTGGCGAGGAAACCAGCGAGGGAGGGGGTGGGAACCCTCCATCCCCATCGGGATGCGCGAAAGGGGATGAAGGCACCCATCCCGAGGGGGATGGAGGGTTCCCACCCCCTCCCTCGCTGGTTTCTTCGACAGTTAGAATTTCTGATAAAACAGTGTTTGAAGAAAAAATGAGGTGCTGGAAGCACTTATTTTGTGCTTTAATGGTATTGACAGTCATGGACTTGTCTGACAAAAAATAACTAGAAATAAATCAGGATGTTCCCATTGTTCTGATATTTCAGTGATATATTGCTTTAATATTTCTCAGTCTTTTTTGTCTGATTGCAAGACAGTTGTAATTTTCTATACCATTTATGTCAAGTGTATTGATAAACTTGACAGGAATATACAAATTATTGATTGATTGGAATTGTTTGGATTTTAGATATTTACGCTGTAGGCAGCGTTAATTTTCTGTCAAATCTTGGTAAGTTTGTTTTTGATTTTCATTTTAAGAAATTAAATGTTATCTTGTTAATAATGGAGACGTCATCGGTCTTTGGTTGGGTGTAGTGATTTGCTCCTTTAGGAAGGGAAACTTTGCCCCAGAATGCTGAGATAATTTGATAAAGATTGCAGATCGTTTGCACTGGTCTGCTTCGCGTTAGCAAATGTAATCAAGCCAAATTGACAGTTGCACTGACCAGGCCTTGTATTGAATCTTGCTTTGAATAAACTACAGAAAAAAAATAAAATAGAATTATATTTCCAAATTGGGTACTCCACAATCTTGCAACAAGCACTTGATGTGCATCACAATTTCTATCATCCATCTTGGATGTCCTCAAAGTGAATGTGGATTTTTTGAGAATGTCAGAGTTTGTGCCATCACCAGCACCAGCACTCCGTGGTTACACCATCACTATTAAAAGCTATACGGATGCAGATAGGGAGGCCTGGTCCTTCTTGAAAGCTTATATTCGTCAAACACTACCAACTCGTCAAACACTACCAACAGAAAACCTCGAAGTATGTATAATTACCAAAGGTTTTAAGTCGGAAGGAAAGATTCTAGGCAGCTCACAGAAGTATGTATATTTACCAAAGGTCTTGAAAGCTTATATTTGTCAAACAGTACCAACAGAGAAACCTCAAAGCTCACGGAGGATCTCATGGGTGTGTAGGGGTGGGTACGGGACGGGATGAACCTCATCTCTATCTCATCTTGTTCAGGATCGAGACGGGATAGATCTCATTTCGACCTCGTCCTAACTCAAATGGGTTCGGGACAGGACGGGACAAGTTGAGCATGTACTAAATAGTCTTTAAATGAAGAATAATAAAAAAAAATTATCCCACATTGTTGACACCAATAATGCTCAATTTATGTACATATAACTTTCATCGTAACAATATAAAATTTCATCTCACATTGCTTCTAATTGTAACTTATATAAATGATATAAGTTTTCAAGTTGTCATAATATAAATTTAAAAATAAAAAAATATTGTTCATTTAGTTTCTATCTAAATAAAGAATGCCAAATCAAACAAGTTTTCATATAAAAAATGTTTTGATTTAATTTCAACACATCTTCAACTTTGTAGTTTGATTAAAATTAATAATAATAAATATTAAATATAAATTTGAGATGGGATGGGCGAGATTGAAAATCTCTATCTCGATTTCATCTCACTTTAGATCAGGACGGGATCGGGATGGGTTTGATCAATTCCAAAAGGACTTCAAAAATATCAGGACGGAATGGGACGGGATGCTCACCCCTAGGTGTGATTTTTGGGTGTTTCATGGAAAAAAAAATTCCCACAAAATTGAGTTTTCTAGTGTTTAATTTTTTTAGGAAAATTCAGCCAGTGAAAAGCCCTCGAAAGACAATGTCTGAACATTAAAGCCTTGTTAGACAATTCTCTTCTTCTCCTCAACAATTTCTCCACAAAATAGAAAATGAAATTTTATTTCTTGGAAAAATCAAAAAGTGAAATTTTTTTTTTCAAAAATCAAATTCAACCTAAATATTGCAAGCGAATACAAAAGAGGATGTAAAAATGTTTAAATAATAATATAAAATGTAAAGAAAAAATAGAAAATTATTGAAACTAATATAAATTGGAGATGAAAATAGAGTTGAAAACAAACGTTATTCCAAACATTTTGCATTCCAATCTTTTGTGGGCAAACTAAGAAGAGTTTATATTTGGAGAGAAGGTATATCATCTAAGTCCTTGTAAAACAAAGGAATCTACGTGTTGATGTCCAAGTAGATTGAGATAAAGGAGAGATAGATAAATAACAAAAGTGAAGAGTTAGCTACATATCCTTGGAGAGATTATTGAGGTGGTGGGGCAGTTTTGTTGCTATTTTTTTAGGATTTATTGAGTAGATTTATGGGAAAATGACTTATAAGACTTAATTTTTATAATTGAAGATCACAACAATTGAAAATGCCTAAAAAAAACTTATTTATTGTAATTTAAGACTATTAAAGGCCATAAATCTAAACCATGACTAAAAGATATGTAAAAAGACAAATATACTCATATTCCTAGACATATTGACGGTGGTGTTGTTATTTATGTATTAAAATTCTAGTTACATTGAACCAAGTGAAATATGCAAATTTTAATGTACTTTGATATTTTTTCAAAGTTGTTTCATGTCCCTAAAACACAACTGATCGATTCTTGCTGAGTGTTTTGGAAAAATAAATAAATAAATAAAAATCTGGAAGTAAATTTATGATTGGTTTTAAGAAGGTGATTAAACTTTAAAAATTGATCACTTAAGTTAAAGGATAAGAATGTCTTTCTAATTATTTTTAAACCATGGGTTGAGTTTGTGGTTTTTAAGAGTCTTTAATATAAAAATAGGCATTTTGAGTCATTTTCAATTGTTAGAGTATGACGTAGTCTATAATTATAAAAAGTAAGCCTTAAAAGTCAAATTCCCTAGATTTATAATGCATGTGATTTTCTGGGAAGGGTTTATGTAAAAGGCTTGCTTGGAGGAAGTGTTTTTATGCAAAAGTAGAGTCTTTACACGTTCTACATGCGCGAATATACAATATTTTTTTTATTACAACAATCAATAATTAGAAAATTTTATTATTGAATTTCTAAACAAAATAATAATATATAACTTTAGGGGTCCAAGTATAATTATTAATGTTTGAGAGAGACTGATTTTGATTATAGCAGTGTGAAACGTGGAGGCCAAAATGGAAAATTCAAAAGTTAAATGTAAGGGTCTTTTGTAATTTATAAATAATTTGAGGGTTTTTAAATAAATTATCTTAGAAAATTAGCTATAATTAATAAATGTTTAAAATGGGCCGGTTTTGATTGTAAATAGCTTAAATCTCTAAACCTATGAAAGGCTAAATGGCTACGTTCCAATAAGAACGTACCCAAGAACATAAACTTACTTGGGTCAGCGAAGTAGCTGGTGTGAGTAATCTCAATTTCCTTATAAATAAAATAAGTTACATGTTTTAACATTAAATG
Organism: Berberis vulgaris; assembly: GCA_963556465.1. NCBI lineage: Eukaryota > Viridiplantae > Streptophyta > Magnoliopsida > Ranunculales > Berberidaceae > Berberis > Berberis vulgaris. Next base: position 22,998,919 of record OY747126.1, read on the forward strand.
TTCCAACATAATAAATAACACATAACTAACTGATAGTTCCTCCATGAAGCAAACATGTCATACTAATAAGTTCTATCATGCTTAAAATATATATTTATTTTACCAACACTTACAAAATGAAGATAGGATGTGGTAAGTCTGACAAAAAAAATGTTAGTAGACTTATCATCCTACACAATACGTTTAGAAATAAATGAATAAAATTCCTAATTTATCAGTCCTCATAAATACAATTATTTTCAAATAAATACAGATCATACTCATAATCACCATTTTTTAAATGTCAATTAAATACATTTTACCTGAAGTTCTTATTCTAAGGTCGAATAAGCATTTAGTTTCTTCCATTAAGGCAATCATGCACATACACAAAAATCTCGCTTCTTTTCCACAATCATACTACCCTCCTTTTGCCGAACACACCTCACACAAGTGTGTCTCCCTTGCCTTCGAAACCATTCAGAGCGTACATGTTCCAAGTGTGTTGCCACATCGAGAAACATGTCATCTCACACGAAGTTCGATCCATGATAAACATTTCCTAAATACTACACATACTACCAAACTCACATGGAACGACGTAACGATATGCAAACAAGTCTTCATACCGAAAATTATATCACGTAAGTCTGCATACAATTTTTCATTTTTCATTTTTTTTCAAAGTTGTAGAAAAGAGCATAAAAATCAAATAATTCTCAAGACTTTTTTACACTGACACTTTGTCAACCATAAACACATCGACCACAAATATTCATCATTTCTTTTGAGGAAGCAAATAACATTTTCAGAAGTAAATTTTATATAACACAGCATGGATCACACTTATTCATTGTAAGGATTAGCATGTCAATTTGCATAACCATAAAAATCAAGTTTACAATATAATCCCATACTAAACACGCATTTCAGGTTATAACGCAAAAAAACAAATAAGAATTTAGAAAATAATATTAATACCCAAGTCATCCAAAAAATCGCTTCTTACTATAATATTTAAGAATAACCAAAAACACTTAAATTTCTAAAAGAGAGAAAAAATGAGAAACTCACTTAACCTCTCACTTGGTCATAACAGTTTTAAACAGAGATACACAATAATAAGTAACAATGCATGATGGTTACACAAAGAGACATGATTTATTCTAACAAACCAAAACCCTATCAAAATAAAATTACCCATTTTCAACTGACCATGATCTCTCAAACACTACTTCATCCCAAATATAATTTTTTTCAAATTTATTTGGTATATAGAAATCCATATCACATATAAAAATTCTTCCAAAAAAAATATATGAAAAGAGAATGAAGGAAAAATTCACCAACTTTTACTACTAATTGTTTTTTATACAAGGGTTTCTAAAATTGGATCAGTGACATTTTTCTCTACCTCGAGGGTGATCTAACCGTTAGATGGATTTCAAACCAACAGTATGTTTGTATTACGCGTGTTATGAATCTATGGATTTAATTTGAAAATATTCTGACCTCTAACAGATCTCGATCCATTTAAATTACTAAGACTGCGCAAAGCTGTCTTTATTACGAGATTTAAATAAAAACCTAGTGTTAGTTTTTCTCTTTCAACTCATCTAATTCTAACGAAAATACAATAAAATTTTCATATTTAGGATTTATATTTGTATTAAACCCTAACCTTAATAAATTGATTAATAAAAAAAATAAAAGAGAACGAAGAAGACTCACCTTTATATATCCAAAATACCAACATCATACATAATAAAAAAAAATCAAATAATAATAAAAAAAAAGTAAAAGAGAACGAAGAAAACTCACCTTTATATATCCAAAATACCAACAACATACATAATAAAAAAAATCAAATAATAATCAATATCAAAGATTGAAAAATTCGATAGAGTTTAACTCACTATTTTTTCGAAAATCACAAAGTTGAAGCAAACTTTTTCTCTTTGCCTTTTTTTTCTTCTGCGTATTTTTTTTTTTTTTGCGTGTCTACCGAAAGAGAAAAGGTAGCTAGGGTTTTCTTTTAAAAGGTTTTCAATTAGGGTTTTACTAGGTTTAGCTAAACACACCCACCACTCATCTTTTACCCACCTCCAATCTAAACCTAGGTCCCAAAATTCATATAATAAAATACTTACATATTTGTAAATACTACCAATTAATAAATGTTATTAGTGATTAAAATAGTAACATTATATTGACAAGTGATTTTGCGGGTATTACAATTTACACACCTTAAAAGAATCTTGTCCCGAGATTCGGAAGGTAAAAGAGTAATGCGAATATTAAAAATGACATGGAAAATGAAATGAGATTTTAAAATATATTTTCAGATGAAAAATTACTCGAATTTTATACTCATATAAAAATATCTCATCAAACAAAGCTAAACACCAGACATGCATACACACGAGGCTACTACATGCATATACCTAAATTATTTTAACAAGAAATTAAAAATAATAAATTGGAACACTATGTACAAAAATACTATTAAGGTCAATGAAAAGTACGGGTGTTACAATATATACACCTCAAAAGAATCTCGTCACGAGATTCGGTGGAGAGTAACTAGGAAATTAATTCTATAATAAGCTAACAACTTACCGAATAAAACAACACTAGAGTCCAAATAATAAATCATTTAATAATATATTTTCTGTTAATCCTCTTTAAGAAACAAACCACACATCACATGGACACACAAATAGCTAAAGCATATGCTCATAACTTCATAAAGACAATAACAAAAAAATATATTATATAATTTAATAAGTATTTAAAATTCAGGGTGCCATAATATATACAACTCAAAAGGAATCGTCCCGAGATTTGCTAAAAGGGTTAACTAAATATTCGGGATAACAAACCGCTACAAGGAAACTACACGAAATAATGTCACAAACTACTGACATTAAAATAAGTTATGATTAGCCCCGAATACATATGTCAAAGGAATCTCATCACGAGATTCACGAAGAAAAAGAAACAATACTAAAAGTTTAAGGTTCATCATTTTCACTTTATCTCTAAACATTTACACTCATACTCACCCATATCCACATTCCGATGATCACCTAGACTCAACTCCAGCCTAGGCTAACCAAATGCTCTGATACCAAACTTTAATGACCCGATTTTTCAGAAAACGAAAATTCTAAATTCCACGTAAGATTATCCGTTTCCCAAAACTCGGGACGTGAAAATTCAATAACAACATAACGTTTAGCAACAACAACTATAACATAATTTAGAAAATTAAAACAAACTAAAAAATTATTTAACCATGAAACTCTGACGTCGCTAGCCCACTAACGAAACTCCAGTAACATTGCTCATAAATCTCTAAACCTGTGAAAGGCTAAATGCCTACGTTTCAATAAGAACGTACCCAAGAAGAATAAACTTACTTGGGTCAGCGAATAAGCTGGTGTGAGTAATTTCAATTTCCTTATAAATAAAATAAGTTACATGTTTTAACATTAAATGTTCCAACATAACAAATAACACATCACTAACTGATAGTTCATCAATGAGGCAAACATGTCATACTACAAAGTTCTACCATGCTTAAAATATATATTTATTTTACCAATACTTACAAAATGAAGGTCGGACGTGGTAAGTTTGACAAAAAAAAATGTTAGTAGACTTACCATCCTGCACAGAACGTTTAGAAATAAATGAATAAAATTCCTAATTTATCAGTCCACATAAATATAGTTATTTTCAAATAAATACAGATAATACTCATAATCACCATTATTTAAATGTCAATCAAATGCATTTTACCTTAAGGAAGACATGTAGTTCTTATTCTAAGGTCGAATAAGCATTTAGTTTCTTCCATTAAAGCAATCATGCATGTACACAAAAATCTCGCTTCTTTTCCACAATTGCACGACTCTCCTTGTGCCGAACAAACCTCACTCAAGTGTGTCTCCCTTGCCTTCGAAACCACTCGGAACGTACACGTTCCAAGTGAGATGCCACATCGCGAAACATGTCATCTCACCCGAAGTTTGATCCATGACAAACATTTCCTAAATGCTACACGTACTACCGAACTCACATTGAACGGCGTACCGATATGCAAGCAAGTCTGCATACCCAAAATTATATCACACGTATACAAGCAAGTCTGTATACAATTTTTCATTTTTCATTTTTTTTTCAGAGTTGTGGAAAAGAGTATAAAAATAAAATAATTTTCAAGACTCTTTTACGCTGATACTTTGTCAAACATAAACACATCGACCACAAATATTCACCCTTTCTTTTTGGAAAGCAAATAACATTTTCAAAAGTAAATTTATATAACACAACATGGATCACACTTATTCATTATAAGGATTAGCATGTCAAATTTACATAACCATAAAATTCAAGTTTACAATATAATCCCATACTAAACACGCATTTCAAGTTATAACGCAAAAATGCAAATATGAATTTAGAAAATAATATTAATACCCGAGTCATCCAAAAAATCTCTTCTTACTATAATATTTAAGAATAACCAAAAGCACCTAAATTTCTAAAAGAGAGAAAAATGAGAAACTCACTTAACATCTCCCTTGGTCATAATAGTTTTAAACAGAGATACACAAAAACAAATAACAATGCATGATGGTTACACAAAGAGACATGATTTATTCTAACAAACCAAAACCCCATCAAAATAAAATTACTCATTTCAACTGACCATGATCTCTCAAACTCTACTTCATCCCAAATATAATTTGTTTCAAATTTATTTGGTATAAATAAATCCATATCACATATAAAAATTCTTCCAAATAAAAATATATGAAAAGAGAATGAAGGAAAACTTCACTAACTTGTACTACTAAATTATTTTTATACAAGGGTTTCTAAAATTGGATCAGTTACATTTTCTCTACCTCGAGGGAGATCTACCTCTTTTACGCTGATACTTTGTCAAACATAAACACATCGACCACAAATATTCACCCTTTCTTTTTGGAAAGCAAATAACATTTTCAAAAGTAAATTTATATAACACAACATGGATCACACTTATTCATTATAAGGATTAGCATGTCAAATTTACATAACCATAAAATTCAAGTTTACAATATAATCCCATACTAAACACGCATTTCAAGTTATAACGCAAAAATGCAAATATGAATTTAGAAAATAATATTAATACCCGAGTCATCCAAAAAATCTCTTCTTACTATAATATTTAAGAATAACCAAAAGCACCTAAATTTCTAAAAGAGAGAAAAATGAGAAACTCACTTAACATCTCCCTTGGTCATAATAGTTTTAAACAGAGATACACAAAAACAAATAACAATGCATGATGGTTACACAAAGAGACATGATTTATTCTAACAAACCAAAACCCCATCAAAATAAAATTACTCATTTCAACTGACCATGATCTCTCAAACTCTACTTCATCCCAAATATAATTTGTTTCAAATTTATTTGGTATAAATAAATCCATATCACATATAAAAATTCTTCCAAATAAAAATATATGAAAAGAGAATGAAGGAAAACTTCACTAACTTGTACTACTAAATTATTTTTATACAAGGGTTTCTAAAATTGGATAAGTTACATTTTCTCTACCTCGAGGGAGATCTAACCGTTGGATGGATTCCAAACCAATGGTATGTTTTTATTACGCATGTTATGAATATATGGATTTAATTTGAAAGTATTCCAATCTCGATCCATTTAAAATACTAAGACTGCGCAAAGCTGTCTTTATTATGAGATTTAAATAAAAACCTAGTGTTAGTTTTTCTATGAGAACTCATCTAATTCTAACGAAAATACAATAAAAATTTCATATTTAGGATTTATATTTGTATTAAACCCTAACCTTAATCAATTGATTAATAAATAAATAAAATAAAAGAAAACGAAGAAGACTCACCTTTATATATCCAAAATACCAACATCATACATAATAAAAAAAATCAAATAATAATAAAAAAAAAAAGTAAAAGAGAACGAAGAAAACTCACCTTTATATATCCAAAATACCAGCAACATACATAATAAAAAAAATCAAATAATAATCAATATCAAAGATTGAATAATTCGATAGAGTTTAACTCACTATTTTTTCGAAAATCACAAAGTTGAAGCAAACTTTTTCTCTTTGCCTTTTTTTTCTTCTGCGTATTTTTTCTTTTTTGCGTGTCTACCGAAAGAGAAAAGGTAGCTAGGGTTTTCTTTTAAAAGGTTTTCAATTAGGGTTTTACTAGGTTTAGCTAAACACACCCACCACTCATCTTTTACCCACCACCAATCTAAACCTAGGTCCCAAAATTTGTATAATAAAATACTTACATATTTGTAAATACTAACAATTAATAAATATTACCAATAAATAAATGTTATTAATGATTAAAATAGTAACATTATATTGCTAAGTGATTTGGCGGGTTTTACAATTTACACACCTTAAAATAATCTTGTCCCGAGATTCGGAAGGTAAGAGAGTAATGCGAATATTAAAAATGACATGGCAAATGAAATGAGATTTTAAAATATATTTTCCGATGAAAAATTACTTGAATTTTATACTCATATAAAAATATCTCATCAAACAAAGCTAAACACCAGACATGCATACACACGAGGCTACTACATGCATATACCTAAATTATTTTAACAAGAAATTAAAAATAATAAATTGGAACACTATGTACAAAAATACTATTAAGGTCAATCAAAAGTACGGTTGTTACAATATATACACCTCAAAAGAATCTCGTCCCGAGATTTGGTGGAGAGAGTAACTAGGAAATTAATTTTATAATAAGCTAACAACTTACCGATTAAAACAACACTAGAGTCCAAATAATAAATTATTTAATAATATATTTTCTGTTAATCCTCCTTAAGAAACAAACCACACATCACATGGACAAACAAATAGCTAAAGCATATGCTCATAACTTCATAAAGACAATAACACAAAAATATATTATATAATTTAATAAGTATTAAAAATTCGGGGTGCCATAATATATACAACTCAAAAGGAATCTCGTTCCGATATTTGCTAAAAGGGTTAACTAAATATTCGGGATAACAAACCGCTACAAGGAAACTACACGAAATAATGTCACCCACTACTGACATTAAAATAAGTTATGATTAGCCCCGAATACATAGGTCAAAGGAATCTCATCACGAGATTTACGAAGAAAAAGAAACAATACTAAAAGTATAAGGTTCATCATTTTCACTTTATCTCTAGACATTTACACTCATACTCACCCATATCCACATTTCGAGGATCACATAGACTCTACTCCAGCCTAGGCTAACCAAATGCTCTGATACAAAACTGTAATGGCGTGATTTTCCAGAAAACGAAAATCCTAAATTCCACGTAGGATTATCCGTTTCCCAAAAACTCGGGACGTGAAAATTCAGTAACAACATAACGTTTAGCAACAAGAACTATAACATAATTTAGAAAATTAAAACAAACTAAAAAATAATTTAACCATGAAACACTAACGTCGCTAGCCCACTAACGAAACTCCAGTAACAATGCTCATAAATCTCTAAACCCGTGAAAGGCTAAATGCCTACGTTTCAATAAGAACGTACCCAAGAAGAATAAACTTACTTGGGTCAGCGAAGTAGCTGGTGTGAGTAATCTCAATTTCCTTATAAATAAAATAAGTTACATGTTTTAACATTAAATGTTCCAACATAATAAATAACACATCATTAACTGATAGTTCATCCATGAGGCAAACATGTCATACTACAAAGTTCTACCATGCTTAAAATATATATTTATTTTACCAACACTTACAAAATGAAGGTCGGACGTGGTAAGTTAAACAAAAAAAAATGTTAGTAGACTTACCATCCTGCACAGAACGTTTAGAAATAAATGAATAAAATTCCTAATTTATCAGTCCTCATAAATACAATTATTTTAAAATAAATACAGATCATACTCATAATACCATTATTTAAATGTCAATCAAATACATTTTACCTTAAGGAAGACATGTAGTTCTCATTCTAATGCCGAATAAGCATTTAGTTTCTTCCATTAAGGCAATCATGCACGTACACAAAAATCTCGCTTCTTTTCCACAATCGCACTACCTTCCTTGTGCCGAACAAACCTCACTCAAATCTGTCTCCCTTGCCTTCGAAACCACTCGAAACGTACATATTCCAAGTGGGATGCCACATCGAGAAACATGTCATCTCACCCAAAGTTCGATCCATGACAAGCATTTCCTAAAAGCTACACGTACTACCGAACTCACATGGAACGGCGTACCGATATGCAAGCAAGTCTAAATACCCAAAATTATATCACACGTTTACGAGCAACTCTGTATACAATTTTTCATTGTTTTTTTTCAGAGTTGTGGAAAAGAGCATAAAAATCAAATAATTTTCAAGACTCTTTTACGCTGACACTTTGTCAAACATACACACATCGACCACAAATATTCACCTTTTCTTTTTGGAAAGCAAATAACATTTTCAGAAGTAAATTTTATATAACACAACATGGATCACACTTATTCATTATAAGGATTAGCATGTCAATTTACATAACCATAAAATTCAACTTTACAATATAATCCCATACTAAACACGCATTTCAAGTTATAACGCAAAAATGCAAATATGAATTTAGAAAATAATATTAATACCCAAGTCATCCAAAAAATCTCTTCTTACTATAATATTTAAGAATAACCAAAAGCACCTAAATTTCTAAAAGAGAGGAAAATGAGAAACTCACTTAACATCTCCCTTGGTCATAATAGTTTTAAACAGAGATACACAAAAACAAGTAACAATGCATGATGGTTACACAATGAGACATGATTTATTCTAACAAACCAAAACCCCATCAAAATAAAATTACACATTTCAACTAACCATGATATCTCAAACTCTACTTCATCCCAAATATAATTTTTTTCAAATTTATTTGGTATAAAGAAATCCATATCACATATAAAAATTCTTCCAAATAAAAATATATGAAAAGAGAATGAAGGAAAACTTCACTAACTTCTACTACTAAATTATTTTTATACAAGAGTTTCTAAAATTGGATCAGTGACATGTTCTCTACCTCGAAGGAGATCTAACCATTGGATGGATTCCAAACCAATGGTATGTTTTTATTAAGCGTGTTATGATTCTATGGAGTTAATTTGAAAGTATTCTGACCTCTAAAAGATCTCGATCCATTTAAAATACTAAGACTGCGCAAAGCTGTCTTTATTACGAGATTTAAATAAAAACTTAGTGTTAGTTTTTCTCTTTCAACTCATCTAATTCCTACGAAAATACAATAAAAATTTCATATTTAGGATTTATATTTGTATTAAATCCTAACCTTAATCATTTGATTAATAAAAAAAAGTAAAAGAGAATGAAGAAGACTTACCTTTATATATCCAAAATACCAACAACGTGCATAATAAAAAAAATAAAATAATAATAAAAAAGTAAAAGAAAACGAATAAGACTCACCTTTATATATCCAAAATACCAACAACATACATAATATAAAAATCAATTAATAATCAATATAAAAGATTGAATAATTCGCTAGAGTTTACCTCACTATTTTTTCGAAAATCATAAAGTTGAAGCAAATTTTTTTCTCTTTGGCTCCTTTACTTCTACGTCGGGATTTTTTTTTTTGTATCCAAAGAGAAGGGGTGGCTAGGGTTTTTTTTTTTTTTTAAGTTTTCAATTAAGGTTTTACTAGTTTTAGCTAAACACACCCACCACTCATCTTTTACCCTCCACCAATCTAAACTTAGGTCCCAAAATTCATATAATAAAATACTTACATATTTGTAAATACTACCAATTAATAAATATTACCAATAAATAAATGTTATTAATGATTAAAATAGTAACATTATATTGGCAAGTGATTTGGCGGATATTACAATTTACACACCTTAATATAATCTCGACCCGAGATTTGGAAGGTAAGAGAGTCATGCAAATATTAAAAATGACATGACAAACGAAATGAGATTTTAAAATATATTTTTAGATGAAAAATTACTCGAATTTTATACTCATATAAAAATTTCACATCAAACAGAGCAAAACACCAGATGTGCATACACACGAGGCTACTACATGCATATACATATATTATTTTAACAATAAATTAAAAATAATAAATTGGAACACTATGTACAAAAATATTATTAAGGTCAATAAAAAGTACGGGTGTTACAATACATACACCTCAAAAGAATCTCGTCCCGAGATTCGGTGGAAAGGGTAACTAAGAAATTAATTCTATAATAAGCCTACAACTTACCGAACAAAAAACACTAGAATCCAAATAATAAATCATTCAATAATATTTTTTTTTTATTAATCCTCCTTAAGAAACAAACCACACATCACATGGACAAACAAATAGCTCAGGCATATGCCCATAACTTCTTAAAGACAATCACACAAAGATATTTTATAGAATTTATTAAGTATTAAAAATATGGGGTGCTATAAACACCACCTCGGAGAAGGCAGAGGCGTGGCAGGTGTGGGTTTTCCACTCAGGACATTTTTTTGCCCTCGCGAAGGTTTCGACGAGTAGGGAACCTCTGCAAGGGCGAAGGAGAAAAAAATAGTGAATTAGAATAAGATAGGAGGAGGTTGGATGAGAGATGTTGGTAGCGAGGTAGTGGTGGTGAAGGGGGGGGGGGAGAGGAGTAGGAGGAAGAGAGGTGGCAGTAGCGTGGTGGTGGTGTGATTGAAGAAGAAGAAAAAGTGGTGGCAGTGGCGAGGAGGTGGTGGTGAAGGGGAGGAAGAATGGTGGCGGTGGCGGTGGTGTGATTGAAGTACAAAACAGAAGAAGGAGGAAGAGAAGAGGTGGTGGTGGTGTGATTGAAGAAGAAGAAGAAGAAAGGTGGTGGCAAAGTGGCAAGGGGAGAAGAAAGGTTTGGGTGGCAAGGTGGGTAACATAGAAGTGGTGGTTGTGTTTAGCTAAAGCTAGTGAAACCCTGATTAATACTCATTTAAAAGAAACCTAGACTCCTTCTCTTTGGATACACACATAGAAGAAGAAAAGAAAAAGAAAAAAAAACCTACGTAGAAAAAAAAAGCGAAAGAAGAAAAGTTGATTCAACTTTGCGATTTTCAACAAAATATTGAGTAGAACTCTAACAATCCTCCTTTATTATGTATAATTTGTTGATTGGATTATATAATATACTTTTAAAAAAAGGGTTTTTTTGTTGTTGTTTTGATTATACTCAATTTAGGATTTAGATTTGCATAAAAAAGGGGAAAGGTGTTTGCAAACATTAAATCACATATGTCACCGTCGAATACATGTTGTCGTCATCCCCATTTAGTGTCAGATTAGGGAGATAACATCACGTTGAGAAATTTTGTTTTACTGTTGAAAAAAATGGAAAGAGAACACCTTGAAGTATTCATGTACTGAAATATTTATCATGTTAGTTGTCTTGCTCATGTGGATGGACACATGTCCATTTCCATTTCTCCTCTTTTTGTACGGTGGCCCTCCCCTAATTTGAGTTCTCTGCATTATTTTTTCTTCATTGTAAGATTCCAACAAACACAACTCATTTCTTTTTTTGAATGTTTTTTCCTTTGTCAACATTGATTTGAGATTAAAGTCAAAAGTTGAATTGCCTTTTTGGTGATAAGTACAGTGTGATGTAATGGTAGAGAATTTGACATAACTTATTTCTTTGATTTGGGTTGAGATCTGTTGTAGATGACATCATCACTTCAATCACAATAGTAATTAGTGAATCATGACTATATAATTTCAATTTTTTAGTCACTGATTCAATATGCTAATGAATTTATTGTTACTCATTATGTTTGGTGTTGTTGACTTTGGCATTTAATATTCATCATTTTTTTTATTATGCACTATATTTGGTGTTGTTCACTTTGGCACTTTACTGTTATCCACTAAACATTTGGTTAATATTTTTTTAAATACACTTTTTTCCACAACTTCAAAAAAAAAAAAAAAGGAAAAAAATTATTTTAGTATACAGACTTGCTTGTATATGTGTGATATAAATTTGGAGTATGCAGACTTGCTTGCATATCGTTACGCCGTTCCATGTGAGTTCAGTAGTACGTGTAGTATTTAGGAAATACTTGCCAGGTATCGTACTTCGGGTGAGATGACATGACACTCAATGTGGCACCCCACTTGGGTCATGTACGCTCCGAGTGGTTTCGATGGCAAGGGAGGCACACTTGGGTGAGGTGTCTTCGACACAAGAGGAGAGTGCGCTTGTGGAAAAAAAGCTAAGAACTCGGAAAATAAAGAAAACCGTGAATTGATCATAACATGAAAATGTGTATGGGTTATTTTAGCATGTATTAGGATAGCCTTGAAGGAAGAAACTAACAGCTCATTCGATTCCCGAATGAGAACTACCTGTCTGCCTTTAGGTGAAATGCATATTATTTAAATGATATTTAATTGTGTAGTTGTATCTTAATTTGTATGTTTGCTCACACCAATATAAATATACTGACCCGAATTTTGTATTGTTTTACAAATTTGGGTGCATTCTTAATGAGTGTAGCCCTAGAGACTTATCAGAGTTAATTGGAGCGCAAATGTCGTATTAGCTACGTGGCGATAGCTGAGGATTCGACACGTTTTGTTTGATCTTGAGTTTATTGTTTTTCCTAGGTAATCAGATGTAGGGATTAGTTATTAATGCTCGGATGTTTGAGTCAGAGATTTATTTGAGGATTGATTAATGTAATTTTTTTAATGATTTATATTATGGCTTGGGTTAATAATTGTGGACTTCATTTTGAGAGGACAAATTTTAAGGAAGGTTATTATTTTATTTATTGCCTCATGACTGTACCATTTAATTCGTTCTTGTCGTGCCTTGGTTTTGGACAATTTATTAATTTAGGTTGTTTAAAAATCGGGGCATGACATTTTGGTATCAGAGCATTTGGTTAGCCTAGATCTAGGTGATCCTGGGAAGTGTGGAAATGAGATTATGAACGTTTGCATTATTGAGTATTAACGGTTATTTATTTTCGCTTGAAGGTAATGGCGAACACTGGATCGAATTGTGCCAATGGGCATAATGGTGATAATGGGCGGAATAACATTAATGGGCCAAGCGGTTCAAATGATCAGAGGGAAAATTCTAACTAGGTTCAGGTGGATGTGGGAGCTATGATGACGCAACTTTTGCAGGTTGTGCAGAACAACCATGAGTTTGGGAACTTAGGCGGTTAGAGGTTTAATGGAGAGACTGGACCTATTGCAGCTGGGTAGTGATTTGCAAATGTGAAACCGTATTCAATAGGATGCAATGACCGAGGTGCAGAAATAGGAATTAGTTGCTCATAATTTGGATGGTAATGCTAGGTATTGGTGGGATTCTACCAAGGAGAGTATGGATACGAGTGTTATGACTTAAGAGACTTTCAAGTCCAAATTTGACTGTCAGTTTGTACCTGAAGCTGTGAAATCTCAGCTAGCTGCAGAGTTCCTTAGTTTGACGCAAGGTACAAAGTCGGTGACCCAATATGTGACAAAACTCAATGAGTTGACTCGGTATGCTCCGTACTTGGTGGATACTACTGCCAAGCAGAATCAGAAATTTATCAGGGGTTTGGGTCATTATTTATTAAAGTCGCTTTCACCATTTGATAAAGAACCATTCAATAGAGTTTTAGACTTAGCTCTCAAGTTCGAAGAACAATACGCCATTTTTCTAGAGGCTAGGGAGAAGAGCAGGGGAGGTGAGTCGTCTAGAAACTCGCGTTCATCTGGCAACCTAGAGCAGAACAGATATAAGCCTTATGATCAGAATCAGCGAGGACCTGGATTTCAGTATCAGTCGAGGTTCCAATCTGGAGGTCAGTTTCAACAGAGGCCCCAGAGAGGAGTTGAATCCCCGGGAGGTTTCAGGCCACAGTGTGGCTTCAGGCCCTAAGGTCAGCAGTGGCAGAGACCAACATTTCAGAACCAGGGCCCGCAAAGCCCATATCAGCAACCTCGACCTCAAGCACCTGCAACACCATGAGGACAGGCTCCTACGTAGAAGAAAAAGAAGCGAAAGAAGAAAAGTTGCTTCAACTTTGATATTTTCAACAAAATACTGAGTAGAACTCTAACGACCCTCCTCTATTATGTATTTGTTGATTGGATTATACAATCTACTTTAAAAAAAAGGGTTGTTTTTTTGTTGTTGTTTTGATTATACTCAATTTAGGATTTAGATTTGCATAAAAAAAGGGGAAAGGTGTTTGCAAACATTAATTCACTTATGTCACTGTCGAATACATGTTGTCGTCATCCCCATTTAGTGTCAGACCAGGGAGATAACATAACTTTGAGAAATTTTGTTTTACTGTTGAAAAAAAAAAAAGGAAAGAGAACACCTTGAAGTATTCATGTACTGAAATATTTATCATGTTAGTTGTCTTACTCATGTGGATAGACATATGTTCATTTCCATTTCTCCTCTTTTTGTACGGTGGCCTTCCCCTAATTTGAGTTCTCTGCATTATTTTTTCTTCATTGTAAGATTCCAACAAACACAACTCATTTCTTTTTTTGAATGTCTTTTCCTTTGTCAACATTAATTTGAAATTAAAGTCAAAGTTGAATTGCCTTTTTGGTAATAAGTACAGCGTGATGTAATGGTAGAGAATTTGACATGACTTATTTCTTTGATTTGGGTTGGGATGTGTTATAGATGACATCATCACCTCAATCCCAATAGTAATTAGTGAATCATGACTATATAATTTAATTTTTTAAGTCACTGGTTTAATATGCTAATGAATTTATTGTTACCTATTATGTTTGGTGCTGTTGACTTTGGCATTTAATATTCAACATTTTTTATTATGCACTATATTTGGTGTTGTTCACCTTGGCAATTTACTGTTACCCACTAAACATTTAGTTAATATATTTTTTAATATGCTCTTTTCCACAACTTAAAAAAAAGGAAACAAATTATTTTAGTATACAGACTTGCAATACTTGTCAGGTATCGAACATCGGGTGAGTTGACATGACACTCGATGTGGCACCCCACTAGGGTCATGTATGCTCCAAGTGGCTTCAATAGCAAGGGAAACACACTTGGGTGAGGTGTGTTCGACATAGGAGAAGAGAGCGATTGTGGAAAAGAAGCTAAGAACTATGAAAATAAAGAAAACCTTGAATTGATCATAACATGAAAATTTGCATGAGTTATTTTAGCATGTAATAGGATAGCCTTGAAGGAAGAAACTAACAGCTCATTCGATCCCCGAATGAGAACTACCTGTCATCCTTAAGGTGAAATGCATATTATTTAATTGTGTAGTTGTATCTTAATTTGTAAGTTTGTTCACACCGATATTAATATACTGACCCGAATTTTGTATTGTTTTACAAATTTGGGTGCATTCTTAATGAGCGTAGCCCCAGAGACTTATCAGGGTTAATTGGAGCGCAAATGTGGTATTAGCTGTGTGACGATAGGTAATCAAATGTATGGATTATTAGATCTTTAGTTTATTTTTTTTCCTAGGTAATCAAATGTATGGATTATTTATTATTGCTCGGATATTTGAGTCAGAGATTTATTTCGTGATTGATTAATGTATTTTTTTTATGATTTATATTATGGCTTGGGTTAATAATTGTGGATCTCATTTTGAGAGGAAAAATTTTGAGGAAAATTATTATTTTATTTATTGCCTCATGACTATACCATTTAATTTATTCCCGTCGTGCCTTGGTTTTTGGACAATCTATTAATTTAGGTTGTTTAAAAATTGGGGCATGACAAGGGAGAATAGAGGTTAGGGTTAGGTATTTTTCTTTTTATTGGTGGTATCCTTCAACAGTTGATGGTGTTCTTCAGAAAGGTGGTGATGTCCTTTAAAAGGTAGGGTATTGGTGGTGTCTATCAATATAAGTGGTGGTGTTATTTAGCAGCAACCTTATTTAAATATATCTCTCACTTTTTTATATCAATTTAATTTCAATTATACTATTATACTCTTATTAATTTCAACTTAATATAATTATACTATCATTAATTTCAATTATACTTATATTATTATTAACTATATACTATTATTAATTTCAATTTTAATTTGACAAATTAAAAGAGTTGGGAGTTTTTAAATATTTTTTAATATTAATTAGTTTTTAAATACTATTACTAATTTGTTTTTGTTTTTATTTGAAAAATTAAAAGAGTTGGAATATTTTAATATTCTTTAGGATTTAGGGGATGGTATGGATGCCCCCAAATATAAGGGGAAGGTAGAAGTCAAATTAAAATAAGAAAATTTTTAGAGGTTCCTTTGGAGCATGAATTTTCCCACATGAGCCTCTAAAATAGTATTTTGGCTATTTTAGAGGATCCCTTGGAGATGTTCTTATATATACACCGAGCTAAATTTTACACAAATATAAATTAAAAGAACAATAAATGGGTAAGAACTTCTCAGTGGAAAGTATTGGTCGAAAATGCCCCGTCACTAGAGATGGATCATATACCAGGTCTCAGAAAGTCATTATGGGTCAGATATAACATCCTATTGTTGAATTGAGCCCATAACGTCCCAAGACAATGTATGTGCATAATGACGACTTTACTTAGTATCTCAATAATATCCAGAACTAACTGGTAATCAAGGATAGTGATTTTGTTTTTCGAGTTAATTTCTGTAGGTTGATTTTAAGAAATATTTTGTTGTGTAAAGAAAAAACGTAAAAATTTCGATTGTAATTTTGAAGTTATCACTATTATTTAAATATTGTAAACTCTTATATATTATATAAAAAGAATACCACAAGACTCATAATGTCTTACAGATAATATATTGCATAAGAATCACTTATATAACAAAATTTTAATGCTAAACTAAGGTTATAACGGGTTAAAAAATGTAAGGAAATTGAAATTGGTCGAACGAAAAAATTGAATATTTTGGATTTCAAAAAGAAAGTTTGGTAACTCAAAAATAAAAAAAATATTTCGTAAAATTTTGACATTTGTGGTAGTGTTTTGTTAGGTGAAATGAAATTGTCAATTCCACACTCCGCTCTACATGTAACCCCATGGATCTTACCCTATATATTTAGGCAACAACTTTTTAACACCACAAGTTCTACTATCCTACACCACTAAGCCAAATTTTTTTAACCTGCTAACCCATGCACCCTTCTTCTTCCGACATCTTTTTCTTATCCGAATCTTACCATTTAGGCAACGACTTTTTAACACCACAAGTTCTACTATCCCACACCACTAAGCCAATTTTTTTTAACCTGCTAACCCATGCACCCTTCTTTCTTCCGACATCTTTTTCTTCTCCGAATCTTCTTTTCTAATTTCTCTTTTTATCTCTACTTCTCACTTCCCTCCCCATCCGGAAGCACCCCCAAAGGTTCT
The DNA here is from genome assembly GCA_963556465.1 of Berberis vulgaris. Taxonomy (NCBI): domain Eukaryota; kingdom Viridiplantae; phylum Streptophyta; class Magnoliopsida; order Ranunculales; family Berberidaceae; genus Berberis; species Berberis vulgaris. Next base: position 23,016,366 of record OY747126.1, read on the forward strand.
CCTCAACTATCATCTCTATTCCCTCAAATAGAATTTGAAAACAAAGTTGAAGAAAAAGAAGAGCTGGAGCCTTTACAAGATTCAACCCAATCCGATCAAGATCTCGACCTCGATTTGCCGTCGCCTCTCTGCCTCTTCTTATTATCCGTCAAAATTTCTTTTTCCCTCGCGGCAGCCCCTGCAAGTGGGAAACCCATCATCACAAAGGTCGCCGCTGAGCAAAGAAAAAAATGAAAAGGGGAGGGGAAGGAGAAGAACGAGAGGAGCGACGACCTGTGCGAGAAGAAAAGAGAGTGAGAAAAAAAAGAGCGGGATGATAATAGTTGTTGTGACTGTGTGGGAAAATAAGAGAGAGTGAGATGATGATGGACGGGCGATGATTGGAGAATTGGCGGCCATTGTGATGGCCAACATCTCTTCTATCTCTCGCCGTCGTCGATCGTTTCTCACCGTCCCTCGCAATCAATCGCCCCCTTCATCGCTACCCCCTTCCATGCTACTGCCGTATTTCTTGAAAAGTGAGGGTGAGAGAGAATAGAGAAATAATGGTTTAAATTGGTGGTGTGAGTTAATAGGTAAAAAAAAAATTAGCTTAATAGCATGGGGACAATAGAACTTGTGGTCTTAAAAAATCGTTACCATATATTTATGACGTCTAGTGCATCGCTACCATATATATTTATGACAGCTAGTGCTCTCTAAATAATTGTGTTTAGAGAGAGAGAGAGAGAGAGAGAGAGAGAGAGAGAGAGAGAGAGAGAGAAATGGTTGAAGGGATTGGGTACCTTGGCAAGATGTTAGTGAAGGCAAGTCTAGCTCATGGACATCGTAAAACAAGTTGATGTTGTCATTAGTGCGATAGTCATAAACTTCTCGTACAACTTCAGCTTGTAGTAGCCATCAAAGTAACAGGAAACGTACGTCAAGGTATATATGTTACATGTTAACCAGCAAGCACAATTTTCATCAAAAGGATTAGTACTACAAATGTTTCATGATCCAAGTACATGGACGTCATGATGCATGTTTATGTGATTTGATCATGATCTTGAATTGAAGCGATCATTATAAATTATTAATGACTGCTAGATGGGTCTATGCATACTTTTCTAGAAAATCATATCACCCTTTTAAGGAAGTCTTTACTTTTACAAGTAGACGAGAATCCAGATTTTTTTTTCACATGTTTTTGAGACGTAAATTTCAAGGGCCCGGTTTTGGGATGGGCATCCCATCTCTACTAATTCTAGGTAGCCATTTTTTGGTTAGGCTTGTGCTTTTTTACAGTTTTGTCCCTTTTATAAATGATGTTTGTGGCTGTGTTTTACAGAGAATGGGTAAATTTGTTAAAAATCCCAGGCCTTGCCAAAAAATGGCTACCTAGACTTACTCTCCCATCCCTTCCCGCGATCCCGAATCTGTCCCGTCCCATCCTGAAATTTTCGAGTCCTTTTGGTATTGATCAATCTCATCTCGATCTCGCTCCATCTCGATTTAGTATGGGATGAAATTTTCAATCCTGCCCATCTCATTTCGAACTTTCAAATTTAAGGCATTTATTGATTTTTGTCAAGTCCAGGAGCAAATACAACTCCTTATGGGATTGAAATACTTCACAACCATTCTTTGATGGATCAAAAACATGCACAAGACATTAGAGGATTAGGCTATTGTTTTCTTAAAATTTGAGTTGCTTGTTATGAAAATAAGCACAAAAAAAGAATGAAATTAAAGTTCCATTAACTTGAGAAGTTTGCAAGACGCATTCTATGTAGAACGCCAAAAGAAACAGAGAAGGCACAATAAAGTCCACGACAAAATCGTCCAATTTAAAATGATAAGAGAATGCATAGGTGGTTAAAGGGTTAATAGGACATTCCACTTTCCATGAATTCGCCATATCAAACACCGTTCTATTTTACATTTCAAATATAGATAGAAACAATCAACAATTGGCTAGAACTGTTATGTGATTCAATGCATGCCAAACGTAATTGCCCATGTACATGTCTTTTGTCCTTATACAAAATAATCCTAGTTTGAGCTCCATACAAATATCTATAAAGGGTAACTGTGTAGACATGTAATGCCAAATATGGAAAATGAATTTTTCTCTCGATGGAATCTAAGATGTAATCCACTATTTGAAAACATAATGTCTGAAAATAGATGAAAAGTTGCTTACCTTTTACCTCACAAACATTTATTTCTCAGAATTCTTAGGATGAGTGTCAAAGATAAAAAAAAAGAAACATTTGGGTTGTCATCATCATTCGTGTTATATCCAACTTAAAAGGTGTCTAATATATGAATCTAATTCCATTGGTCAACTCTAACCCAACTAAACTTTCCTTTAAAATTGCATTTTACTACAAAAGTTGTATATCAGAATAAACCTGCTAATCTCATCTCAAACCCATTTGAGATGGGATGAGGCGAGATAAAGTCTTTCTCGAAGGAACGGGATGAAATAGGGATGAGGTCTATCTTGTGCCCACCCCTAATCCGGTTGGTTTGCTAATGCTCATAAGAATAATTTCCTACCCCTTTTGAATTTATACACTAAAACCAGAATGGTTGTGTTGGAAACACATAAGTTGAATTAATAATTTATTGAGTTAGTTTAGAAAAACTTACCTCTAGGAAGATTGTTTGCTTTAGGGTTGAAAACTGAACCGACGGTTCGGTTTTTCACCTAAACCGTGAATCGAACCGACTTTGGTTGGTTTCAAAAATTTCAAACCAAAATCGAACCGACTTAAACCGGAATAAAACCAAATCGACCGACTATTTTAAACATATTATAATGTTTTTACATAAAATATATAACATTCCATCGGTTCGGTTTTGTCGGTTAAAATCACATAGAAATCGAAAACCGAACCGACCATTTCGATTTCGAATTTTTTAAAACCAAACCTAAACCGAACCGATCAGTTTGATCAATTTAAACAGTTTGATCGGTTTTTTGTTCAGCCCTAGTTTACTTGTTTCATGTGCATGTACTCATTGGTCTATGTGAAATGACGGCAACGGAAATTACACTTATTTCCACCGCTTATAAACATTGAATTTTTGTGTGTGTCTCTGTTGTTATGTTTTGAGAGTTTTTGTGTATAGAAAAATTTGAAGTTGTCATAAACTTGAGGCTATTATGGATAATCCTATTATTAACAAACTTACTTGTATTTAAATAGATGTAGCAGCTGTACTTGAGTTACACTTGTTGTAACGTGTAGAAGCTGCAGGAAGTTACATTTTCTGTAACTTCTTAACCTATTATTATCAATAACCATAAATTTAATTAATTTAAGTTTTTTTGGTTTCTGGTCGGGTCAAACATCATGGGTGCCACGACCCATATTTTTTAACATCTACCGCTCGATCGGGCATGATGGGTTTACCCATAACTCCGATCATAAATTATATAGGCCCGATGTCTATATTTATACACCCAATAAGGGAGTATTCCAGTATGCACATGTTAGCTAGGGATAACATAGCTGCTACCACCTTCAAAATTCTAGAGAGCTAGCTAGATTCATATAAAATAAAACTCGTTGTACCCCAAAGCATTATTTTACATCCCTCGCAACATCTCTAATCCATCAACAACAGCATGCTCTGCCCCAATCTCAATATACCTATAATTATGCCAAGATATCATTAAGTGACATAAATAGAAGATCACATTTTCCTTTCACACTTATATGTGTTTAGTTTCAAACCAAGTGCTTTACTTCAAGCAGAATCATCCGTAGCTTACAACATATATAGTTGATACTCATTTGAGGTTAAACATACCTCAACAGTGGTGAAGCACTTCTCTATATATGATGCTCGCATTCATTCCACACATGCAAGCTGTAGGGATTTTCTCTTCCAACAAGAGTCGTCTCTGTCTTATGTTATGCGTTTCATTAATTTATTTATTTTGTAATAATGTGGGCTTATCACACGCATCTAGCTCGCTCAGCATGATAGTGGGAATGGATTGTGATTTAACCAAAAAGCCCATTTTTTTGACTTTACTAAAAGAAAAAAGTTACGAAATTGAAATCTCCATTTTTTCAACTATAAATTCGTCCAAATTTCGCTTTTGACCGAATTTTTCGAGTGCCATCTCCTTTAGAAGAAGAACTTGAAGAACTGAAGAAGAAGCCTCTCTCTATTTTAATTGCACATCACAGACACTCGAGCCTCAGCCGATCGCATACACTCGAGCCCAAGGAATCGTTGGAGACGAGAGAAAGGCGAAATCGAGCTGCTGCTTCTCTAATGTCAGAGAGAACAACGGGGAAGGGTTTCTATTCAAGTGGCGGTGCGTTTCAAGGGCCTGGATTAGGATTTTAGGGTGTGGGTGTGGGTCGACCTATGCACACCCATGATCCTTTCCTCACCACCACACACAAAAGTAGGGAAAATGAAAACAAATTTAAACCCGTTTAAACATTATATCGAAAAAACCCTCGGTGTCAAATGGGTTATTATGTAAAAGGATGATGAAATTTATCTTGTATAATATAATGTAGTTTGTACGACAAAATCGCTATTATGAGACTTTTGATACAATATTTGTAAAAATTTCAGTGATTATTAATTTGAAATTTATAGTTGTGTGTGTGTGAAGTTTGTAATTTTTTTTACTATACTATTAATTATGTCATGAATTTAAGAGATACTTGATATTTTGGCTTCATTTAATGTGTTTAATATGTTTATTTACTTACATCTTATTTGCTTCACATATTTCATATACCTCGAAATTTATTATATTTGTTTCATCTATCCTCAAAATTCTTACCCTTTTTCTTTACAAACCCAAATATTTCTCAAAATTTTCTTAAAATCAGGAGACCCTAATTAACTCAAAAAATGAAATCACAATCCTTGATAGTTGGTAATCAAGTTCAATCCACCAAAGACAAAATTTTGACCTCATCTAGACCACTGTCAAGGTGACATTTTTAATCAATGTACACTTGTTTCAAACAATTAAATTCTCTGTAGAGTTGCAAGTATATCATGTCTCATCTCAGCTCGCTACCACAGCGCTGAGGCGATTGCTTGTATGAGAAAGCATCTCAATCTTTGTCTGACGACATTCTTTATCCAACAAGTGTGTATATGTGCTTATTGAGATCAATAAATGAAACAACAAATAGTTCATTGCATAAAACATTGTCTTGTTTCTATTACATTTTGTGTCTATTAGATTCTACGCATGTCTAGAGATTTGACATGACCCACAAAAACATATCTTGGCTTGGTCAGAGGATTTGCTACGGAGACACTTTTTTTTGTGCTATTACATCTCTTACATTTCTGTCTACGTGCTTGGTTCTGCCATGGTACTTAGGTTCTATTGTGTAGGCAATGGCAGCTTGGCTATCACAATTGATAACTACAGGTTCTAGAGCTCTTGGCACAACTTGATGTTGTATGTACTTATTAAGCCAAAGGGAAATTCTAAATGTCGAGGGAAAGAGCGAGGAAACCAGCGAGGAAAAGGAGGTGGCGGGGGGTGAACCGTTCACCCCCCTCGAGATGTGTGCCCATTTTTTGGCGCGCGCATCTCGAGGGGGTGAACGGTTCACCCCCCGCCACCTCCTTTTCCTCGCTGGTTTCCTCGCCCTTTCCCTCGACACATAGAATCACTCTAAGCCAAATTGCTTATTCTACTGCTGAACAAGCTACAAATTCAGCTTCCATAATAGACAAAACTACACAGGCTTGTTTCAAACTGATCCATGAGATGGAGCCATTATTAAGCAAGAATATATATCCTGATGTTGATTTGCGTCCATCTAAATTTGCATCCCAATCAGCATCAGAGTAGCCAATCAAAAGCAAATCATGCCCTCCATAACATAGGCATAAATCATTAGTACCACTCAAGTATCGAAAAATACTCTTGATGGCTTTCCAGTGTGGAGGTTCTAGATTTGACTGGAAACGGCTGACTAACCTATCACATAGCAGATATCTGGTTGCGTACACATCCTACCATACATCAGACTTCCAATAGCATTGGAGTACAAAACAATGGAATTTTTTTTTTCTCGTTCTTCCAGAATTTTAGGACACATTCAGTGACTTAGGATTGCACCTTTTGTAATTGGTGTATGTATAGGTTTACAATCTTGCATGTTAAATCGTTCAAGAATTTTCTTAATGGCAGACTCCTGTGAAATAGCAAAAAGTTTCTTTGAACGATCTCTATAGATTTTCAAACCAAGAATATAAATTGCTTCCCCCATATATTTCATCTCGAAATAAGAAAATAACCATTCTTTAACTACCAAAACAAAAACTTTATTATTCCTAGCCAACAAAATATCGTGGATCGTCCCTCTTGTAGTCTGCATGACCCTCCTCTTGTAGGCTGAAGATTTGAGGTCAGTCATCCTGCTGGTGGATCGTTTGACAGTGGTCGTCGCAGCGTGGACCGTCCCTCTTGTAGTCTACATTGCCCTCCATCTTGCTTCAGACCGTACATCAAGGTAATAGAGGGTCTACTAGACAATTCACTTCATTTTCTCCCTTTGAATTCCACTAAGCCGGCTCGCAACAAAGGGTCGGATGCTGGTGACAAAGGGAAAAAGGCTATAGATAAGGACCCAAAAGTGGTGGAGACTAGAAAGAGCAGTGCTGGCGTAATCCCGCATCCAAGAGAGCTTCTTCCAGACGCGCAGATGAGTTTGTTTGCTCCGAGCGTAGTGAAAATGAGCAACCAGGCCTCGCACCAGAAGGTTGACATCGATTATGCTTTGAGGAAGCATATAAGCAGACATTATAGCTGGCTGGCGAACTGTACTCCGAAGCTCGAGCAGGATACGCTAGAGGATATGCTGGGGATGTCCCAAATGAGCCTAGTGGCAGTCACTGGGACAGAAGTTGAGGCGGGTCATGAGAGGATATACACCATGGAGCGTGTCTTCTCAACTATGAAAAAGTCATATTCTGATGCAATTTTTTAGTTTGAATTGCAAAGAAAACAGATTGAATAGAGGATGCTGGAACAATCAACCGTTGATGTTGAGACTCAGAGGGTTCGTTTGGAAGCCATCGAGTTTGATTTAACAGAGGCAGTGTCCACAAGGGACAGATCCAGAGAAGAGCTGAACTTGGTTCAGCGTGATCTGGAAGTTGCGCAGAAAGCTGCGGCTAAGATGCACATTGAGTTGCAGTCTCTTGTTGAGGAGAATACCATGAAAGAATCCGAGTGGGTCATCCAGAGGCAACAGTTAGAAGACGATGTGAAATTCAATGCTCGAGAAGCAAGGAAGGCTGGGGACCAACTTCTTCTGGAGCAACATGAACTTAGCACTGTCAAAAGTACCCTGATTACTGAGTAGTCTCAGAATGATGCGTTGATAGGCAAGCTGGAGTTGCTGGAGCGTGAACTTGTTGAAGCAAAGGTGCGCGAGGAAGAGCTTCTCAAGGCGCAAGGCACGTGCAAATTTTTTCAAGATCGTGCATGAGGTTAGAACTGTTGGCGCTGATGAAAGAAGAGAATCCGAAATGGGACCTTGCTTATTACAAGAATGTGTCCTATGTAGACTTCGGAGTGGTCCCTGAGGGTGATGACGTTCACGCTGAGGCACGGGCGGACACAACTTTTGCTTTTTATCCTGTTAGGCTTAGTTCCCCTATAATTGTACCTCCTCTTGATGAGGAGTAACTTTCGTACATCTGTACCTTTTGTTTCGACTGTTAATAAAAACATGTATATTTGAGTATGCTTTGTACCCGTATTCTGTTAATGAAAACATGTTTCTTTTGAGTATGCTTTGTACCCATCGACATCAGTCGGAGCTAACTAGACTCCCACCTTCCAAACAATCTACACCCGCGCAGAGTGGGCTATTGGTTTGGGATGAGAAATTCGGCGACCATGGTTTGCATAAGAGTAGTGGTTCCGTTGCAAACCGTCGACATCAGTTGGATGTGACTAGGCTTCCACCTTCCAGTTCATCTACCCCCGTTCGCATCGAGCTACAAATTTGAGAGTTTTTGGCGACCATGGTCTATATAAGTGCAGTGGTCCCGTGGAAAGTCATCGTCATCAGTAGGGAATAACTAGGCTCCCACCTTCAAAACCATCTACACATGCTCAAAGTGGGCTACAAGTATGGGAGTCAGAAATTCGGCGAACATGGTCTGTAGAAGAGCAATGGTCCCATGGCGACTTGTCGACATCTGTTAGAACTGACCAGTCTCCCACCTTCCAAACCATCTACACCCGTGCGGAGTGGGCTACACGAAGGGGGTGACGGTCCTTGGCGAGTACGTCGTTATCAAGCGTAAGAACGCTGATAAGACTCCCACTTCCTAAGCCATCAACATTCGCGCGTGACGAACTAGGCGTCGGGCTAAACCAGAAGTCGTTTTCATCAGTTGAAACTGACTAAGCTTACATAGCTAGGTCAGGGCTCTACTTAATACCGGCGTGCGAGTCTACTTCCACAGACGGATTGCATTGTGCGGATTAGTTTTCACCCATTCCAAGGAAAAAAGGGTACCTTAATTCAACTGGTGATATGTAGGTGTTCTCCGTGTTTCAAAAGTGACTAGGGTCTCTACTGCTTGCGTCAGCGCATGTGGAAATGTGCCGCTCGAATAATGGTCCGAGCCGATGGGCCCGTATAAGAAAAACTAGGTCATGTTGCAAGATCGTGGTGCCACGTGTATAATGTAGATTGAAAGACTGTAGAGTATTGGTTATTCCCTTCAATTAATGGGGTTGTGTGCAACATCATTAATTGATTGAATGTGGTCTTGTGCGGTTTCCTTGGGAACCGTCGCCTCCTTGCTTCCCATACGATATTCAATGCTGATATTTAATGCTGACGTGCCTGTTTGGTGAGCCACAATGTCTATATAATGGTGTTCTTTCATCGTTGTAGGCATTATCTTCTACAGAGTACACTTCTTCTAATGCTTTTACTCAAAGAATATGCTTTGGATTTTTCAAAGGATAAAGGAAGATCTCCTCCACTGGAGTCTTCGAATGTTCTGACATTTGCACCGATGAGTCTTGATAAGATTTGCTATTATGGGTGGTCATCCGCTTTGGGTGGTCACCTGTTCTAGGTGAGCACTCGATTAGTTCGCAGGTATCTTGTAACTTCTTCTTGTATCGCGAATAAGAGTTATGAACTTCCTCTCAAGGGATGAGTTTGTCGTTTATTCGTCAGTGCTTCGATGGTGCCTTGTGCCATCCTGTCTGTTGGGAGACACTTGAGTCACCCCGAGTATCGCACATGGGAAAATCGATCTTGCTTGGCGGCACTGTGAGATCTCAATTGTCTCATTGCTTGTAGACACCCTTGTATGTCTTCTTTTATCTCCTTCGGGAGGCTGGATGCCGGATCAAAGATGTCTACAATTCATCGCTAGGTTCATATTGTCATTTGCGGACCGTTCTTTCGGGGTGATTCGGTGGAGCAGTAGACGAGCTTGTCCTTTTAACCCCTTAGTGTACATTTTCTCTTATTCATGGATCATCTTCGGAGAATTTGCAAAGCGGAACTCTTATAAGGCACCATAGTTTACCCAAGGTACCTTTGCTATCACTTCTGAGTCCTTTTCTGAAGTCGAAATGTTTAAGAAAATCTTTATTGTACGTCGCATCAGATTCAAGTGCTTGTAGTTTGTAATCTTTTGTACCTGCCATCTGGGCGATCGTTGTTACATCTTTCCAAAGATTGATAGAGTGTATTTGCATAATTCTCATTTATTTCTTAAATGAGTGCAAATCACATAAGCTCCTAAGAATTAAAACTCTAAACTGACTACTGAAAAAAACTAAACAATTGGATAGATTCACTATTGGCGGATAGAGGTTGATCCGGCCCTAAAGTAAATTCGCATGGCCCTTTCTTGGATCGTAAGTACCTTCAGTGAATTGTCAAGTTTCACTGATGCCGTTGGTACTAAAGAGTAAACTTTGAGTAGGCGGGTCCTTCTGCGCCCACTAACAGTTGCGGGGTTGTGCTTCTGTTTGCAATGAGCTCTTTGTTGGGCCCAAAGTCCTGTCGGGTTGGGGGACAGGCTGCTCCTGTAATGCTGGACTATTTTTCGTCACTAAGTTGAGCCACCGTTGTTGGGTCTTTGTCTCCATCTAGGTGGAGTGACTTCTTCACAGTTTCTTTGTCTGGCTTTTGTTCAACTTGTCTGGCGGGCTCCGGCTGAATCTGGAAACATTCTATCTGCTTTAGTGCAGTATAGTGGCAACCCCGTGCCGTTGGTTGATCCCTACTAATTGTTCCCTCCGAATGGTTGGTGGTATACTTGACACACTGATGAAGGGTGGAGACTATTGTCTCCATTTGATGAAGCCAGGGTTTCCCCAAGATGAGGTTATAGGTAGACGGTGCGTCTACCACCATGAAGTCAAGGAGCAGGACCTTCCTTAGTTGTGGCTCTTCTGCCACCACTGCTAGCCTTATCTTCCCGATCGAGAAGCATTTTTCTCCGCAGAACCCAATCAGTGGGTAGTCGAAAGATGTTAGGTTTTCTTCCTTGAGGTCCATATTGCGGAATGCATTGTAAAACAGGACGTTGAGAAAACTTCTCGTGTCCACCAGGGCCTTCTTTACTTTTCACTTTGCAGGGGTCTCTGTGTTGCTTCGGAGGCCATTTCAAATCTTCCCAGTTTTTCATGGAATTAAGGTGTCATGATCAGAGACAAAAGAAAAGAGGGAAAACAATTGGTAGAAAATGTGGCGCGAAGAAATGGTACTAAAAGATTTCAATTTGAAAATGAATGGCAAGTTTGTAATTTGAGGTTGTTGTTTTAGTGGAACCAAATCAACCACGTGTCTAACGGTGATTGGTTCCTTTGAAATTCTGTTAGAAATCTCAACTATATAATGAGATGTAGAATAGAAGAAAGGCAGAGAAAATGTGAATTGAAATTGGGATCTGAGATCCAATTTAGTCTGTAGCTTGTAAACCTTCCTCCAAGTTTTGCAATTCAACTAAGTTTGATTCATTGATTTCTTCAATTGTATCTTCTCCAAGTCACGACTGTGACAATTGGTATCAGAGCTAGTTTCAGGATCCCTAAGATGGAGACATTGGTGAAGCAGACGACGAAGACTCAATTGGAAACCAACGGCCAGATGGAGCTCATGAAGGCGGAGTTGAAGCGTTTGGCTATGACGAATGAAACACAGGGACAACGAATGGAAGCACAAATGGAACAGTTGATCCAGATGATGAATGCTCGATCCGAACCAACTGTTGCGGAAAGGAGTACTATGCCTGGTTCACAGATCAGTGAATCCAGGGGGTTCCACCCAGGAACTACTTTCCATGCTCCAATGGAGAGCAGCGGTATGTTTTCTAGATTCCCTAAATTAGAATTTCCTCACTTCAATGGATCGAATCCTCGGGCTTGGGTTAAAAAATGTGAGAGGTACTTTGAATTTTATCAAGTTGGAAATGAGAACAAGGTGGCAATAGCTTCATTACACCTTAATGGGAGGGCTGAAATCTGGTTCCTAGACTACCAGGTGTGCAACGAAATGCTCCAATGGTCCTCTTTCATACAGGATATTTGTGAACGTTTTGAGGAATCAATTTCAGATAACTTTGTTGGGTTATTCAATAAACTCAAACAGGAGTCATCAGTAGAGGACTATTTCAATCGATTTGAAGAGTTGAAATCCCTCATGATCAACCACAATAAACACCTTGACCCTGATTACTTCATAATGAGTTTCTTAAGTGGACTCAAGCCAGACATAAAAGCAGTAGTGCAATTATTTAAGCCCAATACACTGATTCAGGCATTCAACTTAGCTAGGATGCACGAATCATCCGCAGACCATCATCCATACTGGAGAAGGAACCCAGGGTACTCCACTATACACCCCAAGTCAGGAACACAGTCTGTTAATCACACCATCAACACTCAGTTTCCCAACAAACCTAACACTACTAGTCTGTCCTCCAATATCAATAACAATTCCAGCAGCCAACCAAAGCCAATAAACCCAACTTCATATCAGGGCACAAATAAGACTCCATATTCCCCTTACATACCCCCAATTAAGAGGATGACCCAGGCTCACATGAGAATGAGGAGGGAAAAGGGCCTATGTTATCACTGTGACGAACAGTATAGACAGGGTCATGTCTGCAGACAACAAAACTTATATCTCATTGTATCAGATGATGAATACCTTGAAGAGAACACTGAAGTTAATCCACCTACAGAAGACTTGGTTCAAGAGATCCAATCTGAGATGGAAGTCTCATTGCACGCCATCCATGGCAGCGTCGCAGCCAATACCCTGCTTCTCAAAGGCAAATTAAAGAAGCGAATGATCTCCATCTTAATTGATACTTGCAGTACGCACTCGTTTATTGCCCCAAGGGTGATTAAAGAGACCAATTGGCCCACTCAAATGACTCCCCAAATGGTCGTTAGGGTCGCCAATGGCCAATAACTTATAAGCACTGCTCTTTGCAACAGGCTTCAGTGGACAATGCAGGGAATGGGTTTTGAAGGAACAGTGAGAGTACTCCCTCTAGGAGGCTACGATATGGTACGAGGCGGCGACTGGCTTAGCCCATTCGGAGACATAGTGATCAACCTACAGAAGTTGCAACTCACACTGATAGTTGAAGGCAAACCAGTTACCTTACAGGGAGTTATCAATGAAGGAGCTTTTCACCTTATGGAGGCCAAAGGCATCAACAAGTTTATCAAGAAACACACACCCTGTTTTATTGGACAGCTTTTTGCTCTCACTGAAGAGCCCACTAAGGTACCAACATTTTCTCCTGAATTAGCTACATTACTAGTTGAATATACTGATGTGTTTCAAGTGCCCACAGAACTTTCACCTGCGAGAACACTGGATCACAAAATACCCCTTAAACCCAATATTATTCCTCCAGCTCAAAACCCATACAAGGTTCCGTATATGCAAAAAGCGGTGGTTGAACAACTTACCCAAGAGATGCTCCAAGCCAACCTTATACAACATTCCCACAGTCCGTTTGCTGCCCCAATACTATTAGTAAAAAAGAAAGATGGTACATGGCGGTTTTGTGTCGACTATAGGAGGTTGAATGACATAACCATCAAAGATAGATTCCCTATGCCCTTGATAGATGAACTTCTAGATAAACTACATGGAGCCACGGTGTTTTCCAAATTAGACCTTAGATCCGGGTACCACCAAATCCTAGTCCACCCCCCGGATATACATAAAACCGCATTCAAAACACACCATGGTCACTTCGAGTTCAAGGTCATGCCCTTTGGGTTAACCAATGCCCCGGCCACATTCCAAGCCTTGATGAACAACATTTTCCAACCCTACTTACGAAAGTTCATCCTAGTTTTCTTCGATGACATATTAGTTTATAGTCCTTCTGTGTCATCACATTTATGTCACTTACAAACCACATTGGCTACCCTTAGGAAACACACTCTTTACGCCAAGCTATCTAAATGCTCCTTCATACAACCAAGGTTAGAATATCTGGGGCATATCATCAGCCAACAGGGAGTGGAAGCTGACCCTCAAAAGGTGGAGGCAATGGTGAGTTGGCCAATTCCAAAAACTCTCAAACAACTACGGGGATTTCTTGGACTAACCGGTTATTACAGGAAATTTATTCAGCACTATGGTATCACTGCTCAACCACTCACAGAATTTTTGAAAAAGAATAACTTCCACTGGACAACCACTGCGCAAGAGGCTTTTCAGTCCCTGAAATCTGCTATGTGTAGTGCCCTTGTTTTAGCTCTGCCGGACTTCTCTAAACCATTCACATTAGAAACTGATGCCTGCTCCTATGGTGTAGGAGCTGTATTATCACAGTTGAGCAGACCCATTGCCTTCTTCAGTCGAGCTTTGGGACAAAAGAACCAGGCCTTATCCACTTATGAAAAGGAGCTATTAGCAATTGTACTGGCAGTCAACAAATGGAGGTCTTATTTACTGGGGTCGAAATTATTTATACTCACAGATCATCAAAGTATCAGATACCTTCTCTCACAAAAAGTTACGACCATTCTTCAACAATGGTGGCTTTCAAAACTCTTGGGATACGATTATGAAATACAATACAAAAAAGGGGCAGACAATAAAGCTGCTGACGCTCTCTCACGCTTTACCGAAGCCACAGGAGACTGCCACGCCATTACAAATGTGTCCCCTGTGTGGTTGCAAGATGTTCTGGCCTGTTATGCCACTGATGAGTTCGGTCAGAAAATCATTCAGCAGTTGATGCTCAAAGCTGATGCTGTTCCAAACTTTACCCTGGTACATGGTTTACTGAAGTTCAAGGGAAAATTGTATATAGGCAGCCAGGGTAATCTCCGAACACAGGTCCTTCAGACCATACACAACTCTTCCATAGGCGGGCACTCAGGTATACAAGCTTCTTACAAGAGACTAGCCATGTATTTCTACTGGAAGGGGATGAAAGCTGACCTCGTCTCCTTGATCAACAACTGTGACGTGTGCCAACGCAACAAGACAGACCAATCAACATACGGAGGCCTCTTACAGCCACTACCTGTGCCTTCGCAAGCTTGGCAACATATATCAATGGACTTCATAGAGGGACTTCCTAAATCTGATCACAAATCAGTAATTTTAGTTGTGGTGGACCGGCTAACCAAATATAGCAACTTCATCGCCCTGAGTCATCCTTTCACTGCCTCCACAATAGCGGCCGAATTCTTGCATCAGGTGTATAAACTGCATGGATTACCAGAGTCTATTGTATCTGACAGAGACAAGATATTCATGAGCGCATTTTGGCAAGATTTATTTGGAGCTTTGGGTACCACATTGGCATTAAGTACCGCGTATCATCCACAATCGGACGGTCAAACCGAGCGCACCAACTCATGTCTTGAGACCTTCCTTCGTTGTATGACGGGAGAAGCACCGTCACAATGGGCTAAGTGGCTGTACTTGGCAGAACACTGGTTCAATACTTCCTTCCACACTAGTCTGCAAACAACACCATTCCAAGCATTGTATGGGTATGGTCCCTAATATTCACATAATTATTACATAATATATCCCTTAATTTATATATGTTAGTGTTTCGATTATTATATTTTATAATAATTATTTCATTTTCATGTCTTTGTAGGAATTTGAGCGTGAACGATGAAATCGTATTAATGCGACAATTTAAGGAATGACAATTGGTCGATTCTAGCGGTGGTACAAAGTAGAGGGACACATATCTAAACCTAACCCTAATAAACCTAGGTCCACCTAACTTAACCTAAGCCCAAACCCAAAATGCTAACCAAAAAACCCAAGCCCAAGATAATAGGAGAACCCTATTTAGCTCCCCCCCCATCTTAGAGAAAGGTTCTCTATCCTTTTCCACGTTCTTTCTCCCCTCCTCTCTTTTCCAGCCACCACACCAATCCACCTTGCCGACAATCCTCGCTCGATAGGAGAGCCGGCAGTGCGATAATCCCGCCATCTCTCACCTTGTTCTCTCAACCAACAACCACCTCCTCCTTCATCCCACTGAAACGGGGGCGTGACAACCCTGTTTCACGTTACAAACCTCACCTCGCCACCGAAACAGACCACCACCCTCTCTGTCCAGAACACAGCCGCCACCACCATCTCTCTCTCTCTCACAGCCACCATCACCAGAGCATCACCTCAGCCACCTCACGCACAGGACAACCCCTATTTCTCCTCATTCACGAACCGCCGCCACCCCTGTTTCTCCCCTCTCTCGGCCTCCTTCCTGTTTACTTCTCTCTTTCTCACTGTTTCTCTCTCTCTCTCTCACGACCACCGTTACGACCAGACCACGCAACCACCTTCGCCGCGAAACAGAGCTCGCGACAGGGAGGCGCTCCCTGTTTCGCTTCCTCCTTCGCGTTCTTTTTATCTATCTCTCGTTGTTCCTCACCCTCTCTCTCTCTTTTGCAGGTTCAGAACCAGTTGGAGCAGGAGGAAGCTCGCGAGGAGCCAAGAACAGCGGCGGAGCAGGCGGTGTTCGGCTGAGAATGACGGGTACTGTAGCAGAGGCGTGGGAATTATTCAAAATTCTGTTTTACGCTACTGACACCCCAATTTCTGCTCTGTACCACAACAGAGCTTGTGTAGTTCATTTGCTCGGGATTCGCATCCGTGCAGAGATGACTTTCACCTCCATTGATGCTGTGACCACCGCTACCATGGATAGCTAAACCCTTCGCCAAGGCTACGATGAAACCACGGAATTTCCTAGAGTTTGTGTATTTAAATTTATTATTTTCTTTATGCTTGAACGTTAAACACATTTGATTTCTGATTTTCAATAATTTGCTTTCACCGATTATATCCTGATTAATTATCTAGACTAGTCGGTAGTTAGAAGTACCCTTTGTTGAAATTCAAAGTCTGATTTAATCAATTAATCTGAATCTGTGATTGTGTGTGCCGTAAGAAGACACGCAATGCTAGGGGTTTAGGATTAGTTAAAATAAACCTGTGATTGTGTGTGTCGTAAGAAGACACGCAATGCTAGGGGTTTATACCTTTGCTGAAATCAATAGTTTGGATTACACAAATCTCAAAGAACCTGTGGTGGAGTCAATGCATTGGTTTCCCTTCTCATATTCTTTAAAACTTTCTATTTTGTTTGATTTTTAGTTTAGATATTTTAATTACTGTAACCCCAATTTAAATTAGTTTAAATCAACTCTAAAATTTAATTGCAACCACAGTCCTTGTGGGATCGACCTGTACTTGCCCTTGTCTACCAGTTAGACACTGTGCACTTGCAGTTATTACAAGTGGGTTAAATTAACCTATTTATTTAGGTTAGTTAAATTTGCATCACTCCCCCACTCTTGGCTCTACCTCCTGATACTTCATTCACGATTCCAGATGTCAAGCAATACTTGGAAGACAGAGACAAGATGTTGCAACTGATTAAAAACAAACTTCAGCTGGCACAAGAGAGGATGAAAATATATGCTGACAAGAATCGATGTGACAGGAACTTCTCCATTGGCGATTGGGTATACCTCAGACTTCAACCCTATCGACAAACCACTGTCAATGCGCGCCGAAATCTGAAGCTTTCTGCAAGGTTTTATGGCCCCTTCCAAGTTCTCGAGAAAATAGGACTAGTTGCTTACCGATTACAACTTCCAGCCAACTCGAGGGTACACCCTGTTTTCCATGTATCTCAATTAAAGCAGAAACTAGGCTCCTCCACTATAGCTACTCCTCACTTGCCACTGGTCGATGCTCAAACTCAAGCTGGAACCTAGCGCCATACTAGCTCGGCGTTTGATTCCTCGGCACAACAAAGCAGTTACCCAGGTCCTGATCCAGTGGGAACAGTCGCCCAAAGAGGATGCCACTTGGGAGGATTGGTCCTATATTGCTTCCTCTTTTCCACACTTTCGTCCTTGAGGACAAGGACGTTGCGCAGCAGAGGGTATTGTCATGATCAGAGACAAAAGAAAATAGGGAAAACAATTGGTAGAAAATGTGGCGCGAAGAAATGGTGCTAAAAGATTTCAATTTGAAAATGAATGGCAAGTTTGTAATTTGAGGTTGTTGTTTTAGTGGAACCAAATCAACCACGTGTCTAACGGTGATTGGTTCCTTTGAAATTCTGTTAGAAATCTCAACTATATAATGAGATGTAGAATAGAAGAAAGGCAGAGAAAATGTGAATTGAAATTGGGATCTAAGATCCAATTTAGTCTGTAGTTTGTAAACCTTCCTCCAAGTTTTGCAATTCAACTAAGTTTGATTCATTGATTTCTTCAATTGTATCTTCTCCAAGTCACGACTGTGACATAAGGATGTCCGACAAGCTAGAGTTTAGAGGGTTGATTATGCCCAAACAGTACACGCGGTCAATTGCAGTAAAGATTGGGGTGTCGATCCCATGAGGAAAAACGATTTACAAAACAAGGTCAAGGAAGAAAAACTACGCAAAACTAAATGTAAGAAATTCTAACAAATTTAAAATAAGAAATTGAAATTAATTTAATAAAAAATCAAGTTTACAGAAGTCACAAGGTTCCAAGAATCCCTCCTAGATTTCACACGCCAACTAGTATTGATTCGCTATGATGACTCGATTACGTGTTTATCATCCCAAACAACATAATCGGAGAAATAGTCTTTAATGCACTAATATATTCTAATGTAAATGGATTTTAGATTTCACTTTTTAGAAAGCACAAAGGTTGGTCATATATGATATCCTAAAATTACGATATATTCGGAGACAATAACGTAATAAAAGACGATCATATAACTAACCTACTGGAATTAATTGATCCTTAAACATTCCACACATAAAAAAAACGTGACTAAGCTTATATGGAGAAGAAAAAGACAACCACCGGAATAATAATCTATGAAGAAGTTGATAAAATCTTTGTCACTAAATTAACATAAACTCCTATATTAAATAAAAGTGAAAATCATAAACACCATTATTCATCGTGAAAGCATAAAGCGAATCAAATACCAATTAAGTGCATTACATCTAGGAGTTCTTCTCTTCGTCTTGCATGGGGTTTAGTGACGCATGGTGAAGGTGATGACAGCGACCGTGATGCGCACCCTGCTGGACAACATCTTCACTGCTGGATAGCGTCGAGCAGCAGTTAGCGTTTCAGCGTCGAGTAGCAGTTAGCGTCGAGCAACAGTCATGCGTTTTGGCTGCCTTCCTGTTTCTGTGTTGCGTCCTCTGTTCCTGAACAACACGTATCCTTGTTGTTGCTCTGTTGCGCTGCTGCGTCGTGGCTCCTTTATTTCTGGTCCAGAGAGAACCTCATTTGCTGTCCTCTTTTTCTTTATATGCCATTACTTCCTTTTGTGGTTAAAAGAAAACTCCTCTCCTCCCCAATTGGTTATTCCTCAATTAGAAAACAAAACAGACTCTCCATTGGTCCCAATTTGGAAACCAAAAACGTGTTCCCTTTTTTTTTTTTTTTTTTTTTTTGTATCCTGTTGCTTTTGTGGTTAAAAGAAACAAGCTTCTTATTTGAAATCAAATACAAATTGCAAACAAAGGGTCCCACCCCTTGAAAGGTGGGTTTGGCTATTTTTGTCATTTAAACTCCAAATTCTACAAAAATAAAAAAATAAAAAAATAAAACTAAAATACACTATTCGAAACACTAATAAATATAAATTAGGATGTATATTATGTAATAATTATGTGAACATCAAATACCACCAAACCTATATTTTGCTAGTCCTCGAGCAAAACAAAATTAAGATTAAAATCCTAACTCACTTTCGTAGGAATCACGGTTGCACTTACCTTAACGTGCAACAAGGCTTTAAACCTCTAGATTACCTCTAGAGGACGAGTTATAGTCTCGTGAGGGTTTCCAGAAATGTTACCCCCAAACATTACTGACTCAATAAAACAAAATCTATTTTCTAAAACATAATGCAAAAACATGGGCATTCCCCTTTATTTTCCTTAGAGTAATTTTCTAATTGCTTAAAATTCAAGAAAAACAACAAACTAAAAATGTCACGAAAGTATATCAACAGAGTACAATAATTTAATAGTATCTAAAGGTTAAATAAATTTCATAACATTCTCAACTCGAAGTGTGTGTGTGAGAAACCCTATCAACACAACTCTTCATTTCATAGTAAAGATGTGACGAGATAACCTTTAGAAATGACGCTTCGACTACAAATCTCTCATGTCACTCAGAAATAAAACACTCAGAGATTGGGCACTCAGTTTATATGTGAGGAAAATGATATAAACTATGAAAAATGCAAACGCCTCACATATAATTATCATGAAAAACATAATTTTTCAAAGAGTGAAATGAATATGATCTCATGGACAAGAAGATTGATTACTTTTGAGAATGTTGAATCAAACACTATAGTTCTTGCCTATTCAATCTCCACATCTGCTAAGCCAACTTTCACTTAAGATAAATTAGGTCTTTACTAGGTTGTAATGGGGCTTGGATTATGGCAAACAATAATGGACAAAAAGGATACAAGAATTTCCTGAGAATGGCTACACCCTTGAATAAACACATAGGGCATTGAAGAACAAATCAATGTTGTACACCATTAACTTTTTCTTCATTATTTTCTTCTTCAACCATTTTTTTTTTTACATGTTTTTAAAAAAAAAAAAATTTACATTCTTTTCCCCGTTTATACAATCAAACACTTTTACTTTGAGGGCACATGAAATATCTATTTTCAACTATTTCTATTTTCCCATTCCACAAATATATTTCACCGTATACATTCTTCAAAAATTGGGTAAGGATAAAATAATATAGGTATAACTCCTTGATTGGAGTAGGTAATGGGAATGGGGTTAACAAAGAAAATGCTATTTAAAGGCTCAAAGGGATGCAAATGGATATTTATTATTGGGTAGGCTAAAAGGCTAAGAAAAAATTGGTTTAAAGAAAGAAATGCCTATATCACTTCATAAGTTCTAGTTGGTACTAGGACATCTCAACTAAATAAAGCAAGAAGTTCTAGTGTGAAAATTCAATTTTTATGTCATTCTTAAAGCAATCAATAAGAAAGTCAAGAATAATGAGATCATCAACGAAATAATGACTCAAGAAAAATCAGAGTGCAATTAATAGCCCCCAAGAAATAAAGAATGACTCAAAACTCACAAGGGTTAAGTCTCCACTATTATTCTAAGGTTTTCTAATTCAATATCTTACTAATCAACTTCAAATCATGTTGACTTGGCTTATAGTGCACGAATAGTCGAGTTGAAAAGTTTCACGAAATACATCTAACATAAGGATAATATCAAATATCATGTTTTCTACTAATATAACTATGTGACACGTGTTAGTATGTGTTTTCTCAAAATTAAAGGCGACAAAAATATTCTCTAAAATTAAAAAGACTCAAGACATTTCTTTTTTATTTCTTTAGTTTTTTTTTTCTAAATTCACCAAGAGTTCAAATTTCGAATGCATTTTCATTAAGATTTTGCACAATTACCGTAATCATCTAAGTATTCAATGGAGATTGAGTAGAAGACAAAAAATGATTCGGTTTAATTGTAAAATACGTTTTAAGGTCAAAGATTTTTGAAAATTGCACAAAAGAAAATCTAATAAACCACCATCACCCCCAAACCTAAACCAAACATTGTCCTCAATGTATAAAATAATAATCATGACAAATGAAGGAAAAAGAAAATAGGAGGGTTATAGTGATATTACCATGGTGAAAATTTACCAATTTCAAATAGACAATGTCCTCACAGTCACCAAAATATAAAAAAATCATACCGACGGAAGAAACCAACACATGGGATGAGGGGGGGCTCCGAGTGACTCTAGCAGCAACACCTAAAATAACCTGAAACACTACAAGAAAAACATAAAAGTAAAAACCTAAACTATAAAATAAAATAAAAACCTAAACTAAAGATAGGGTGAAGAACATCAAATCAAGTAGACAGGGGCAACCAGAGAGATCTCCTCTGGCACCTCCATGGTACTTGAGTAACAACGAATATATGTTCATTAGGGAAGTCATCACGGATGGGTGGGCATTGACAGAGTCATTGAACTCCAGACGAGACAAATGATCCGCCACAACATTCTCGACCCCCTTCTTATCCTTTATACTTAGATCAAATTCCTGCAGAAGTAAAATCCACCTAATCAATCTTGCCATAACATCCTTTTTAGAAAGAAGGAACTTAAGAGCCGCATGGTCAGTAAAAACAGTGATAGGTGTACCAATCAAATAAGCACGAAATTTATCAAAAGCAAAAACTACGGCTAGCAATTCTTTTTCAGTAGTCGAATAATTCTTTTGAGCATCATTAAGTGTTCGACTAGCATAGTAAACAACAAAGGGCTTCCCTTCCCTTCGTTGTCCCAAGACCGCCCCCACAACATAGTTGCTTGCATCGCACATTATCTCAAATGGTAAATTCCAATCCGGTGGCTGCATGATGGGGGCAGAGGTGAGCCTATCAATGAGTGTTTGGAAGGCGTCCTCACACTCTTCTGTCCATTGGAACACGACGTCTTTGACCAGGAGGCTACTTAATGGTCTAGAGATGGCAGAGAAATTTTGTATGAACCTCTTATAAAAACCCACGTGCCCTAGAATTGATCTCACATCCTTGACACTTTTAGGTGTAGGTAATTTAGAAATCAATTCAATTTGAGCTTCATCAACCTCGATTCCTTTATCAGAAACTGTGTCCCAGAACTATTCCATAGGAAACCATGAAATGACATTTTTCCCAATTAAGCACCAGACCCTTCTCTTCACATCTACTTAAAACAACCTTCAAGTGAAGTAAACATGAATCAAAGGAATCACCAAAAACAGTCAAATCATCCATGAATACTTCCATATATTTTTCAACCATGTCACTAAAAATACTCATCATGCATCTCTGAAAAGTAGCCGGTGCATTACACAAACCAAATGGCATACGCCGAAAATCATAATTACCAAAAGGACATGTGAAAGTAGTCGTATCCTGATCCTCTAATGCAATCTCAATCTGATAATATCCTGAATACCCATCTAGAAAGAATGACCAGCTACTCGCTCTAAGATTTGGTCTATGAATGGAAGTGGGAAGTGATCCTTGCGAGTGGCAGAATTAAGTTTCCTATAGTCAATGCACATACGCCACCCTGTCACTACCTTAGTAGGAACAAGCACCCCCTCATCATTAGTCACCACTGTTATTCCAGATTTCTTGGGAACTACTTGAGTTGGACTAACCCACTTGCTATCAGAGCTGGGATAAATGATGTCTGCATCTAACAATTTTAAGACTTCCTTTTTCACCACCTCTTTCATAGTAGGGTTAAGTTGTCTTTGAGGGTCTCTACGGGGTTAGCTCATTCTTCTAAGTGAATCCTATGGGAACATATTAAGGGGCTAATACCTTTGATGTCAGCTATAGTCCAACTTAATGAAGATTTGTGCTCACGTAACATATTAATCAATGATTCTTCTTGTGAGCTATCAAGCACGAAAGAAATAATAACAGGAAAGGTATCACTTGGTCCGAGGAATGCATGTTTAAGTCTCTCAGACAGTGGAGCTAGGTCAACTTTCGGAGTTTCCACGGTGGATGGTTGTGGTTTCCGTCTTTCCTTTGACAACTCCTCAAAGCATGGTTGCCATTGTCGTCCTTTTTTATCCTTTAACCCTGAAACAACAGAAATATCAAAAGCATTGTCAGGATAAAGTGAACTCTCAGAATCAGAAATAGAAAGGAGGTACTCTAAGGTTTCAGAGTCTGCGCTCAGGAGCGCCTCCTATGGTATCAGTGTGTCTATCATGTAGGTATGATGACACTCATCATCATCACGTGGTTGTTTGCTAATATTGAATATGTTGACCTCCAAAGTCATGTTCCCAAAAGACAGCTTCATTAGACCGTTCCTGCAATTAATAAGAGTGTTAGCTATGGCAAGAAAATGTCTACCTAAAATAATCAGAACTGTAGACTCCATATTAACCGCAGAATGAGTATCTAAAATAAGAAAGTCGACGGGATAGTTAAACTTATCAATCTGCAGCAAGACATCCTCGACTATTCCTCTTGGCTTCTTAACCGATCTATCAGCCAATTGTAGTACCACGGATGTGGGTTTAATCTCTACTAGACCCAGTCGCAAGTAAATAGAATATGGCGTTAGATTTACACTTGCTCCTAAATCCAGCAAGGCTTGGCCGAACTCATGAGTCCCAATCTGGCAGGTGACTGTAGGACACCTTGGATCTTTGTACTTGGGTGGTGTCCTCTGCTCAATCACCGCACTTACCTGTTCTGTCAAGAAGGCAGTCTTCTTGACATGATGTTTCCTCTTGATAGTGCATAGATCCTCGATGACCCTCGCATAAGTTGGTACCTGTTTAATCACATGCAGCAAAGGTAAGTTAATTTTAACCTGTTTCAAGTGTTCTAGAATCTCACCATGCATTTCCGATTTCTTTCCAGTAGGTCGTAGTGTTTGAGAAAAAGGGACTGAAACTGGAATGTTCTTGTTGGGCTCATCCTCAAGGATGCTCTCCTTTGCACTTGGGGAGGTGCCTATAGTCGTGGACGAGCTTGATCCATCTAAAATCTTACCACTTCGAGTAGTGATGGCATTAACTTCTTTGACATTCTGAGAGTCTGAAGTAGAGGTTATGCCATAAGTTGGCCCTTCGGATTTGCTTGAGGCTATGACGAAAATTGGCCCCGCTCTTGTACTGTAAATGAATTTGTCAGCTTGGTTATCTTGTTTTTTATCTCCTTGTTCTCTTCTGCCAACTGTGTCAATGCAACCTCAAATTTTTGATTAGTTTTACCTTGTGCCTCTATAAATGCATGCAATGTGTCTGATAAGGAACTTCTGTTAGATTGTGCATTGTATGGAGGTATAGGGTATGACCTAGGTGGTTGTGCCTGTGTGTATGTTGGTCTACTTCAAACCTCCAACCTAAGTTAGGGTGATCTCTCCAGCCAGAATTGTAAGTGTAAGAGAATGGTGAGTAAGGCTTCTTGTACATCCCTAAGGCGTTACATTGTTCTTCATAAACCCCTCTCATCTCAGTCAAGGTCTTACAATCCTGTGCTAAGTGTTCAACTCCCCCGCATATAAAACAGGCGTCCTGTAGCTCAACTCTGGCAACAGTATGTGTGGGCCTACCATCTTTGGTCTTAAGTGCCTCTAACTCCCTAGTCACTCTATCCAATTGGGCACTAAGGTTGTCCTCTTCCCTATGTTGATAGAATCCAGTTAGGCGTGTTCTATCCGTACTCTCAGTAGCACTTGGACCAGTCCAAGTATGAGCCTTTTCAGCCAGGTCATTCAGGTACTCAATGGCCTCATCAGGGTCCTTATGCAAAAACTCCCCATTATACATCATCTCAACGAACTTACGCTCTCTATTGGTGTGGACATGTATTCAAGAGATCCTTGAACCTCTCCCATGCTTGATATAATGTCTCGCTATTCTTTTGGGTGAAGGTAGAAATCTGTCTTTTTAGACCGTTGGTTTTGTGGTGAGGGAAGTATTTATTAAAAAAATGCTTGGGTCATCTCCTCCCACGAACCTATAGACCTTGGTCGCAAAGAGTATAGCCAACTCTTCGCTTTTTCCTTAAGGAAAAAAGGAAAAAATCTTAGTCTAACCGAGTCTACAGCCTCAACTTTGTTGTGGAAAGTGGCCACAACTTCCTCGAATTCCCTAATGTGAACATAAGGATTCTCACTCTCTAGGCCATGAAAAGTGGGTAATAATTGTATCATACCCGGCTTAAAATCTAGCTTTGGTGTACTTGGTGCAAACATGATACATGATGGAGTAGCAGTGTGCGTGGGGTGGAAATAGTCCTTTAGCGACCGAACATGGTCATCTTCGTGATTATTCATGGTGTTAGAATTAGAAGTAGAACTTAATTTGGTCTCAATGTGAATTTATGGGTGTTCTAAATTTGGAACCCTAATTAGTCTCCCTAAGTGGTCTCTATTCCAACTGACACTCCCCCAATGTCTTTTTTTTTTGCAATTTTTTTTAGAAATAAAATAAAATAAAAATTAAACTAGACCTAAAACCTAAAAATAAAATAAAATAAAATAAAATAAAACAATGAGCAAGAAAGATAATACCCGAAACCTCCCTTGTAGAATGATGTTTGTCCCCGGCAACGGCGCCAAAATTTGATTACGCCTAAACAGTACACGCGGTCAGTTGCAGTAAAGATTGGGGTGTCGATCCCATGAGGAAAAACGATCTACAAAACAAGGTCAAGGAACAAAAACTACACGAAACTAAATGTAAGAAATTCTAACAAATTTAAAATAAGAAATTTAATTTAATTTAATAAAAAATCAAGTTTAGAGAAGTCACAAGGTTCTAAGAATCCCTCCTAGATTTCACATCCCAAACAACATAATCGGAAAAATAGTCTTTAATGCACTAATATATTCTAATGTAAATGGATTTTAGATTTCACTTTTTCTAGAAAGCACAAATGTTGGTCATATATGATATCCTAGACTTATGATATATCCGGAAACAATAACGTAATAAAAGACGATCATATATAACTAACCTACCGGAATTAATTGATCCTTAAACATTCCACACATATTAAAAACGTGACTAAGCTTATATGGAGAAGAAAAAGACAACCACCGGAATAATAATCTACGAAGAAGTTGATGAAATCTTTGTCACTAAATTAACGTAAACTCCTATATTAAATAAAAGTGAAAATCATAAACACCATTATTCATCATGAAAGCATAAAACGAATCAAATACAAATTAAGTGCGTTACATCTAAGAGTTCTTCTCTTCGTCTTGGTGGGGTTTAGTGACGCATTGTGAAAGAGATGACAGCGACCGCGATGCGCACCCTGCTGGACAACATCTTCACTACTAGATAGCGTCGAGCAGCAGTCATGCATTTTGGCTGCCTTCCTGCTGCTGTGTTGCGTCCTCTGTTCCTGGACAACACGTATCCTTGTTGTTCCTCTGCTGCGCTGCTACGTCGTGGCTCCTTTATTTCTGGTCCAGAGATAACCTCGTTTGATGTCCTTTTTTTCTCTTATATGTTATTGTTGCCTTTTGTGGTTAAAAGAAAACTCCTCTCCTCCCCAATTTGTTGTTCTTCAATTAGAAAACAAAACAGACTCTCCATTGATCCCAATTTGGAAACCAAAAACCTGCTCCTTTTTTTTTGTATCCTGTTGCTTTTGTGGTTAAAAGAAACAAGCTTCTGATTTGAAATCAAATACAAATTGCAAACAAAGGGTCCCACCCCTTGAAAGGTGGGTTTGGCTATTTTTATCCATATTCCTTCTTTGTTCTACTAAAATTCAAAACTAATTTCCTTTATTTTTTTTCTTTGGTTCTCTTAATCTTTGGCTTGAGTATCTCCCGCTCCACTTCGTCAATTTGTATATAAGTTTCCAAATCCGCCACGCTAACGCACTTTTATCATTTAAATTCCAAATCTTACAAAAATACAAAAATAAAATAATTAAACTAAAATACACTATTCGAAACACTAACAAATATAAATTAAGAGGTGTATTATGTAATAATTATGTGAACATCAGGGGTCATGGATTTGGATCCAACATAGTTGGACTATTTCTCTGGCTTGGCGCGGCCAAAGTTCGACCTGCCATTTTTGCGTTTCCGTTTGTTTATTTCTTCGTCTTCTCGCCTCTTTCCCTCATTTCTGTCTTTAAAAACGAAGGGTTTCTTCTCTATTTTAGTTTCCTTCTTTGTTGTTCTCATTTCCTCTAGGGTGATGTACCTCTAGGCGCTCTTCAAGAGTTCTGCCATATCCAGGAGGTTCCAAGGTGAGTAAGTCATAAAATATTCCCTCTCTTAGGTTTGCAGTAAAAGCCGTCACGGCGGTATCGTCGCTGCAACTGTCACGGTGGAGATCCTTCTCTAATTAGAAGTTGTGTTGTAGAGGGAAATTTCCCTGTTAGACTTATGCTCCTAGATACGTGGGAGAGATTTCTTAATTGGAGTGTTGTCCATAGATGGAAATTTCCAAGTACGACGTATACTCTGGTATTTGCTTCCTAGTTGGAAACAAGGTGTTTTTTACTTGCTTGTCCGAAGCTGATCCCCAATATACTTGCCTTAATAGGTCTTATGGGCATTGGGTCCACCTGGTGGACTGCGCAGTGCGAGCTTGAAACCACTTGGGGGATCAGTGTCAGGCTGACGCTTGGGCCTATTATTCCTTGATATCATCATGACACGTGTACGGTGCAGGAGAGAGGACGTTTTGGTGTATCATCACTGATGATACATCAAAATAGACCGATCATCACGGCCGTACATGTGTCATAGAGACCCATCACGAGAATACAACGTCCAATCTATTGAGACGACTCATAAAGCCCAGGAAGAATAAAACCAATTACAGAGGCCCAAACGAGGCCCACCAATGAGGAGACATAAACGAGTCCCAATTACAGACCCTAATGAATCAGAGCCCGAGTCTAGGCCCGACAAGAGTTCTCTCATAAAGATGAGAAACGTTGTACCAAAAATAAGCTATGGAGGGAGTTACGCCTCCACGAACGCTGTTATAAGAAACATCTCCTTCCGTTGCGCCTCACATGCTTAAGTCACATAGAGAGTTGATCGTGACCATGATAAAAGGTAAAGATAACATTCGACTCAGGTATGCAACTTTAACTGAGTTTTGTTCAGTAAGCATCGGAGTGCCTTCGGCCACCAAAAAGGTGGTCCTTGACAGTCTAACGATTGTTTTGCAGGTCAAACTCATAGGAGGACGATTTTTGGACGCATCAGTTTGGCGCCGTCCGTGGGGAACTATGAGTTTCCTTTCAAAAAAAAGATTCACAGTAACTAAGCTCACCCAACCCGATAGAAGAACAATGGAATACTCCACAAATCTTCAATCTGGCAATGAAAGATACGACATGCTTCCTGATGCGGATTTAACTAACCTAAATTAATAGGTTAATTTAACCCACTTGTAATAACCGCAAGTGCACGGTGCCTAACTGGTAGACAACGGCAACTACGGGTCGATCCCACGAAGAAGGTGGATGCAATTGAATTTTAGAATTTAATTAAACTAATTTATAGGAAATGGGGTTACAGCATTTTTAAATCTAAACTAAAAATAAATTAAAATAAGAAAAATAAAAGATAGATGAAATGAGATGGGTTTGGTGGGCTTGGACTCACCAATGAGTTAGCAAAATTATTTAATCTAAATTACTGAATTTACGAGAAGCTTTAGGGATGAAAATCCCTTGCTTACACCGAATATGTGATCGTTAAAATCCAATTTAAATTATATCATGTTCTTTTAAACCTTAACAAAGTATTTCAAGCAAATACGCTTTTACCAAGTATTAAGTGTCTTTTTAGGGCACACTTAATCAAAGTTTAAGCTTAATATTTTTAACACATGCTTTGAATATTGATAAAGGGTAATTCTAACTACCAAGCATATCAAGTTTAATTACTCGAACATGCAAGGTGAAAGCAATTTATCAAAAATTCAGAAATAAATTGCAATTATCAATTAAGTACACAATTCAGTAAAATGAATCAAATTAATTTATACAACCCATTTAGTTCGTCACAAACTCGATGTGGTGGCACTCAGCAGGTCAGCAAGTGGTCCGACACGAATCCCGAGACAAATGGTCCCAAAACGCTCTGTGGTGGTACAGAGCAGAACCGGGGGTGCAAATAGCCAAATAACTGAATTTGACCAATTCCCGCCTCTGCTACAGTACTGCTACAGTACTCTGCGCTGCTCCACCTTCTTCTCCAGCGCGACAGTGGCTGTTCGCGCGGCTTTCCTTCGCTCCTCGCGACCGTCCTCGACTCCAAACGATTCTAGAACCTGCGAAAGACGAACAAAGGTGAGGAAACAGTTATAAAACAGTAAAAAAGGAAAACGAGGACAGGAACTCCCTGTTTCTGGGTTACGAACGCTGTTTCGCGAGGTGGTGGCGGTGATGCTTGGTCTGGTCGTGACGGTGGTCGCGAGAGAGGGAGTCAGGAAGAAGCTCGAGACGAAGAGAGGCCGAGAAATGAGGGGAGACAGGGGTCTGCGACGAGGCGGAACAGAGTCGCGGTGCGACGAGGCGGAACAGAGTCGCGGTGCGACTCTGTTTCGCGGCGTGGTTGGTGGCTCTGTCGCGGCGATTCGTGCGGAGGTTGTGGTGGTGGGACTCGTGCGGAGGTGGTGGCGGTTGTGTGGACAGGGGAGAGGAGCAGAGACGGTGACGGAGTGAAAAGTTGACGTGAAACAGGGTTGTCACATCCCTGTTTCACGGTGGTGACGGTGGCGGGTGTGCTGTCTGGCAGTG
Organism: Berberis vulgaris; assembly: GCA_963556465.1. Lineage (NCBI taxonomy): Eukaryota > Viridiplantae > Streptophyta > Magnoliopsida > Ranunculales > Berberidaceae > Berberis > Berberis vulgaris. The sequence continues at coordinate 23,046,219 of OY747126.1, forward strand.
GAGGTGGTGCTAGGGTGATGGTGGTGGCGAGGTGGTGATTGCTGAGTGAGAGGTGATGGTGGATAGGTGGTGATGGTCACCTTGTGAGAATCACCTTTGAGAGAGGAGAGGTTTTGATTTTTTTTCTAATTCTCTTCTTTTCCCTTCTCTTCCTCCTCCCCTCTTCTCACCCCATTATCCTCTATTTATAGAAAATAGCCAAGATGAATAAGGATGAGATGAGGGGAAGATTCATCAATGAGGGTAGGATTGGGTTTGGTTTTAGGTTATGGATTAGATTATGGATGGGGTTTAGGTTATGAATTAGGTTTCGGGTTTAGGTTTGTGGGTTTTAGGTTAAGAGCTAGGTGTTGGGTTTAGGTTTGTGATTTGTTTTATACCACCATTGAAATTGCCTAATTGTCGTTTGTGACTGCTTAATATGGATTCATCGTTTAAGCTCAAATTCCTACAAAGACACGAAAACGAAATAATTACTATACAATATAATAATCAAAACACTAACATGTATAAATTAAGGGATATATTATGTAATAATTATGTGAATATCAAATACCCCCAAACCTATATTTTGCTAGTCCTCGAGCAAAACAATAAAAAGAAAATCCTAACTCACTTTCGCAGGAATCATCGGTTGCACTTACCTTAAACGTGCAACAAGGCTTTAAACCCCTAGATTACCTCTAGTGGACGAGTTATAGTCTCGTGAGAGTTTCCAGAAATGTTACCCACAAACATTACTGACTCAATCAAAACTTGGTCAAATAGTGTTCATTTTAAAACTTCAAGAAATGCAGGAAACCAATAGTGTCATTTTAGTGTATCAACAAATCTCCAAATAATTTAATATTCTCCAAAGGTTAGAAAAAATTCATAATCATCCTCAACTCAATGTGTGTGTGTGGATAGCACTGTCAACATAACTTTTCATTTCAGAGTAAAACAATGACTAAATCTCCTGTAGAAAGTTTGTTTTGACTTCAAACCTCTTATGTCACTCACAATAAAACACTCAGAGATTTGGTATTTCACTCAGTTTATATGTGAGGAAAAGAGTAAATGATGGAAAACAATCATCTCACATATAGTAATATGAAGAACGGACTTTTCAAGAATGGAATGAACATGATCTCATGGACAGGAATATCAATTACTTTTGGGAATGTTGAATCAAACACCATAGGTCTTGGTTATTAAATCTCCACATCTACGAAACCAACCTTTACCTAAGATCAACTAGGACTTTGTTGGGTTGTAATGGGGCTTGGTTAATAGTTAATAAGGAATGTCAAAGGATTTTAACAAAAATTTCTAGGAATGTATACACCCATTATACGAACAATTAGGGCTGTTAAGAATAAATCAATGTTGCGCACCATCAATTTTGTTCTTCATTCTCACATCTTTATCCTCATTCACATTATTCTTCTGCTTTCTTTTTTTTTTTTTTTTTTTTTCTTTCATAGAGGATTTATGAAATATCTCATATTTTGCTCTTTCATGCCCTTTTTACACCAAGTATATTCATCCGTACATATTCCCAAAACAAATTGGGTAAAGGTTAATGGGTTAACAAATAAAAGTTAATCTAAGGCTCAAAAGGCTACAAAAAAAGTTAATGTTATGGGTAAGTTAAAAGGCTAGTTAATGGTCCAAAAAAAAATGCCTAAATCATTTCCTAAGTTCGGGTCAGTATTATGACATCTCAATTGATAAGCCAAGAAGTTCTAGTGTAATAATTCAATTTTGATGTCATTCCCAAAGCAATTGATCAGAAAAATGAGAATAATGAGATCATCAACGAGATAATGTAGACTCAAGAAAAATCAGAGTTTATGTATAACCCTCAGAAAAATAGAAAGGCTCAAAGCTTTCAGGGTTAAGTCTCCACTATTATTCTAAGGTTTTCTAGTATATATTTCACTCATCAACTTCAAGTTATGCTAACATGGCTAATGGTGCAAAGATAATTGAGTTGAAAAATCTCATGAACTAAATCTAACTTAAGGATTATACTAAACTTTCAGTCTTTATCGATATACCAATATGTCAAGTTAGTTTGTATTTTCTTGAGTATAAAACATTTAAAATCCATTTTCATAATCGCAAAAGACCAAGTTTTCTTGACAGAAAAAGCAATTTTTTTTTTTTAAGATAAGAAAAGAAAATACTACAAAAAATTCACCGACTCATGAACCCTACCCCCAAACCTAATCCAAACATTGTCCTCAATGTTTAACACAATAATTCTTACAAATGAATGAAATAAGTACATGAGAGGAGGTTAGAACGGTATTACCGTGGTGAAGATTTTACCAATTTCCAAGAAGTCATCCATCAATGAGGCTCACAAACATAAGAATCATGGAGTTTTCATTAGAAATCGATAAAATGCAGACTCGACACTAACAAAGAAAACTAAAAAGAATGCTAGTTGTAAGTCAAAACTGTTACGGAGCTAACGAGTAAGAGTGAAACACAACTAAATAGGGTACTCGAAAATCAATCCAGACTAACAGCAGAGACACACAACTAAAGCTAGGCTGCCTCCTAGGAGCGCTTGGTTTAACGTCATCAGCCCGACAAATATTCTTCCTAAAAAATGGTGCATCGAAAAATAGAGAGGAAGAACGTGACAAACACTTAGTCCATGGTCGTATATCAACAACCTGAACAGTTGAGGATCAGTCCACCAAAATATAGCAATCACATGGGGCACCAAATACACTAGGACATCCCAAAAGTGACCTGTAGTCATACTCAACAGAGGATTTTTGCGTGTTCCAAAAAGGGAACATCCTATGTCTGGTTCCAAATCAGAAGATTGAATAAATTTCACAACAGGATGGTGAAAACTGAAATCCTCACTACAACACAAGGGATCGGTGAAAGTAGCCTTAGTAAAAGGGAATGTGATGCAAGTAGATGAGACAATGGATATATCAGGTGGTACAGGCTCATCACATGAATCATATAGAGATATTGGTCTAGACAACTCATCACCTGAAAATGCATACCTGAGGGTGTCAGGTAATTGTTTAAGGTCAAGCTCAGGTGGCTCAACTGATGGGACTAGTTTTGACTCACTGAGTGGAAGAGGCTTCACTTTAGACTTCCATTTATAACTAGGATCCACAATGGGGACTGAGTCAAGCAAATCATTGACTTCCCTAATGGAATCATCAACATCAAAGTCTAAACTAAATTGAGTCAAACAAGCCTCTAAACAGTCAAGGGGAGACTCTAAAGAATGTTCACAGTTTGATACGATGCATGAGTCACTAGGGAGGCATGAGTCAACATGGGAAGGAGATGTCTGTAGTGTCTCAGAATGGACAGGTTCATCAATAAATGAGTCACTAGGGAATTTTTCTGACTCTATCTCAGGAAGTGACTCAACTATCTGACTCACAGTCATCTCAAGTTTCCGGATAGCTTGAGAGTTTTGTTGAAAAATAGTTGTCAATTCTGTGATATCATGAGAATTGTGCACAAGTATTTCTCCTGTTCGCTCTATAAAAATTTTCATTATATCCTCTAACTCATTATCAGGAATGAAAGCTTGAGGAGTCTGAGGAGTGTCTAGAGGGCTTTCATGGTACTGACCATGAGCCCATGAGAAGTCAGGATGATAGGCTAGACCTGGGTTGTAATAATCTAAATATGGATCATAATCAGGTCGTCGCATATCATAAAATGAATTGACTTGCTCGGAAAAATAGGCTTGGTAATCCCTTGTGTTCATTTTTTTTTTAATTTTAATTTTAATTAAATTTTTTTTTTTTTTTTAATTACTAACTCTAAACAAAATATACACAGACTCACATGCAATCAGCAACCAATAAATGCACAAGAAACATGCCTCCCTAAGCAATCAACGTTTTTGAGATCAATTATCTTTTTATCTTTGGGGGACAATTATTTTTTATGTAATATTTATGACACAGCAATGGGTGCTACAAGTTGATCCTAAGAGTGTACACTTTACACCGCAAAGTTCAAAATCAGTAGCTAGAGTTTGTTTCAAAGAAACCGGATTATCGCACAAGAGAAGGAGGTCACAATGGTCCAATTAAGTACTTCCTTGTGCTACCGCTCTGTAAGCCAATAGATGTGAGAACGATGTGATGTTAAATGCACACTTGAGGCTTGTGTTCCTAACCAAAAACTGTTGGTTACACCAATTCTTCTTGTGGATCGTAGCTTACTTATGACTCGGCGTACCGGGTGAATTACCCTTGTGGCAGTGGCCTCTCGAAGTTCATTGAATGATTAAACCCATCGTCACTTTTAGCTTTGGTCAACACAAAAATTATTGGATTCACTTTGGTCTTGGTTGTCCTATGAACACCGTACCTAAAAAAATGCTCTATCTAACTTGCTAATTGATTTTAATTATGTTAGGATATTGGTTGCACACAGCTGGAGTGATGAGGTGGGGATATCAAGTCCCACCAGTTTCTATTTATAAGCTGGGTCTGCTTATTATGAATTACTAAAGTTTAGCATCCACAATTACAGAAATTAAACAACCAATCACACAATTTCAAACAATTACACCAAGCACCCTGGTCGCTAATACATTGCGTGTGATAGAAATACTTACAGTGTGCGTATTCCAATCTGCATAAAAAGTTAGCACAATTCAAAAAAAATTCGACTTCTTTTTATCCGTTTCAATCAATACACAAGCATATACAAATAAATTTACTGGTCTTGGTCTTAGAAGTCGGATTTCTAAATCATAAAAAATTATTGGGTAACAATTAAAATTGTTTCCCTATAATTTCTTTTGACTTAGAAAATTTTTTGTTTTTGGTTTTTTTTTTTTTTTTTTTTTGTGATTAAACAAAATGAAAACAGTAGAGTATAAAAATTATTACACCACACACTCGTAAAACGAGGTGAAAATAAAATTAAAACTCTCCTCACAAAATAAAAAATATTAAAAAAAACTTAAAATTTGCTTGATGTTTTGCAGGATCGTCCAATATCCTCGAGAAGCGTGTATTCTGCAAAATCAAACACAAAATGAGTGTAAAAAGAACTTAATAAAATAAAAATAAACTGAATTTTTTTTTTTTTTTTTTTTTGTTGTTTTTTTTTTGTTTTTTATAATTAGTGAAAATAAATCTTAAATTCAATTACAATGCAACCTTCCCCGGCAACGGCGCCAAAAACTTGATGCGGATTTAACTAACCTAAATTAATAGGTTAATTTAACCCACTTGTAATAACCGCAAGTGCACGGTGCCTAACTGGTAGACAACGGCAAGTACGGGTCGATCCCACGAAGAAGGTGGATGCAATTGAATTTTAGAATTTAATTAAACTAATTTATAGGAAATGGGGTTACAGCATTTTTAAATCTAAACTAAAAATAAATTAAAATAAGAAAAATAAAAGATAGATGAAATGAGATGGGTTTGGTGGGCTTGGACTCACCAATGAGTTAGCAAAATTATTTAATCTAAATTACTGAATTTACGAGAAGCTTTAGGGATGAAAATCCCTTGCTTACACCGAATATGTGATCGTTAAAATCCAATTTAAATTATATCATGTTCTTTTAAACCTTAACAAAGTATTTCAAGCAAATACGCTTTTACCAAGTATTAAGTGTCTTTTTAGGGCACACTTAATCAAAGTTTAAGCTTAATATTTTTAACACATGCTTTGAATATTGATAAAGGGTAATTCTAACTACCAAGCATATCAAGTTTAATTACTCGAACATGCAAGGTGAAAGCAATTTATCAAAAATTCAGAAATAAATTGCAATTATCAATTAAGTACACAATTCAGTAAAATGAATCAAATTAATTTATACAACCCATTTAGTTCGTCACAAACTCGATGTGGTGGCACTCAGCAGGTCAGCAAGTGGTCCGACACGAATCCCGAGACAAATGGTCCCAAAACGCTCTGTGGTGGTACAGAGCAGAATCGGGGGTGCAAATAGCCAAATAACTGAATTTGACCAATTCCCGCCTCTGCTACAGTACTGCTACAGTACTCTGCGCTGCTCCACCTTCTTCTCCAGCGCGACAGTGGCTGTTCGCGCGGCTTTCCTTCGCTCCTCGCGACCGTCCTCGACTCCAAACGATTCTAGAACCTGCGAAAGACGAACAAAGGTGAGGAAACAGTTATAAAACAGTAAAAAAGGAAAACGAGGACAGGAACTCCCTGTTTCTGGGTTACGAACGCTGTTTCGCGAGGTGGTGGCGGTGATGCTTGGTCTGGTCGTGACGGTGGTCGCGAGAGAGGGAGTCAGGAAGAAGCTCGAGACGAAGAGAGGCCGAGAAATGAGGGGAGACAGGGGTCTGCGACGAGGCGGAACAGAGTCGCGGTGCGACTCTGTTTCGCGGCGTGGTTGGTGGCTCTGTCGCGGCGATTCGTGCGGAGGTTGTGGTGGTGGGACTCGTGCGGAGGTGGTGGCGGTTGTGTGGACAGGGGAGAGGAGCAGAGACGGTGACGGAGTGAAAAGTTGACGTGAAACAGGGTTGTCACATCCCTGTTTCACGGTGGTGACGGTGGCGGGTGTGCTGTCTGGCAGTGGAGGTGGTGCTAGGGTGATGGTGGTGGCGAGGTGGTGATTGCTGAGTGAGAGGTGATGGTGGATAGGTGGTGATGGTCACCTTGTGAGAATCACCTTTGAGAGAGGAGAGGTTTTGATTTTTTTTCTAATTCTCTTCTTTTCCCTTCTCTTCCTCCTCCCCTCTTCTCACCCCATTATCCTCTATTTATAGAAAATAGCCAAGATGAATAAGGATGAGATGAGGGGAAGATTCATCAATGAGGGTAGGATTGGGTTTGGTTTTAGGTTATGGATTAGATTATGGATGGGGTTTAGGTTATGAATTAGGTTTCGGGTTTAGGTTTGTGGGTTTTAGGTTAAGAGCTAGGTGTTGGGTTTAGGTTTGTGATTTGTTTTATACCACCATTGAAATTGCCTAATTGTCGTTTGTGACTGCTTAATATGGATTCATCGTTTAAGCTCAAATTCCTACAAAGACACGAAAACGAAATAATTACTATACAATATAATAATCAAAACACTAACATGTATAAATTAAAGGATATATTATGTAATAATTATGTGAATATCACTTCCCTATATTGACCAAACGACAACCGAAAAACAACCGTACCTGCTGGAAAAGAGCTCCAATAGGTAACGGTTCAGACTTCTCTGACATCTTAGGGAATCTCTTCTGATCCCCGAGTAGAGATGCTTATGGCCCAGATGAACCACTTAATCGAAATGGTAAACAAAATAATCTGAGACCTGAAGGGCAGCAACTTTCGAGATGAAATCACCCAGCTTAAGAGACAGACTAACAATAATTCTAGGTGTAATCAAGGGAATTCTGAAAATCTACAACTGAAAAGGCCCAATTATGAAAGATCATTATCGACTCTAATAGCGAGTTGGAGTGAGATTTTTAAAGCTATGGCAGGAAGGGAATTAGATGTCAATTGGGCATAAAAAATGAAAGGAGATCCGGAGAAGCAGAGCAAGAATAGACATTGCCTCTTCCACAATGGTTACGGTCACGATACCGACGATTGTCGCAATCTAAAGGATGAGATTGAACACCATATCAGAGAAGAACGACTCAAAGAATTGGTTGAACTCAAGGGCGAAACAATCATCTCAAAGGAGCGAGTAAAGGAAACAATCTATGTCTTGCATGATGCAGATGGGGAAATGAGCAATCCAATCGATCCCCAAAGCGTATAGTCTGAGACTTACGTACAAAGATCAGATACCAAGAACCATCCTCACAGCATGCAAAAACAATGCAAAAGACTCTAACCTTCTCAAACGAAGATGTTGATGGGGTTAATTTCCCACACAATGATGCTTTAGTGATATCGGTCATGATATCTAAATGGGAAATCAAAAGAATATTGGTTGACACTGGCATTTCGACCAACCTCTTATACCTGACAGCTTTCCAAATATGCGATTCACCAATGAAATGCTCTCACCTAGCGATCAATCTATGGTAGGATTTAGTGATGAACAATGTCACCTACTGGGAATGATTCAACTACCGATTGAAACGGGAGAGCTGGGAAAACAACGAGTATTATTGACGAACTTACTCATCGTCGACTCTCCTACTGCGTACAACATGCTACTCAAGAGACTATGGATACACAAGATGGGTGTAGTCTCCTCCATTATGTACCAATACTTGAAGTACCATACCGACAGGTATCAGAAGGATCAAAGGATATCAACTAGCGGCCCGGGAGTGTCATTTTGCAGCAATAAAGACTCCCCATAAATGGCAATTGCTACAACAACTGGAAGAGCCTTTACAACAGCTTGATGAAAAGAGTTCGGACTCTCCGGACGACAATACTGCTCCAACCAGTCTGCGAGATTAACCTAACATTGGACAATCAAAAGAAGAAATGGTCGAGGTCTACTTAGACAATGAAGCAGAAAAGGCAGTCCGAATTGGCACAAAGATTCACCCTAAACTCGCTAAGGAACTGATCCAGCTGCTGAAAGATAACCAAGATATTTTTGCATGGACGATGAATGACATGGTGGGGATATACCCATCCATCATCTCCTAGAAATTGCAAGTGAATCCAGGTAAGAAACTAGTTTGGCAAAAAAAAAGACCGGTGGAGTCGGAGCGTAATCAGGTGATAAACGAAGAATTGCACTGACTAAGCGCATGAATGATAAGAAAAGCTCACTACCCAGATTGGTTGGCGAACACGGTACTAGTAAAAAAGAACAACGAAAATTGGAGGGTGGGCATGGACTACACCGACCTAAATAAAGTATGCCCCAGAGACAATTTTTCACTTCCACGAATAGATCAAATAGTGGATGCAACTACCAGACACGAAATGTTGAGTTTCATGGATGCGTATTTCGAGTATAATTAGATACAAATGTACCCATTGACCAAGAAATAACCTTTTTCATAAGGAAAAGGGTACATACTTTTATCAAGTAACGCCATTCGGATTCAAGAACGCAGGAACAACATTTCAACTGCTAGTGAACAAGATATTTAAAGAACATATTGACAAAACAATGGAGGTGTACATCGACGATATGCTTGTTTAAAGCTCACGCAGAACGGACCACATTGAGGATCTTGGACAAGTTTTCTCCCAGCTACGAAAGTACAAGATGAAGTAGAACCCGGAGAAATGCACCTTTGGAGTGGAGTCAGGGAAGTTCCTTGGGTACATGGTCAACCAATGAGGAATTGAAGCCGATCAAAAGCAGATACAAGCGCTTCTTAACGTGAAGTCGTCGACAAACATAAAAGGTGTTCAAAGTCTTAACGGGAGGATAACAACTTTGAACAAATTTATCTCCAGATCATCAGAAGAGTGTCTGCTTTTCTTCATGATCTTGAAGGGGAACAAGACATTCGAGTGGAATGATGAATGCGAGAGAGTCTTTCAAAGCCTTAAGACATACATGGGAAGCACAAAGCCACTAATAAAACCGAACATAGGAGAAGCATTGTATCTGTATCTATCTGTGTCAAACCACGCGATGAGTTCGACACTGATACAAGAAGAAAAAGGCGTACAAAAACCAGTGTACTACATCAGTAAAACACTCGTAGATGCATAAATCAACTATCTGGCCCTAGAAAAATTGGCGCTCGCTCTAATCGTGTCATCAAGAAAATTGCGACCATACTTCCAAGCACACCCAATCACGGTTATGACCGAACAATTGCTTCAGTCGGTGTTACACAAACCGAATCTGTCGGAAAGAATGGTAAAGTGGGTAATAAAGCTCGGACATTTTGACATCAGCTATGCCCCCAAAACCGCTATCAAAGCTCAGGCATTAGCGGATTTGATCGTTGAGTTCACAGGAAGCAAAAACCAACATGAGGATAAGGAAAGCAAAACAGAATAACCCGAACCAATCTTTGAAGGATGGAGCTGGACTAGTCTTGTATAACTCGAAAGGCATCGCATTAGGGAAGATGATAAAATTCAGTTTTAGAGCTTCCAATAATGAAGCCGAATACGAAGCTGTGATAGCAGGGCTACAGTTAGCAAAACACTTGGGAATAAAAGACATTAGTGTCTATACCGATTCCAAGCTGGTGATCAATCAACTAAACGGCGAATTCCAAGTCAAAAATACTCGAATGAAAGCTTACCACTAGAAAAACCATAGAGCTAATAGAAGGCTTTGAAAATTCTACCATTCAACGATGCACATGAGCAGTGAACAAAAGAGCCGACAAACTAGCAAAGGAAGCTTCGACAACAAAGGATATGACAACCCACTCGTCATAACACAAATAAGCTCCATACTCGAAAATCTATCGGAAGAAACATGGGCCGTAAACCGAAAAACCAACTGGAGAACTCAAATCCTGGTGTATATATTAAATGGAGAACTCCCAATAGATAATATGGAAGCTAGAAAACTACGAAATTGGGTAGCAAGATACACAATGATCAATGACAAACTGTATAGAAGACTTGCCACTGGCCCATTACTGAGGTGCCATGCAGCAGGAGACGCCGAATACATCCTGCAGGAAATACACCACGACAGATGCGAAAATCATCCAGGGGAGAACACTGGCCCACAAAGGTATCACATTAAGTTATTATTGGCCAACAATGCAAGCGGATGCTCAAAATCTAGTTCGCGGATAAGATAAATGCCAAAAATTCGCCCCATACACTAGGAAACAATCTGATCCCAATGAGCAACCCCTGGCCACTCGCACAATGGGGAATGGACATCGTAAGACCACTCCCATCATTTGATAAGAAGAAGTTTCTCCTCGTCGCAGTAGAATACTTCACCAAATGGGTAGTAGTAGAGCCACTCACAAAGATCGTGGAAGCACAATCGAGAAATTTCTTTGGAGAGACATCATATGCAGATTCAGGATCCCAAGAGCAATCGTTATGGACAATGGGAGGCAATTTGAAGGTAAGAAGGTTAGGGAGTTATGTGATAATTTGAATATCCAGCAACATTTTCCGCGCCAGCTCATCCACAAGCAAACGAACAAGCCGAGGTCACTAACATGACAATCTTGGAAGCGTTCAAAAGAAGACTCGAGGCAGCAAAAGGGCTATGGACATCCGAGTTACCTGGTGTCATTTGGCGTACAGAACAACAACACGAACTCCAACCTTTCACCCTTGCGTACAGATCAGAAGCAATGATACCCGTGGAGATCGGAATGTCAACATTTCGAACTAAAGAATTTCAAGCTGAGGACAACGTTGAAACATTAAGAGTCGGGCTGGATTTCCTCGAAGAAAAGTGAGAAGCAGCCTCCATTAAAACAACAGCCTACTAACAGCATAACAGGGTATTACCACAAAAAGATGTGAATCCGGACTTTTAACGTTGGAGACTAGGTATTACAAAAAGTTCTTCTCAACATAAAAGAATCGGGCACGGGCAAGCTGAACCTGAACTAGGAAGGATCGTACCGAGTAATAAAAATCAACAGACCAATAACATACTAGTTAGAAAACAAAGAGGGCAAAATGATATCTCGGCCATGAAATGTAGAACACTTGAAAAGATATTATCAATAAAGTCTTTTGCTCTCAATTTCAAAACCACAAGAATTTAATCGAGACAAAAAAAAGTCGGATTAAAAAACCAACTCGAGAAAATACTCAGCACTACTAGAGTATCGACCAAAAACAAATATATCTACTGGACGAATGAGTCAAACATAAAACAATAACTCTAGCCTGATCAACCACGAAGTAATAAAGTACCAGGACATAAGAGCAGAACATTTACGTCGACTGTAATGTGCGACATCGTAATCCAAATATGAAATAGGATTTTGTAAACTAGAGCTTCTATACGACTAGAACGTCAAGCATCGAAGCCATTCATAAAAATCTGGATGAAAAAGTCAGAAAGATCCCTGAAATGTCATAAATAAAAGCTAACAAGCTAGACATACGTAACACAAAAATGCGATTTTTTTTCCATTTATCTTCTAAAAAAGGAGATTGCATAAAAAAAGAAGCAAACAACAGCTAAAAAAGAGAATCATCGTCGTGGGCAATATTTCCAGGCAGCATAGGATCAGAAGGCTCCTTGCATCCGGATCACCCAATGAATTCGGAACAACGTCCTCAACATCGTCAAATTCCTGCTCAACAAAGCAACGGTATGGGGTCACGTCCAAACCTTGCATCTCAAGGAAATCCAGGAAATCGTGGAGACCCTCGACCACTCTCTTCCCATCTGCGACCTCTGCCGCCTTCAACTTCTCAGTAACAGTTGACAGCTCAGCTCAGGTTGACGCTAACTCTCTGTCAACACCCGCAAGTTTAGCAGAGACTATTGATTTGGTATCTACATACTCAAAATTCAGCTAAACGATACGAATAGTAGAAACCTTGAGCTTGGTAGAACATTCCTCAACAGAATGAACAACCTCGTCACGTTCAGCCTTTCGGTCGAACAACTCCTTCTCAGCAACATCCAGACAGGATCACAACTTGCCCAATTCCACCTCGGATGTCTCGAGGTCAGAAGCAAATGTATCACACGTAGCCTCAAGTTCCCTTAATGACACCCGTGCAAAATCCGCAGCCCTTTCATGCTTTATGCACTGCGCCTTCAACAAATCCAATCGACATAGAACATGATAAAAGGACTAGAATGTGTTATGATAATTTTCGCTCGATGTGCGCAGCCTGGTCATGAAACTCCTTACAATCTGACCCCATCACGATCGCATTAGTAAGATGCGTCATCTCTTCCATAAAATGCTGGAGGCCATTGTCAATATGACGACGTGGTTGTCGCACGAGCACAAGATCCCTATTAGCAAATCGCTCGTGACAGTCGCCAATGAGGTTGCGAGCGTTGTCCTACACATCAGCCTCGGAAGGCCAAAAGGTCTCCCCGAGGACAGTAGGAGCAGAACGAGATGCGGAAGGAGTAGCAGGTGATCCTGAGGTCCTAGCCATGACAAAAGAGATAATGAACTTAAAATCTCAAGCTCGAACAACTACTCGATCCTCCACTGACATATCATACTCGAAGTCATCCAAGTTTTGGGTACTCCCCGGATTCTTCGACTGCCAAATACCAAGCTGGGGCATTTTATTCTTGACGATGCGTGAATCATCAATAGATAGGCCGGTAGAGGCGGGAAAACCGTAAGAGACAACAAAATTTTTCTCACAATTGTCTAAAGGGAGAAAGACTTCTTTCTTACTCCTTTCGAGAACTTGGTTCACCACATCGTCCTCTGGAACAAAAGAATCATCCTCTGAACCATGACTTCCCTTCTAGAGAGAAGTAAGGCGAGGGGGAGCCCTAGCAGTGTCAAGAACAGAGGAAGCAAGTTTTTCCTCTTCGACACACATCCAGAACTGACGGCCAACATCTTGGAAGGGCTAGCAGACCTAGAAACTTTCCGTTTCCCCACAATCGAACTAGCACCCCCAAGACCTCGGGTAATGACCGAAGCAGCATGACCTACGCGCTCATTAGCAAAACCCTATTGATGGCCGACGTTTGCATCACCAACACGCTTGACAGTTACTTCCGAAGCGCGACTCGTTTCACCTGATAAATATAAGTTACTATGGATAATGGCATCCATAGTGAGAAAATCTTCCACCGAGAGTCGGGGAAGATCGCAAAAGTGACTACAAAACTCCTGCTCTTCTAAAGACAACGACAACTAGATTTTCTTAGGCTCCCAGAATGATCGCATAATCTGATATCCGCGAAGCCTGAAGTGATTGGAAGAAAGGGATGCGTAGAACCAAGACCTCGACCAGCCCCCATACTCCTCTCACAGGTCCTTGAGGAAAACACAGGGCAATAGGATGTGATTAGGGTTCACGACAAACCCCACCAAAAAGTACAGAACCCGGGCATTCATTGGGATTCGAACCGAGACAACCCTTGCTAAGGTCGAGATCATCACTTTCCAACCATTAGGGATGAGTTGGGTCAAAACGATACCAACTAGATTCAAATATTCTCAGATGATTGTAGGAGCTGAAAGCCTGAGACCAGAGTGGAACATACAAGGGTACAAAGCAATGTTCCCATGTTTTGGACGACAGGGCTGTCGCCTTCCATGGGAAGGATGATCTTCAGATCAGCCGACAAAGAATACTCGTGACAAATATTGTCCGGAGTTCCGTGCGTTGCCCGCTTAGACACATCAATCACCTATACTTACTCTGTGGAGGTTGACCATGGCAAGTCTGCCCTTAGAAGTGTTAGTAGACTTGCCATCCTGCACGAAACGGTTAGAAGAAGAACAAATAGATCTGATACCACAATTAATTAGAATTCATCCAACCATGAATTAGAATTCTATCTTAAACTAATTATTGATCTCCTATGAATTTATCACCTAAGAATATACCACACTCGCACCACCTCCGTGTTGAACATACATGTTCGTATGCCTCTCTCATATAAGGGAGAACTTTTTCGTCATCCATGCCTAAGTGAGAACATTATATTGGGCATGCATCACCGGATATCCCTAATTATATGAATACAATAAAAGCCACTCTTGGGCTAACAATGGCCCATAAATCACATCACATTTTTTACGGATAAATAACCAAGCCTTATTTTAGGCTTTTCAAAACCACCCCTTTCCGCAAGACCAACCCGAAGGTTACTTAGTTTCTCTATAAGAAGGGGTGCCCCACATCCGTAAACTCAACCCGAAGGTACTTAGTTTCTCTATAGGAGAGAAGATCATAACAATAGGAGGTGTGATATTTCTAAGTGACACGATTCCAAGTGATGAACTCATGATTATCCATATCACTTATTGTGATATCTCATAATCTATGTGTATTAACATTTTGTCAATCAAAAACAAGTTCACCCATTCTCATAGGAAACACAACAATGTTCATGTACACATCAAATTTTTATCCGTATCCAGTTAACGGTTTTTTGGAAGGCAAGCATGGTTTTTATAGGATCTCAAAACCCATTAAAGACCAGAACTGGTCAACACACCATAAACTGATAAAGATGTCGCAAGCTGGGTTCGAATCCATGACCAAGTGGTACCATCCGTCAAGCTCCAACCGTTGAGCTGTCATCTAGTTAACTTACTACGAAGTAATTACCAAACAATTTAACAAAAACTAAACTCAGTGTGTCACTATAATGCAATCTTGTAAACATGTACTTAACTATGTCATGATAGGATCTTTTGCATACATCATGGTCATAGTTCATAAATTATATAGACATGTCACTCCATATAATAAATATATTTATATTATAACTATAATTCTAGCGTAATCACTGACATAAAAGAAACTAAAAACAATTCAAGTTAACACCATGCTATATGCCACCCATGGAAAACATTCTGACACATGATTTTCAACTTACATACTGAGTACCGGCATACATATTTGATTCTTGTGAATTAGTTAATACCTTACTATAATTATATTGATTGATTATTAAGATATAAAGGATGAACATGATATGTAGGTGAAAATCTATTGAAAACATGTGTATTAAATCTCTATATTATATTCTCTACCTTTTTATATTTTTACTCTTTGAATACAAGAGATTGTAAGATCTAAAAACTTGAAAAGTATCCATTGATTAGATGTATCCAACCACCTTTTATTTATT
The DNA here is from genome assembly GCA_963556465.1 of Berberis vulgaris. Lineage (NCBI taxonomy): Eukaryota > Viridiplantae > Streptophyta > Magnoliopsida > Ranunculales > Berberidaceae > Berberis > Berberis vulgaris. The sequence goes on from OY747126.1 coordinate 23,061,871, forward strand.
GATTTCATTGTCAATTTAATATTACATAATTCTTAAAGGGGACATGTTAAAGTTAAGACAACCCAATTTCAAAGGTATTAGATTTGTCATACCTCAATCCCGTACGCACATGGTCCATTCACACCATTTCTCACTTCTTTCACAAAACATGAAAAACTTAAACAGTTAAACATTCTTATAAAGGGACTAATGTAGGAGGATTACCACTAGATAATAACTTCTTCCTCTTTTTTTTTTTTCTTCTTCTAACCTTGTTCCTTTTTTTTTCTTTTTTTACAAACTTTTTATGGCTATATAGTGAATCAACACCTAATTTAAACCTAAACCCTATTAGATTAGGGTTTTAAACAAAATTAGATTGGCACCCCTATTTTTTATTTATTCATTTATTTTATAACCTAATCACAAAATAAATAATACTATAACACATTATAAATGTCATATTATGAGGTCGTTACATTATACACATCTCAAAAAGAATCTCATCTCGGGTTTAATTAGATGAACAACTCTGAATGCATCGTTTCACCTTGTCTTCTAACTCCCAAGTTACATCATTCTCCTTCTCACTCTATTAAACATTAACCAAGTTCACTGTCTTTCTATGAAGTTGTTTCAAATCACAATACACAATCTTGATTGGTCGTAGTACTTGGGTAAAATCATCATTTATCTTAATTTTTGTGGGTTGGACAATCTGAGTAGATCCTTCACACTTCCTCAACATGAAAATGTGAAACACATCATGAACGACTGATAAATTCGGTGGCAATGCGAGTCGATAGGCTATATTCCCTACTCGAGCAATGATCTCAAACAGTCTCACAAATCTAAGACTCAACTTCCCTTTCCTACCAAACCTCAATACACCATGCATAGGTGAAACCTTGAGAAAAACAATGTCACCAACTTGAAATTCCACACCCTTATGCTTTCGTCATCATAATTTTTTTGTCGGCTTTGAGAAATTTTAATCCGCTCTCTAATAACCTATACCTATGTCTCATGGACAACCTCTGGTCAAAGCAAAACCGTGTAACCAACCTCCGCCCAACAGGATGGTGAACGACAATGCCTTCCATATAAAGCCTCGAATGGGGTCATACCAATACTGGAATGATAACTATTATTATAAGCAAATTCTATGAAGGGTACATAATCCTCCCAACTACCACCAAAATTGAGCACACGTGCCCAAAACATGTCTTCTAGAACCTGATTCACCCGCTCAATCTAACAATAAGTCTGAGAATGATAAGCAATACTCATATCTAGCTTCGTTCCCATAGCTCATTGAAAACTCTCCCAAAACTCATGCAAACAGTGGATCTCTGTCTGACACAATGGACAATGGTACCCCGTGAAGCCTAACTACCTAATGGATGTATTGTCTGGCTAATTGATCGGTGGTACGATGTACACCAACAAGAACAAAATGTGCGGGCTTGGATCTCCATAGTAAGACGCGTTTAAATCCGTGTGGGAGGGCTCAAAAGTCGGCAGACTACCATGTGTAGGCGAGCTCAGAGCCTGACAGGCTACCTAGGTGTTATAGTCTCACATCACCTGGGTAAGGGAAGGAGATGTGTTATATATGTGCGAGATTGAATCCTCTTGGTACAACGCATTTTAAATCCATGCGAGTGATTAGGCCCAAAACGAATATTGTACTATGTGAATCGGATCATTACATATGTTGCATAAAGAACATCACGTAGAATCAGGGTGTGTCATCCACAAAGCTTTAGCTTACAAGAGCGAATTCCCTTCATTTCGATTTATAAATTGTTTCCTACATAAATCCATCTTGATCCTGCGAGATACGGTGGATGTCACCAGAGACTTTTTCGTCTCTAGCTATGTGGTCTGTTGCCTCTGAGTCTACAATCCACAAAGAATGAGATTCTGTCAACATCACATCACTAGAAACGAAAGTGTAATAAGTATAGTAAGGCGATACCTTGTTTGGTTCATGGGCTTTGTTTTTTCCCACGGGCCTGCTCAATTCAATCACGAGCAAAATGTCCCATTATGCCACAATTGTAGTACTTAACCTTTCTCATGTCTTTCTTTCTGCGCTTACCAGAAAGCTTCCTTTCTTAAACTTTTGGTTGCTTTCTTTATTTTTCTTGAAAAATTTCTTATCTCTTCCTTTCTTACTACAAGAAGGCTTATGGGAATCTGATCAGCCATATAAATTTGCTATGAATGTTTACCAACCTCCAGACGCTCAGCTTCCAATTCTATATGATGAGAAAGCTTTTGATACTCTCAATGTGTGTCATGTTCACCTTTATGTGTTCCCAATTTTGAAGAAGAGAACGTGTGACAGCTTGAAGTTCTAGTTCATCTGTTAATGCATGACCAACACTCTTAAGCTCTCTAATCATGTTTGATATTTCTCTTGGATGTTGCCTCATTGTATGATGTTGGCGCTTCAGGTAAGTGTCAAACTTAATTAATAGTGAGCTGTCTTAGTCTAGTTGTTGAAGTCGTAACAAAAATTTCCTTTAAAGAAACCCACATATCTTGAGCTGTTTCAAATCTTTCAAACTCACACATTAAGTCATCTTACATCGAACTCAGGAAGGTTATGCAAGCAATGCTACTTTTTTCTTTTCCAAGTTTGAAATGTCTCAAGATCCCTTATATGTTGGGCTGAAGTACTTGCAAATTTTCGATTTTGTTATGTGTCAATTTTTCATAAATTTATTTGGAACTTGCTGCAAATTATTGTATGTTTCGAATGTTGAGATGTGCTAGTTGAGTTAACTGTGCTATAACTGTCTGTGTTAGAAATGGCTTATGCATCTAATAAGAATATCGTAGTTGAACTAAATGAAGGGGAAAACTAAATGATGATGACCTTGGCATATGGCATTGTAAATTCAATATGTCCTAGAAGAACAGTATGTTCTTCAAACGCTCGTGCAAAAAGAACTCCCACTCAATACAGGATTTAGTGAAAAATGATAAAATTTCTAATATATAACAAAACATCCAAGTCATTACAAATATTGAAAACTATATGAAAATTTTAATTAATGATCACTTTTAGTCATTATGCACATAATGGGAATCAACGAATGCCTTCGCTTCATGTTTAAAAGCTTCATCCCTTTTGGGTTCATAAACTTCATATGGTATTCGACTGGTACCTTTTGATTCTTTTCATCTGGCAGCAAAATCCAAATGTCTTGCGCTCTTCAAGCTTGTGCTTATGGAAAATATAGTTTTTCTCCTCATTCCAATGCGAACAATGTTGTATTTAAACTAAAAAACTTAAGACTCTAGTTGATTCAATGGAAACAAGAAGAATAGAAACATACCTGATCGATCCATAGCAATTTCCCCGTTGATTGTGATGAGTTTGGATTGTTTGGATCTTCCGATTGATTCAAGCGTTTCCCTTAGTTCTCTGTTGAGAGGATACAGAAGACAATGCCAAAGTTTTTTCTATCTCAACGCATACGCTCAATCGGGGACCCATCCTATTTATAATGCCCATAAGTCATGACCCTTCAACTTACGGGCTGTGAATTTCCAATTCTGCCCCTCATTGAATTAAAAATTACATCCTTATTTACACCATGTTATTTATTAATACCTTATAGTTTAATACCCCTATTAGATCACATATTTAAATGGACTACACTTTAAGATAGCAATACACGTTATATTACATATGTGTGCCCACATTATTGGATTTGTCCAACAATCTCCCACTTGGGCCACATATGTTACCTTTAATGTGTATAACTTTATGAGCTCAAAACTTGCTATATCAAGTAAAGGTATTCTGAAACAATCTTGTCCATTGACTATACTGATATAGGATTAAAGCGATTTGCGTCACATGTAGCGTAACGAAATCCATCAATAGTCACATATACCAATATAATCAAATAACATAGATCAAACATGGATGTAGAGCATGGAAATTACATGTGATGTGATCCAAACATGTCTATTTCCAACCGGTCCAACTTTAATCTTTAATGAGATCAAACATATAATAAACAGACAATTGACTGAAGACTTTATTTCTGCAGAAAATACTAAATTACACCAATGTGTCCAAAAATCTAGCATAGAACAACAAAACTCCCACTAAACCATGATATCCTCATGTGACATAACACCCATATGAGCGGTGTGCTCATGAAAGACCTTGGGTGGTAATCCCTTAGTAAGCGGATCCGCAATCATGGAGTGTGTCCCAATATGCTCTATGAAAATTTGTTTATTCTCTACTCTCTCCTTCACAACCAGGAACTTTATGTCAATATGATTTGACCTAGACGAGCTCCTGTTGTTGTTGGCATATAAAACTGCTGACTTATTGTCACAATATAACTTTAGTGGTCTTTCTATGTCATTCAAAATGCGCAGCCCAGTGACAAAATAACGCAGCCATAATCCGTGGTTGGAGGCCTCAAAACACGCCACATATTATGCTTCCATGGTGGAAGAAGCTATGAGTGTTTGTTTAGCACTTCTCCAAGAAATAGCTCCTCCAGCTAACAGATAAATGTAGCATGATGTAGATTTTCTACTATCTTGGCATCTAGCAAAATTAGAATCAACATACCCTATGATCTCCAACTGATCTGATCGCTTGTATGTGAGCATGTAATCCTTAGTTCTCTGTAAATATCTCATAACCCGTTTAGCTGTTTTCCAGTGACTCATCCCAGGGTTATCCAAATATCTGCCAAGCATTCCAACAATGAATGCTATGTCTGGACGTGTACATACCTGAGCATACATAAGACTCCCAACAGCAGATGCATAGGGGATCTTTTGCATCTCTACAACTTCAAGTTTATTCCTAGGACACTGTTTAAGACTGAATTTGTCTCCTTTAGATATAGGGGTATCTCCTGGTTTACAATCTTGCATGCCAAACCTTTTAAGCACTTTTTCTATATAGCCCTTTTGTGATAATCCAAGAATACCCCGAAAATGATCCCGGTATATCTGAATCCCTAAGACAAAAGAAGTTTCACCAAGATCTTTCATTTCAAATTTCTTTGATAGAAATCTCTTGGTTTCGTGCAACATGTCTATATTATTAGAGGCAAGCAATATGTCATCAACATACAAAACCAAGAAGATATGCTTACTCCCACTGAACTTATGATACACACAATTATCAACAACATTTGTCTCAAAACCAAATGAGACAATTACTTGATGAAATTTGTAGTACCACTGACGGGAAGCTTGCTTGAGCCCATAGATGGATTTCTTTAGTCTGCAAACCATATTCTTTGGGTCTCCAGACACAAAGTTTTCTGGTTGCACCATATAAATTGTTTCATCAATGTCGCCATTGAGAAACGTTGTTTTAACATTCATCTGATGCAACTCAAGATCAAAATGTGCAACAAGAGCCATGATTGTCCTAAATGAGTCTTTCTTTGACACCGGAGAGAAAGTTTCTTTATAGTCGATGCCTTCCTTTTGAGATAAGCCTTTAGCTACAAGACGAGCTTTATATCTTTCCACATTACCTTTTGAGTCCTTTTTGGTTTTGAATATCCATTTACAACCAATAGGCTTCATATTTTCAGGTAATGGGACAAGATCCCAAACTTGATTGTCTTGCATAGACTTGTACTCCTCATTCATAGCATCTATCCACTTTTTAGAGTTAGAATCCTGCATGGCTTGATTGAAGTTGATTGGATCATTTTCCACCAATCCATCATTTTCCTCATGTTCTTCGAGAAAGACCATATAATCATCCGGAATAGCTCTTCTCTTTTCTCTCGTGGATCTCCTTAATGGCATTTGATCTTGAGGTTGTTGAGTTTGTTCTTCTGGAATATTTACTTCAATTGGAGCAGGGAGTAGTTCAACATTGTCCTGTTGAGGTTCCAGCTCTGTTTCTTGATCAATGACAGGTATTGGAACATGTACATTGTCAACAACAGTAGTAGGAGTCGAAATTGATTCCTCCTCAAAGACAATGTCTCTTACCTTATTTCTCCCCCCAAACTAGACATCCTCAAAAAAACGTTGATGTCCCTGTTTCAAAAATGGACTTAATAGTGAGATTATAGAACTTGTAGCCCCTTGATCGCTCAGAGTAGCCAATGAAGTAGCTGCTTACTGTTTTGGAGTCCAATTTCTTTTCATTCGGCCGATAAGGCCTTGCTTCAGCTGGACATCCCCAAATGTGAAAATGCTTTAGACTAGGTCTTCTGCATGTCCAAAGTTCATAAGGTGTTTTGGCTGCTGCTTTAGTTGGTACTCTATTAAGGATGTAAGCTGCAGTCTTTAGTGCTTCTCCCCAGAGTGATTCAGGTAAGGTAGAATGACTGATCATACTCCTTACCATGTCCTTAAGAGTTCGGTTTCGTCTTTCAGCTACACCATTCATGTTAGGTGATCCCGGCATGGTGTATTGTGGGACGATTCCACATTCCTCTAGAAATTTAGCAAATGGTCTTGGACGTTGTTCACCGGAACCGTCATATCTTCCGTAATACTCACCACCACGATCAGACCTGACACTTTTAATTCGTTTGTTGAGTTGGTTCTCAACTTCAACTTTGAAAGCTTTGAACATGTCCAGTGACTCAGATTTCTCATGAATGAGATATAGGTACCCATAGCGTGAGTAATCGTCTATGAATGATATAAAATATTGTTGACCATTCCAAGAAGCCGAAGGGAATGGTCCACAAATATCTGTGTGGATCAATTCTAAGACGTCTGAAGTTTTGTTTGCACCCAATCTCTTTTGTTTGGTCTGTTTTCCCTTGATGCACTCAATACAGACATCAAAGTCTGAAAAATCAAGAGAAACTATTATGCCATCTGACACAAGTCTCTCCATTCTCGTTTTCGAGATATGTCCTAAACGTTTGTGCCACAGTTTTGATGAATTTCCTTCATTTAGCTTACGCTTAGTACCACGTGATTCCACATGCAAGGTTTCATTATATGAGGCAATAGTGTCAAGAAGATATAGGTTATCAAATGTACTTAATGAACCAATACCAATAATATTGGAATTTAATGAAAGACTAAATTGATTATTTCCAAATGAACAATAATATCCAAATTTGTCCAACAAGGAAATAGAAACCAAATTCCGTCTAAATGACGGTACTACAAAAGTGTCTTTCAGTTCCAAATAACAATCAGTTCCTAAGAGTAACCTAAAGTTTCCTATTGCTTCCACTTCTACCGATTTTCCATCCGCCCACGAAGATGCGTCTTTCAGCATCATTTGGCTTTCGGTAGCTCAGACAACCCTGCATAAAAACACTTATGTGAGTAGTAGCACCGGAATCTAACCACCAAGTGTTTCTAGGTACTGAAGCTAAGTTAACCTCAGAACAAACCAAAACAAGAAACATACCCTTTTTAGCACGCCAAGCGTGATACTTGGTACATTCCTTCTTTACATGTCCAGGTTTCTTACAAAAGAAACAACCCTCATTGCCTTTCTGTTTCTTTTGTGCTGGACCCTTAGCAGCTTCATAATCCTTCTTTCGTTTTGTGCCCTTATCTTTAGATGTGCTTGCAAAATGAGCACTTTCCGTTTTGTCTTGCTTCAACCTGTCTTCCTCTTGCACACAGTATGAAATGAGCTCATTAAGAGTCCATTTCTCCTTCTGATAGTTGTAACTGACCTTAAACTGACTGTACTGTGAAGGAAGTGATATCAAAACTAGATGCACGAGTAAGTCCTCAGACAACTCAAGCTTCAGTGCTTTAAGTTTTGAAGCAAGATGAGACATCTCCATGATGTACTCTCTAATGTTCCCTTTGCCTTTATACTTTAATGAAATCAAGCTAGCTAAAAGCGTGCTTGTTTCAGCCTTATCGTTTTTAGCAAAACGCTTTTCAAGTTCAGTAAGGAACTCACTGGCATTGGTCACCCTTGCGGATATTGCACCCCTAAAGGCTTCTGGAATACCTCGCTTGATGAGCATGAGACTCATGCGATTGGAGCGTTCCCACTTCTCAAAGTATTTCCTGGCATCAGGAGTACTTGCATCTGTAAGAGGAGCGGGTTGCTCAATCCTTAAGGCAAGGTCCAGATCCATACATCCAAGAACGATTAACACGTTCTCTTTCCAGTCCTTGAAGTTTGTCCCATTAAGCATGGGAATATTATTTACACCAGCAGATATACTAGTAGCAGACATAGTAGCTGTACAGAGAATAAATTACATAAATAACATAATCACATCATTATTCAATTGCATAAACTTTTAAATTCATACAATAGGGAAATAAAAAACTCATATTAAGATACCTAGCACAGCATTGTTATTTAGTCTTTGGACAGAAATATCAATCTGTAAGTGGTACTCTTCGTACACAACGAAACCGGCCTAATATTATGCCTTTCTTTGGACTGACATAATAAAAACATGGTATAATAAATTTTATCACATATTTAAGACTAGGGATTATCCGGTCAAAACAATCTTCCTTTGGGCCGATTGTTTCACATGGATGTAGCATGCTCACTTATTTAAAATCAACCAATTTTTCTAACAGTGGTTGCTTTGGCAACCTATTAGTTAAATTGTGAAAATTTTAAATAAGGAACACAATAGTGATACATGAAACCAAAATTATAAACTATGTATAAATTTGGAGTATGAACTGAATACAAATTAAAATTAAATAAAATGTAGCCAAAACTTAAATAGGTCTCAATAATGTAAAACAATATTACCAACAGCAACAGGCCCAATAGTCAAAGTAAAATTTACTAACAGGCCCAATTATTACCAACAGTAACAGGCCCAATAGTGAACAACCGTTAGGCCCAACAGTGAACAGTCACCAGGCCCAAAAGGTGAACAGTCACCAGGCCCATCCAACAGTGAACAGTCACCAGGCCCGTCCAACAGTGAACAGTCACCAGGCCCGCCCAACAGTGAACAGTTGCGGTCAACGGTGAACAATCGCAGTCAACGGTGAACAGTCGCGGTCAACAGTGAATCGTTTTTTTTTTTTTAGTTTTTTTTTAACATCTATTTCACCTTGATCCAAATTGTAATAAATTGTAATCTATTTCAATAGGAAATACAATTACAATGTAATCACTGAATACAATTACACTCACAATAAAACAGTGAAGACAATTGCCATAAAACACTGAATACAATCGCATGAATACATATCTATATAGATTCAACAGTGAATATGAATATAATTTCAACATAATCACTGAAATAATGATATCACTGTAAATAATGGGTTTGTAAATAAGGTTATCATTATTTCAGTCAATTGCAAACAAGCAAGTGTTTACAGTCAATTGTAAACAAGCATATCACTATTCATATCACTATTCATATCATTATTTCAATCCATGAATCGCATGATCATAACATCCATATCACTATTTAGAACAGTGCATAATCACTGTGCAGAACAGTGCATAACAGTGCGGAACAGTGCATAACATTGCATAACCACTGTGCGGAACAGTGCATAACATTGCAACAGTGCATACTCATAATGAATCGCATTTCACTTGATCAAAGAAGGAAAACGTGCTCTTCTTTAGAATTTCACATTGAATCAACAGGAGATGCTCTGATACCAATTGTTGTATTTAAACTAAAAAAACTTAAGACTCTAGTTGATTCAATGGAAACAAGAAGAATAGAAACATACCCGATCGATCCATAGCAATTTCCCCGTTGATTGTGATGAGTTTGGATTGTTTGGATCTTCCGATTGATTCAAGCGTTTCCCTTAGTTCTCTGTTGAGAGGATACAGAAGACAATGCCAAAGTTTTTTCTATCTCAACGCATACGCTCAATCAGGGACCCATCCTATTTATAATGCCCATAAGTCATGACCCTTCAACTTACGGGCTGTGAATTTCCAATTCTGCCCCTCATTGAATTAAAAATTACATCCTTATTTACACCATGTTATTTATTAATACCTTATAGTCCAATACCCCTATTAGATCACATATTTAAATGGACTACACTTTAAGATAGCAATACACGTTATATTACATATGTGTGCCCACATTATTGGATTTGTCCAACAAACAAAGCATTTCTCTTCAATCATTCCGGAATAAAACCTCTCCACAAGTTCATTCTACATGTCAAGTGGATGTTGTGATTGGCTTTGCTGAAGACACTAGCGACACCATGAACATTGTTCTTGTATATGCCCATACTCAACGCTCGATCACTCTTGATGGGGCTAACCGACGCCTACAACTCTGTTAGGGGTCAAATTTTGTTGATGGATCATTTTCCTCTACTCAACAAGGTTTACTCCCTTGTGCTTCGTCATGAACGTCATCAAGATATCTCTACTGGCAAACCCACCATACCTGATACTGCAGCTTTTTCCATGCGAAATACAGATCCCAAAGGTGTACGCAACACTAACAAGCTGGAAGGATCCCAAAAGCCTTTTAATCCCGATGTCAAGTGTGGAACATGTGACAGGGTGGGTCATATTGTTGCTGATTGTTGTTCTCATCTCGCTTGTGATTATTGTGGATAGAAAGGCCACACTGTCGACTATTGTCGAAAATTTAAGAATCTCACTGAATAACGACATTTTCAAAAAAATCGCACTAGGGGCAATAATGTGTCTACTTATTCGGATGTGCCACCATCCAATCCTTTTTCCATTCACTTCCAAGCAGTGCAAGCAAATCATGACCCTATTGAGCAACAACAAGTCCAAGGCTCACAATGTTGGTAATGACTTTTCTATTACAGAATTGTCAGGTAAAATATTTCTCTTAAATCTCATGGCTCTCGTTTATCTTGGATCCTTAACAGTGGTTTCACTGATCATATAGTTCATAACCCTAATTTACTCACATTTTCCAAACTCGTGCACAATTGAACTGTTGAGCTTCCTGATGGCACACTTGCTTTCCATTAGCAAACTCACAAAACATTCTTCTTGTCTCACCATTTTTCTCAACAATTCTTGTATTATACAGGACCTTCATTCGGGGAAGATGATTGAGACAACAGTGAGTTTGATGGTTTGTTCTACCTGGACGGCACCACCACCACAACTTCCACTACTTATCACATCATTCAAGACAACAACCCTTTGTTATGGCACAATCTTCTAGGTCACCTTTTGGACAAAAGTCTCCATCTTCTTCCTGTGTCTTTTTGCGATGCTAGTACTTATGTTTCCAATAAATGAGTTATGTTTCCTTTGGCCAAACAAACTAGAAATAAATTTTCTTTATTCCCATATTTCGAATATTACTCCTTTTTTTTTATTACATGTTGATATTTGGGGAGGATATCATGTTGCTTCCATTTGCGAAGCGCGTTATTTTCTCACTGATGCAGTCAATTTCCGCTCCCTACTTTGACCTAATCCCACTGACCTGCACAAGTAACGCACGTGAGCCATGGACCACCGTTGTGGTGGCCGATGGCACTCCGATGCTAAAGTTAGACAGGGATCTAAGGAAGGTGTAATGTTATAATAAGGAATTTGTAGCATACCTTAGCTTACCAACCTCATGTCTTATTTAGAGTGCAAGGAGTCCTGGTTCTACCAGACCATCGAGGGCGAAGTAGAGAGCTGTTGTAAGTAGAGAGTTGTTGTAGTTGTCCGTCCGAAGCTGATCCTTGAGATACTTGCCTTAGTAGAACTTACGGGTATTGAGGATAGATGTGAGACGTGTGGGCGTAGCATGATGTGAGAGTTAGAGTCCGTCTGGCGGATTGTAATGGGCGGGTTAGAAACGCTTGGGCCGGATCAGTGTTGGGCTAATACTGTGGCCCGTAATTCATCGATATCATCATGACATGTGTACGACTCAGGAGTGTGACCATTTTTATGTATAATCAGCTACTCATCCGAGTTAGTGGGCTGTCACATCGGCTCGCTAAGTCATCTCTTGAAGGGATGCATCGCTCATGATGATTAAGTTTGAATCGTTGCTTGAGCCCACTGGAAAAGAGGTGAGAACCCAATCTCTATTTAGGTCATCCGAAGTGTAAAGTCTGACTCTTATACTTTCTTTGTTGTTGAAGATACCGATCTGATTAGAAAACATTGTTCATCTTCTTCATGGCTCAGCAAAACCTTTTTGACGACGCAACCTTGGCCAAGGGCTTGGAATTTTTCGAACACAGGTTGTTGTCCGAGCCTGGCCTTGCCGAAATCCGTACAAAGTTTGGGGTCCCTGAGGACCTGCCGTTGTATGTCCAGACAGGTGATCAAACGCCAATGTCACTTCCAGCCGGTTTCATCTGCTTGCATCGGGGAATGCTTCAAACAGGAGTGCATTTTTTTGGTTCTTGACATGATTTGGGAGTTTTTGGATCTCCTTGGGATTCCTCCGGCCCAGTTGGGGCCTAATGGATATAGGAGCATCCTCCTGATTCTGATCAGTTCTAAGGAGGTCAGTCAGCATGACTCTGTGAGTACTTCAGTTGCTGACTTCTCCCCGGTTGAAGGGTAACATTATCTGTAAGATGACGTCGTTGGCTTGCTTTGTGAATCTTCTCGATGATTTCAAGTTCTGGCAGAAGTATTGCTTTTTGGCCCCTGCTGATTCGAAGTATTTTTTATGCAAGGGTCATCCACTTGAGCAAGAGTTCAGGCCGCTTCGTAAGTTCAACCCCTTCTCGTGACTTTGATATGCTGGATCGCGGGCTAGCTAATCATTGCTTGTATTTTTTGCAGGGAGGTTTCCCAATACTCTTTTAACCTTAAAGAAGCAAAACACCATGGAGACATTATGCGACTTGCCAACGAGGAACGTGGTTGATGTCATAAGAGTTTCCAATACTCTTTGTATCGAGCATCGCAAATTAAGTTGGAAGATGGGGCCCCTTCAAGGAAGAGGAAGGCTGCTGGGCCCAAAGTTTTTGTTCTGTCTGACGTGGAAGAGTCGTCTGAAATGTTTGCCTTTTTGTAAGGAAGAGGTCCCGTGTTAGAACTAGGTTGCCTTCAGCACGACCCGCTCCAGTGAGAGAGAAGTGCGAGTTTGCTAAGCCTGTCGGGGCGAAGACTGATGTGTCCGACTTGGAGAAAGATAACCAACGGTTTGCAGGGGTTGCAGACAGGTCTAATCTTTGTGACGCGCAAGCCGAAGCTTTGAATGATCGTCTGGTGTGGGTCACAATGGCGGCTTTTGTTGTTGTTGGGGCTGTTCTGATAGAAGGCTTCTGTGAAAACCTGCCTGGGGTTGTGGAATCCGATCGTCCCACTGGTGTGCTTTCTGATAGCAGTTATGGTGTCGTGGGCCAGGTTTCCCATAGTTCACATTAATCACCGTCTCGTTCCAGGCCACAGCTAGAAGTGTTGGAGGGTCTTTTGGATAATAAACTCCCTCCTCGTCCTCTGAATCCCGTCAAGCCGTCTCGCACCAAAGGGTCGGTTGTTCGTGATAAAGGAAAGGCCACGGAGGAGAGCCTGAGGACATCGACAACAGTAAAGGGTGGTGCTGTCGTAATTCCTGATCCGGGAAAGCTTCATCCAGATGCACCGATAAGCTTGTTTGCACCGGACGGTAAAGATGAGCTCACAGGTCTGGCACCAAGAGGTGTACATAGAGTATGCTTCAAGGAAGCATATAAGCAGGTGTCACAGCTGGCTAATGGATTGCGTTTCAGAACTCGAGGATGATACGCTAGAAGGGTGTATGGACAAGGGCTTGAAGTACCTTATGCTGAGTATGTCTCACTTGAGCCACGTGGTTGTTGCTGGGACGAAAGTCGAGGCAACTCATGAGAGGATATACACCTTGGAGCGTGTCTTTTCGCACATGCAGGCGATGTAATCTGATGCGCTTTATGAAATTGATCGGCTATAGAAGCTGGTTGAAGAGGAGAGGCTAGATCAGTCAACCGTGGCCACTGAGACTCAAGGGGCTCGTCTGGAGGTCCTTGAGCGTGATCTGTCAGAGGTGGTGTTCGAGAGAGATAGACTCAAACAGGAGTTGGATCGGACCCGTCGAGACATAGAGGTTGCACAGGAAGCTGCGGCTAAGGTGCGTTTTGAACTGTGATTTCTTGCTACAGATAAATGCTTCGAGGGAGGCCGACTGGGTTGCTCAGAAGCAACAGTTAGAATCCAATGTGAATTTTTATGCACGAGAGTTGTGTTCTTGAATCATCTTATCAGTTTCATAATACGGGTACCCCATACCCAAATATTTATTTTGGAAAAATAATCCGGTCAGGTATATATCCAAATTAGTCAGATGGATGACCATTATTGCCTCGAGTTGTCAATGTCCAAATGAGGTATATCATTGACCCATGTTCCAACATATTTAATGGACTCACATGATGCACATTCAATGCTAACCAAACACAACTTCAATAGTACTCTCACACCGTAGTAAAATATACTCATTTGTCAGACGACCAACATGTTGATCAAACATAACTGAGTACTAGTGCTGGTCAAATGTTGACCCATTAAGGCACTGGTCAAGCATATATGGCATCTGAAAATAGTCTAGATGTCAAAGTTCAGTAAATTGTAGGAATCTAACAAATCCTAAACGAAGAGCTCATGTCAATAATCAATGAAGAAAAACTATAATCAATGCGTACCTGAAGTCGCTATTGATGAAGAGTATCTTTGCAACAATCCTCACGAACTAGCAACACGCAGTGGATAAAACTTCCACCACCAGAACCTTTCTCTTGTGTTTCTCAAACAAGATGGGAAAAGTGGGAGAAAGAGAATTACGTTTGGAGTGGGGACCACAGCCGTATATAAAACCCTAATTCTAATATTAGCCCATCATCAATTATAGAATTATAATGGGACTTAAATTGGTATCTACACATAAATAACCTTCATACTCAATTTAGTAATACATGTCAAGAAATAAAACATGTAATTAGTAACGTGTTTATGACCCTAGTCGTGTTTCTTAATAATCACAACAAATTGGGTCTAATCAAACATCACTCATCTACAGTATGACGTCTACAACGTATAATAATATAAGCTATGTAGATCCATCTTAAGGAAAATTTCTAACAATCTCCCACTTGGACAACATAGATCATCCATAGATTATACATTGTATAACTTTACGAGCTCAAAACTTGACTATCGAGAGTTTAGATTGTCGTCTCAAATCAATCTGGTTCATTAAAATATCAATATAGGATCATAGCGGCCTTCACCATATTTATCGTGGTTGAGCCCATCCATGGTCACAACTACCAATACAATCAATGCCATAGATCAAAGTATGGATGTGTAGCTTGAAAATGACATGTAATGTGATCCCTGATCAAGTCCATTTTCAACTGGTCCTACCTTATGATTCAAAAATTGAATCACCTTTGATGGTGTCAATTCCTATTCTCCTTGACCTTGACCTGCACAAGGAACACATGTGAGCCAAAGGCCATCGATGTGGTGGTCGATGGCACTCTGATGCTTAAGTCAGACAAGGCTTGAGAAAGGTGTAAGGTTGTAAATTGGGTTTTGTAGCCTACCTTTGTACCTCAACCTTGTGCCTTATTTATCATGCGAGAGTAATTGTTCGGTTATGCCTTTGGTAGCGTAGTTTTAGGGAAATATATCTTGCTAGAGATCATTTTCTTGTTGGGAGTAGTCCATGTAGAAGAGTTTCCATACATGACTTGTATTTTGTTATCTGTTGGGGATTCTTCCCTTGTGGAGTGTTGTCCTCGCAGAAGAGTTTTCACACACGACTTATACTTTGGTATTTGCTTCCTGGTAGGAGTCAATGTATTGTTGGCCTGCCTTTCTTAGGTCAAACTCTTAGGTACTTCCCTTATTAGGTCTTATGGGTACTGGGTTTGACCATATGACGTATGGGCTTAATAGGGCCCCATTGATTGGATCCAACCTCCTGGACCCTACCTTAGTGGGATTAACATTATATGGGCTTTGCCAGATTGGGCGCTCCTCTAGGCCCACTTTACCCTGTTGACGAAATCATCATGAAAAGTGTACGGTGAGGATTACAGGAGAGTTTGGTGAATCATCAGCTGCTCCTCCTGAGTTAATGGGCAGCCTGTCGGTCCACTAAGTCACTTCATGAGAGAACTTTACATTCGTGATGATTGAGTCCGAAATGTTATCCTAGACCAACGCACGTCATTAATTGAGTACGTGATTACTCGAAAAGGGTGCAAATCTTCACTTCCATTTAAGTTTTCATCTCTGCAGAGAAGAGTTTATTTACTTCAACAACATTTCTGAAACTTCTTCCTGTTTTCTTACTTCCGCATTCCTGCTTCTTTTTCGCATGTGTAATCTAAAGCTCATACCTTCTTCTATGGCGGATAAGGGTGAATTTAGTCCCGATCAGAAGTTGTCCCTTGCTTTCTATGAGTTATTCCGGAATAGGTTGGTCGACGAACCTGGTCTGGTTAGTATCAGGGATCAATAGCAAATTCCTGAGGACCTAAAATTTGTCCTATTGGGTTTTGGTCAATCCCCGTCGAGGCCTTTGAATGGATTTATTGCCTTGCATAAGGGCATGTCTCAATCGGGACTCCAAATTCTGGTCCCAGAAGATATTTGGCATTTTCTGACGTATCTTCGTATACCTCTCGCTCAGATGGTTCCGAATGGGTTCAGAACCTTGATCGTCGTTCTTATCAAGGCGAAGGATGCTGACCTTCGTGACTCCGAAGGTGATCCATCTGCTGACTTTTCGTTGTTTGAACGCTCACTGCGCTTGCCAGTCCAACTTGTTTGGGTTCACTGTCGGACAACTTCATGTCTTGGCAGAAATACTATTTTTTGGCTTCTTTTGACTCTCCTTACTTTAAGCTGGAAGGTCGTCCGCTCCTTAGAGGTTTCAAATTGCCTAAAAATAAGCATAATGTTCCTTTTTTTTCTTATCCAATCATTGTGGATGTTGCACTGAATCGTTGCTTATGTTTCTGCAGAAAAAATTTCGGCTCCAACCTTTTCTGAGGAGGAAGAGTTGATAATGAAAAAGTTCTATGATTTGACTTTTATATCAATCGAAGAGGTTATGACTTTGAGCAACATTGAGAATTTTCATGAAGCTCCCATTCTGTTCAGTACGTCAACTAAAAAGGCGGCGGTCGTCGTTCTAAGAAGAGAAAGCTGACAATGCCTAGCACGACAAGGCAGGATGAGTTGGAGGCAGCTCTGCCACCTATTACCTGGCCCAAGAAGAAGCGTGCTAATCCCAAGACCGATTCTTCTTCTCATCTGTTGGTTCCGCCGGAGAAAGAGGTGACCATTGCGGAGCCTGAGCATGCTCAGCCTAGGAGATGGTTATGGAAGAGTAGGGTGTTTTGCCTAAATTTCCCAGCCCCGTCATTGACTCAAAGGGGGATCATTTAGAGCTGGTGGGCACTAGTGGTGTCGAAGCTTCACAACCTTTTCGGCCCTTATATGGATCCTGCCATCGAAGTTACTAATACTCCTCTTCCCAATTCTGCTAAAACAATCATTCTAGGGAGTGGATTCCTTCCTCTCTCCCACCCTAAGACCCTGATATAAGGCATCAAACTGAGCCTCCAGTTAAGAAGGCTTCGGCTAGAAACGAAAATCCTCAAAGCGCCCTCTTGGTATTGTGCTAACGTCCAAGGGTGGAGCGGGCCTATTTTTTAATCAGAGTGAGTTGCATCCTGATGCCTAAATCAGTCTCCCTAGCTCAGAGCCAAACGTGCAAGGCTGGCACGTGGAAGTAGATGCGTCGACTGTCTCTGAGCGAAAGATCTGCAAGTGGTTTGAGTGGATGAACGCTCAAGAGCCGTGTCCAAAGAGTCGACCATGGAGGAGTGCGTCGATTAGGGCCAGAGGGAGTTAATGCTAGGGATGGCTTTGCTAAATCAAACTGCCATGGAAGGGGCCGAAGTGGAGTCCGCGCGAAATAAAGATTATGCCATGGAAAAGAATTTTGCCAATTTGCAGAAGTCATATTCTTACTTTATCAAATCAAGTTCTTGAACAAACAAATAGGTGAGTCTGGTGCTGGGACAAACTCTGAGTTATTGTGGGTCGCGCGAGCTGATTTGAAACCAAGATGGAAGCCTTAAGAGCTAAGCTGGACTCTACCAAGGCTAGCTTAGTGTCTGCTGAAGCGGAGTTGGGGCACCCTCAGGAGGAGTTGAGGCGTGCACAAGAGGTGGCGAATAAGGCACAGGGCTGATCTACGAGCTCAAGCAGTTGAAAGGGAGCAAATGAGGTATGAATTGAATGTTTTACACCAGAAGCTGCTGGCGGCCATCGTCGTGTCTGTGAAGTGGAGGATCAAACAACTTTTGCCAATTTAGCATCCATTGAAGCAGCAACTGGGGGATGAGCAATCTCAGGTGGTTGTGTTTGCAGACAAGCTGGAAAAGGCGGAAAAGAGTCTGGCGGAGGCTGAAACTCGTGATCAGAAGTTGCGTAAACGCCAGGTTACTCTGGATTTTGCCAAGCTTGTCAAGGGTAGGCTGGATTTGCTAAAACTGATTGAAGACAAACACCCTGACCTTGACATTGACTCCGCTGACTACATAAAACTTCTTATGCGCAGATTTAGGAAGAAAAAGCTTTTGATCAAGTGCCCTTAACTGGAGATTAGAAACAGTCTCCTGACACTGCTGACTCATCCCCTATAATTTCTTCTGATGTAATTGGCCCTTCAGTAGCTGGAGCGGATCCTCCCCAACAACTGTAATCGTTAAGTTATGACTGAAAGAAAGTTTGTTAAGTAGTATTTCATACTTGTATTTTCTTTAATTTAGCTGCTAAGTCTTCTCTGCATTGCCATATCGTTGCGTTGGTCTTTAGACATGTAATTCTCATAGGACATCCAGAAGTTATCACACTTCTGATTTTTTAGGCCATCTTAATCCGATCTTGGCGAACTAGGTTGTAGGTCAGGCCAGAAATTGTCGTCATCAGTCTTCACGAGCTAACTAAACTTTGGTCAAGTTTGGCCACCACTGTCTATGGTAGAAAATTATTTCTAGCAAGCCATCGTGATCAAGTTCTACGAGCTCTGATTAGACTTCCACTTTTTGAGCCATTGTCGTCCGTTCTTGGCAGATTAGGCATTAGAACGGGCTAGAAGTTATCGTCATCAGTCTTCACGGGCTGACTAAACTTTGGTCAAGTTCGGCCACCATTGTCTATGGTAGGACAGTGATCACTTCCAAGCCATCGTGATTAGGCTCCATGAGCTTTGACTAGACTCCCACTTTCTAAGCCATCGTCATCCTTTCTTGGCGTACTAGGTGTTAGAGCGGATCAGAAGTTATTGTCATCAGTCTTTACAAACTGACTAAACTTTGGTCAGGTTCGGCCACCATTGTCTATGGTTGGACAACGGTCTTTGGCAAGTCATCATGATCAGGCTCCATGAGCTCTAACTAGACTCCCACTTTCTAAGCCATCATCATCCGTTCTTGGCGAACTAGGCATTAGAGCGGATAGAAGTTATCGTCATCAGTCTTTTCGAGCTGACTATACTTTGGTCAGGTTCGGCCACCATTGTCTATGGTTTGACAATGGTCTTTGGAAATCCATCGTGATCAGGCTCTATGAGCTCTGACTAGACTCCCACTTTCTAAGCCATCGTTATCCGTTCCTGGCAGACTAGGCGTTAGAGCAGACCAAAAGTTATCGACATCAAACTTTACGAGATGACTAAACTTTGGTCAATTTGGATAAGTCTGACTTGGCGTCATGACTTATGTAACTCAAGTGGTGGTCCGACATGAAGATCGGATCAACAGATCTGATGTGTGAATCAGCTAGTAATAGATTGATTGGATATCCAGATAGATTTGATGAACGGTGGAATTTTAGTAAAAACAAATACCTTTTGTTGATAATAATTTTTTAGGTGTTCTACATTCCATTGATGCTTAAGGCTCTCCTTCTTCAAGTCTTCTAACCAATATGTTCCTGGCCCGTTGACCTTAGTCACTTTGTAGGGCCCTTTCCAGTTTAGGTTTAGCTTGCCTACGCCTGGTTCAATAGTGTTTTTCTGAGCACCCAAACTCACACTTTTAACTAACGTGACTTGACTTTCTTATTGTAGTATTGAGCCATTATCTGTTGGTAGGCGGCTATCTTGGCAGAAGCCTCATCTCTCCATTCCTCAAGGAGGTGTAATCCGACGCACAAAGCTTCGTTATTACCTTCTGACCTAAACTCCTCCGTTTTGAATGTCAGCATCTCTAGCTCCATTGGGACCATTGCTTCCGATCCGTAAGCTAGAGTGAAAGGTGTTTCCCCAATCGGGGTTCTTTTGGTGGTTCGATATGCCCAAAGGATTCCCGATAACTCCGAAACCAACCGGCCCTTGGGCCACATCGAGTTTTCTCTTAAATATTCCAAGATCGTCCTATTGGTAATTTGCCCTAGCCGTTGGCTTAGGAGTGCCCTGGCGAGGACAAGAGGTGGTTGATGCCAAGATTTTTTCATATCTTTTCAAACTGAGTTCCATTGTCACTGACTAGTGTCATTTGAATGTCAAATCTGTAGACGATGGAGGCCCATATGAAATTCTCAATTTTATTTTTGCTTATCTTGGACAGGGGCTCCATTTCAACCCATTTGATGAAGTAATCCACAACTACGAGGAGGAATATCTTTTTGGCGCAGACGGGGAGCGGTCCGGCAATATACATTCCCCATTGCGCGAAAGGTTATGGGCTGATCATTGGAGTCAAGGGCTCAACAAGCATGTGCACGTATAGTGCAAATCGCTGACATTTGTCGCATTTTCGGACTATGCCCTTGGTGTCATGCGGCATCTTCAACCAATAATACCCTAAGGATAAGGCTTTGTGTGCCAGAGTTATCCCACCTGGGGGGTTCCAACAGATGCTTTCGTGAATCTCTCTGATAACATAGTTTGCCTCTAAGGGGGTCAAGCCATCATTCTGGGATCTTTGCTGCTGAACTCCCCTTTGACATGTTGAGTACCAGGCAGGAGTCGCTTTACGCTCTCAGTTCATCCATTCTGATTTCCTTGGTGAGCTTTAGGCCAAACAAGAGTGCCTCATATTCTGCTTCGATGTTTGAGGGGGGAGCCGAACCTGACAGCTTTTTGAAAGGTGACCTCGCCTGGAGAGTGGAGAATGACTCAGCTCCGCTTCCATTTATTGTGAATGACCCGTCACAGCGTAGGATCCACCCTCGGTCGTATGACCTTTGCTCCTGGTCATCTAACTTCTGTTCCCCACCACCGGTAAGTTCAACGATGAAGTGTGGGCTTGGAAGTAAGCTCGTAGTTTCCTGGAGAAGACAACCAGTTCCAAAGGTAACTTTTCTAGATCTGGGTAGTTTGTCTCCGCTTTCGCGAATGTTTTGCTGGCGTAGTACACTGGTCCTTGTACTCCTTTATCGTTTCGCACAAGAGCTGAATTGACGGCATGCTTTGAGACAAATAGATACAAGTAAAGTGTCTCTCCTGGCACTGGTTTTGAAAGCAATTTCGTACTTCCCATGTATGCCTTCAGGCTCTAGAAGGCATGCTTGCACTCTTCATCCCATTTGAAACCTTTGCTCCCTCTTAGAATTTTGAAAAAAGGGAGGAATTATTGCATGATTTGGAAATAAACCTGTTGAGTGCGGCCACCCTCCCAGTCACGCTCTAAGCTTCCCTTATGGTAGTCGGGGACTTCATGTCGAGAAGAGCCTGAATCTGCTTCGGATCGGCTTCTATCCCTCTTTCGTTCACTATGTAACCTAGGAAATTACCTAACTCAATGCCAAAGGTGCATTTTTGTTGATTGAGCTTCATCCGATACTTGCAAAGCTGATAAAATGCTTTAGCAAGGTCGGTGACGTGATCTGGACTGCGGAGGCTTTTGACCAGCATGTCATCTATATAGACCTCCATGGTCCTACTAATTTGTTTCTTGAACATCTTATTCACCAGTGGTTGATACGTTGCTCCTGCATTCTTTAAGCCGAACGACATCACCCGATAATAATATATCCTTATTTCAGTTATGAAATAGGTATTCTCTTGGTCTGGAGGTGCATCTGTATCTGATTATATCCAGAATAGGCGTCCATGAAAGTTAGAAGGTTGTGTCTGGATGTGGCGTTCACGATCTGATCAATGCGGAGAACTAGAAAACTGTTTTCGGACAAGCCTTGTTCAAGTCTGTGTAATCCACGCATACTTTTCACTTCCCATTCTTCTTTCTTACTAGGATGGTAATCGCCAGCCAGTCTGGGTACCGTGCCTCCTTGATCCAGTCAGCATTGAGTAATCGTTGTACCTTTTTCGTTTATGATCTGGTTTTGTTATGGGGCAATAGGTATCTTCTTCTGCCTGACTGTTTTTTGCGCAGGGTCAACTCCAAGTCGATGAGTGATTATGGATGAGTCAATTTCTACCATGTCCCGCATCATCCAAGCGAAGATATCCTGATTATGTCGCAATAGCTTTATCGATCGTTCCACTAACTCTTTGCTCAGGCGAAAACATATATTGACGACTTTGTTGTTATTGGGGCTGTCGAGGTAGATCGTGACTAATTCCTCCTCCTACTGACCGACATTAGGTTTTCCCCTCGGACTAATTGGAGCCTCATCGTCTAAGTGAGGAGACTCTTCTTCTTTCTCTGGACCCGAGCTCTGAGATCTCTAAGCCGTGGGCTCAGACTGTAATTTCTAGCTTACAAGATGCTACAGTGTTGCGTAGTTGCAGTGTCTTGTCGATGCCTGGTCTCCTCGAATTGTGAATATGGACTAATTGGCAGAATATTTGATGCATTGGTGCAAAGTTGAAACTACCACCTCCATCTGATGGAGCCAAGGCCTTCCCAGGATGATGTTATAGGTGAATGGGGCATCAACCACCATGAACTCCTGGAACAAGACTTTCTGAAGTTGTGGTTCTCCTGCCACTACCGATACTCTGATCTTCGCGACAAGAAAACAATTTTCCTCGCTAAACTCTATCATGGGGTGACTGGCGAGCATTAGGTTCTCCTCTTTTAGTTGCATGTTGCAAAACGTGTTGAAGAATAAAACATTCAAGGAGCTTCTCGGTGTCTACCAAGGATTTCTTCACTTCTCACTTCACTATGAGGACTGAAATAAATAGGTTGTCATTATGAGGAGACTGGAAGCCCTAAAGGTCCCTATCGGGGAAAGTCAGTGACGGGATTGGGCTCTGGACACGAGCATGTTGCACTTACCGGTCTTTGTAGGTGTACCAAGTCCGCATCTTGTGGGGCGTGTTGGACTGCTCAGCTTCCGAACACACTCCATGCATCTATAATGTCCACCATTTTTCTTCAATTTCTTTGACGGCTTCTTCTCATTCCTTCGCCCAGTCTTCTTTCTTATCTGGGCTCAGAAATTCTGAGTTTCCCCTCTTGATCCAGTATTCAATCTTTCTCTTGAGAATCTTGCAATCTTCGGTATTATGGTTGCAGTACTTGTCATTGTCCTTGTGAAAGGAGTAGAGTTCGCTTGCGGGACCTATTCGACTGGTTTTCATCCAGTCCGACTCCATGAAGGACATAGATTATGCATGGAGTCTCTTTCTTTATTTCCTTGACCGACTCCCCCCAATCTCTGTGTCTTTTTGGTCGCTTATCGGAGCCCGAGAATTCCTTCAGCTTGCCCTTGCGGATCTAGTACTCGATATTGTACCTTAGACTCTTGCAGTCATTGGTATCGTGACCACCCTCCTTGTGGTATGAGCAGTACTTGTTGTTGTCCCACTTGGAGGGGTCTCCGCGCTTCTTCGGGGGCCACTTCAGATCTTCCCAGTTTTTCATGGAATTCAGGACGTCCGATAAGGTAGAATTGAGGGGGGTCACGACCCTGGATCCAACATAGTTGGATGTTTTCTCTGGCTTGGTCTGGCCAGGGTCTGACCTGTTGTCATTGCGCTTTCGCTTCCTCTTTTCTTCATCCTCATGCCTCCTTCCCGTCTTTAGGAGCGGAGGGCTTTTTATCACCTTCTGTTTCCCTCTTAACAGTTATCAACTCTTCTAAGTTGATGTACCTCTGGGCGCTCTTGAGGAGCTCTATCATATCCAAAGGGGGTTCCAAAGTGAGACATTCATAAAGCTTTCCCTCTTTTAAGCCCGCGGTGAAAATTGTCACGGTTGTGTCATCACTAAAACCGTCAATGAGTGTCAGCTCGTTGTTGAAGCACATGACGTACTCTCTGAGTGTCTCATTGGATCTCTACTTCAGATAGAGTATGTAGTGTGGGCCATTACAGAGGCGCTAGCTTCCGACGAACCACGTCAGGAACTTATTCGCCAACGTCTTGAATTAGTCGATTGACTTTAGCGGGAGGCTATGGAACCATGTCAGTGCTGACTTCATTAGGCTGGTGGGGAAAGTTATGCACATCACCGACTCAGATCCTTCCTTGAATACCATTACATGTTGGTAATGGCGTAGGTGGTCGAACTGGTCGGTGTTACCGTCGTAGAAGTCGAGCTTTGGAGGCGTAAACTTCTTCGAAAAGGCCTCATTCATGATACGGTCCATGAACGCTCAAACAGAGAAGCGGTATAGCATGTATGGTTCGTGTGCCCCTCTGCTAAGGGGGTTCTGAGGGCCTAGCCTCTCTGCCCTGAGAGTCGGTTCTACATTGGTCGCGCCGCCTCGACTAGTCCAATGAGAGCTAGCAGGGGCTTCACTCTCATGTGCTTGCTCTCTGTCGTCTTTCGAGGATGGAGGCATGTGTTGTTCCCGATCTCCAATAGCGGGTGGAGGGTTATGATGTACGAGAGCCTCTATCACTTTTGAGATGACATCAAATCTATCGTGGGGTTCGTCGTTGCTATAACTAGCGTGGGGGTGTGAGTATGTTGTTCGTGTGTCATCGACACCGCAGAAAGTGGCGACATGGCACCAATCTGAGCGTTTGACGTGTCCCCTTGTTCTCCATTGTTGCGCGATCTAGTGGTCACCATCTATTTGTATTTTGAAGAGAGATGATGCTAGTTAAAGGTTAGGAACTTTGTCGTCCCCACGGACGGCACCAAACTAATGCAGTCATTTTTCGCTCCTTGCTTTAACCTTGACCTGCTAACCTGCACGAGGAATGCACGTGAGCCACAGACCACCGTTGTGGTGGTCGATGACACTTCGATGCTAAAGTCAAACAGGGACCTGAAAAAAGGTGTAATGTTGTAAACATGGAATTTGTAGCTTACCTTAGCTTACCAATCTCATGTCTTATTTACAGTGCAGGAGTTCTGGTTCGACCAGGCCATCGATGGCGTAGTTTAGGAAATAAGATCTTTGTGGATATCCTTCTCTAATTAGGAGTCGTGCTGTCACGCCCCGACCCGCCACGGGAATCGCAGTGTGCCGATGCATGAACTAACCCGTAATACAAGCGGATCGTAACCGGCCACAACATCATAATATAACACATTCTTGATACGAGAATGAAACGAAAATAAAAACTACGATAAAAATTTGAACAAAATAAATATATATTTGATTCGCCCCGCCAGAGTCATAGCGACAAAACCAGTATACAAGCATCTAGTTTAACAAGATAATACACCTGATAATACAGAGGAAGCAAAACATACCCGTACAGGGTGGACACGACCAAACAGCACAAAATGCGCCTACAGCGGAAAACTGGGCCTAAGCGCCACGATCAGCAGGAGCGCCAACACTGCCTGCACTCTAATAGAAGCACACCCCTTGCGGGGTTAGCAAAGCACAAAGCTAGTTGGTGCGAGTGAACTAAATACAAATAACAAAATAATATACAAGGAAAATTCATGTCACACAACAATGGATAAGTAACAAGTTCTAAAGTCTAAATCACACCGTGTCTCTAAGGATAATATTTCTAAGTTCAAGCAACAACACAAGCATTTCATATTCAACAATAACTACAAGTTTACGAGATATGCCGATCATTACACGTGATTCAAACATGGTAAATATCAAGCGATGAAAATAAAGACAATCTCATAATTCTTAATAGTCTCCTAGGTATAGCAATCAAGTCGAAACCAAAAAATTTGTATAAGTGTCTCATATCGTAGGTATCTACATACCCTACGAATGTGTCTCACCCAGACACATCCCACAACGTGCACCAGTACCACTTCTGGTGGTTTGTATCCTAATGGGGTGCCATCTGCCAGGATACAAACTCAAACATCCCGAATGACTGGCCTAACACAGCCAACCTAACACAATCAAACTCAAGCGCGCTGGGAGGGAAAGCGAGTAATCTCCAAAACACGTCCTCCGGGACCCGTCCTACTGCACTCTCTAGTGGCAAGTGCGTGCGGGAGCTCACCGCACCTCAGCAAGCTTGCCACATGCAATAGCGTCCTCAATGTCTGGTGCGAGTCATCTCAAGCACCATCCAACTCACGATGCAAGCAAGCTCCTAAGCATCGGCACAATAGGCATTATAGCGGGGTAAAGACACACTAATATCAACATGCACAAACTACGAGTCTGTATAGAATCAAATATAACAGACGTGTAACCATAATCAGTTCGGCAATTTTCACAAATCACGACTACGCTAAGGTCCCAACATGACCCAATTCACCACAATAAATTCATTCGAGTCGAATTGTCATACATGCAAGACTCGGCAATCTTCAGTAAAACATGACATACTATGCACACTAAAAAACGAAGCATACAAGCCCAATGTCATTACACCAAAGCCTAATCACACCAAAATCCATCCACTATTCAATTTCATTCAAGTATATCATGCTTTCAGAAAATCCAATACGTAATTCATTCACAAAGAACCAACACAATCATCGAAATATCTGAAAACTCCGAATTTCGGATTTGGATTCAATTATACACAATCGACGATATACTGTAAAAATTAAATTTAGGATTTAAAATACTTATTTCTCAAAATAAATATTGTAGTTACACTCACCTGAGCGGAATGGGTTTTCAGAACCCAATTCCTACCAGTCGAAGCTCTCAACTCGCAAAACAGCGAATGCGGGACCACGGAAATTTTTAAAACTGCAAGGCGAACTCAAAGGTGAGCAAACTAACCGAAAACTGAAAAAAAAAAAAAAATTACAAGCGGCGCGTGACTGAAAGAAAAACTTACAGACAATAAAAATTCGGCAAACACCCCGCCGAAACCCTCCCTACTATGGTCTGATCGCCTCCGAACAGCACAACAGGCCGGAAATAGGTCCAAGCAAACCTGAAAATACGGATTGGCAGCTCACCCATGCGCCCAAAGTCCGGATTCACACTAAAAACCCTCAAAACGGACATGCACCCTGATTTTTTGAAAAATTCGGCCAACCCCGAAATCATCCTTGCATGTCGGGTCTACGGGCTCCAAATGACGCCACCAAGGCCCCTCAACGGCTGATCGAAGCTACGAAATCCGATCAAACAACCCACCACGTCAAACCCAAATATGAAAATTGATTTTTTTTTTTTTTTGCGAAAAACCAAAAGAGAAACGAAGGGGGGGGGAATGAAGGACAATGGGCGAAATTTTTGCGAAGGAATCGCTTGATTCGACGGCAAGCACGCAGGCGGAGGAGCAGCAGCGGCAGGGGTTTTGTATTTTAAAGGGTGGGTGGCTATGTGCCCCCACCAAACTTACTGAGTACACCCTCTCAAGCAATTAAAAAAAATAGATATTACACATGCTGTGGAGGGAAGTTTCCATGTTAGCCTTGTGCTCCTAAATACGCAGGAGATAGTTCTCGTTCTAAGAGTGGTGTATAGGTAGAAGTCTCCATATGTGACACATACTATGGAATATGCATCCTAGTTAAAAGTAAATAGCTGATGTATTTGCCAGTCCGAAGCTGATCCTCAAGATACTTGCCTTAGCAGGGCTTATAGGTATTGAAAATAGTTGTGAGATACGTGGGCTTAGCAGGCTGTGAAAATTCAAGTCCTTCTAGCGGACTACATTGGGCAGGCTCAGAATCCATTGGGTCGGATCAGTGTTGGGCTGATGCTAGGGCCTGTTATTCCTTGAGATCATCATGACATGTGTACGACATAAAATATCATCAATGAGCATTGCAAAGATTTTGAGTATCCCTTCATGGGAAGAGTTTTTGTAGCACACTTGATTGTTTAAGGCCTTGAGGGTTTTTATATCATCCATGGGATTGACTCGATACAAAAGTATCATGCGACACTAGATTGAGTGAGGAAAATAGTTTTCATTTAATGGCCTTAATACTTCACGTATTACTCGCATTTTTCGAGATAGTGGATAGTTGGTTATGACTAGTTTCATTTTCTCAGTAGAGATATCGAAGCAGGGTATCAATGAAGTGGAAGTAGTAAAAGAATTTGAGGATATTTTTCTAGAGATACCAGGACTTCCACATAAGCGGATGTGGAGTTTTGCATCGATTTAGTACTTGGAATAACACCTTTCTGTAAAGCAACATCCGGAATGGGGCCAGAAGAGCTTGAGGAGATGAAAAAGCAATTAGATGAGATGGTTCAAAAAGGCTGCATTTATTTTTGTAATTTTTTTAATTATTTGTGGTATATACTGTTTATATTTTCATTTTGTGTATATTGAGTACTTTTTTTGAGATGTGTATGAACTAGGTTGTCCATGGGGGTCGCTTGTTATTTTTTGTCTAAAAAGGATGGCACGTTGAGGATGAGCGTCGATTATAGGGAGCTGAATAAAGTAACTGTAAAGAATAAAATTATTGCCAACAATTGGCGATATGTTTGACCAGTTGAAAAGAGCATCAGTCATTTCTCATTTGGACTTAAGAATCAGGTGCCATCAAATGAAAGTTGAAGAAAACATTATTCCACTTGCAACTTTCCATACTAGGTATGGGTTATACAAGTTTCTAGTTATGCCATTTAGATTGGCGAATGCCCCCTGCCTTTTTCATGGAGCTCATGAACAAGATTTATAGATTGTTCTTGAATAAGTTTTTCATCATTTTCATTGAGGACATTCTAGCATATTTGAAGAGTGATGAAGAGCATATGGAACACTTGAAGATCATATTGAAGACTTTAATAGAACAAAAACTCTATGCCATGTACGAAAATGATGTGAGATTCTTAGGGCATGTGGTTTCTAGTCAAGGAATAACAGTAGATTCATAAACGGTTGTTACAGTGTGAGAATGGAAACAACCTACCAATGAGACAAAAGTGACAAGTTTTTTATGAATAACTGGTTGTTATAGAAGATTCATAGAGAAATAGTGATATAATTAGAATATTTAGTAAAGTTTGCAGTCGTGGTATTTTAGGCGGCATTAGGAGTTATAGTATTATCATTATTAGGTAGCAGTTAGGACATTAGTTTCTTATTAGGTTTAGGGGTTGTTTCTTGTTGGAGAAGTTAGGTTAGTTATAAATAAGGCATAGGATACCCATTGTTAGTTGATTAGTTGAAAGAATATTTTATTTCTTAGGTATTTTCCACTATTTCAAATTATTTTGGTCATCATTCTTTTATTCTATCAATTGGTAACAGAGCCGAATGATTCTTATTGTTTTGTTCGGTTTGAAAAATAAAGTTCGAAAATAGATTGAAAAATCATTAAAGATTCGAAGTTGAGAATAAAAGTTCACAAATATCATCACCACACACATTTGTTGTCGTCCCATTTGTTGTTGCCTCTCCAGCCTAGCCACACCCTTCATCATCCTATCACATTCAGTCCATCACATGCAGAACCACCACACGCAGTTCGTCGCAACCACCCCTCATGGTTGTAGTCAACTCCACCGTCGCAAGTCACTTGCTATTGCCAGCCCCAATTATGATAAGCACCCAAAACATAGATTTTAACGCCCCATTTACCTTTTCATTAGTCTCTATTTGTGCTTAAAATTAATTAATTGTCTTTATTTGTCTCGAATTTAATTATTGTCATAGATTTTTAGGAAATTGAAAAATGTGCAAAATTCGAGACAATTTTACCATAAATTTGTGTGACCAAGAGCAATTGGAAAAATTATAAAATCAATTAAATATACAAAATTCAAGGCATTTGGAATGTTCGTGCACATGTGGATCAAGAGTTTCATTCCAAGACCAATATTATTGAAGTCAACATTTGATTCCAATTAGTGGTGATTTATGTTTGAGACATGTGGAAAGTTTCAAGACAATAACTTCAAGTGTAGAGCATGCAATCATAAAGACAAATAAAGCATCAACCCAAAGCATATTCCAATGATCAAATCAAATAATATTCCATTATCTTGAGTTTTGTCTCATGTATCTACCTCCAATTAGAACTATCTTGATGTATTTATCCCTAATTATGACTCCCTTGATTTTATATGATATGATTTGGAGTATAATCAAGCAATTTGTAGGATTTTTCCCATTTCTAGCTTGGAGGGGAACACTATAAAGAGGCTATCAAACTCTTTGAGAAGAGACATCCATACATCTAGTTTTGTTTCATACATCTCTTATCTCTAGTATAGCTTTGATTAGATTTTTTTTTTTTTGTTGGAGCTTTCGTTCAAGTTGCACATAAGTTTTTAGTTTTGAATTTAATAAAAGTTAATGTTTTTTTATGCATTAGTTGTCTTTTAATTTAATTAATTAATTTCTCATCTACCTTTCTAGTTCCACTCATATATTATTACATCACAATGATAATAATAGGCTTAACCTTTCATCTCAAGGAGAATAGATGAAACTTACTTGAATGATGTAGAGATTTTTTTAACACAAAAAAATATTAAAACTTATATTATTTCTATTAATCCTAGATTCAACCAATGAATTAAAATTGTCAAATTGAAAGACGAGCAACGAAGGATTATGCGTAATGAACATATGGACTTGGAAACAAGAATTATATTTGTTTTATTGTAGTTCTTCAATTCTTCATAAATTATAACCATTCATTGAAAAATCGCCATTGAAAGAAGGGTGGATTAATGATGGTATGAAAAAAAAAAAAAAAAAAGTTTGGATGTTAAGAAAGATGTATACACCAAAAAACTAAATTTGAGGTTAAGAAAAAAAATTTGCTAGAGATTAGATAAATGTATGAAAAAAAAAACTAAATATGTTGAATGTATTGGATGTCTTCTCTAAGAGTTTTAGAGCATATTTATAGTGTTCTCCTCTAAGTGAAAAATGGAAGAAGAAGAAAAAAAAAAATCTAACAAATCCCTTGATTATACTCCAAATCATGTCATATAAAATCAAGAGAGTCATAATTATGGATAGATACATCAACATAGTTCTAATTGGAGGTCGATTCATGAGACAAAACTCAAGGTAATGGAATATTCTTTGATTTGATTATTGGAATATGCTTTGGATTGATGCTTTATTTGTCTTTATAATTGATTGCTCCACACATAAAGTTCTTATCTTGAAACTTACCACATGTCTCCAACATAAATCACCACTAATTGGAATCAAATGTTGACTTCCATAATATTGGTCTTGGAATGAAACTTTTGATCTACATGTGCCACGAACATGCCGAAATGCCTCGAATTTTGTACATTTTATTGATTTCATAATTTCTCCAATTGTCCCTGGCCATGCAAATTTATGGTAGAATTGTGTAGAGTTTTGCACATTTTTTTTATTTCCTACAAAAATTATGATAATAATCAAATTCGAGATAAATAAAGACAACTAATTAATTTTAAGCACAACTAGAGACTAATAAAGAGGTAAATGAGGCATAAAAATCAATGTTTTGGGTGTTTATCACATCACCCCAAACAACCTTTTGCTAGTCCTCGAGCAAAGATAAGCGCAACGAAAGATAAGCTCACAAAACCCTTTTTTTATTGTTCCTAAACTTCACAAAGAACTCATGCCCACTTTCACTTGTATGATTCAATTGCATTTACAATGTGCAACAACACCTTGAACCTCTAGCATGACACTATAGGAGGAATTTTAGCCTCCTGAGGGTTATCTAGAATGAACACCCACAAACATAATTTTATTTTTTTTGAAAATAAAAAATTTTGGTATTTACCCAATTTTTCTCAGAGAATATCTTTGAAATTCAATCACATTGAAGACAAGAGCCATATGTAGTTAGTTACAAAAATGCACATTACGACTAGGCAACTTTGGAACAAGGTGTGTGTGTGGATAACCAACAATATGCAATTTTTCCTGTCAAACTAAGGTCCATCCTAATCCACCCTTGGAATAGTCGTATTGACTTCAAAACTCACAAGTAGATCTTTTTGAAATGAACACTCTGGGATTGGTTAAATATTTTCTCCCTCGCATGTGAGGAAAATAGTAAGTGTGAAAATTCAAATGTCTCACATGCACATTAGAACAAAAAGAAATGAAAAAGAATAATAGTCTTATGGAAGGAATGTTGATCACTTGCGAGAATGTCGAGTTACCCACCATAGCGTCTTCTCATCTACTTTCAACTTTTTACTATACCTTACCATAGGGTTAATTGTGACTTCTCTAAGGAAAAATAAATCCGACTGAAATTTATTTTTATTTATTTTTGATGATGAAGAGTGGGTAGATGGTAAGTTTTTTTTTTTTTTTTTGGATGAGGAAGAGTTGGGTAGATGGCAAGTAAAAAAATGTTTTTGAAAAAAGTTGGGTCTTCAAGTAGCTTAATAGAAAACTCATCAATCACTTCCTTTTATTTTCCTTTCTTCTTCAGAACCTTTTTTTTTATTTGTTTTCTTCTTCGTAATCCAACATTTTTTTTCTTTTTACCTTGGACCTTGGATTTTTTACTTTGCACTTGTCCTATTTTTATAAACTTCCCAACACTTTTTCAAAAACATATATGGACAACGGGTTTTTTTGTCTAATATATGCTCACATTGGTTTTGGATGGAATGGTTAGCGAGATGGTTTTGAGAAGGTACAAATGGACGAGAGGCCTAAATTACCTTCTAAGGTTTGGTAATGGTTATAAGTCTCAAATAGACTGCAAGACCTATGTTTCTCTTAACTCGAAAAAAAATGTCATCTTCAGTGATCAACCAAAAAGAAGAATAATGAGACTTCACAACAAGTTAATGTGGATCAAATAAATTTGAGTCATAATGTGACTCGGAGTTATGTAAAAACCCTTTGAATAAATGAAAGGTCTGATAGCTCACAAGGTATAAGTCTCCACTATTATTTCTCTAGATTCTTAGGAAATTATTTACTTATTTATTCCAAACTACATTTGTGGCCATTGTGCAAAAATGTTTGTTCTTAAATGCTCAAATGTGATGTTTACTCTAGTAATAAACTTTCAACATCTCTTTGCCTAAATGTAGCGAATCAAATAATCTAATCTCATCATAGCTAGGATACTGCACCCCTTTATTTTATTATTTTTTAAAAAAATATTTTCAAAAGAGGTATGAATTTTGATAAATCTTTCCCACCCCTAAACAAATAAAACATTGTCCCGTGTGTTAAGTAAATGAAATGGAAAGTGAAAAGTAAAAATTGAAACTTATTACCTTAGGTGATCTGATGAACATATATACTATCCCTGCAATGAAAATGATCGAGTTGGTTGGGGGTGATGTATTAAAAAAATTACATCACCCCCAAACAGGCATTGGCGGTATAATTTTTTTTTAATGAATGAATGAATAAATTGACTAGGTTGTCCCATTTGATAGCATTGATGATATTTGCATTCATAAGTTTCAACACTTCTTCCTTTACAACATTTTTTAAAATGCGATTGAGACATCGTTGGGGCTCTTTGAAGGTTTTGGTTTCATCTTCCAAATAGATATGATGCTCACAAACAGTAGGGTCAACACCCTTGATGTGATTAATACTCCAAGCAATGGCTAACTTGTGAGCTTTAAATACTCCCAACAACTTGTCACTATGTTCCTCATTGAGATCTGAGGCAATAATCACTAGGTAACTCTCCTCAAGACCGATAAATGCATATTTATATTTTAGATTATTGGACAAATGCTTAAGTTCTAATGATTGAGGAGAACTTGTGGATGAGTCACTAACTATTGACTGAGCTAGGAATGAAGCTGAGGAATATCACTCTTCCTCATATTGATAAAGTGATAATGGCTCAAACTAAGGTACATGCAGTATAGGAACACTATCCAACATATTGTTGACTTCTTCAACAACTTCATCAATATCTAAGTCCATACCAAAGTGTGAAAGACATTGAAGCAATGCATCATCTACTGATGGTTGAGTCATAGACTCAAAATTTTGAATCATCTGTGGGGAAGAAAATGGAAAGGGTGTGGTGAAAGGATAAAGAGTGAGCTAGGGTGGGAACGAACCAAGCACTTGTTGGGTCGTTCTCAATTTTTCATAAAAGAATAAGAGTGTGATGGAAGGATGACAGTGACAAAACACACAGAGTGTTTATCCCTAGACGATTGCTAAGAAGACATAGACAAACAACAATAACCTCTTAACCACACAAATGCCTAATCTAAGCAAACAACATTTTAAAGGGATATTATCTTGTGAGTCTGTGAGGGACAAGGTTGATTAAAACCAGCGGGCGCACATTGTTATCTTTTATCGCCTGATTAGATAGGGTGTTAAAGGATGATCCTAAAAGCTTGTATCCAACAATACAAAGTCCAAAATTGGGAGGTTAGAGTTACGCTTACAAGAAGTCAGACTATTGCACAAGTGACAGGAGATCACGTGGTCTAATTAAGAACTGTACTTGTGCTAACACTCAGTAGACCGATTGATATGAAAATGAAATGTGTCAAATACGCACTTAGGGTGTGTGTTCCTAACCAAAACTGTTAGTTGTGCCACGTGCTTCTGTGGTCCATAGCTTACTGGTGACTTGGCGTATCGGGTGACTTACCCATATTGCAGCGGCCTTTCGAAATTCATTGAATGATTAAACCCAACGTCGCGTTTAGCTTTGGTCAGCACAAAATTCAGCAGATTCACCTTGACCTTGGTTGTCCTATGAACACCATTCTAATTGGCTCTAATCTTAGTTGATTTTATTATGTGCCTTGATTTCCCATAGCTGAAGTGATGAGGTGGGTAATGAAATCCCACCAGTTTCAAAAATAGGGCTAGGTCTATTGTCTCTGTTTATAGTAGTTTATTAACGTATGCAACCACGCAGTTCATTAAGATGCATAAACATAAACAAACACCAAGCAAAATCTAATCAAATTTCACTCAACATCCAAGCCACTAAAACAATGTGTCTGAAAGGGATACTTACTAACTTGTGAGCTCGAACACAAAGTCTCCTCCGTGGGGGGGGGGGGGGGGGGGGGGGGGGGGGGGGAAGGAAAAAAAAGTATTCTTTAAGAGCTACTTCTCCTTGGTTTGAGCAATTGCTCTCTCCCCCAAAACACCACTAGTTGTCCACTACAAAAAAAACTTAGTTTTTCTCAAAGAACAATCCGACCTTTTGTTTTATTTTTTTCTGACTTCGGTAGGTGTCTAAATAAATAAACACATAATCAAGCAATTACAGATGCAAAGATAGTTTACTGGTATTGGTCAAGAAGTCAGATTTTTTTTATATAAATCAATTAAAAATATTGTGCAATCTGTAAATCAAATATATACGACTTCCAATATATTTTTATTTGATTTTTTTGGTGCAAGTGAATTAATTGTATCCTAAAGCTAACAATCTACCCAAAAAATTCCAATTATTACAAATTGCACTCGACTTTTCGAGGCATTAAAAAATAATAATAAAATCTAAAAGTGGTCATTCTCTCACAAAATAAAAATATCTATACTGGGGAAGGAAGAAGAGGTATGGAAAAAATTTATCTTCTTTGTGCTTTTAATGTCTTGAGTTTTCCTCTCGTCACTTGATGATATGCAACGGCGCCATTTTATTTGAAAGAAGGTGGATTTTTTATTTTTGCTTTTTTTGTGTTTGTTCCATTCTTATCAATTACCTGAAAAATTTCAAGAAAAATACAAGTAAAGTGGTTAGTCGGGGTTATCGTCCTACTCACCAAGTTAAAAGAATTCAAGGTCAAAATTTTAAAAACACTTTAGAAGATCAAATAAAATTAAGAATTTGTGGAAATAAGGGAAATAAGATTTGGAGAATACAAGAAGATTTTTTTTTAAACAAACTTTGATTCAAAATTGTGAATGAAATTTACTAAACAAATTTTCCAATTCTTTTCTAAGATAGAATTTCACTTACCTCTTTCGATGATAAAAGAAACTCCTTAACCATCATTAATCCACCTCTCTTTCGATGGCGATTTTTCAATGAATGGTTATAGTTTATAAAGAGTTGAAAACTACAAAAACAAAACAAAAAAAATCTTGTTTCCAAGTCCATATCTTCATTTCGCATAATCATTTGTTGTCCATCTTTGGATTTGAAGCTTTTATTCTTTGGTTGAATCTAGGATTAATAGAAATAATACAAGTTTTTTTTTTTTTTTTTTAAATCTCTACATCACTCAAGTAGGTTTCATATCCTCTCCTTGAGGTTTAGCCTACGAGATGTAATAACCTAAGAGTGGAACTAAAAAAGTAGATGAGGAAGTAAACTAATTAAATTAAAAGACAACTAATGCATAAAATATATTAACTTTCATTAAATTCAAAACTAAAAACTTACATGTAACTTGAACGAAAACTCCAACGAAATAAAGAAAACTAATCTAAGCTATGCTAGAGATAAAAGAAAGATGTATGAAAAAAAAAACTATTGAATGTATTGGATGTCTTCTCCAAGAGTTTAAGAGCCTATTTATAGTGTTCTCATCCAAGCTAGAAATGGGAAAAATCCTACAAATCCCTTGATTATACTCCAAATCATGTCATATAAAATCAAGGGAGTC
Source organism: Berberis vulgaris (assembly GCA_963556465.1). Lineage (NCBI taxonomy): Eukaryota > Viridiplantae > Streptophyta > Magnoliopsida > Ranunculales > Berberidaceae > Berberis > Berberis vulgaris. The sequence continues at coordinate 23,098,580 of OY747126.1, forward strand.
ATAATTAGGGATAGATACATTAAGATAGTCATAATTAGAGGTAAATACATGAGACAAAACTCAAGGTAATTGAATATTCTTTTATTTGATCCTTGGAATATGCTTTGGGTTGATGTTTTATTTGTCTTTATGATTGATTACTCGACACTTGAAGTTCTTATCTTGAAACTTACCGCATGTCTCCAACATAAATCACCACTAATTGGAATCAAATGTTTACTTCCATAATATTGTTCTTGGAATGAAACTTGGTGATACATCAAAATAGATCGATCATCACAATCGTACATGTGGCAGAGAGTATCCATCACGAGGATATAGCCTCCAATCTATTAGGCCAACTCATAAAACCCAAGAAAAATAAAGCCAATGACAAAGGCCCATACAAGACCCATCAATGAGAAGACATAAACAAATCCCAAATCGAGGCCCGAACAAATCAGAGTTTGAATCCAGGCCTGACACGAGTTCTCTCATAAAGAAGAGCAACTTTGCACCAAAAAGAGTCGTGGAGGGAGTTACGCCTCCACGGACGCATCTCCATTAAGGAGGAGACTGTTAGGAGACACATCTCCTTCTGTTGCCCCTCACATGCTTAAATCATGCAAAGAATTGACCGTGACCATTATAAAAGGTAAGGGAATCATTTGACACAGGTATGCAACTTTAACTAAGTTTCTTTCAGAGTTGCTGACTTGCATCGGAGTGCCTTCAGCCACCAAAAAGGTGGTCCTTAGCAATCTAACATTTGTTTTGTAGGTCAAACTCACAGGAGGATGATTTTTTGACACATCAGTCTGGCGCCGTCTATGGGGAATGACGAGTTTCCTTTCTATAAAACAAGATCCACGGTGACAAAGCTCACACAATTTGATAGAATATCAATAAGTCGTCAGAACAAATGACACACTCTACTTATCCACAACCCAGTGGTGATCATGACAACTCTCCTACTGGCAACGATGCATCACTAACAGCTCACGAACAAGAAACAGCCCAGGTCATTGGACCGATGGCACCCGAGAATACGGATCCACAGCACACAATAGCCCAGACAACCCAAACATCTAGCAACGCTGCCACGTATCCTCGAGTAGACCTGCTTATGGCCCAGATGAACTACATGACAAAGATGATGAAAAAAATAACCCAGGAGCTCATCCAGTCGGCCGACTCTATTCAGGCACCGCCTCAGCAAAATTCCGCCAACCGAAGTCAAGGAAGTAATGAAGTCCCAACAAAACCTCAACAGGAAAACTTCGAAAGCAATAAGCTCCCCAAGGCAAGACTCCACAGTGGCGAAACGCTTGCCAAAATCCTGTTAAAAGTAAGGGGTCATGTATCCCAACATATTATACGAGTTAGCCAAGCCGCCATTCTCCAACACTCTCATGAAATGGCAATGCCGAAAAAGTTCACACCACCAAAGTTCGAAGTGTATGATGGTACTACCGACCCAAGTGATCACTTGAGACACTTCCACCACATGATGGCCCTGAAGGAAACCACGGAGTCAATCTTGTGTAGGACATTTTCGACTAGCCTCACCTCTATAGCTGAATTGGTTCAATAATCTACCATCAAGGCCGATAGACTCTTTCCAGGCATTAGCCACCGCTTTTATCACCAGATTCATTAAGAGCCAGAGAATGAGGAAATGACCACAATACCTCATTCACATCAAGCAAAAGCCCGAGGAAACAATACGGGAAAATGTCACTCGCTTCACCAACAAACTGACGATGATCGATGGATGGGGCAACGATACAGCCACTGCAACCTTCATCGCCGGACTGAAGAGAGACCCCTTCTTTGACGCTCTTAACCTGGAGCCTCCAAAAGGCATGACACTGTTATTGAAAATAGCTCAAAAACACATTTCTCTCGAGGAGATGAAGGTGGCTAGGATGAAAAATGATCAAGAAAGATAGTATTTCAAGGAAACGAGAGAGAAATGAGGAAAGGAGACGAGATGACAGACATCGGGAAGATAGCATCCAATCGAAGAAACATCAGAATGGTGGAACGAAAGATTTGAAACAACAAGAATCCGAGAAGCTACAATCAGCGCGGCCATGACACAAGCGAGTAACAAATGTGATGAAGAATGCATACAAACCATATACAACCTTGAAAACAAGTCGAGCTAATATACTAAAGCACATAGCAAAATGGGATAACATCAACTGGCCGCTTAGGATGAGAGAAAACCCGGAAGGAAAAGACAAAAGCCAATATTGGTCCTTCCATAAGGATCATGGTCATGATACCAAAAACTGCTACAATCTAAAAGATGAAATCAAGCATTGGGTTAAGAAATGACGACTCGACGAGTTCATCGGAATGCTAGATTAACAGCTCACATGGAAGGAGAAAGAAAATAGCACTACAGGATCGAAATAACAACCCAGATAGCTGATATACACCCTACATTGCATAGCCAGAGGAAGCAAAACACACAATCTAACAGAAGAAGCGGCCAGAAAAACTTCTCACCCGTACTGATTTATATCAGAACAAGAGTACTAACGAAATCAGACAAGCCATTTCACGAATGCACAAAACATGGAGAAGTTTGCATCAACTAACTAATACGAATCAAAGATACTACCGACTGATGCAAGCTCAACCCGAATCACTAATGAAAAAACTGACAGCAACAGACTCGATCGAGCCTCTGCGATTTACACCAAACACGGAGCCAGAATCAACATGATTGTACAATTTGGTGTTGATGTGAGCATGATTGGACAATTCGGTACTGTTGTGAGCATGATTGGACAGTTTGGTGTTGAAATGAGCATGATCAGAAAGTTTGGTGTTGACGAAAGCACAATCGGACAGTTTGGTGATGATGTGAACATGATCAGACAAGCCAACGCTACTCATCCATCAAATAGAAAAACACCCTGAGTCTGCTAGCCACGACAACATATACGACATACGAGGATCGACTTCAAGAAAAGAAAGACAAAGCAACAAAAACATCAATCTCTAATGCGATGACCAACATCAAGAAAAAGAAGAGAAATCAACAAAAACATCGATCTCTAATATGAGGACCAACATCAAGCAAAGAAAGACAAAGCAAATCGCACTTCGAACCCGCATAAATCATTTAATAGTTAAGGCTGGTGAAAACATCCAAAAGGGAATATCAATAAGATTACGAATTCAAAATCCTCATTTTTTGCAAGAACGATAGAATAGGTACGTCCAGAATTAGCTATAAAAGCAATCGACGTATCTAGTAACAAGAAATCACGACAAAAGTCGAATATGTATAAACTTTTGATCTGATCAACCACAAAGTAGAAGTTGGACATCCGAGTCAACAAAACACAAAAACTTTGAATCGACTGATGCGTCGAGTTAACGAAGTAAAAGTTGGACACCCGAGTCAACTTAACACAAAAACTTCGAATCGACTGAGGCATCGAGTTAACGAAGTAAAAGTTGGACACCCGAGTCAACAAAACACAAAAACTTCGAATCGACTAAGGAATCGAGTTAACGAAATAAAAGTTGGACAACCAAGTCAACTTAACACAAAAACTTCGAATCGACTGAAACGTCGAGTTAACAAAGTAAAAGTTGAACAAATGAGTCAACTTAACACAAAAACTTCAAATTGACCAAGACGTTGAATTAACGAAATAGAAGCTCAACGAACAAGTTGACTTAACACAAAAACTTCGAGTCGACCGAGACATCGAGTTAGCAAAGTAGAAGCTTGACGAACAAGTTGACTAAACACAAAAACTTCGAGTCGACAGATACGTTGAATCAACAAAGTTAGAATTAAAAAAAACAGATCAACATGATTCAAGGAACTACAAGCAAAAGAAAACTCTTTGCATCACATCAAGAAGGATAACGCTGACCCACCCTTAGACGAATGATGAGCCAAAACACGAAAGCAGCTACAAAGGAATTCAAAGCAAAATCCAAGATAACTACAACTGAACTGAAAAGAAAAGAAATAACAAAGTTCATTACATTGATAATACTACTCTATTACATCTGGATAAGAAGATGAAATAGGGAAAGAAACAGAGGCAACTATAGGATCATCACTCACGGGAATAGGGGAAGGCCTCTCTTCAGGAGAGGGAGAAAGCAATGACTCTGGAGCATTCAAGGGTAGAGGAGCAATGGCTCATCAACTACTGGAGCAGATTCCTCGACATCATCATCTTCAAAAGCTTGATCAACCAAGTGACGGTACCTGGATAAATCTTCATTGGGTCCCTCGATATAGTCAAGAAGCTCAGCCCGTCCTTGCTTCCAATCTTCGCTTCGATAATATTGAGCCTATCCTTGGCAGTAGCGAGTTCATTTTTGGTTGTGGTAAGCATGACAGAAGTATCTGCCTTGACATCGTCAAGCACAACAGTTATATGTTCCACCCGCCTCTCATCGATACCACAAATAGTGGATTGCTCAACTTCAACACAAGAAGCTTCATCAAAAATTGCCTTCTCAGCAGATAACTCTTTTTCCACATCACGTAAACGGGCATGAACCCCATCCAACTTAGCTTTCAAATAATCATGTTCAATAAAAGATTTATCCCACATACTTTCCGCCTCAATCAACGACTATCAAGCAGCCTTTGCAATTTTCTCCGACTCTGCTCATTGCGCCCTCAACAGTGTCGCCAACCTCCATTCCAAGGAAGCCACTTGATCACAACCAGTTCGATAGATTGAACCCATCACCCCTGCATAGGCGAGATGATTCATCCTGTCCATTATTTGCTCAAAACCGTGATCAAGGTGATCAAATGGATCCAGTACGGGCATCGGAGGCCTTTCCACTAGTCGTTTGTGCCACTCATTTATCAACCTGCGTGCACCGTCTGGCACATAAAGCTTAGTGAACCAACAAAACTTTTCATCCGACTTGATTTGGATATCTTTTAGGCTAGGCTCAATCCAACAAACTCGCAGATGAAGAACACGAGGATCTGGAAGCACTGAAGAACAACCCCTGACAGCCGAAAGAGTGAAAAGAATGGTAGTAATAATGGAAAAAATGCATTTTACCCTTCCGTCGAGAAGCAACTGTGGTAGGAGCATGACTAGGAATGACGACAGGGGCAGGAGAATCCTGACGGATTGGAGAAGAAACTAAGAACCCGACCACTAGCTGACATCAATAGAAGGAGGAGGAGAGTGAACCTTGAAACCCTTACCACCACTAACATCTTTGGACTGCTCCACCGCTAGCTGAAGCATTGCATCATTGATAACCCGGGGGATCATCATTAGACAACTCAACAATGTCCGAGACGCCATAAGCAGAAAGAAGCCTTTTTTCATTATCATCCAACAGACGAGTGGTCTCCTTCTCGCTCCTTTCCAATGCCAACCTCAGTTCCTCAGCCTCTTCGAAGGATTCGCGATCCCTGTTTTCAACATCTTCGTGGAAAGGACTTGGGTGAGAGATAGCTTACGTAATATCCTGAATAGGATTCGAACGGGATGCAGTCTGAGAATAACCACGAGTAGAAAGTTATTTTTTCCTTGGAACTCGACCAGAATCTACCGGCAAGCGCCATGATCGAGGACATCGCAAGCTTTCTTTTTCTAGAAGACGGAACTGTGACATTAACAGGAGCATTGAAATCTGTAACACATCTGTCCGAACTCACAAACCTGCAGAAAGTTGTCGAAAGCATTAAATACAAGACAATGATGGAGTTGAAAGGTAAACCGTCACGAAGTTAGTGGCCATGTCAACATACCCACTAACTAAAGGGGGAGTAGCTGATGATACAGCAAAATAAATTGATTATCACGACCGTACACGTGGCAGAGAGCTTCATCACGAGGATATAACATCCAATCTATTGTGTCAGCTCATAAAACCCAAGAAGAATAAAGCCAATCACAGAGGCTCAAACAAGACCTACTAATGAGAAGACATAAACAAAGCCTGAATCCAGGCCCAAACGAATCAGAGCCCGAATTCAGGCCCGGCACGAGTTCTCTCATAAAGAAGAGGAACGTTGCACCAAAAAGAGTCATAGAGGGAGTTACACATCCACGGGCGCATCTCCATTAAGGATGAGACTGTTACGAGAAACATCTCATTCCGTTGCGCCTCACATGCTTAAGTCGCGCGGAGAATTGACCACGACCATTATAAAATATATAAAGGGAACATTCGACACATGTATGCAACTTTAACTGAGTTTTGTCCAGATTTACTTCATTCTTCAAATAGAGTTGCTGACTTAAGCATCAAAGTGCCTTCGACCACCAAAATGGTGGTCCTTGACGTATATTTTGCAGGTCAAACTCACAGGAGGACGATTTTTTGGACGCATCAAAATTCTTGATCCACATGTGCCAAGAACATGCCCAAATGCCTCGAATTTTGTACATTTCATTGATTTCATAATTTCTCCAATCGTTCCTGGTCATGCAAATTTATGGTAGAATTGTCTCGGATTTTGTAGATTTTTTTATTTCCGACAAAAATTATGAAAATAATCAAATTCGAGACAAATTGAGACAAATAATTAATTTTAAGCACAATTAGAGACTAAAAAATAGGTAAATGAGGCGTACAAAATCAATGTTTTGGGCGCTTGTCACAAATCAACCCATACGCCCCTCTGCCTATAGTCCCCATCGCAGTCTCCCCTAACTTTTGTCATCGCCCCTCCCCATCGCACTCGAAGTCGCAGCCCTCAAACCCCCTTCCTCCTATTTCTGTTCGCGAAGAAGAGGGAGGAAGAAACCATCAATTTTTTAAAACTTAAGTAACTTTTTTGTTTTTATTACAGGTCCCTGATCAGGATTTTTATAGTTAGTCTCAGGTCCACTTAGATATTTATACCCCGAGCTCCTATAAGAACACCCTACCTTGTGAGTAATTAAAAAAAAAATTGAGTTACCCATATTATGACATGTATCCATACCCTTATTATTCCTACCCCATACCTATCCTATTTTTTGCTCTCGAGCCAATACCAATGCAACCCAGTTCCAAGTAACCCAATATCTCACAGTGTCTTATAGCGATTATCTTCCAATTTACAATTTTCCACCATGAACCACCTATGTCATCTCCTACACCCAACCTCAACCTGTCTGTCCTATACCACCTCCTTCTTTTGTGGCCAATGATAGCAATCCACTACCACCTGAACCAGATTCAAGAGCTTTAGGCAATCCTCCTCCACCCCCACCCAATCTGCTATTGTTGTAGAATTGTACCAAACATGGTGCAAGATAGCTACCGACAAGATTCAAGAGCTTTAGGCACTATTGGTTGCAGATGACCTTGCCCGGATATGCGAAGTATAGGGTGAGCCTTATTGTTTGTCAGAGTCCATCCAACTTTTTGTGGAAGGCACCGTCACATGCACATGATTTTTGACTTGTGACCCATTTGACTTATACGACTTTTTTCCCATTTCTGAGCAACTATAGCCTATTTCTACCCTTCTCATCTGGGTGTGCCTATCACTCTCCTACTGTATGCAAATGACTCGTTGGTGTTTCTTGATGGGAGAAAAAACTTTGTGGTGTATATATTTCCTTAATAGATATTGTGTGGCATCGGGCCAGAAAATCAATGTTGGTAAAAGTTCTTCTGTAACGGCTGAGAAGATCCCTTTGGAAATAATTATCTTGTTCAAACAGTGGACCGATTTTCAGTACAAGATTTCGCCAATAAAATACCTTGGGGTTCCTATCTACCAAGGACATTGCAGGATCAGTTTCTTCGGTGATAATGTTTCAGAAAATTCAAAATAAAATACATAGATGAAGGCTCGCCTACGCTCCCTGGGTGGTAGATTAGTCTTTGTTAGACGTGTTTTGTGTGCTATGTCGGTCTACACGTTGGCAACCACATGTGTGTGCTAGTAAAGGTTATGGAGGTTATACAAAAAGCTATTTCGGAGTTCTTCCGGGGTGATCATGATGGCAAACACAATAGGAATTGGGCAGCTTGGAAGAAATGAGCAAACCAGTTTAGGAAGGAGGACTGGGAGTTCGAGAGTTGGCGACTGTGATTAAAGCCTTTAGATTGAAAGCATTAAGGAATATGGTTATTACACACTAACTTTAAGGCAGTTTATATGCATCGAAAATACCTGATGTCAGGTGTGCCTCTTCGAAAGTAAATGATCAAAACTGGAAGTCACCTTTTGTTAAGCAATTAGTGGAACTGCCAATGGCATGACAGCTCAACGGTTGGTCATGGGTTCGAACCCAGCTTGCGGCATCTTTATCAGTTTATGGTGTGTTGACCAGTTCTGGTCTTTAATGGGTTATGGGATCTATTAAAACCATGCTCGCCTTCCAAAAAAAAAAAGGAATTAGTGGAACTCATATTTGTTTTGTCAGATAATTCTACTTGGAAAATAGGACGGGGTGAGGTGTGTTTCTTTGAGGAACAGCGGTCAGGGGTAAAGTAGTTTGAACATGTAGGGTGGGCTGCAAGTGAGGATGCTTGGCCTTAACTGCACTTCATGCGAAGTGCAAACTTCGCTTCTTTGGGACTTGAGATGTAATCAAAGGCATTGCAACTTTTTTACTAGAGAATTCTTGCAGACTGTTATAGGGACAATCGACTATGGGTGCAAACGAATGATGGTTATTTCTTAATTGGATAGATTGTCAAGTTGTTTAGGGACAAGGAAGTTGATGATAAAGTTTGTAAACTTTTATGGAACCCCATGATGCTATTGAAAATCTCCACATTAGTATGGAAAGTTTTGAAAAGAGCCTTACCAATCGATGGTGAATTGAAACCAATTGGTTTCAGCTTGGCATCTAAGTGTTCATGTTTTCAGATGGCAAGGATTGAAACTATGAAACGTGTATTTATTGGGGGCGAAATAGAAACTCATGTTTGGGTTCATGTTAGACGTCTAGTAGAAGTTTATTTGTTTGCTTCTGCATCTCATAAAATAATGTAAACAAGTTAATCAAGCATAACCTAATACCACCCCGTTATTGAGAATACAATTTGAAGAAGCCACGTCTGGCCACCCTACCATTCCTGAGAGCTGCCAACAGGGAATGTATAATAGCAGTTTTCCTTCCAATCTCCGCAATTATGTACAAATGAACCAAGGCCAAAATTGCTATATATATTGTTTGCTTGTGAAAAGAGTTGTAGAACAGCTCAAAATCTAATCTTTAAACCAACCAACCAATGGGGTTTTCTGATTTTGAGTAATTAAAGGTTTACAGCTAAGAGACCCATTTGATCTGCCATGAATGGAGATGTTAATAACATCGGAGACAATTGTCTCATTGAAGTGTAATTGAAGAAGAGATCAGTTATAAAATATTTGAAGGTTTGTATAATTAAAAATCAAATACAGTAACCAGAGTTTGTACTATGGTGCAAACAAGGACAACAAATGCAACTGGTCGAGTTCTTCATAGCTAACCAATGTAGATCACTGAAAGGCCGGTACATCCAATTACTCCTCAAAACAAAAATTATGTGCAATACTAATGCTAACAAAAGCTACAAACATTGTAAATACTAAAGGACATTTGAAGAACTAAACCAATTTCTATCTAATTTTAACTTCCATCTTTTGATACTCAAACTGATTACTTAGTTGATTTTTATACAACTTAAACCTAAATTGCTAATCATCCGAAACCACGAATTCGATTACATTCTAATAAGATGCCAAAAAATTCATCAAAGCATAAAGACACATGCAACTTCGAACGAAAACAGAAACAAGCAAAAAACCTGAACCTGAAAATTCCCACTAAACAAATATAAATTCACCAAAACTACAATTACAACAAAAGAAATCTATATGAAGATGCCACAATATCCAACCAAATGTCGAGAACTACGACTCGCATACTTTACCAAACTGCACAACAAAGGTTCCTCAATTCACAAGAAACTCAAAGCATGCCATTCCGCCCAAAACGCACAAATCAAATCAACAAACAACTAATCAAGAAACCAAATTAACCAAAACACTTACATGATTGCATTCAATTGACCACGATCAGGTTCGAAACCAATCAAGAAATCAAATCTAGGGTTTCAAAAGTAGAATTCAACACGAAACAGCTCGAAATGGAATCAAAAACCAAAAAGAAGAAACATGAAGTGAAATTTGTGAAGCGTACCTTCGGTGTCCCAAAATCAAACTCGCGTGAACTGAAAAATCTACATGATCGACTGAAATTTCAGAGTGAAACTTACGTTTATCAATCAATTCGAAGATATCTTCTTCCTCCATCTCTTCACGCTCAATGAGCTGCAACTGGCTGTGTTCTTTAAATCTGAGGTCGATCATGGCTAAACAACAAAGATGATCAGTTCAACAGTGATTCAACTAAACTACTTGCGGGTTGAAATAAAAATTGGAGAAATTATAGAGGTGCATACCTTCTTTGCCTTCGATGGAGATATCAATCTAGATTGAAGAAGAGATCTTCGAATTAGGGCTTTTGCATCGAATTGCTGGAGGTTTGAGATCGATCTATGGAGAGTGAAGTGTGAGATCGAGATCGAAAGAGTGAATCGATGGAGAGTGAAATGAAGTTGATATGTTAACCTCTCTTTGGAATAAAATTTGAGATCCAGTTCACATTCCTCGAATCGCTCACAAAGTCACTCAACCACAGTTCAAATCGCTCTTATCGTCGACTGAACGACTTGGAAGTCGAATTTGAGCAGACGAAGAACACGAGAGAGAGTAGCTAGACAAGAATCGGCTGAAATGCTACTGTTTTCGATGATTTTGGGCGAGATGAATGCAACAAGGATGAAAAGTTTTTGAAGCTTTAATGAAGGAAAACAGAGAAGTGAAGAAGAAGAAAATAATAATAGAGTAACAGGGTATTCAATCATGGATTTTAAAATATTTCAAAGAGTTTACAGAATTCACTAAACTTTGATGTATTTTAAATGACTGGATTTTGTGGAATTTACAGAATTCACTGGATTTTAATGGATTTTTATTATTGAATTTTCTGAATTTTATAAATGATTGTTATGGATTTCTATTGATTCTTATAATTTCCTTGAGCCTACTGGGAGTGAATTTCATCAGGGTCAATGAACCCAGAAGATTGAGTCATTTACACTTCCCATTGTAACCCTCCTAAGCCATTCTTGAGGTTCATGTGTTGAATGTGAGGACCAAACTCCCTAGCAAATGGGAGAGCTGATAGAGTCTGACCTGTTTTGTTGGTTCTTATTGCAGGATTGTGAAGAACTGGATCTAGCTGCTCTGACAAACTTGGAACAAATTACTTCAGGCTTCTCTGACAGAATCAAATATGAAGTAATGGCACCTTGCAATCTTAGCAGACAATCTACTATGATGTATGAAGAAGAAATAAAGGATAGTTCAACACTGCAGTGAATTTGTATTGAATGAAGGAATTGTATCTATTACAATAGAATGTAGGAACTGATAGGAAAATGAAACAAAGTGTATTAGCAGAATTCGCGATTGCTATTCTCCTTTGGAGCTATTCGAGAGGCTCTACTCTCCTATGAGCCAAAGCTCAATTGTACATTTTACAATCTTAATAATCCCCCCTATTCTTCTATTCCACCTCTATTTATAGCATTTGATTCAACAACCTCTTTTATTTCAGCATCTCAGCATCTTTTATTTCAGCATTAGCATTTTTATTTCAGCATCTCTATTTCAGCATCTCAACCTTAGCAACTCTCAGCATCAGCATCTTTATTTCAGCATCTCTATTTCAGCATCTCAGCCTTAGCAACTCAGCATTTCATCAGTTCCCATTCCCAGCATACTCAGCATTTCATCAGTCATCAGTTCCCATTTCCAGTATACTCAGTATTTCAGCAGTCCCCTGTTACGCTTCCTCCTAGTATACGTAAAACGAATAGGGGGCCTATCAAGAGCTGCAGTGGTAGCAGTAACAATGAGCAACAATGGTGATGTTAATTTCATTTCAGTATGATTATAGTAGTGCTACTCATAGTAGTTGTGACAATGTTGGTGATCTTAGACTCAGTTTTGGGAAGTGGCGAGTATTACTAGCTAAACAGATTGTTGCTTGAATTCCATTCTGGTTAAATTTAACCATTTTGAAAATCTAACAACCACATTTAGCCATCCATACTAGGCTAAATACAGTCGAATACCTGTACTAGGAGTCCAACTCACAACCTAACTATGTGCAGATGAATGACAGACTTACCAAGTTCCATAGAACCTTTAGACTATCTATAACTTTAGAAAAATTAAAGATGTGCATTTGTCTCTAACCATTCGAACTCTAATGTCTTAGTCAACTTGTCTTCTTTGTCCATCTCATAATGAAATGAAACATCACTTATAATGTCTTCATCTTCATGACAATGTCTTATTTGATTTTACCCTTCTAACTTGTATCACTCTATGAAACATTTCCATAGCGACATATGAAGATGGCCAAAACTGGATTTGATGGCGACCCCTAACACAATTAATCTCTAACACATATCATGATGTCAGCTTGCTATTAACCCGGGACGGCTATATGTTAATAGTTCCCAATTAAACATTTTCTATGTGGTATGATAACAGCTTCCCTATAAGTACGCCATCCTTGAAAATCTAATAGATCAAGCTCAAAATATAGTATACCTAACTCTCTTGCTTATTTCCTTGATAAGTAAATGAAAGTTTTTATTATGGATCAAGCTATAAAAACCGTGGAAAAGTATAATTCAAGGGAAATGAGTAAGAAGATGGGCTTACCAAAAGGTCTTTTTCATGTACTTCAATTGAATGCCAATGTTGGCAATGGGGTTTTTCCATGCAAGACTTGCAATGCTGCAAAGTGGATGACATGATTGAGACTTGTACCATGGTATAATAGCAATTAGATGTAGTATATGAACAAGCGGATCTAATAACAACTTTGTTATTGTTATGTTAGTCTTAATGGATTAGCATTTCATGATGTATCCTTCAACTAGGAAGTCCTCATCCTCTACTATTTTTACATTAAAAACCCTCCTTTTTGATACCTCTTCGGCAGTAAAACAATTACCATACTGCTCATTTCATTCCTAAATGATACTAACATCCATCACTTTCTCATTAAATACTTAAAGAAGAATATAAGTAGAAATGATTATGAAATATTCTTTCACAGAGAAATTCATACTAAGAGTTGGCAAACCAATATAGAAAAAGAGTTTGTGTGCATTTATACATCAGAAAGAAACATTGAGGATGCACAGTTATACACGTACCTTATTAGTTTCAACTCTAGATAAGTTCTATGTAAGCACTGGCACTGATTTGCTCTCTTTTAACTAGAGAAACATGAAAATTTATAGTCAAACATATCTGGTTTCTACCAACTGAATAATCGAGAATAAGATTGAAAAATGAACGCAGCTCTAGTGATCTAGAAAATGGTATAGAAACAAGTTGTGGAAATAATTGCCTCCAAAGAAACATTAGTGAAAAACGCTTCTAGAACATCCACGTCTAATTGAAAATAAACTAAAAGGAGACACTTACGATATATGTTTGAGATAATACAAGCAATAATGGTTTATACATGCAGTCAGATCACAAGGAGACAAGTAATTCATCTTTAAGCAGGATGATTCTTCACCAAACATATTATTCATAAAAGAACATAAAAAGTTCGTTGGAAGTTTAATAATCTGGAAGTTGTCTATGGATCCTAAGTACTACAAAAAAGTTCGCCAAGGTAACAAACTACATCTTCCCACCTAATCAATTTTCCTATGTACTCAGAATTTTCTCAGATTATTAATGATGAGTTGTAACAAACAGTAAACATGGATTGAATACCATTAAAAAAAACAGCAGTACTTATTTCATGTGGAGAAAATTGTTACAAATCCATTAAAAAAAATCCATGAAATAAGAAAATCTACTGCTGTTTCTTACAAATCCATTAAAAAAACGAAGTAAACATGGAGAGTTGCACAAGAAATGATGAGAAATTGTTTTAAACTTTCTTTGTTTATGAATGTTTCTCTGAGCAATTTCATCAAATAATTGGAAAACACTGCAAGAAGCATTACTTATTTCATTCTTTGTGAACTCAATATTTTTCTCAGTAATTTCATCAAACAATCATACTGCAAGAATGAATCATAACTAATTTCAAGAAAACTCACATTGCTGAATTTCAAAGATCCAACCACGTTCGATCCATCTCACTTCCAGAGTCCAGCGAAGCCGAATTGTTCAAAAAGTGAGGAACTCACGTTGAAGACAGTAAGGGCAATCTCACATGAATAAAAGGTCGCCACGCCACCAAAACCCTCTCCATCCCCTTCCCCTCTCCCGCCACTATAGACTTCCCCTTCCACCCTCTGTTTGCACTCGCCAACCAACACCGTCTATGATCATGTGGGGTTTGAGAGGCCTTCAAGGAGTGCTGCTGCTGTCGCTTGTGTTGCTGTCTCGGATCTCCTACTGCGGATAGAGAAGTTGTTGGTGAGAGCGAGTTGGGGCGAGAGGGAGCAGAGAAATTGAAATCCGAGGGTAATAGGCCGGATTTGAAAAGGACTTTGATATTTATATCTTTCACACATAAATCCTTCAAAGTCCTTCAAAGTCTATCAAGTCAACAAATCCATTAAAATCTACTGCTGTTTGAATACCCCTAGATTTCATTGTATTGTTTAAAATCCATGATTGAATACCCCATGATTTTAATGGATTATAAAACAATCATTTAAAATCTATATTTGAATACCCCTAGATTTCATTGTATTGTTTTAAATCCTTAATTGAATACCCCTATATTTTAATGGACTTTAAAATCTTTCAGAATCTATTACAATCCATGATTGAATACCCCCCTGTAAGTTTTACCCGAAGAGAAGATTTGCAAAGGGATAATAATAATAATAATAATAATAATAATAATAATAATAATAATAATAATAATAATAATAATAATAATAATAATAATAATAATAATAATAATAAAATGATGATACATAAAAACGGTCACACTCATGAGTTGAACACATGTAATGATGATCTTGAGGATTTACGGGCCCAAGCATCGGATCAACAGATCTAGCCCAAACGGATCTAAGCGCGCTCAACTTTAGTCTGCCAAGCGGACTCGGACTCTCACACCATGCTAGGCTCACACGTCTCACAGTCATCCTCAATACCCGTAAGCCCTCTTTAGGCAAGTATCTTGAGGATCAACTTCGGACGGGCAACTACAGCTGCTCAAATACCAGAGTATCTTCCACACAGATAAACTCCCTTCTACGGATTGCTCATGGATTGTGAACTATTTTCCACGTATCTAGGAGTGTAGAGTTAACAGGAAACTTCCCTCTTACAGCATGACTCTTAATTATATAGGGATCTCCACGAAGATCTTCTCCCTAAACTATGCCTACGATGGCCTGGTTGAACCAGGACTCCTTGCACTATAAATAAGACATGAGGTTGGTAAGCTAAGGTACGCTACAAATTCCTTGTTACAGCATTACATCTTCCTTAGATCCTTGTCTGTGGCTCACGTGCGATACTTGTGCAGGTCAACAGGAACAGTGTCAAAGCAGGGAGCGAAAATCGACTGCATTAGTTTGGCGCCATCCGTGGGGACGACAAAGTTCTTAACTTTACACTAAGCGTCGACACCCACTAAATCCCAGAGAGATGGTGACCACCAGGCCACGCAACAACGAACCAGGGGACACGTCTAACGCTCCAGTTGTCCCTATACTAGTTTCTGCCATGCACGGGCAATCTACTCACGCCCCTGCACCAACGGCAACAACAGTGGACCCCAGAATCGAGGTGCTGACATCTCAAATACATCAGGTTATCAAGACGGTGGAAACGCTCACATACTCTACTTCCAGGTGCAACACGGACCTCCACTTCCAGTGGATGATAGGGAGCAAGCGCAGGAGAGACAGCCTTCCACCGAAGTCAATCGACTACTTCAAAACATTGGCAAATGAATTTTTGACACGTTTCGTCGGAAGCCAGCGTTTCAAAAAAGGCCCGCACTACATACTCTCTCTAAGGCAGAGGTCAGGCGAGACGCTCAGACAGTATGTCACACGCTTCAACAATGAGCTGACCCTCATCGACGGGTGCAACGACGGTACAGCTGTGACGACATTCAGTGTGGGCCTCAAAGAGGGAAAGCTCTTCGAGTACCTCACCTTGGAGCCCCCTCTGGACATGGCAGAGCTCCTCAAGAGCGTTCAGAGACACATCACCCTAAAGAAGTCAATGACCGCAAAGAAGGAGACCGAAGGCAACAGGAAGCTCTCAGCTTCTAGGGACAACAAAAAGGGAAAAAGACACGAGGATGAGGAGCGGAGCAAAAAGAAGCACACTTACAACAAACTGGATCCTGATCATCCTAGGCCGGAGAAATCATCCAACTACGTTGGATCCAGAGCCGTAACACCCCTAAATGCTAGTCTATCGGATGTACTCAACTCCATGAAAAATTGGGAGGAATTGAAGTTGCCCCAGAAGACACGCGGAGACCCTGCCAAACGGGACAACGGCAAGTACTGTGCATACCACAAGGAGGGCGGCCACAACACCAATGACTGCAAAAGTCTGAGGTATGAATTAGAGCACTGGATCTGCAAGAGAAAATTGAAATACTTCCTGAAGTCTGAGAAGCAGTCAGAACAGACTAGGGACAAGGGGAGTCAGTCAAATAGATGGAGAATGAGACTTCAGGGATAATATACGTCATTCATGGAGTCGAACCGAATGAAGACAAGTCACACAGGTCCCGCAAGCGGACTCTGCTGGATATGTGGACACGACCCTCGGATGAAGATAGGCGCGTTTGCTATTCGAAAATTTAGAACCCCATTCCCACTTTGGCTTTCACGGACAATGACCTCGATGGAGTCCGAGCGCCTCACAACGACACCTTGATCAACTCCGTTTTCATCGCAAAATGGGAAGTGAAGAGAGCTCTCGTTGACACAGGAAGCTTGCTCAATGTTATGTTCTACAATGCTTTCCGCAGCATAGACCTCAAGGAGGAAAACCTAGTGCCATCAGAGCACCCGCTGATCGGATTCAGCGGGGAGAAATGTTTTCCCATCGAAAAGATAAGATTAGCCACGGTAGCTGGAGAACCGCGGCTAAGGAAAGTCATATTTCTTGACTTCATGGTGTAGTCGCACCATCATCCTACAACCTCATCATGGGAAGACCGTGGCTACACCAGATGGAAGTTGTGGTCTCCACCCTCCATCAATGTGTTAAGTATACTGCTAACCATTCGGAAGGGACAATACGTGGAGACCAACCTGCGGCACGAGGCTACCACTACACCACACTAAAACAGATAGAATGTTCTCAGATTTATCAACATCTTGCAAAACAGTCTGAACCGGTGCCAAGCCAAACGACGGTGGCTACACAACTTTCAGGCGAAATAGAAGCAACAAGCTCTTCCGCTCTGCGAGATAAGAAGGCCAAGGCTAGCAAATGCGCATACTCATGATGCCAAGTCAATACGAAAATTTGCCCCTCTGCCAGGTGTACTCTTCAATAGCTTGTATGACACCCAACAATCCGCCAGAAGATCTGCGAAAGCTATCCGAATTCATTTCGAGGACAAGATCAATTTATCTCCATCAACAGTTAGTTTGCTTTAAGTTGTTTGTTTCCCTTTCCGTAGTCAATATTGAGTTTAGAGTTCTTAAGAGACTTATGTGATCCGCAATCATTTAAGAAATAAAAAAAAATTCGGAAACAAACTTTATTGATTATTGGAAATATGTAACAACAAACGACTTGAGGCAGATACAAAAGGCTACATACTACGAACGCCCTGCGACGGATACAAAAGACTACACACTGCATGCATTTGATCAGCATGGAGTAAGGACTTGCTCAGACTGTTTGGTCCCCTAAGCGACACAAACAGTCCAAGGCGAGCTACCTGCAAGCGAAAGAACGCTCCACGGTACGCCTCCATTAAATAATGATATGCGGGAGCACAAAATCAACAACGTGAAGTACCTGCAAAAACTCAAACCCAATTCCAACACTTCGTGAACTTGGGACAAGTATCAGGTAAACTCGAAATGCATACACCTTCCCACGCAAGGGATAATGGAATATTTGGGAATCAAAGGCCCACTCCAACAGGCCATGCCTGACTCCACCTTCAACCCAGATACCGGCTTCCAGCGCAAGAGAGGCGACGATGTTAATTGAGAAGTGGTGGAGGCAACCACCACGAAGCGGGACACAGATGCTATCTCAGAGATCAAACATTCAGGAACAACAATAAGGCACCTGCCCATAAGAGACAAACCCTTCCCTTGGGAGAGTACCTGCATTACTTCTCCGTTATATGAAAAGAGATTACGAACACTCGACAGATTAACTATGTGCCCACCCGTAACAGGTGACCACGCATAACAACAACTATCATCATGCCTGGTCGATATAAACTTCAGAACTTTCGAAAACTCCAGTGATGGAGATCCAACTTCAGCCTTTGAAAAATCCAAAGCATTTTCCTCACCCTTTGGAAAACCCAAAGCATCTTCTCCAAACAATAACATTACAGGAAATAAACTCAGCAAAAGATGGTGCTTACAACGAATGGAAAACATCATTATATAGATATAGTGGTTCACCAAACGAGCACTCCAGCGTTAACTGCCAAGCATTGAATGTCGTATGGGAAAATTGAACACGACGGTTCCCAAGGAAACTGCGCAGACCATGTCAATCAATTAATGACGCTGCACGCAACCCCATCAATTGAGGGGGAGTAGTCGATATACTCAAATGTCACGCACCCTACACCATACACGTGTCACTACGTGATCTACATCATACACACAATGCACCACGCAGGAAACCTTAGTCCTTCCTCTGCGAGCTCAACATGTTATTAGAACAGCACCATGTCGCGTGCTTGACACGAGCACTCGAGGATCCTAGTCAGCTTTGACGTAAGAACTTTATCACTCACTGAGTTAAGGTAACTTCATCCACACCATGAACCACTAGGTTCGCACGCCCTTCAGTAGGCGGAACCTCTGGTCAAACCAGACAAGCTTAGTCATCACTGATAACGATAGCTTCTGATTCACCCTGACACCTAGTCTGCTTAGCACATGCATCAATGGTTTAGGAAATGGGAGTCTAATCAGCGTTGCCACGCCTGGTGACGATGACTTGCTAGGGATCACTGCCCCATTCCTGGTCATTGTTCGCCAAACTAATCAGATAAGCATAGTTGGTGACGACCAGCAACGAAAGCTTCTGATCAAAACCTGGACTTGTAGCCCCCACTGTGAGGGTGTAGATAGTCCGAAAGGGGGAGCCTAGTCAGTCCCGAACTGACTTCGATGCCTCGCCACGGGACCACTATTTTTCGGTGTGGCCGCCAAATCACCAAACCTAGACTTGTAGCCCGCGTTGCGAGGGTGTAGATTGTCTAGAAGGTGGGAACCCAGTCAGTCACAACCTGATTTCGACGGTTTGCCACGAGACCACTGCTTTTCAGCGTAGCCGTCAAACCCTCCCAAATTTGTAGCTCGATGCACTCAGGTGTAGATAATTTGGATGGTGAGAGCCTAATTAGTCCCGAACTGATTCCGATGGCTTTTCACGGAACCACTGCTCTTCAGCGTGGTCACCAAACCCCTCTCAAATACGTAACCGCCACCATGCGGGGAGAGTGTTGACGGTTCGAAAGGTGGAAGCCTAGTCAGTCCCAAATTGATTTTGACGGTTTGCCACAAGACCACTGTTCTTCAGCCTGGTCGCCAAACCTTTACTCCCCGAATTTGTCGACCGCTTTGCTCGGTCATAAATAATTCAGAAAGTGGGAGCCCATTCAATCCCAAACAGATTCCGACGGCTTGCCACGGGACCACTGCTTTTCAGCCTGGTTGCCAAACCTTTACTCCCCGAATCTATCAATCGCTTTACTCAGTCATAAACAATTTGGAAGGTGGGAATCTCAAACAATTCTCCACACGACCTCCACTCTTACTCAGGACTGCGGACGCAAATATGACCTTAGATGAGTCAGCGCCTTCACGCTCAAACGGATTGACATTTTAACATTAGAAAAATGCCACTTGTGTTGATACAAGGATAGTACAACCTATGCCCGGATGAAAGCTAATTAGGACGCCAACCTGAGCTTACGGCGCCTGACTCGGTGCGAACGCTCTGACGCGTACTTTCGGCCATTACAGCTTGCTCGCGGCAATAACTACAGCCAACCAATCAGATAAACAAGAAAAAGCTCAAGCAACTTACCTAGGGGACAGGACACAACTTGGGTGACTCAACCCTCAATTAAATTGTTCGCAACATGACCACTATTGAACATAACTACACAACAATGACGCCGAGTCATTCACAATACAAAGTGATCAAGCTCTCTGCCGCAAACAGATCGGACAACGTTCTATTGATTCAACAAGCCTATGCCAAAGTAAGACGACAAGGCAAAACAAAAAACATGCAATAGAGACGCCAAGGCAAAACAAAAAACATGCAATAGAGACGCCAAGTATGAAATGAAGAAAACTGTTTTCATTAATGGTCAAGACAAAAAGTGTACAAGCACACAAAGTTTGCTCCTAATCAGGAGAAGGTACAAAAACTTAAGAGCAAAGCCTAGGGGAACAGGGGAAGAAGTTGCATCTATACCCGCTTCGACTTGGACGCCAGGGATCAAACTGTCCTTCTCCCCTGACAACTCAGAGGTAACAAACAAGTCCACATATGACATCTTCTTGTAACGGCTAAGATCCCACTCCAGATGCTCCTTCTTCATCAATGCCAACAGCTCCTGCCAGCCAGCGGAACTCACATTTGCCTTGTTCCTGGAGAAGTTCTTCCCCTCGCAATTTGCACATTTGCATAAATAAGATCACGCTCCGGTAGCTCCAACTTGCTAGTTAGCGCATCGACTTGAGACTACTCTTCACAGCACTGAGTTCATGTCATTCCAGTTAGAATTGGTCATCGGCCTTCCTCGCCTCTCGAGCATGGAACCCCACATCGGATTCCAACTGTTGCTTCTCAGTAGCCCAATCAGCTTCCTTCGAAACACTCTCTTCAGCAAAAGACTGCAGCTCATAATGCGCCTTAGCTGCAGCTTCATGCGCAACCTCGACCTCTAGGCGGAGTCGGCTCAATTCCTACTTAAGTTTGTCCCTCTCGGACACCACCTCAGTTAGATTTTGCTCAAAGTCTTCCAGATGAGCCCTCTGAACCTCAGTGGCCACGGTTGATTGATCCAATCGCATATCTTCTACCTACTTCGTAAGCCGCTCAATTTCATGGAGCGGATCAAAATACAACGTCTGCACGTGCGAGAAGACAAGCTCCAAAGTATATACTCTCTCGCGAGCCGCTTCTACTTCCGTCCCAGCTACGACCGCGTGGCTCATATGAGACATACCCAGCATAAGATACTTCAAACCCTTGTCCACACGCACTTCTAGCGTATCCTCCGCGGGTTTTGGAGCGTGATCCATCAGCCAGCTATGACGCTTGCTTATATGCTTCCATACTCAACATACACCTCTTGGTGCCAGACATGTGAGCTCATCTTCACCAAGTCCGGTGCGAATAGACTTATTCGTGCATCAGGATAAAACTTCCCCTGATCAAGAACTATGTCAGAGCCACCCTTTACGGTCGCCACCGTCCTCACACTCTCCCTCGTGGCTTTTCCCTTATCAAGAACATCCGACTCTTTATTGCAAGATGGCTCAATAGGATCCGGAGGCAGAGGAGAGACCTAATTGTCCAAAGGACCTTCCAACAGTTCTAGCTGTGGCCTAGAACGAGACGGTGAGCAATGCGAGCTACAGGAAACACGACCGGTACCACGACCACTTTCAGGCGAGTCAACGGTGGTGTGATTAGATTCCACCACCTCAGGCAAATCTTCAACAGAGCCCTATACCGAAGTGGCCCCATGCGAATCAACGCCAGCAGAAGCCGCCATTGCCACCTACACCAGACGGTCATTCAGAGCCTCAACCTACGTGTCACTAAGGTTCGACCCATCAGCAACTCCCACCAATTGCAGATAATTTTTCTCCAAGCCAGGAACATTAGTCTTCGCCTCAACAAGCCTAGCGACTCGCGCTCCTCTCTCACCATAGCGGGTCATGCCGAAGACGGCCCAATCCTAACTCGAGGTTTCTTCCTCACAAAGGAAGCAAGCATCTTAGATGGATCCTCCGCATCAGACAGAATGCGAGTCTTGGCCCTAGCAGCCTTCCTCTTCCTAAAAGGGGCCCCATCTTCCAGCTTAATGTGTGACTCTCGATACAGAGTGGGGCGACGTGCCAATTGTCAAATAGCCCACTATGAACGAAATTGGAAACTCTCATGATATCAACCGTCTCCCTTTTTGCCATGACGTGAAATGTATCCATGGTGGTTTGCTCCTCTAAGGTAAGGGGAGCAGTGGGAAACCTTTCTGTAAAAGAACACAAGCAGTGATCACTCAGACCACTATCAAGCACCTAAAGGTCACAGGAAATGAGTTGAACTTACGAAGCAGCCTGAACTGTCGCTCAAGCAAACAACCCTTGCACCGGAAATATTCGAATCAGCAGAGGCCATAAATCAATACTTCTGCTAGAACTTGAAATCATCCGGCAGGTTAATGAAGCAATTTGGAAACTTCATCTTTCAAACAACATTGCTCTGTAGTCGATGAGCGATCAGCAACTGATCACCCGTGGGGTCACACTAACGTCGACTTCCTTAACACTGAACAGAATCATGAGAATGATCTTGTATCCATTGGGTCACAACTTAGTCGGATGAATCCCCAAGAAATCCAATAACTCCCAAATCACGTTCAGAACCAGGAAATACACTCCAGTTTGAAGCATCCCTCGATGTAAACAGATGAAACCGGTCGGAGACGATATTGGCGTCTGTCGCATGTCAGAAGATACAACAACAAGTCTTCAGGTACTCCAAACTTTGTACGGATTTCAGCAAGACCAGGCTCGGACAGCAGCCTGTTTTCAAATAATTCTAGGCCCTTAGCCAGAACGACATCATCAAGAAGGTTTTCTCGAGCCATGAAGAAGACGAATGAACCTTTCAGAAAAATATCTTCAAATGCAAGTAAAACAAAAGGGTCAGTCTCAACACTGCGGATGACCAATATAGAAGATAGGCTTCCACCTCTTTTCCGCCGAACCAACGCACGCCCAATTAATGCAGTGTGCGGCTCAAGCAACGATTCAAACTCAATTATCATGAGCGCCACATCCCTTCAAGAGATGACTTAGCGAACCGATGTGACAACCAACTAACTCGGGGGGAGTAGCTGATGATACATAAAAACAGTCACACTCCTGAGCCGAACACGTGTCATGATGATCTTGAGGAATTACGGTCCCAAGCATCGGCCCAACACAGATCCAGCCCAAGCGGATCTAAGCCCACTCAACTTCAGTCTGCCAAGCGGACCCGGACTCTCACAGCATGCTAGGCCCACACGTCTCACATCCATCCTTAATACCCGTAAGCCCTTTTTAGAAAAATATCTCAAGGATCAGCTTCGGACAGGCAACTACAGTTGCTCTCTGCTTCCAACT
Source organism: Berberis vulgaris (assembly GCA_963556465.1). Classification (NCBI taxonomy): domain Eukaryota; kingdom Viridiplantae; phylum Streptophyta; class Magnoliopsida; order Ranunculales; family Berberidaceae; genus Berberis; species Berberis vulgaris. The sequence continues at coordinate 23,122,175 of OY747126.1, forward strand.
AGGAAGCAAACACCATAGTATCTTCCACATAGGGAAACTCCCTTCTACGGATTGTTATGGGATCGGGAACTATCTCCCGCGTATCTAGGAGTGCTGAGCTAACAGGGAACATCCCTACTACAGCACGACTCTTAATTAGAAAGAGATCTCCACAAAGATTTTCTTCCTAAACTACACCTATGATGGCCTGGTTGAACCAGACTCATTGCACTATAAATAAGACAAGAGGTTGGTAAGTTAAGGTACGCTACAAAATCCCTGATACAGCATTACACCTTCCTTATATCCTTGTTTGACATTAGCATCGGAGTGCCATCAGCCATCTCACAGTGGTCTATGGCTCACGTGCGTTACTTGTGCATGTCAGCAGGTCAGCATAAACAGGGTCAAAGCAGGGAGCAAAAATCGAATGCATCAATAATAATAATAATAATAATAATAATAATAATAATAATAATAATAATAATAATAATAATAATAATGATAATTGATGTAGTCATTTTCCGCTCCCACCTAGTCCTGATGACCTGCATAAGTAATGCACGTGAGCCACGAACCACCGTTGTGGTGGCCGATGGTACTCCGATGCAAAAGTTAGACATGGATCTGATGAATGCGTAATATTGTAAACGGGGAATTTATAGTGTACCTTAGCTTACCAACCACGTGTCTTATTCATAGTGCATGAGTCATAGTTTTATCGGGCCATCGTAGGGGTAATTTAGGAAGGAGATCTTCATGGAGATCCTTCTCTAATTAGGAGTTGTGTTGTAGGAGGAAAGTTCTATGTTATCCCTGTGTTCCTAGATACACGAGAGATAGTTCCTGATGCAGTCGTTTTTTGCTCCCTGCTTTGACTAGTTCCTGCTGTGACCACGGACCACCGCTGTGGTGGCCGATGGCACTCCGATGCTAAAACCAGATAGGGATCTGAGGAAGGTGTAATGTTGTAACAGGAAATTTGTAGCGTACCTTAGCATACCAACCTCATGTCTTATTTATAGTGCAAGGAGACTTAGTTTTACCAGCCCATCGTAGGCGTAGTTTAGGAAGGAGATCTTCGTGGAGATCCTTCTCTAATTAGGAGTCGTGTTGTAGGAGGGAAATTTTTTGTTAGCGTCGTGCTCCTAAATGCGTTGGAGATAATTCCCAATGCGAGAGTAATCCGTCGAAGGGAGTTTCCCTATGTGGAATGTACTCTGGTATTTGCTTCTTGTTGGAAACAAAGAGCAGCTGTAGTTGCCCATCCGAAGTTGATCCTCGAGATACTTGCCTTAGTAGGGCTTATGGGTATTAAGGATAGATGTGAGACGTATAGGCCTAGCATGCTGTGGAAGTTCGAGTTCGCCTAGCGGACTGAATTTATTGAGCTTAGAGCCACTTGGGCCGGATCAGTGTTGGGCTGACGCTGGGGCCTGTAATTCCTCGAGATCGTCATGACATGTGTACGGCTTAGAGGCGTGACCGTTTTTATGTATCATCAACTATTCCCCTCGAGTTAGTGGTCATCACATCGATTCGCTAAGTCATATCTTGAAGGGATGCGCTGCTCATGATGATTGAGTCTAAATCGTTGCTTGAGTCGCACACTGCAATAATAGAACATGCGTTGGTTCGGCGAAAAAGAGGCTGGAACCCAACCTCTATTTAGATCATTCGTAGTGTAAAATTTGACTCTTCTACTTTCTTTGCTTACGAAGATATTGCTCTAATTGGAAAAGATTGTTCATCTTCTTCATGGCAGAACAAAACCTTCTTGACAACGCAATCTTGGCTAAGGGTCTCGTGTTTTTCGAAAACAAGTTGTTGTCCAAATTTGTCATCGCAGAAACCCGTGCGAAGTTTGGAGTTCCTGAGGACCTGCCGTTGTACATCCTGACGGGTGACTAAACGCCAATGTCGCCTTCGGTCGGTTTCATCTACTTGCATCGTGGGATGCTATAGACCGGAGTGCGTTTTTCAGTTCTAGATGTGATTTGGGAGTTCCTGGATCTTTTTAAGGATTCCTCCGGTCCAATTGGAGCCTAATGGATATAGGATCATCCTCATGATTCTGCTCAATGCCAAGTAGGTCGGTGTCTTCGTGACTCCGCAGGTGATTCAATTGCTGACTTCTCTCTGGCTGAAGGGTAACATTGTATGTAAGATGATGTCGTCGGCTTGCTTCGTTAATCTGCCTAATGACTTCAAGTTCTGGCAGAAGTACTGCTTCTTGGCTCTTGCGGATTTGAAGTATTTTCAGCGCAAAAGTCATCTGTTCGAGCGACAGTTCAGACCGCTTCGTAAGTTCAACCCTTTTCTTGTGACTTTGATATGATTGATAGCAAGTTGATTGATTATTACCTGTGTCTCTTTGCAGGAATGTTTCCTACCACTCCTCTTACCTTATAGGAGCAAAATACCATAGAGACGTTCTGTGACTTGCCAAAGAGGATCGCGATCAATGTCATAAGAGTTTCCAACTTCATCCGTAACAGGTTGTGGGACAACTTGCACGTTGCCGCCACTCTATACTGAACATCGCGAGTCAAGTTGAAAGATGGGACCTCTTCAAGGAAGAAGAAGGTTGTTGGAGCCAAAGCTCCCATTCTATCTTATGCGGATGAGCAGTCTGAAACGCTTGCCTCCTTTGTGGTTTGCAGAAGTTGTAGACAGGTCGAACCTAAGTGACGCGGAGGTCAAAGCTTTGAATGACTGTTTGGTGTGGGTTGCAATGGTAGCTTCCACCGGTGCGAATTCGCATGGGACCATTCCAGTAGAAGGCTCCAGTGAAGATTTACATAAGGCTGTAGAATCTGATTGTCCTGCCGGCATGCAGTCTGAGAGTGGTCGTGGTGGCAAAGACCAAGTTTCATGCAATTCGTGTTGCTTACCTTCTCGTTCCAAGCCACAGCTAGAAGTGTTGGAGGGTCCTCAGGACAATTTGCTTATTTCTCTATCTCCGGATCCTGTCGACTCGTCTCGCAATAAAGGGTTGATTGTTGTCGATATGAGGAAGGCTACGAAAGAGAGCATGAGGATGGTGGAAACCGTGAAGGGTGGCGCTAGCATGATTCCTGGTCCGGGGAAGCTTCATCCAGGTGCACGGATAAGCCTGTTTGTATCGGACTTGGTGAAGATAAGTTCACAAGTCTGGCACCAAGAGGTGGACGTAGAATATGCTTTGAGGAAGCATATAAGCAGACGTCACAGCCGACTAATGGACCACGGTCCAAACCCTAAGGAGGATACGTTGGAAGGGTGTATGGATAAGGGCTTGAAGTACCTTATGCTAGGCGTTGTATTCTGATGCGCTCTATGAAATTGAGTATCTAAAGAAGCAAGCTGAGAAGAAGAGGCTGGATCAGTCAGAGGGCTCAGAGGGCTCGTGTGAAGGACCTTGAGTGTATTCTTTCCGAGGTGGTGTCCGAGAGGGACGAACTTGAGAAGGAGTTGAGCTGAATTCATCAAGAAGTCGAGGCTGTGCAGGAAACTGTGGCTAAGGTGTGTTCTGAATTGCGATCTCTTGATGAAGAGATTGCTTCGAACGAAGCTGACTGGGCTGCTGAGAAGCAACAGTTGGAATCTGATGTGGAGTTCTATGCTCGCGATGCGAGAAGAGTTGATGACCAGCTCGAATTGGGGTGGCATGAGCTTAGTGTTGTGAAGAGCAGTCTGGCCACAGAGAAGTCTCAGGTCGACGTGCTGACTGGTGGGAAAGGTCCTACACATAACGGACTCGGATCCCTTTTTAAGGGCCATTACGTGCTAGTAATGGCATAGGTGGTCGAAAGGATCGATGGTTCCGTCATAGGAATCAAGTTTTGGTGGAGTGGACTTTCTCGGAGAGGCGGTACAGTACGTCGGGATCGTGCGCCCCTCTGCGGAGGGGGTTCCCAGGGCCGAGCCTCTCTATCCCGGCGACAAGCTCAGCGTTAGCTGCACAACCTTCTTTAGTCCAATAAGAACTAGCTTCGGGCTTGACTTTCCTGCGCTTTCTCTTTATCATCTTCTGGAGGCGGAGGTATGTGTTGCTTCTGATATCAATTAGAGGGTGGTGGATTCTGTCGCGTGAGAGCCTACACCGCCTTGGCGATCCGTTGTATTTGAGATGCCACCGTATCAATTCTGGGGTCCATTGTTGTTGCTGCCAGCGCGAGAGGGTGAGTCGGTTGCCCATGCACGATAGGAATTACTGAAGGAGGTGGTATAGGGATAGCATGAGCGTTTGACACGTCCTCTGGTTCTCCGTTGTTGCGTGACCTAGTAGTCACCATCTCTCTGGTTTTGAAAAGATACGACGATTAGTGTAAATTTAAGAACTTTTTCGTCCCCACGGACGGCGCCAAACTGATGCAGTCATTTTCCATTCCCTGCTATGACCTGGTTCCTGCTGACTTGCACAAGTAACACACGTGAGCCACAAATCACCGTTGTGGTGGCTGATGGCACTCCGATTCTAAAGTCAGACAAGGATCTAAGGAAGGTGTAATGTTGTAATAGGGAATTGTAGCGTACCTTAGCTTACCAACCTCATGTCTTAATTATCGAGCAAGGAGTCCTGGTTTTACCAGGCCATCGTAGGCCTAGTTTAGGAAGGAGATCCTTATCTAATTAGGAGTCATGCTGTAGGAGGAAAGTTCCCTATTAGCCATGTGTTCCTAGATACGTGGGAGATAATTCACAATGCGAGAGTAATCCGTCGAAGAGAGTTTCCCTATATGGAATGTACTCTAGTTGGAAGCAGAGAGCAGTTGTAGTTGCCCATCCGAAGCTGATCCTCGGGATACTTTCCTTAGTACGGCTTATGGGTATTGAGGATAGCTATGAAACGTATAGGACTAGCATGCTGTGGAAGTTTATGTACGCTTGGCAGACTGAATTGAGCGGGCTTAGAGTCGCTTGGGCCGGATCAGTGTTGGGCTGGCGCTGGGGCCTGTAATTCCTCGAGATCATCATGACACCTGTACGGCTTAAAGGCGTGACTATTTTTATGTATCATTAGTTCCCAATCCAAGAGCAATCCGTAGTAGGGAATTTTCCTGTGTGGAATGTACTCTAGTATTTTCTTCCTAGTTGGAAGCAGATAGCTGTTGTAGTTGCCCGCTCGAAGCTGATCCTCGAGATACTTGCCTTAGTAGGACTTATGGGTATTGAGGATAGCTGTGAGACGTGTGGGTCTAGCATGTTGTAAGAGTTCGGGCCCGTCTGACAGTCCGAATTGGGCGAGCTTAGAACAACTTGGGTCAGATCGGTGTTGGACTAATGCTGGGGCCCGTAGTTCCTCAAGATCATCATGACACGTGTATGGCTCTAAGGCGTGACCGTTTTTATGTATCATCAGCTATCCCCCCGAGTTAGTGGGCCATCACATCTGTTCGCTAAGTCATCTCTTGAGAAGATACGCCGCTCATGATAATGATTGTTGCTTGAGCCGGCACCGCATTAATTGAAAGTGCGTCGGTTTAGTAGAAAATAAGCGAGAACTAAATCCCTATTTAGGTCATCCGTAATGCAGAGTCTAACTCTTCTATTTTCCTTGCTTCTGAAACTACCGCTTTGTTCATCCTCTATTCAGAAAGGATTATTCATCTTTTTTCATGGCTCAACAAAATCTTCTTGATGATGCCACCCTGGCCAAGGGTCTGGAGTTTTTTGAAGACATCTTTTTTCTCTTTTGACTTCGATATGCTTCATTGTAGGCTAGCTGATCATTGCTTATGTTTTTTCGCAGGAACGTTTCCCACTACTCCCTTTACCCTAGAGGAGCAAAACACCATGGAGACGTTTCGCGGTCTATCGATGAGGAACGTGGTAGACGTAATAAGCGTCTCCAACTTCATTCGTAGTAAGTTGTGGGACAACTGGCAAGTGGCCTTCACTATCTACCGAGCACCGCGAGTTAAGTTGGAAGAGGGGGGGGGGGGGCTCTAGGAAGAGGAGGGTTGTTGGGACCAAAGCTCTCGTTCTGTCTGATGTGGAGGATCCGTCTGAAATGCTTGCCTCTTTCGTGAGTTTGAAAAGGTCCCGTGTCCAATCTGGGTTGCCCTCAGCACAACCCGCTCCAAGGGGAGAAGTACATGAGCCTGATCGTCCTATCGGCACGGGGTCTGATGTGCCCGACTTAGAGAAAGACTACATGCGGTTTGCAGAAGTTGTAGATAGGTCGAACCTTAGCGACGCGCAGGACGAAGCATTGAATGAACGTCTGGTGCGGGTTGCAATGGCGGCTTCTGCCAGTGACGATTCGCATGGGACTGTTCCAATAAAAGACTCCTGTGAGGATTCGCTTGAGGTTGTAGAATTTGATCGCCCCGCCGGCGTGCAGTCTGAAAGTGGCCGTGGTGGCACAAGCCAAGTTTCATGTACTCCGCGTTGCTCAAGTCTCGTTCCAGGCCACAGCTAGAAGTATTGGAGGGTTCTTTGGATAATTAGGTTTCTCATCTCCCTCCGGATCTCGTCGAGCCATTTTGCGGTAAAGAGTCGGCTACTATCGACAAGAGAAAAGGCGCGGAGGAGAGCTTGAGAACAGTGGCAACTGCAAAGGGTGGTGCCGGCGAGATTCTTGATTATTGAAAGCTTCATCCGGATGCGCGGATAAGCATGTTTGCGCCAGACTTGGTAAGGATGAGCTCTCAGGTCTAGCACCAAGAGGTTGACGTGGAGTATGCTTCGAGAAAGCATATAAGCAGGCGTCATAGCTAGCTGATGGATTGTGCTCCGAAGCCCGATGAGGATACACTGGAAGGGTGTATGGACAAGGGTTTAAAGTAACTTATTCTGGGTATGTCTCACTTGAGCCAGGTGGCCATTGTTGGGATGAAAGTTGAGGTGGCTCGTGAGAGGGAATACACCATGGAACGTGTTTTCTCTCACATGCAGGCGCTGTATTCTGATGCGCTTTATGAAATTGAGCAGCTACAAAAATAGGCTGAGGAGAATGGGTTGGAGCAATCATTTGTGGCTGTCGAGACTCAAAGGGCTCGTTTGGAGGCCCTTGAGTGTGGTTTTGCAGAAGCAGTGTCCGAGAGGGACGAACTCAAGTAGGAGTTGAGCCGGACCCGTCGAGATGCATAGGTAGCGCAGGAAGTTGTGGCTAAGGCGTGTTTTGAACTGCGGTCTCTTGTTGAAAAGAGTGCTTTGAAAGAAGCTGACTAGGCTGCTCAGAAGCAACAAATGAATCCGATGTGGAGTTCAATACTCGAGAGGTAAGGAAGGCCGAGGACCAGCTTGAGTTGGCATGGCATGAACTTAGTGCTGCGAAGAGTAGTCTGGCCACAGAGCAGTCCCAGGTTGACGTGCTGGCAGGCAAGTTGGTGTTGTTGGAGTGTGAACTTGCTGATTCGAAGGCGCGGGAGGAAGAGCTTCTACAGGAACAGGGCAAGTGCAAGTTATGTTGGGTCATACACGGCAGGCTGGAACTGCTGGCGCTAATGAAGAAGGATCCTCTGGAATGGGATCTCGGTCGTTACAAGAAGATGTCGTATGTAGACTTGTCTGTTGCCTTTGCGTCATCGGACAAGGAGGACAGTTCGGGCCCCGATGCTCAGGCTGTGGTGCGTGTGGATGCAGCTCTTGCTCCTTCTTCCATTAAGCTTAGCTCTACTGTTTCGGTACCTTCTCCCGATGAGGAGTGAACCTGTATTCTTGTACCCATTTTGTCGACCGTTAATGAAAACAACTTTATTTGTTTTATGGTTATTATCTCTATTGCATGTCTTTTGTTTTGCCTTGTCGTCTTGCTTTGCATAAGCTAGTTGAGCCAATAGGACATTGAGTGGTCTTTCTGTAATAGAGAGCTTGCCCGCTTTATATCGCAAATGACTAGGGATCATTGTTGCGTAGTTATGACTGACAGTGGGCATGTTGCGGACAATTTAGCTGGGGATTGAGTTGCCCGAGTTGTATCCTTCCTCCAAGGTAAGCTACTTGAGGCTTGCCTTGCTTGTGTGATGGGTCGGTTGCAACTGCTACTATGGATGAGTTGTGATGGCTGAGCGTACGCTTCAGAGCGTTTGTGTCGGGGCAGACATCATAAGCTCGGGCGGACATACTATATAGCGTTAACTTGGGCACTGGCCGTGCGATCTATGTATCGGCTCGAGTGGCCTTTGCTAGTAATAGGATGCTAGTCCATTTGAGCGTGGAGACATTGACTTAGCTAGATTTGTTTTTGCAGTCGTTGTTTCAAAATAGAGCAAGCATGGCGTGGCAAGCTGCATGGGGCTCCCACCTTCCAAACCATCTGTCCAAATGTTGTGGATTACAAGTTCGGGGAGTAAGGATTTGGCGACTACGCTGAAGAGCGGTAGTCCCATGGTGAGACGTCGACATCAGTCAGGGACTGACTAGTCTCCCACCTTTCGAACCATCTACGCATGCGCAGTGGGAGCTACAAGTTCGAGGGGTTCGGTGGCCAAGCTGAAAAGTAGGGGTTTCATGGCAAGGCGTCGAGATCAGTTTGAGACTAACTAGGCTCCCACCTCCCAAATCATCTACACCCGTGCGCATCAAGCTACAAATTTGGGAGTTTTCATCGACCACGCTGAAAAACAGTAGTCTGTGGCAAACCGTTGGAATCAGTTTGCGCTGACTAGGCTCCCACCTTCTAGATTATCTGCACCCGGGCAGTGGGGGCTACAAGTCAAGGGTTGGTGATTCAGCGGCCACGCTGAAAAGCAATGGTCCCGTGGTGAGCCTTCGAAATCAATTTGAGACTGACTAGGCTCTCACCTTCTAAACTATTTATACCCGCCCAATGGGGGCTACAAGTCCAAGGTTGGTGATTCGACGGCCACGCTGAAAAGCAGTGGTCTGGTGGCGAGCCGTTGAAATCAATTCGGGATTAAATAGACTCCCACCTTACAAGCCATCTACACCCGCACAATGGTGGCTACAAGTCTGGGCTTTTATCAGAAGCTTTCGTTGTTAGTCGTCACCAATGAGGCTTACCTGATTGGGTTCGGCGATCATGACCGCGAAGGGGGAAATGATCCCTGGCGAGTCGTCGTCACCAAGCGTAGTAGCGCTGATTAGACTCCTACTTCCTAAACCATTGAGGCCCGCGCTAGGCGAACTAGGTATCAGGCTGAACTGAAAGCCATCATTATCAGCTTTGGCTGACTAAGCTTACTCGGTTGGAAAAAGGTTAAGCTTGCTAAAGGGCGTGCGAACCTACTACTACAAACATGATGCATTGAGTGGACAAGGTTACCTTAAATCATCTAGTGATCCACAGGTATGATCCGTATGTCAGAGTTGACTAAGATTTCTAGTGCTCGTGCCAAGCGTGTGACAAAATTGCGTTATGTGTGACATAGATCCCGCGGTGACACTTGTACAGCGTAGGCTGCGTGATGGTTCAGTATCGATTACTCCCCCTCAGTTGATGGGGTTGCGTGCAGAACCATTAATTGAATGAACGTGGTCTGTGCAGTTTCCTCGGGAATCGTCGTCTCCTCGTTTCCCATACGATATTCAATGCTTGGCAGTTAATGCTGGAGCGCCCGTTTGGTGAACCATCACGCCTATATAATGGTGTTTTGCAATCGTTGTAGGCACTATCTTTCGCAGAGCTCATCTTCTAAATGTTCTTGCTTAAAGAAATTGCTCTGAGTTTTTTAAAGGCTGAAGAAAATGCTTTGGGTTTTCCAAAGGCTGAAGGGAGGTCTCAAACAATGGAGTCTCCAAATGTTCTGCCATTTGTATTGATCATACACGACGATAGTTGTTGTTATGTGTGGTCACCTGCTATGGGTGGGCACGTAGTTGGTCTGCTGAGATCTCATAATTTCTTCTCATATTGCGGAGAAGTAGTATGGGTTTCCTACCAAGGGAGATGCCTTGGTGTTACTTTGTGCCACTTATGTTTGCGTGTTCGCGGATCCTGCTGCTAACCAATGGTTGATCGATGTGTTAGCCGATGTGCAATGCTTCCGGGTATGGTAGCTCTCAGTCACTCCTGGCATCACACATGGGAAAAGCGGCCTCGCTTGACATTACTGGGAGACATAGTCGACGTGGCTGTTTGTGGCCATCCTCATCTGCCTTCTTCCATCCCCTTTCTGGAGGTCGAAAATCGCTTGAGGAAGTATGTAAGGGGGTGGAATGTCTTTTGAGGAAATCAGCAGCCCGTTGTAAGGTCTACAATGTTGTTGTACGGTTGTTATCTGTGGTGATTTGATGGAGCAATTGACCGTTCAGTCCTTTTAATCCTCTCTGGCACTTTGTTCTTGATCTTGGGAAGGGGTCTAGCGAAGTCGTTTTAATATCTTTGTTGTCACTTGCAAACTGCTCGCATTGGAGGGTCGGCATGGCTTTTTTGGAGTACTCCTCGTAGTAGAATTGTCTAAACGAGTCATTTACTTCATGTCACACTGTACTCAGATGCTTGTAATATGTAGTCTTTTGTATCCGCCTCATGGCAATTGTTGTTACATTTTTCCAATAATCAATAGAGTTTGTTTCTGTAATTTTTCCTTTATTTCTTAAATGATTGCAAATCACATAAGTTTTTAAGAACTAAAACTTTACATTGACTATGGAAAGGGTAACAAACAACTGAAAGCAAACTAACTGTTGAGCGGGAGGAATTGATCATGGCCTTGAAGTGAATTCGGATTGCCCTTGTGGATCGTTCAGTGAACTGGCGAAGCACTTCAGAGGTTACTGAAGAGTATACCTTGTAGAGGGGTCAATATTTGTACTAACGGAACGTTAGAGGGATGTATTCCCGCTTGCCTCGGCCCCTCCGTTTCGCTAGGCAGAAGAGCAGACAGCTCCCGCATTGTTTAAAGGTGATGCCTCCGTTGTTGCTTGGCCCGACACTTGTTCAGGCTGCCCCGCAGTATGTAGTTGGATCTGGGAGCATTCTATTTGTTTCAGTGTGGCGTAATGGCAGCCTTGTGTCATAGGTTGGTGTCTACATATTGTCCCTTCTGAGTGGTTAGCAGTGTACTTAACACACTAGTAAAGGGTGGAGACTACTGCTTCCATCTGGTGGAGTCATGGATTTCCTAGAATAAGATTGTAGGACGATGGTGCGTCTACCACAATGAAGTCCAAAAATAGGACCTTCCACAGTTGTGGTTGCCCTGCCACCGTAGCTAACCTTATCTTTCCGATGGGGAAGCACTTCTCCCCACTGAATCTGATCAGCGGGTGTTCTGAAGATGTCAGGTTTTCCTTTTTGAGGTTCATGCTTCGGAACGCGTCGTAGAACAGAACATTGAGCGAGCTTTCTGTGTCCACTAGAGCTCTCTTTACCTTCCACCTTGCGATGGAAGCAAAGATAATTAGGGCGTCGTGGGGCACCCAGACTTCGTCGAGGTCCTTGTCCTTAAAGGTCAAGGTGGGAATTGGGCTCTGTACTCTTGAGTAGCAAATGCGTCTGTCCTCATCCGCGGGTCGTGTTTGCATATCTAGTAGAGTCCGCTTGCGAGACCTGTATGACTGGTCTTCATTCGGCCCGACTCCATGAAGGACATAGATTATCCTGGAGTCTCCTTCTCTATTTCTTTGACAGACTCCCCCTGTCTCTGGTTCATTCAGGTTGCTTCTCCGAATTCAAAAATTCTTTTAGTTTGCCTCTGCGGATCTAGTACTCAACTTCATACCTCATACTCTTGCAGTCATTGGTATCGTGGCCACCCTTTTGGTGGTACACGCAGTAATAGTCGTTGTCACGCTTTGAGGGGTCCTCGCACTGTTTGGGGGGGCACTTCAAGTCTGCCCAATTCCTCATGGAGTTTAGCACCTTCGACAGACTAGAATTGAAGGGTGTCACAGTTTTGGATCCAACGTAGTTGGATGCTTTCTCCGGCCTGGACCGACTAGGGTCTGACCTGTTGTCTCTGCGCTTCTTCTTGTTTTGTTCTTCATCCTTGCGTCTCTTTCCCTCATTTTTATCTTTAGGAGCGGAGGGCTTCTTCTCACCTTCAATTTCTCTTTTCACGGTCCTCAGCTCCTCTAAGGTAATGTGCCTTTAGGCACTTTTGATAAGCTCTGTCATGTACAGAGGAGGCTCCAAAGTGAGATCCCCATAGAGTTTCCCCTTCTTGAGGCCCGCAGTGAAGGCCTCACGGATGTATCATCGTTGCATCTGTTAATGAGAGTAAACACGTTGTTGAAGCGCATGATACCCTCTGAGCGTCTCGTTGGGCCTTTGCCTGAAAGAGAGTATGTAGTTTTTGGAAATGTTGGCTCCTTACAAAATATGTCAGGAACTTCTTTGCCAGCGTTTTGAATGAGTCGATCGACCTCGGTGGAAGGCTATGGAACCACGTCAGTGCTGACTTGTTTAGGCCAGTGGGAAAAGTTCTGCACATTACCGCTCGAATCCCTCTTTGAGAGCCATTACGTGCTGGAAATGGCGCAGGTGGTCGAATGGATCGGTGGTTTTGTTGTAGAAGTCTAGCTTCGGGGGAGTGAACTTCCTCAAGAGGGCCTCATTCATGATCCGGTCCACAAATGGTGGGACAGAAAGGCGATACAGTACGTCTGAGTCATGTGCCCCCTCTGCGGATGGGGTTCTGAGGGCCGAGTCGCTCTGCCCTGACGGCGGGCTCAACATTAGTCGCACAGGCTCCCCTAGTCCAATGGGAACTAACAGAGGCTTGGCTTTCCTGTGCTTGTTCTTTACCATCCTCCGCAGACAGTGGTCCGTGCTGCTCCTGGTCTTCGTTAGCAGGTGGTGGATTTTGTCGCGTAAGAGCCTCCACCGCCTTGGCGATCTGCTGTATTTGCATTGACAGCATATTGATTCTAGGATACGTCATTGTTGTTGTCGGCGCGGGGGCGTGAGTCTGCTGCCCGTGCATGATCGGAACCGCTGGAAGCGGCGGTGTCGCGCCGGCCTGAGCGTTCGACGTTTCCCCTTGTTCTGCATTGTTGCATGACCTAGTGGTCACCATCTCTCTCGGTTTTTTAAGGAGACGACGCATGTCTTATTTATAGTGTAGGAGTCCTGACTTTACCAAGCCATTGTAGGTGCAGTTTAGGAAGGAGATCTTCGTGGAAATCATTTTTCTAACTAGGAGTCGTGTTGTAGGAAGGAAGTTGTTTGTTAGCGCTGTGCTCCTAGATACACGAAAGATAGTTCCCAATCAATAGCAACCCGTAGAAGGGAGTTTATCTGTGTGGCATGTACTCTGGTATTTGCTTCCTAGTTGAAAGCAGAGAGTTGTTGTAGTGTTGCCCGTCTGAAGCCGATCCTCGAGATACTTGCCTTAGTAGGACTTATAGGTATTGAGGATAGTTGTGAGACGTGTGAGCCTAGCATGCTATAAGAGTCCAGGCCCGTTTGGCGGGCCGAATTGGGCAGGCTTATAATCGTTTGGGCATGATCAGTGTTGGGCTAATGCTGGGGGTCGTAGTTCCTCGAGATCATCATGACACATGGTATGGCTCTGAGGCGTGACCATTTTTATGTATCATCAATAATAATAATAATAATAATAATAATAATAATAATAATAATAATAATAATAATAATACTCTAATTATTATTTCTCATTTTACTATTTAGTAATTTAACTAAATATTTTTTTATTTCTTAGTTATTTTTATAAATAATATATTTATAAAATTACTAATAGTAACTTAAGTCAATAATTAGTAACATTTTTTTTGTTACAAGACTTGTAACACAAAATGAAGAGTTATAAATTAAAAATATTGATGTTACTAAATACCCATTTTGGTGTAGTGATTAGTAGCAGCTACGCCTTTGCAAGTAGTCTTGTTGTGCCCATATTGTTTGCATTTAGTGCATCTCTTTGAGTTTCTCCTTGGTCCCTTGGGCCCCTCGTCTTCACCCATTCTCCTATTCTTTCTAGGTCTCCCAACGAGCCTATGAAGTAGGGGAGGATTAACAACATGTTGTAGCTATGACAACAAAACAAACAATGAATAAGGTACATGAGGTCAACAAAAAGTGAATAAGCTACAAATGTGATGTGAAAACACAATGAAATTGTGTATTTTACCTGAGGCCAAGAACTTGGATTATCAAGTGGGTGTATATACAAGTCATATGTAGTTTTGTAGGCTTCAATTGAGAAGTATGGACTACAAGGCCTACATGAAACACAAACAATTTTAAATAATTAAAAAAACAAGATCCACAGTCTATTTTGTCTGCAACAACTTCAAATGGTAGACAACAAACTACTTGAAATATATTAAACTTACTTTGGAAACTCATCCCTTGTTGGAATCTCCACAACACATGCATGTTCACATGGTGGACCTGTGACTTACCATTCACAGCAAGAGCATGTGTGGTTCTCAAGATTCACAGTTCACCCCATACCCCATCTATTTATGGCAGAATACAATCCTTATCTACAACCAGTTGTCTTATACCTATGATACTTTTTTTTCAGTCTCAACAAAGTTATTTCAACCCTGGGCACAACACCAATACTCTCCATGTTTTCTGCCTTAAGTTTCCTTGTATAGTGCATACCCATCGCTATCCTCAGAAACCTCTCAACCATTTTTACAATGGACATCTCCCTCAACTCAAGCATCATCTTGTTGAATAACTCTGAAAAAATGTTTGTAATGTAAAATGTGTTCACATTTTGATGTAGTATCAAAGTGTGATCTTGCCTAATGAGAAAAACACTATTTTCCAACCACTATTTTGCCTTGGGATTCTCAGCCTCAATCTTTATCATCTCCAATTCAAACTTTTAAACCCAGTAAGCACTAGTAACAACCCAAGTGAGACTCTCCATGTGAGGACCATTGTCACGCCCTGATTACCAAGACACTAAAATGCCACAGAAAACCGAGACGTGACGCAACCCCTTTTTTGGGGCAATGGTTACACCTGCTAGCATACGATATAACAAACTAAACCAAACATCACTATGCACAAAAGTGACGATAATATCCAAGTTTTACATTTGTCCTTACATTTCCACCTAAGTCACATTGACTTACAAATAACATCAAAACCCAAAATAAAACCTGAGAGTTTAACTTACATCTCAGCCATCCAACTAGATAGATGACCACTCGATAACTAGGCACCTTCTGAAATACCACCACCTGCACCTGAATAGGGGTACACCCATTTGCACAAAACAAGCAAATGGGTCAGCACTAGCTGGTATGAGGAGAACTGAAACATCCAACCTCAAATAAAAGGCATAATAACAATTAAGGCAAATAAAAGGGATAATACATGTGTACATGAGATACAACATGAATGGAATATAATACATAATCTCAATCACAACGATTCAAAAAATCATAAAACTTAACAATGCACAAGCACTATTTATTCCAAATGTTCAATCATAATGTAAATAAGCATGTGAAATGCAACATTCAAATGTGTTTTGCAACTACTCCTTTTTCCTACACAGAAATGTCTCGTTTATCAAGGCTAAGTGCTACTCCCTTTACAGGTTTAGCGTAGTTCCTTGTTTTGAAATGGGTATATGTGCAAGTGCTCAACAACTTTAACATCATCATATCGATGTCACAACAGTACTTTTTCCCCTGGCAGCTTGTCGGCCATATCCCCCCTGCTGTCTATCCGCGCAAAGTGTTACAATATCAAACACGTGCTCAACAACACTAACAATAGTCTTCCCTTGGTAGCTTGCCGGCCATATCTCCCTCGTTGCCCGCCCACCCAAGGTGTTACAATATTTCCCCTTGTAGCTTGCCGACATATCTCCCCTGCTGCCCGCCACCCAAGGGGGTTACATCAATATACAACCAGGAAAAACATTGTCTAACAAAATTCCACATGGATTCTCAAATACATATTATGAATGATTAATTATGCAATCTTTATTCTCAATAATATGCCATGAATGTTTAATTATGCAATCACTCTCATGTGTTATTTTACAGCTCAAAGTAGAAATTCGTGAAATATTATGCAATCTCAGTAAATAAGCCACTATACAAGTTTTCATTTCCTAACATGAGCGACTACCATACCACATGGCTTTCAACAAACATTTTCATATCGTTCTTCATAAGAAATATTCAAAACCACATTCATATATCAAATAACATGCACATACATAAAAATACCATAATGGCAACATTCTAAAAAAGAGATGAGTTCTGCTCACTTGAGCGGAATGGGTTTTCGAAACCCAAATCCAACCTGATGAAGCGCCTAATATGTGAAAACAATGATTTGGCGACTCTGAAAGCTTTCCAAAATAGGCTCAAACTCTGACATACCACCCAAATGGAAACCAAAATTTCAGCAAAATCGTTCAAAACCCCCAAAACGGCAAAAACTCTCCCCTACACCGATCTGATCATTTCCAAACAGTGCAAGAAGCTGGAGACTAGTCGAAGTAGTGCTACAAACCCTCGACACAGTGGATTGTAGCTCGCCCGTGCGAATTGCCCAGGCGAAACAAAAGGCAAGCTTGCACACCATGTTTTATTTTCTGAATTTTTTAACCGACACTCACCCACCTCTGCATGTGGGGGTTTACCGGCTCCAAATGCCCTAATTGACTCCACCAAAGGGCCTGATCGAAGCGAAATAGCTCGCTCAACCTCCAACAACTCCGGTCGAGCTTCACACCCTTTTGCACTTTGATTTTGGGCGGGACATCGATGGAAAACGAATAGGGAAGGAAAATGAAGAAAAACGGAGAAGGGAGGATGAGTTTTGGTAAAGAAACAACGGCGAATCGCCTGAAATCAAGTCGAAGAGGAGGGAGAGCAGGTTGCTCGTGTGAGGAAGGAAAAATAAAATTTTGGGGAAAAACTTGTTTTGTAAGTGGTGGCTATTTGCCCCCATCAAAATTTTTAAAAGCACCCCACAAAAACAAAACAAAACAAAATAATTTAAAATTTCAGAAAAAATTTCTTAAATTCCAAGTACTTTAAAGTCACTATTTTTAATCCAAAAATCAAATTCAGCAGTAAAAATAAAAAATAAGAGTGTTACATCATACCCACCTCAAAAGAAATCTCGTCCTCGAGATTGCCTAGGATAGAAGCTCCAAATAGGACTATGGCATCTTATCCTCAAGCACCCAATACGACAAAGTCAAATGTAAAGGTATGATTCCCAAAGAAAACCCAGGCACAAATCATACAACAACACATACCCTTATAAGGGGGACTCGACTAGAAGTGTCGTGGGTAAGGGTGTGGTGGCTAGGTGTTTTCTAGCCACACGCTCCTTATAAATAAAAGATCTAAACGCACCAGCGCTTATACCTACCATGGTAATATGCCACACTAATAAGCTAATAACACAAGTTAACATGCCAACTACAATAACATTTATTCAATCACACCACTAAGGTATCAATCTAATCACCACTAAAAGCATGTTAAATGCAAAGAGATATAAAATAACAAAACTAATGTACTTAAGTAAACAAAACTCACCCTCGACCATCTCTTGACTAGGAATGGCAGCGTACACATGTGATGGTTGCGGCTGGGTAGGGACACCCCTATCCCCACAAGGAACCAGTTGAAACTGGGAACATGCTGAATCGAACACTGACGAGCAAAGTGGCCTAGCTGACCACAAGTGAAACAATAACAGGGCGGAGCCTCCTGAATTAGCAGAGGCAATTGTGTCGGCTAATGCACCTCTCTCTGCCACTGATCTCGCTAGCCCAGCCTTTCAGCATGAAAAGCCTTAGCCCAAGGCCCTTGCCCTCCACTGGGACCACCTCGTCTCAAATATCTGTCATTCCCACCTCTAATAGATCGCCACGACCTGGGTATTTCTATTGATCTTCTTGTTGCTGAAATCTTTGTGTCTCATAAGACCTATGTCCCTGACCTTGAACATACCTTGAACCACTACCACTGGCTCTCTTATCCTGGGTCTTTCTCCATGCTACATTTTCTTCCTCCGGAAACAATGCCATATCCATCAATACCTCAAACGACTCTCTGATAGATGGTGTCACAAACATCCTCAAGCGCAAGCTCAACCCCTTGACAAACCTCATGTTCTTCTTATAATCAATATCCACAAGGAAAGGGCATAGCGGCTCAATTCATGAAACTCATTCACGTACTCTATCAGTGGCTTAGATCCCTGTTCCAAATGCAAAAACCATTCTATCACCAACGACTTTTGAGACTGAGGAATGTACTTTTCTCAAACTCTGTCCAGGTCAAGTCCACAACATTTCTGCTCAGATGAACATAATCCCACCAAAATCCAACATCACAATTTAACTGATGTTCTGCGACCTCCCTATTTTCCACCTCGTCATCTGCATCTTGGAAAACACAATCTCTATCTTACGAATCCAGCGGTTTGCCTCCATAACTCCTCGAGATCCATCAAATCTCTCACCACCCAAATACATGAAAGATTTGTTCCTACGAGCGAAAAAGCCTTGATATTGTGGGCCCTATTCAATGTTTGAACCAAGCCTACTAAAACTGCCTCATCTAGCTAGTAAACAAGTGGTCTCTCCTCACAGGCATGAGGAGGGTCAACTGCCACCCTAAGTATATCTCCAGCAAGACCCGCAAGAGGCATTGTCAAGGGTCGACTTCTACGCGCCATCACTTTCCAAGAGAAAAATAAAAAACTAGGGTCAACATACTAACACTTTTTACTTCTCTTCCAAATCCCACGTACGAAGGCAAACTAAGCATTGATGCTTAGTGTAACCATGGCTCTGAATGCCCTGATTCCCAAGACACCAAAATGCCTCAGAAACTGAGACGGTACGCAACCCTTTATTTTGGCCAATGGTTACACCTGCTAGCATACGATACAACAAACTAAATCAAACATCACTATGCACAAAAATCGATAATATCCAAGTTTTACATTTGTCCTTACATTTCCACCTAAGTCACATTGACTTGCAAAATACATCAAAACCCAAAATAAAACTTGAGAGTTTAACCTACCTTTCAGCCATCCAACCAGATAGACAACCACTTGATAACTAGACACCTCATGAAGCACCACCACCTACACCCGAATAGGGGTACACCCATTTGGACAAAATAAGCAAACGAGTCAACACTAGCTGATATGAGGAGAAATGAAACATCCAACCTCAAATAAAAGACATAATAACAATTAAGGCAGATAAAAGGGATAATACATGTGTAGATGAGATGCAACATGAATGGAATATAATATATAATCTCAACCACAACGATTCAAATAATCATAAACTTAACAATGCACAAGCACTATTTATTCCAAATGTTCAATCATGATGTAAATATATGCATGTGAAATGCAATACTCAAATGTGTTTTGCCAGTACTCCTTTTTCCTACACAGAAATGTCTCGTTTCTTAAGGATAAGTGCTACTCCTTTTACATGTTTACGTAGTTCCTTATTTTGAAACGGGTATATGTGCAAATGCTCAACAACTTTAACATCATCGTATCAATGTCACAATAATACTTTTTCCCCTGGTAGCTTGTCGACCATATCCCCCCGCTGCCCGCTCACGCAAGGTGTTACAATATCAAACATGTGCTCAACATCACCAACAATAGTCTTTCCTTGGTAGCTTGTCGGCCATATCTCCCCCGCTGCCCACCCACCCAATGGGTTACATCAAGATACAACTAGAAAAAACATTGTCCAGCAAAATTTCACATGGATTCTCAAATACATGCTATGAATGATTAATTATGCAATCTTTATTCTCAATAACATGCCATGAATGCTTAATTATACAACAACTCTCATGTGCTATTTTAAACCCCAAAGCAAAAATTCATGAAATATTATGCAATCTCAGCAAATATGCCACTATACAAGTTTTCATTTCCTAACATGAGCGACTACCATACCACGTGGCTATCAACCAACATTTCCATATGGTTCTTCATAAGCAATATTAAAAACTGCATTCATATATCAAATAACATGCACATACTTAAAAATATCATAATGGCAACATTCTAAAAAATAAAGGAGTTCTGCTCACCAATGAAGCGCCTAATACGTGAAAACAATGATTTGATGACTCTTGAAGCTTTCCAAAACAAGCTCAAACTCTGGCAGACCACCAAAATTTCAGCAAAATTGTTCCAAACCCCCAAAATGGCGAAAACTTTCCCCTACACCGATATGATCATCTCCAAATAGTGCAACAACCTATAGATTGGTCGAAACTAGGGGTGGGCATGGGACGGGATGGACCTCATCGCTATCCCATCCTGTTTGTTCGGGATCGGGACGGGATAGACTCATCCCAACCTCGTCCCATCCCAAACGGGTTCGGGACGGGATGAACATGTACTAAATTTTGGATTGAAAATTTTGGATTTACCAAACACACAATTCTAAGAACAATTATATAATTGTAAGCCATTGATTATTATTTCCCCATTTCATCAGCTTTTACTCCTTTTAGAACCACTATTGTAGATAAACATTTTTTTTTATATTGCTAACGAAAATGATCAATGGGTTTGTCATTTAAAAACTACGAGGAGTATACATTGTTGTTGTCAAAAGTTCGGAAGAGAAAAAAAAAAGAAAAAAAAAGGAGAGGGTTTGAGTTAGATTCATTATCTAGGTGAGTTGAATGGAAGCTTGTGAGAATAAAATAGTCATGTCAATAAATAAAACAACAAATAAAAGTCAACAAATAGTTTCATACTACATATTTCATATTAAATATTAAAAAAATCGGTTAAGGATGGGACGGGATGGGCAAGATTGAAAATCTTCATCCTAATTTCATCCCACTCTAGATCGAGACGTGACAGGATCAGGATGAGATTGATCAATCCCAATAGAACCCAAAAAATCGGGACGGGATCGGGACATGATCAGGATCGTGGGATGGGAGGCCCGGCCCTAGTTGAAGCAATGCTACAGACCCTCGACACAGTGGATTGCAGCTCACCCTCGCAAATTGTGTCGGCGAAACCAATGACAAGTTTGCACACCCTGTTATCTTTTCTGAATTTTCTGACTGACACTCATCCACCTCTGCATGTGGGGTTTATCAGCTCCAAACACCTTAATTGATTCCACTAAAGGGCCTGATCGGAGCGGAATCGCTCGCTCGATACAGTGGATTACAGCTCACCCACGTGAATTGCACTGGTGAAACCAAAGACAAGCTTGCACGCCCTTTTCTTTTTCTGAATTTTCTGACCGACACTCTCCCGCCTCTGCATATGGGGTTTACCGGCTCCAAACACCCTAATTGACTCCACCAAAGGGCCTAACTGGAGCAGAATCACTCGCTCAGCCTCCAACAACTCTGATCGAGCTTCACACCCTGTTGCACTCTGATTTTGGGTGGGACATTGAAGAAGAATAAAGAGGGAAGGAAGATGAAGAAAAATGGAGAATGGAGGATGAGTTTTGGTGGAGAAACGACGCCAAATCGCCTGAAATCAAGTCAGGGAGAAGGGAAAGCAAGTCTACTGGTGTGAGGAAGAAGAAAGACAATTTTGGGGAAAAGCTGGTTTTGTAAGTGGTGGCTATTTTCCCCCACCGAATTTCTAAGGGCGTCCCACAAAAAAATCTAGAATAATTTAAAAATCTAGAATAATTTAAAAATCCAGAAATTTTTTTCTTAAATTCCAAGAACTTTAAAGTCATTGTTTTTAATCAAAAAATCAAATTTAGCAATAAAAAATAAAAAAACTAAGGGTGTTATAACCATTATGAATCTTTTTGAAATTTTGGTACATGTGTCTGAAACAATACCTATGATAACTACCCCGGAAGACTTCATACACAATCTTAATCAGATCCTTCTACATGTCTGAAGTGAAGATAAGTTTGCTTGGGTGTTTTCTGAGATATGGGCCTATAATTGTCAGAAATGTGTTCCAACTTTCATAGTTTTCACCCCTGCAAAGGTATAGGGAATAACCCATGATTTGCATCCAATGAAATGGCATACAACATCACTCCACCATATTCTCCCTTGAGAAAACAACCATCTAAACCTACTATAGGTCTACAACCTATCACAAAACCTTCCAAGCTTGCTCTAAAAGCTAAACATAACCCCAAAGCTGTCATTAGAAGGATTTTCAACCATTCATTCAGCAATACTCCCTGGGTTGTCTTTCAAGATTTGTCTACTAAGTTCAGGGACCTTGGTGAAACTGTCCATGTAACCTCCATAGAATTTTGCATTGCATATCAATTTGAATATGTAAGCAGTCTTGTAACTGATCTGTACCCTATGTTCATCCCAAAGGTATTGCATGATGTCATTAGGCCTGAAGATTTTGTTAGTTCTCACAATGGGTTCTACCACTTCAGCAACCCAAGGAGATTTAACCATAGAAATTTTTTTTCCCTTGTCATCACCCTTGCATGTGTGTGTGGCCTGAAATGACCTCAACATGGCAGTTGGTTTCCTAATTAGTTTTCTCACATGAAATCTCCAACTGCAAGTAGGATCTTTGCACCTCAAATTAATCTTCAAATTGTCATTTTTGGACTGCCTGTATTCAAACTTGTTTATTATTGCATACTTCCTCATCCATTGCCTACATTGCTTCATGGTATCCCATTTCACCTTCTCATGTAACTCTGAAATAGGGGTAGTCATACACATCATATTCTCTTCATCTTCATTCATGCATGAGGTTCGTCTTGCAAATGAATTGAATTCATCTGCTTCTTCTTTTTCTAAGCTATCCCCATCTTCAAAACTTTCTAGGTTTTCATCACCCACCTCATAGTCCCTATCCTCATTATCTTCATCAACTTCCCCTTCAACATCCTCCCCAACATCCACATCTGATATTACCCTGTTTTGCTCCTACCAACATGATCACTATCATAGTGATTCTCAGCATCTAGTTGGTCAATATTTACAAGTATACTTTCAAAGTCAGTTAATGGCAATGGTGGTGGTACTTCTTCATCTTCATCATACCCATCAGTAAATGAAGCAAAGTCTCTTGGTAGAATAAGTCTTGGTCCACTTACTTAAGGTTCAGCCACTGACGGTTCACCAAACTCACCAAAGTCAACAACTGCATCACCAGCATCACCAAAGTCAGCAACTACATCACCAAAGTCAACAGTTGTATCACCAAAGTCCCCAAAGTCACCGGCTACATCACCAAGGTTAACCTCAATCTCTTTATCATGATGCACTTCCTCAAGTTCATCACCATGATGCACCTTCTCATCATCAAAAAGAATAAGAGGGTTACCAAAGTCTGCTCCAGATCCTACATTTGGTGTAGAATTCTTCCAAATTGAATTTGATCTAAGACCATACTTCCTTTATGAATGATCAAACAATGGTTTGGATGAACTTGGATTAGGCTTACAAGGCTTTGGCTTTCGCTTCGGCTTGGGGGTTACCATTGAGTTTTGTATATAGATATGAAAGAAGGTTTTGTTACTGAACCTTGTTGTTTTAATGTAGTCCCATAAGTACAACAATTCTGCATCATTTTTCAACACTTTGACACTTTGATCAGCACAAATCCATGTAATTGTAGCTTTCTTAATTCCACAATGCTTATCAATGTCATCTTTTAGATCCTTCAAACACCACTAATCCCCATCAATATTTTTTAAAGTTGTAATTGTACCATTCATACAAGTAGAATTATCACTTACCCATTGGCCACCATGATGAACTAAACAAGTCATCTTATCACGTAAAGCCATCCCTGCCACAATTATATATAACAAGATATATCAGATATACATACATGAAAAAAATCATTCAATAGTTCAGTGTATACACATACATCGGATACATACACTGATAACATACATACACATACATCACATTCATGAAATATCACATACATTACATACATACACCACATACATACATCAATGTATATCACATGTATCAATGTATATCACATACATCAGTGTATACATACATACACTGATATCACATACATACCTGCTCAGATTACACAATCAATGTATATCACATACAAATTTACACAAATTCATTGTATTTAACAAATTTACACAGTTCAACAAATTTACACTATGAATCTATGAATCAGTATATATCACATACATACCTGCTCAGTTTACACAATCAGACACAATTCGAACTATTAGTGTATAGTTCAATGGCAGAATCAGAGTTTACACAAATTTACACTATGAATCAGTGGCTCACTTTCATGATTTTACAGAATTAGAGACAATTTACATAAAATTTTACAAATGAAAACAAACAAAAAAATTTCGCTCAATGGCAAAATCAGAGCTTACTTTCTCAAGCTCAATGGTAGTGGCAGTAGTGGTTTTTAGCTTGGGAATCTTCGTCCAATAGGGGAATTGTCATCCACGCTCCCTCTTTCCTCTCCCCCTCCCCCTCTCCCTCTCTCCTCCCCTCCCTATCCCCCTATTTCCCTTATAAATCGAGCGATCTCCTTCCCCTCCCCTCGACTAATCACCCTAACTCCCCTTCGTCCAGCGATATACCTCCTCTCCCCTTCGTCACAATGGCATTCAAATCCCCTCTCTAAATCGATCAATCCCAAACTGAAAGCCAATGAAATTAGGGTTTTGTTTGGGGAAAAGAAAGGAAATAGGCTCACATACTTGGCACGCGAGGGGTAAATAAGGACTTTCAAAATAGCTAATGGTTTCTGCTAGTCAAACCAGTTGAGTTAACGGTCAAGGGCTAAAATGAGGGTTAGACGTAATAAACACAATTAATGACAGCCATCTAGGGTTATGCCTGAATTAATGGTGGCTAAATGGTAAATACCCATGTTTAAAACCTTCTTTACACCAACTATGAAAAACTCTTGGACACGGAATTGTGAAATTCATCATTCACAACCTTGTGATGGCTGAAAGTTTTTTACAAAAACAATTAAAAAATGCACCCAAAGTCAATTGTTATGATATGTTCATAATATTTGCATAAATCAATGACCGTTCATTGCCACCAAACATCACTTGAGCCAATATTACCACATTATTTACCATAGTAACGTTGTTTACTACAATTGTGTAAACAATCATCATCAACATTGACCACCAAAATTTGGCATGAGATTTAGGGGGTGTATTCAATTAAGGATTGTGAAGGATGTTAAAATCCAGGGGTATTCAATTAAGTATTTGAAAGAATCCATCTAAATCCAAGGGTACTCAATATGGATTTAAAATTATTGTTTTAAAATCCATCAAAATCAGGGGTATTCAATTAATGCTTTTCAAAAGTCCACCAAAATCAAGGGGTTTTATAAAAAATAGTAAATTTGATGGATTTGTTAAAGTAATGGATTTTGAAGTATTTGTGAGTGGAAAGTATAAATAACAAGAGTCATTTCAAATCCGACCTTCCCCCCTCATATTTCAACGATTATATTATCCATCTCCTTCCTCTATCTCTCTCTCCTTCCTATCTCTTTCTCTCTCTTCTTCTAGGGTTATTGTTCTTTAGATCAACAAACTCCCCCAACTCAATCTCAGTTGAACCCATCATCTGCTTTTTACGAATCTACCCCTCCTACCAAACTCAATGTCAATGCCCAATAGCTTTGAATTGATTGCAAGCAAAAGGTACACAAGTAATGAAGACTAGGAAGGGAATGAGTAAAAGTTTCTTTTTGCATACGTGTACTTTTTCGATTAAAGGCGAAAAGAGGAACAAATACTACAGTTGAATATCTAAACAGTTAGTGCGACCATTATTTCCACCATGCATCCCCGTCACAGTCGGACTCATTAACATCCATACAGACATACAACTACTACTGTAAAACACATAACATTTAACATTTCAATAAGGTTTTTCAATTTTGTGATTTTTGATGCCCTTTTCATCCTTTGTCCGTGTTCTTTTGCTATGGTGTAGTTAAGACACGTCATTTGTTTGATGAAATGCTTCACAAAAAAATTGTTTCTATCAACGCATTGATTTTTGGTTATGATGTAAAAACCACTATGAAGAATATTGTCATTCAGATTCATGCCCATATTGTTAAATTGGGTGATGGATCAACACTTGCTGTAAATGTCACTGTCTTCAATTAGCTTATCAAGTTTTTATTTTCGATAATAAGGAATTTACATACTCTAGGATCCTAAGCATTTATGCAATAATGAAGTATGTGAATAATACTAAAGCTTTTCGAAAAAATTTCATATCTTTTTTTGCTTCAAATCCATCAGATTGCAAACATTCCTATTAGAAAGAAAAAAGATTACATAGAGATTCATTATATTGTAATCAAAATTGGGACAGAGTTGGATGAGTTGCAAGCATGAAATTGTGGAAATGGGAGAAAGGGCTGTAAGGGAACTCTTCGAGCTTGAACCCCAAATGGAATTGACTTATATATCGCTATCCAATATTTATGCTGCCAAATGAATATGGGAAGATGTTGCTAAGGTAAGGGATATAATGTCTAGTGAAGGTATAAAAAAAAGTTTGGGTGTAATTGGATAAATGATGATGTAAAAGTCCATGTTTTTCTCTCTAGAGATGGATCTCATCCAAAGGCTGTAGATATCTATTGAAATTTAGATGAATTGGGTGAGGAACTGATTTTAGCAGGGTATGTCCCAAATATGGCTTCCTACGACTAATAACAAATTCATAATAATCCATAGAAATTTATAAGAATTCAAAATCCAATTTTTAAAATCCATGATCTATTTAAAATCTTTTGAAATTTGTGAATTTTAAAATCATTTACAATCCATGAAAATCTTTAATTGAGAAATGACTGGAGATTGGAGATGCTCTTATGGGCTTGTTGCGAATTTTCTTTTTCAACCATATATTTGGATTTAAAAAAAAAAAAAAAGTCGGGGTGGGAGTGAGACTGGGCGAACCACAGACAGAGAAGACAGAGGTGAAGAATGTTAGGATACCAATCCTATTTAGTATTTACTTAAGATTAGAATGTCAATATTCTATTTTAGGGAATATTAGCTTGTTTTGAATTAGGAGTTATTGTTTGATTAGAATTAGGTTTGAATTCAATTAGGAAGTAATATTTTTGCTTTCAGTTATAAATACATATGATGTAATAGAGTTTAGGCAAGTAATACAAGTTTTTATTTTAGTTTATTGGTGGCTGATCCCCAATCAAAGGATCTAGGTGGTTTGATTTCCAATCAAAAGGTCAAGGTCTCTATTATCTGGTATCAGAGCATTATCGATTCTGAGCCAAATATTTTTTTTGTTACTTCACCATTGTCAAAAAAAAAAAAAAAAACTCACTGTCATCAGCAACTCCCAGTCACCATCCTCGCAACAGCAACAACAACCGTCGTCCAGTCTCCACTTCTTCATCGCTTCTATCGCAGATCACAGAAACCCACCTTCATCGACCGACCTTCATCGCTTCCGCAATCAGAATCGATCATCACCTCAGCAACCCACCTTCATCGCTTCCGCAACCCACCTTCATCTATTCATCAAACCATCTTCATCGATTCATAAAACCATCTTCAATCGAAACCACCTTCATCGATTTAGCAACCAATCAGCAACCCGAAACGCCATCCAATTTCAGTAACCCACTTCATCGCCCCATCGCAACCCTCGTCCTCATCGCCACCATCGCAACCATCCAATTCAGAGATCGTCCCTTAAATAATCAATTCATCCAATTCTGAGATCGTCCCTTCATCGCTATTTGCACCCATAGGGATTCTCCTCAGACCGTCCCTTAATCTTCTTTCGGATATTCACACCACACCAACCACCCTATTTATAATCACTATTGCTGAATTACACGAGAAATTCGATGCGCTTACTGCTCAAGTTACCGGGATCTCATCCCACCTCCACGCACTTGAGACCACTAATGTCACTATTCTTGAGGCATTAAGGAATCTCCAGCCATATCGCCCGGCCCCATACGTTCACCCGGAACAACAACGGCCAATTATTCCTAATTCTGGCAAGGAATCTTCTATTTTTGATGTTGTTGTTTCCAAGGCACCACCAACAGTGCCCGCCACTCAAGGGCGCAATCCTGTGCAGGGACCATTCGTGCCACAAAAAACAAATGGGCTTGGTAGCAATAATCCTTACCATAAACATCCACCGGCCCATCATCAGAAAGCGGGTATTAATAAGCGTACCCATCCTTCACATGGCATGCTGCCCTTACCTGTAACCATACCTTATCACCTACCACCAATGCTGCCTGTTTTTCAACCAGTTGTACCTGCTCCACACATTCCTGTTCTTCATGCTTACCAACATTATCCTGGAAATTTCGATCCTCATATGTTAAGATCTCCATATGGAACCCCCGCGCATACTTTTGGTGCACCACCTGGTCACGTTGGTGCTATGGATTATAATAGAAGCTTTCAGCCTCCACCGAGAGAGCCCAATGCATATGCTGACAATTTTGCTAATCGACGACAAGTTGTACAAGAACATGTTGGTCGTTTAAATAAAATACGTCGCCATCATCGAACATTCAATCCGAGAGAAAATATTAGCATGCAACAAAGTAGACCAAGGCCTTTTGTGTGGCCTCCTCCCTATCTTGGTCCTAGTCCAGGGCTTATGGGGGGCCCTTGTTTTTCTGGCCCTACCCCTATGTATCATCATCCAAACGCATTAGGAGGTCCTCCTCTTCGCGTTATTCAACATCTTCAACATTCTTGGATTCCTGCAACTGCCTCGGAGACGTTGCCTTTGAGGGCTAATATTGTTAAGCAAATTGAGTATTATTTCAGTATTGAGAATTTGCAAAAGGACAACCATTTGATTTCTTTGATGGATGACCAAGGATGGGTTCCGATAACCAACATTGCTGACTTTAATAAAGTGAACAGAATGACTACAGACATTCCTTTAATTCTGGATGTAATGCATAGTTCTAGTACGGTAGAAGTCCAGGATGACAGAGTACGAAAGCGTGATGGCTGGTCGAAGTGGCTTTTGGCTTCTGGACAGAATACATCTTCAAATGATCAGACGATGCAAGCCGATGTAAAGACTACTATGACAAGGCTTAGTGAGTGCAATGATAATAGTGAAAATGACATCACCGGAGGACACGCCACATTTCCTTTAAATAAGGATGCAAACAACGACTTACCATCAAATGAAGGAGTTTCGGATTTTGACTGCCTGAAAGATTCAGAATATGACAATGAGCAGGTCTTAACTGACAGAATAATTGAAACTTGCCATGGAGAAAATGGGGATTCAGACAATATAGTCAATTCTGTGGGTTCAAAAATTGACGCTTTAGAGATTGAAACCAAATTTATGTCTGCATTAGACAAAGATTCAACTAAATTAATTGCTCGGGAACATGCTGGGAAGTTCAATACCAACTTCCGTATCAGATCTGATGTTGAAACTGCTGATTTTATTGAACCTAGAACTGGGAGTCTCTCTTGTTTGACAAAGCAAAAGTCAAACGATTCCCAATCAACTAAGCGCCGGATAAACTACTTCATTGAAGATTATTTGAACGCAATAATAAGCCTGTTACACACTGGCTTAACAAGTGGACCGACCGTCCTATGGAGGAAGCTACTTGGAAAGACTACGAGCAGTTTCGTGTTCGTTTCCAGATTTTCAAGCTTGAGGACAAGCCTTGTTTCCGGCGGCGTGGGATGTTAGGATATCAATCCTATTTAGTATTTACTTAAGATTTGAATGTCAATATTCTATTTTAGGGAATATTAGCTTGTTTTGAATTAGGAGTTATTGTTTGATTAGAATTATGTTTGAATTCAATTAGGAAGTATTATTTTTGCTTTCAGTTATAAATACATATAATGTAATAGAGTTTAGGCAAACAATACAAGTTTTTATTTTAATTTATTGGTGGCTGATCCCCAATCAAAGGATCTAGGTGGTTTGATTTAGGCGACTAATAACAAATTCATAATAATCCATAGAAATTTATAAGAATTCAAAATCCAATTTTTAAAATCCATGATCTATTAAAATCTTTTGAAATTTGTGAAATTTGTGAATTTTACAATCCATGAAAATCTTTAATTGAGAGATGACCGGAGATTGGAGATGCTCTTATGGGCTTGTTGCGAATTTTCTTTTTCAACCACATATTTGGATTAAAAAAAAAAAAAAAAAAAGTCGGGGTGGGAGTGAGACTGGGCGAACCACAGACAGAGGTGAAGAAACACTTGTCGCCCCCGTTGCACCACTGTCAGCAATTCTAACACTCCCTCAGTTCATTTTCCTTTTTCTTTTTCTCCTTCCACCTCCATCTCCACCTCTATCTCCATTGTCGGCTCGGTGCTTGCTGCAGCTTCTCTTCCTCAAATGCACAAATTGAAACCCTAATTTTCCTCCTTCCACAGGAACACGAACACGAACACGAACACGAACACAAACACAAATTTACAATTATTCACAAACTAAAGTCACTCCTCCTCCATTCATGGATTCCTCCCAATTAGTCGATTCACTGACTGCCCACATTGCTCTATACAATTCCTCATTCGCACCTTCAACTTCTCCTCCAAACCCTAGAGCTTCAATTCTCCGCTGGTTCTCATCTCTTACCATTCATCAGCGCCAATCGTCTCTCACTGTTGTTGATTCTAAATTCACAGATATCCTTCTCGAGATGCTCACCAAGATCCAAAAGCAGGGTGGTGTTGCTCACGGTTGCTTCATCTTACTCCCCGACATTCCCTCTCGCCACAACCCTTCCCTTCCCACTCTCTGCTTTCGAAGATCTAAGGGGCTCTTAGCCAGGGTTAGTTCTTCTAACACCTCCCACCACTCAATTCGTGATGCTGTTCGCTTATTTGGTTCAGGAGATGGAGAGAACATTGATTCTATCACTGTTTCAGAGGAATTTGTTGCCGATTTCGATCGATTTGTTAGTGTAATGGATGGGGTTACCAATGGGGCGTTTTTAAGAGGGGAGGAAAATCTTTTGGCTTCTTCTTGGGAGGAATTGCCATGGTTAAAGGCTAAGGGGTATTACAGTGTGGAGGCATTTGTTGCAAATAAGCTGGAGCTGGCTTTGCGGTTGTCTTGGTTGAATTGTAATGGAGGAGGGAAGAAGAGAGGAGCCAAGTTAAAAGAGAAGGCCAACATTGCCGGAGTTGCTGCTAATGTTTACTGGAGGAAGAAGGGATGCTTGGATTGGTGGGCTGCATTGGATCCTGGAACCAGGAAAAGGATATTTCAGACCGTTTTAGCCAAAGCAGCAAAATCTCTGGTACTTTTCAGTAACTGTCCTCCCAATGTGGGTTTCTCTAATTTATGTTTGGCAAAAAAGAATTTACACAAAGATTTTTTTTTTTTTTCTGCAAACTAGAGCTCTAGAATAATTTGTGCATTAGATAAAGATGTAAAGTTATGAATGCTTCCACTCAAATTGCGATTGCCATCATTGAAAGATAAATTATGCCTGTATTGGGCCAAAGCTGTTGTGGATTTGGATTGCCTATTCTGTTTTCCCTTTACAGATTTTTCGTGCAAGTCTACAAAAGAAAGTTGAGTTATACTTACTGTCAAGTTACTTTCCGTGAGATGGCTCTGATCGATAAATCTGAATCTAGTCTATCTCATTTGTTCAGATGTAAAGTGATTACAAAATCTGGACTTGGTCAAATTGTTTGTTTAGATGTAACTTCATTCATAAAGTTGAATCTCATAAGTATTCGGAAACTTATCAAACTTTAAGTGTTTCAAGGGACATGTTAGTAGCCTTGCTTGAGTTGGTCCTGCACCAAAATAGGGCTTTGTAATATACAAGACTGTTTGAGAGGCCATGGATAACTTAACTAATGATTGCTCCTCTGATTGTGCGACCATAGCCACTGGGTAAGAAAATGCCATAAGAGAATGAAGCCAATGGATCATGAATTCGTGATTAATAATAAAGTTCCCAAGGTTGTTTAGTTGGTTGTGTATGGGACTGGAAAAAAAATTAAAAGAATGGAGGAGTTGAAGTTGGGTGTAAGGAGCTTTGCCACCATATATATATATATATGTATTTTGTCTTTTCATATCAATTAACTTGGTTTCATTCAAGTTATGTTTTTTAATTTATTTGTTTGCTTAACAAAATTGTTATGGAACAAGTTTTAGTCTTTTAGATACATGTAACGAATTCTTTCTAGTGGATTGGAAGAAGGAAGGTTACCAACTAAATCGTTTGCCTTGAGACCCAGTGATAAACATCCAAATTGATTGTAATAGGGAGCTGATCCATTGGGGACCCAGATAGGAAACAAATCTTTGGATCGAGATCACGAAGGAAGACCAATCGTCGCGTGGAGGGGGTTTTGGATTACAGTAGTGGCGGCATTATAGGGATTGAAGTTTTTTGAGTGGTGGTGGATCTGAGGTTGAAAAAGAGGAAAATTTTGGCATTAAGAATATTTTGGGCTCTTCAAGGCAAGCATTCGGAAGTGGATGTATTGGATGATATGATGGCGCATGGGAACAAATTACTCTCAGTCTGGTTTGGAAGGTCGTGTCAGCCTAGATCATGAGGGCACGGTTCGGAAGACATCATGTGGTGCTCTAGTAACTCCCTTGACGAGTATAGATGCATCAAATCTGGGTCCTCCATTTTGGATCATGAGTGGCATTAGCAATTAGTCCATTTTGGACCATGAGTGGCATTAGCAATTAGACCTGGATCAGTGGTCCAAGTTACATTTATGTTTTTCCATAGGCCTTGGACCTTTGTTTATGTGAAGTGGGCTCTAGGCCTCGCCATTTCTCTGTGTTGGCGGGTGTTCTTTGAAGAAGAACAAACGTGGGCCCTTGCACTTTGGTTTGGATCTCTGCATTTAGAAAAGTTAATCTTCACGGTGTGGAGGATCATATGGTTTTGGGTTGAGATTTCTTTGACTCTGTGAGAGTGGTGGTGGAAATGGTTAATTGAGTGCGCTTTTGTGGTACGGTTTTTTCGAACAATTCGGAGTGACGATGGTATGCTTTCTTCATGCATGAAGGTTCTGGGAATGATGATGGCTATGGAAGACTCGAGCTCAAACAATGCTTTGGGGTTGAGGAATCTTAGCCTGATCAACATTCGAGGCGATGGGAAGGAGGCTCCTTAGTATATGTTATCACCTTTGTGTTGTTTTGGGAGCATACTTGTGTGGGGATGGCGGGCAGGTGGTTTGGTTTTTGTTTCTATGTTTTTTTGGTTAGTTGATTTGGAGCTAGATCTTTGTGTTGCAACCTCCGAATGTTATGAATGTATTTTTATCTTATAAAAGAAAGAAGGAAATAAAGGAATTCTGATAAAAATCCTTGTAACCTTTTTTAACTAGTGAAAACATCAGACAA
Organism: Berberis vulgaris; assembly: GCA_963556465.1. Taxonomy (NCBI): domain Eukaryota; kingdom Viridiplantae; phylum Streptophyta; class Magnoliopsida; order Ranunculales; family Berberidaceae; genus Berberis; species Berberis vulgaris. The sequence continues at coordinate 23,155,355 of OY747126.1, forward strand.
TCATAAATTGTAGGGAAGGTGACAAGCTTACTTCTTTTGGTTTAATATCAAGGGTTGGAGAGTTTTAAAATGGAAAGACCCAACCCAACAGTCAGCAGTGAAATCAGGCTAGGTGTTCATTACCACTCTTAAGGATAGTCTCTAGGGCTAATATGGGGTTCAAGGGTTTCTTAATCTGAGGAAAGTTATGTTTTACTTGAGTATTGTCACCTGAGAATTGCTATAATCCATAGCAAAGACATGACAGGAATACCTATCTTGTTGCTTACATCAATCTATGGGTGTGTATGTTTTTGCTTGGTTGCATAGAGTCAACTTCTATGAAATCTCCGAGAGGCCCACTTACATCTAAGGTCTTTTTGAGGTTTTAACCATCATCAAACATCTATATTTTTATAAAATTGTGGGAGTTAAACTCCCATGAATATGATAATCACATTCTTTGGTGGGAGTAAGGACGTGCTTGGGAGTTTAGTTCTCACATTTGATAAAAAAAAACTAGTAGATGATGTTGGTTGCTACCTTGAAATGGCCTTAGAGGTAAGTTCCCCCGCCCTCGCCATCCCACTCCATCCCAATGAATTCCATAGAATTGGACTCCATGCAACCAAACACACTGTAAGAAATGAAAGCGAAGATTTTTGAGGTAGTGCTAGGGAAAGGTTATAAGGTTAAGTTTCGGGAAGATGAGGTTAAAAGGTTAAGTTTCGGGAAGATCCTTGGGTGGGATTCAGTCCTTGAAGATTTCCAAGATTTTTGCACTGTGAAAGAAGCTGATTTTGGTAATAGGGTTTATTGTATCCATGCATTGGGACTTACATCTTCGTAAGGCATGACTTTCAGTGGGTGTATTGTATGAATTTGTAGTCCTCTCAAGAGTGGTGTGTAGGTGGGTTTGGAAGATAGGGAGAAAGGTTTTTCAGTATGTCTTTTTCTCTCCTTGAGACTGGCTATGAACATAGCCTGTTGGAACATATCTCAATTTCCAACTAAATTGGTTTGGGAAAGAGGGCCACCCTCAAAGGTGTTTCTGTTCTTCATGTGGATGACTGTGTGGAACACGCGGCCATCCAAATTGGAGCGCACTGAGGGATGAACATTGATGGGGGATGTTATAATTTATTTTTCAAAAGGGATTTGAGATGTAATGTGTGATATAGATACAGAGAGCATATTCGATATAGTGGGTCAATAGGGTGTTGATGTATTCCATTTGTTTGTTTGGGTTAAGTTAGGTAAAACCTGATTATGTGGAGACGATACTAAGATGTTGGACACCTCGGCTTTTCATTTGGTCAAATGGAAAGATTTATGCAAACTTGTTTGCATTGTGTTGGGTGGTGTAGAAGGATAGCAATGATAAGATTTTTTGTGATAAAGCTTTGGAGATTGACCTAGTAGGTTTGGGTGTCTCATCTCTTTTGTTCAAAGGGTCATTCTGTGAAAATTTATATGCTAATTGGAATACGCTAGTGATGGACCGATGGATCATAATGCTTTCAGGGTCGCTCGTGTAACTATGATTAATGGTTTATCAATAAAATTTTTTCGTTAAAATTTTTTTTTTCTGTGTATTCAACAAAGCTTATTTATTTATTTATATGGTGAAAGGCATATATACAATTTGATAATTTGAAATGCAAGATATAGACATTTTGGGTACCAGGTTTCGAACTTCAGATACCATTGCATGTAAGTTCATCATTTCCCTCCTTTTTTTTTTGACTGATAAGGCAATCTATATTAAAAGAATGATAGATTCAACTGTTAATAACAAAGGTTGAGGCATTGAGCTACAAGAACTTCCCCACCTAGTAAGAAAAAATGTAAAAATCAGTCTGAAAATTATCGAGGGGGCATTTCATGAGCGTAGTCTGAACTAAGGTGAATATACATCATTAAACTTTTTATGGGAGATCACTAATTCCTTTGATATCCTCTCTGTTTTATTCAAACCAACAGTATGAGATTCCATAAGAGCTTACTCGCCGCGAGAAAACACTCAATTGCCATTCACACGTCTACCATAGAAATGGATAAATAACACAATTGGGAAGCAGTTTTGAAATGTGCATAGGAAAGTCAAACTGGTGAAAGATATCGTTGATTAAAGGCTCCCATTGGCAATGTTTAAAAAGTTGTTTGGAGCTTACAACTGCCCAACTAGCTAAGCATGTTTGGCTCTCCAAAATTTTGACTTCTAAGCGGTTCAAACTTGAACCATATCTAATCTACAACCTCATTTTTCACCAAGAAGTAGAAGTGTGCATTTGTTTTTGTTCTTTTTTAACTTTCACAGGGAGAATATACTAATATGGACACTTCTTTTCTTTAAACTTTCAAGGGAAAAATGCTGTTAAGGGAAACGGAGCAACAATAAGATCCGTAGTTCCATACAACATTCTTGCATATCTCAAAATTTGCCTTGCTTCACTGCTTTTTGGTAAATGGGCTTAGGATAGATTAATCCATGCTTTGATCTGGGTTATATGGAGAAAAAGGAATAACAAAATTTTAAGGAAAGTGCAGAAAACAGTTCGTTAGATGTCTGGACAGATACAAAAGTTACACTTTGGCTATGGGGTTCTAATTGGGATAGATTTAGAGATCTTAACTTTGTTTTTTGTATGTTCAATTAGGAGCATATAGTTCTCCCTACTGCATGATGTACAGTTCTTGAAGAGAGGCGCGGAGGGTGGGGGCGGGGGCGGCGGTGCTGGGGGAGGGGTGTTGGTTCAATGTTATTATCTTTGCTGCCTCTCTTTAATTTTTTTACACTCATCAATAGAAATTTTTTGTGTTTCTGATTAAAAAAAAATCCTATGCATAAAGCTGGAAAACGGCCATGGTCACTGAGTCTTGAAGGATGAAATGATCCAAATGGACCGATCCTTGGCCATCAGAATTTACATAGGAGACAGGTATAGCTGGATATATTCTCCCAATTATTTGGTTTTTAGTTGTGACTTTTTGAACTGATCAGTCTTCAGAATGAGAATCCATATTTGATGATTTTTTAAAGATGCTTTTCTTGTTGTAATTTTTGAGAAGTAGGGGGTTTACACATGCCAACAGCTATAGACATTCCAAGGTTGAAAGTGGCTTACTTTAAGATGGATTTCTTTCTTAAAAAATATCAGTGCTTTCGTTCAGTTGAGTATTCATCATTTTAATTTATGTATTTTTTTTTTTTTTTAATTTTCATATGCAACTAGGTTCTGGAGCATGAAGATTTTCCAGTTGGTCAGTCCTGTTGCCAAACCCTGATTAGACCACCTTATATAGAAAATTGAATGTTTTTCATATCTTCATATTGTATAAAAGAGTTATCAAGATGCTCGTCTAGTTTTCCCCAAACATCTGACTAGTCTGTATGGGGAAACTTTCTGTAGCTATGCATCTGGTAACTAGCAGATATTGTTTGTGATCGAATTTGAACCTCTGTTGGTGTTGCCATTCCCTTCGTAATCAAATGAAATAGTATCATTGTTGAAGCTCCCTTGCCTTATCATTATCAGTATGGAACCATGATTCTTTAACCCCAGCTTGGGACTACCAACACCATTCTTTTAAAGACCAAAGTGTCCTGACTGTAAATGTGTAAATTGGCAGACAAAGGAGATATTGAAATTAGACAACAGCTTTATCCTGGGTGAGGAATGGAGCTCTGTCATGGGAGAAGAGCAGCAGTTGAGCTATAACTGTACCTCAAACTTCCAAAGTACCAATCTGTCTGTCTCAGTCGCACATGCAAATGTGGAATTTCACTCATCCACAATCCCTTCTTCTCAACAGCCAGTTTTCATGTCTAGTGCTTTCAATAGATTGCTTGTGCTTCAGGAGGTCTCTGCTATGATATTGGCATTTCAGCATAGTGAGTATAAAAAAGATAAACTCTTCTTCAGTACGCTTGCTTCTATCCATACTGTTTGTGATTACATATTGAGGAGAGTTCGAGGATTACTCATGATTGTTTCAAGTGATTGTATAAAGCTCGATCTTCTAACTGGGGAGAATGTGAAATCCATACTGAATAAGTCCAGTGACAAGGTTGGAGGTAGCCGCAAAGGAAAGGCAAAGGGTCGTAATCTTCAAAAGCTAAATTCTGTGCCTAAGCCCTCTGGAGCTAAATGTGCTGCAAAGAAGCCTGTTGAGGTATCGTTTCCTTCTTGTCGCAATTCTCTGAAAGCTCTCTTTTTATATGGAACTTGTATACAAGAGAAAACACAATTTTAACTGTTATAAGGGCTTACTTCCAGGATCAGCGATGTGAATTGGTCTGCAAAAAGACTGTAGATATGACAGCTAATGGGTTCAATGATACGTCTTTGGGAAAGGATCCTCACAAGGAGACCTCATTGTCCAGAGTTGAGGTGGTACGTATTGTTATTATTATTATTACTATTATTATTGTTATTTTAATGGTACTTTTCATGAATTCTCTTACAATTAACCGAAATACCGTAAACCATGTCTTTAGGAACATGCCAAAAGAGTGCTTGATGTGAAAGCCCAAATTGGGAAGAATAGAAAAGGAACTTGCAGTACTAAGCTGTCAACAACCATAAAAGAACCGAGTACAGCTGAGGATTCGAAAATTAGAATCACAAAAGCTACCCGTCCTGTTTCTTTTCAATGTGGTGTTGGAAAATCTAACCAGTCACATTCTGTATCAGCTGTTCAGAACCTACCTAATGATCTTCCAAGTGGCACTGACAGCTTGGGAGAGAATATATGTTCTAGTAATTCTATAAACAAGCACAACCCAAGGAATGACAGTCAATTGACCAAAAACACCCAAGTAGAATTTGCAGATGGTTCTACTGAAAGTAGCGGTAATCTTAGAGGTTGTAATATGTGTTCTAGAGAAGAGATTTCAGAGTGTGTATTGAGCTCTAAAATCACGCCTCCTGCTAATCCCATAGTTGAGGCTGACAACGTCACTGCTGAAGAAGGGCTCAAGCATCAAAACTCTGAACAATCAAGTGATGCTACTTTACAACCGGTTTGTTCTCCAGTATTTGGTGTCACTGATTCTGATAAAGAACCTGCCGTTTTCCGACCGAGATATGGAAACTATGATGCTCGTGGCCCCACCACTTGCTTTGGAAGCACATCATATGAGTGGCCTAGTACAACACGTTTTAATGTACCATTTGTCTATTCACACCATCTCCCTGCGGCAACAGATAGATTGCATCTAGATGTTGGTCGTAACTGGCGTAATCATTTTCACCAGTCATTTGTATCCACTAGGCATCAAGCATTAAATCCACCAGTTGAAAGTGGGCATAACCGGCTTTTGCCTCAAACACTGATGATGAGTTTAGATTGGCCTCCGATGGTAAGAAGTGCTAGTAGATTGACTCCATCTATTACTTGCAACTATGATTCTGGTTTCATTCCAAGATTGCAGCCTTCGTTCCGCCAGGGTTTCACACATCATGGGATTCAGCTTAATGGAATGACTTCCGACGAGGAAAGGAAATATCAGAGTGACGCTTTGGACTCCTGTGATTTAACAAATGCAGCAGAAGTTACAGAAGATAGTGAGACCCATTGGATATCAGAAGAAGAGTTCGAGGTGCATGCACTTTCTGGAAGAGATTACAACCAATACTTTGGTGGTGGAGTCATGTACTGGAATACTTCTGATCATGCAGGTCCAGGTTTTTCTCGTCCTCCTTCTCTTAGCTCTGAGGACAACTCCTGGGCATGGCATGAAGCAGATTTAAATAGAACTATTGATGATATGGTTGGATTCCCGTCGTCTTATAGTAGTAATGGTTTGACTTCTCCACCTGCTGGTTCTTTTTGTTCTTCCTTCGATCCTCTAGGACATGGACACCCGAGTCGTGGTTATGTTATGCCAGGAAATGATGTAGCTAGCAAAGTACTCCACTCTTCGTCGACTCAGATTGATGGAGTTCCTGAGGAAAATGTCTCTGGATCTATGACCAATTCATCCGGTGGTGCTGTAGAAGGGAAGAAAGCAGATTCACTTCCATATCCCATATTGCGGCCAATTATCATTCCGAGTATGTCGAGGAAGGGCTCAAGATCTGAGTTCAAGCTCAGTCATGATCATAAAAGCCCTCGTGTCCCTCTTATTCGGCGGGAACAACCACGGATAAAGAGGCCACCTTCCCCTGTAGTCCTTTGTGTCCCACGAGCTCCATGTCCCCTTCCGCCCTCTCCTGTTGGTGAATCCAGAAAAAGAAGGGGCTTCCCAACGGTGAGGTCAGGCAGTTCTAGCCCTAGGCACTGGGGATTGAGAAGTTGGTACCATGATGGAACAAGCTCCGAAGAAGCCGGCATTCATGTGGATGGTGCAGAAGTCATTTGGCCCTTATGGAGAAATGAAGGAATTTCAGCTACTCCAATGATTCACCCTCTACCAGCGGCCTTACTGCATGATCGTCTTCTTGCAATTTCTCAGCTAGCTCTCGATCAGGAACATGTAATTATTTTTCAGCAAGTTTGGTTCCTTTTTATTGATTGATTTTTTTATACATATTAGTTGTATTAACATTGTATACAACAGCCCGATGTTGGATTGCCTCTTCAGCCTCCAGACATACTAAATTGTCCTGCTCATAAGGGGTCACTTTCTTTGTTGCACCGTCTTCTTCATGATGAAATTGATTCTTTCTGCAAGCAGGTGCGAAGAATATGATGTTGCTTTTTGTTGTTTGAAATAATTCCCAAACCGTAAAAGTTCTGTTATTTCTATAGTATTTCAGTGCTTTTTGTAATCCTCTGAATGCTTAATGGTACATTTTTGTTGGGGAATTTAAGGTTGCTGCCAAGAATTTGATTAGAAAACCTTATATTAACTGGGCTGTCAAGAGATTTGCACGGTCTCTACAAGTCCTATGGCCTCGATCGCGTACCAACATCTTTGGTTCAAATGCAACTGGTTTGTCCCTTCCAACTAGTGATGTCGATCTCGTAGTTTGTCTTCCTCCTGTAAGAAATTTGGTAAGAATGGTATTTGAGCTTTTTTAACTTCCCCCATTCAAGTTGATTTCGTGATCTTTCACGCCTTGAAATTTACATTTAGACTTATCATCTCTAGGAACCCATTAAAGAAGCTGGGATTTTGGAAGGACGTAATGGAATCAAAGAGACCTGCCTTCAGGTATGTCGCCACTAGTACGTTGGCTTTTTATTCCTGTTACAGGTTGCTGTCTACTAGTTAATCAAATTTCAAAGTCTCCTTCTATCTTAGATTATCACTTCTATTATATTAGACAATCCATTTCTGTTTGTTCTTCTCTTCTATACTTTTCCTCATTTCCATCTACCCTTTGTTCTCAATGATAACTACAAACAATCTATCAAGCTATTGAACTACCAATGCATTTGGTTCAACAAATTCTCCCCTGATTTCATATGAATTTCTAATTCAAAGCATCATTTTTTTTTCTTGACCAGCAAAACACTATTTTACATTGTATTGATTATAAGAAAAAGGAGAGAGGCAGCAGTGGCAAAAGAACACTGGCCTCTTCAAAAGTGCTTGAAAGCACTATACAGTCTCAATTGAACATACAAGATGAAATACACGATGAAAACTGGACTTATCTGACTCTATCCCAGTACAGGCCTGCATCCACAAAGTAACTTTTCAGATGAATTACAAGAAGGAAAATTAGCAAGAAACAGAGATAAACACATTTTCTTTTTTAATGGAGATATAAAAGTTCAATTGCTCAAAGCTGAAAAACCATACTCAAAACTGATTGATTTCTTTGGTTTAAAAAAGGAAGAAATGAGTGTGCAGAGGTGTTGTTGTCTTGCCTTAGAGGAAAGGAAGACGATCAGAAAAGGTTTTGGCACTTCTTCGCTTTGGGCCGTAGCTAGAGTGTAGTTGAAACGAGTTTCTTATGAGTGCTTGGTGGCAGAAAAGGTTTTGGCACTTCTTTGCTTTGGGCTGTAGCTAGAGTGTAGTTGAAACGAGTTTCTTATGAGTGCTTGGTGGTTGCTTGTGAGGATTTATTTTGACAATTAATAAACTATTGCTTGTTGCTTGGCTTTTTCTCCTTTTTCCTTGTGTGTACTCGGTTGTCCATCCAGAACATTGTTGAGCTGCATAATGTGATATAAAATTATTGCTTGTGTGGAATAGTAACTGTTTAACAAAGTAACAAATTGGATATTGGAGGACATAGTCTGTTCTCGTGTCCATGTATGATTGTGATATCTACGAGTTCTTATATGGATCTCTTGGTTGCATGAGTTAGTATTAGTTGTGAGGACATGACATACTGACTGAACTCGCCTGTTTTATGAATTATAATAGTATGACGAATTGAAATAAACAAAGCAATAATTGAAATACGAAACAAGAATTGAAATAAAGCTATGATCAGATAAGAAAATAATATTCTTTTCAATCAATCAAAGAACAATGAACAATGCTTTCCTTTATTTATAATATCCCTCTTTTCTGGCAAGCTAACTAATGTAACCTTAATTGGCTAATAATGCCCTAACTACTATTATGGGTATTATTACTTAATTGGCTCAATTACAATTAATACTATTAAACTAATACCATATTGTTACCCGTTTTCTTTAACCTTCCTGGGTTGATGAGGCTTGTTCACAAGTTTCAAGGGTGCAAGCTGTGCCTTCTACTACTATGAAGATAAGTTTGCCTTCGCCATTGACTGGAGGTACATGTTCCATGCATTCTTGTTCATCAATTTCATCTGTCAACAACACGGGTTTTCCTTTGGACATGGCCAAGTTGACCATTTTCCAAAGCACAAGAGGCCCCTTAGTAGCCGGTCGTAGTGGGTAAGAAGTGGAAGTGCGTGGTAGAGTCACCAACTATTTCTTCCAGGAGCGGGCTTGTAACTGTAACTTTGTTTCTGCTCGTTTAGCCATGTTCTAGCCGTCAACAGTGAATCATATTCCTCCAATGCTAAGATCTAAGATTAGATCTGATCCTCTTATCTAAACCATGATAGAAACAAATTGCAGTTTGTCGTTCTGGTTCTTGTGGCTTGGCGCTCATATATTAAGTGCATAATTCTTTAGCGTAGTCAGAAACTGTGTGCCTGTTTTGGGTATCTCCCATCAATCGCTCAAAGAGATCTCGCTCATAATCATTAAGAGACAAACAAAACATATCATCTCGCGCATGTCATTCCAAGTGTTTACATAAGGTAAACACATAACTGTTAGACATACACATTCCCCACGCCACCAAAGATTGGCAGTCCATTGCATTGTCTTTGGTCCTCGCATATTCTTAAAATCAAGAATACAGTCAATCTCCATGGACGAATCCATAAAAGCGTCACCAAGCTCTACTCCATCATAAGAAGACACTTCGAGTTTCAATCATGTATCATCCCGTTGTTCCTTCACTATATTAGCCTAGGTATCTGATCATTATCAACAAAATGACCTCCATCTTAGTTTTGATCGTCTAAGTTAGGGGGCCGAAAAGGAGAATGACCACCTCTTCCAAATCCTTTACCTCGACCTACAGGAGGTTGAAATTGTCATTTGTCCCGTGCAGGTAGCCAAGGTGGATTAGGATCTTTTATTGTTCGTCCACCCACTGTCTGGCATGTTCCAGTAGGTACTCATCTAGATTGAGGATACCCCAACTCTCGCAGGGCCTCTGCATATGATGCAATCCAGTTAATGCAAGGTGGATTAGGCTACTGAGGAGGGTAACCATGATAAGTGGGAAGCTGATACTAGGGAAAAGGAGGTAGGGTTCAACCAACTATCCGATGTGGGATAAAAAACAGCATGTCCAAGGGTTTGGTAGGGATTAGTTGAGTTGGGGACAATGTAGGGTTCAAGGAAAGGGTTTCACGTCTCGGACGAGGTGGCGAAGGATTATAAAAAGGGGTTGTTGTGGGTGGGGGCTTCCAAGTTGGCGGGGACGATAGTGAGAGAGTGGGAGGGCTGAGAGGGAGGATGAGGGGGTTGTGTGGAAGGTAGACAGATTGGAGAGAGGTGACAGGGGTTTGGGCGGTGGAGGGGATGACTGGAAAAGGGATGGGCGATTGCCTTGGCCGATCGGGGGGTTGATGTGTTGCCGGTCCGCAACCGATGGCGCTGTTGGACGTGGGGGTTGCCGATGGTGCCCTGAAAAGGGGTGCTCGTTGGTTGCTTCGTTTGCCGAGAGGAAGCTTGCTAGCATTTTATCTTCATTTATCTTGCCATGCCTTCTCTATCGTTTTTTTTTACTGATTTCTCAATCTCTACCTGGTTCCATCGTATTTATCTCTACCTGGATCGCCATGACTCCTATTTGGGTTAACATTGGACCAAACCCAATTATTAAATAATTAAAATAAATAGATAATACCAATATACAATCATTCCCCCTACTTCGAAAAAGCTCGTTCTCGATCTTAGCCGTAATTAGCCAAGTCATCAACGGCGAAGGAAATGTGCTCATCCGCCTCATGATCTGTGGTGTCATTTTGAGGAGGGGATACATCAAACAACGAACTGTCCTGCAATATGGGTGAGCTTGTCCTTCGAGCAATCTCGACGAAGATGACCAACTTGTCCCCACATCTGGAACATTTGAAATTAGGATTGTAAGCAATAGTACTTGCAACTATTTTAGCTAGATGTGGTAGGGACCAGAGTTGTATAGGCAGAGAAAGGCCATCCAAACCCTTGTCAACCTTTTACCGTTCATATTTATTCATCAAAAGGCGAAATTCATCAATGTATTCAGAAACTGTAGACATGCCTTGTGTAAGTTTATGCAACTTGCCAAATGAATCTCGCTGATAATCTTTGGGGATGAAAACACATTTTAATAATTTTTTCATCTTAGGCCAAGTTTGAACTAGTGCCTTCTTGCCCTCTCCAACAACTGACTCTTTGTGGTCAAATCTCTCAATCAATTAGATACACTATCCTGTAACTTTATTGCAGCTGAACACAATTTTAATACTAGTTAGTGACTTATATTCCAAAACCTTGTCCATTTGGTCAACCTAATCAATAAAAACATCAGCATCACTAGGACAAAATAAGTTGGAACATCTAATTTAATATTACCATATTGTACACGTTCAAGCAACGAACAAAACGATCAAAAGTCATAGGTAAAACATCAGAATTATTCTCCCTCCACAAGCATAATGGTGGACTCATCCCCTTTGATTGGGGGCAAAAGTTTGGCTCGTTGAGGTGGTGCATAAAAGCCCATATCATCGCCATAAGTTATGTTCTATGGTGGTACATATCCTAATCCACATTGGTGAATAACCTGACCATCATAATTTGAAGAATCTGAATCATGTGGTGGGACATATTGAGAATGGTGGTGTTGGGTATATGGTCCTCATCAAAAGAAGAGTTAACATTTTGTGGTGGCCCATAAGATTATTGGAGTGGAAATAATCCCTTTTTCCCCAATTCCTCCTTCCACAAACAAAATTGTCATCTTCATCAGAAGCTATGCAGTTAAAACGGATAACGGACCTGTAACGGTCCTAGAACGTTATAGGTTGTAGCGGGATATATCGAGATATAAGGGTATATAACGGAATAGTTTTTTAATTATATATTTTAATACCCCCACAAAATATTAATGTATTATAGTAAAAAAAAAGTAAATCATATTCATAACGTTAAATTCAAAAATAAAAAACATTTTCCCTTAGTATGAGAGTGAGATCGCAAGAGAGAGTGCGATCGACTCTTCGTTTTCTTCCCTCTTATCTCATTCTCTGTCAAACGACGAGGTTTAGTTCTCTGGCGATTGGCGACGCCGAGCTCTGGTCCTTCTTTCCTATAAGTCTAGGGTTCTGGTTCAATCGAGAATGAAATGGGTGATTTTTTTAATATATTAGAAAAAAAGTTAAAACGACTTTATTGAAAAAAAACGTTACGTCGTTATATCGGAGTTGTGATACCATAACGTGATAGTGTCATAACGTGACGGCTCATCCACGTTAAGAGTTATATCGACGTTATAACGTTGTTTTAACTACATAGACCAGAAGATGCAGCAGGATGCACAACAGCAGGTCAATTTCGATTGCGGTCTCGCGACAGAACCAAGGGTTCGCACTGAACAGTGATGGGTTGATTTAGTCACTCTTTAAAAAGCGTTTGGAGCGTACGAGTCGACTCGAAATGATAGAAAAATCCTTCAGGGCATACATTTCAAGAGGTAATTGCAAGGCGGACGAGTTTTGTTTTCAACTCGTACGAGTTGAGTCAGACGAGTCAACTCATTTGGAGGCGTACGAGTAAAAGAAAAAACTTATTAGATCTGTTTCAGATCTTGAAACCTAATTACCTGTCAATTATGTAGGGTGCATCAGCTCAGCTATTTCATTTTTAGAAGAAGAGAAGAAGAATTGAAGATGATAAAAGAAGAAAAAAAAAAGAAAAAAAAGGAAAAAAAAAGAGAAGAAAAAGAGAAGAAAAAGAAGAGAAAGACAGTAGTCGAACTTAACTACTTGAAGAGAAGACGATCGAAGTCGAGGTCGATCGTTTGCTGTCCTCGGTTCTTCTTCCTCCTCTGTAACTCTGTTCTGTAAGCTGTAAGCTCTATTTCTGTAAGCTGGAAGCTCTATATCTTTTTGTTTTTTATTTGATTGAATAATAATCTCTGAAAATAATTAAAACCTTGTATTTGAATGATTTGGATGAGCAACGATAAGTTAAATCAATGCTAACAAACACTGTATGGATTTATGTTTCCTCCTCTGTAAGCTTTCTCTTTGTTTTTTGTTTGATTTATATTCTTTACTTCTCTCTTTTGTTTTCTATTTCTATTTTCTATTTCTGAACTTGAACTTGAAAGTTTCCTGAAAGGCTGAAACAAAAATCACAATCTTCACCAATATTGGATTTGTGCTTGTTAGATCATTAAAAATATTAATTTTGCAAGTAAACAAAGTTTTGCTTTACACTTTCTACATAGGTTTAAAATAAAATGTGATTCTAGTTTATATCTTAGACATTGAAGATTCAACACCCTTCTTCAATTTGCACAATTGTTACAGAGTCGTGTGATTTGTTCTCCACTTCTCCCTGAACCTACAATTTTAGTGGCAATATTAACAACTTTTAAGTTCAAGAACATAGATTGCAGTATTGCACTTCACATGAAAACATGGCTACATTATCATGAAGAGAAATGTCACAATATTATTAACATGCATGTTGTGTAATAGTAACTCATTTTATAAATGGAAAAGAATTTCATTTTGGTGATGAGTATGCTTTTTTATTGCCCAACTTTGTTTTTATATTTTTCTATCACTTTTTTTTTTATTTTTTTTTATGAAAAGATGCCTCGCTTTGCCTCGAGGCACCGTTCCGCCTTGGAAAAAGTTTGACCGCCTCGAGGCTGAAAAACACTTTTTAAAACATGGATCTAGTTCATACCGACGAGGTTGGCTAGCCAGTGACGCAGCTCGACGAGGTGGCAGTTGCTGAAGCAATGGCCGAAGGGACGATAGGTGGTGTCCTTGGTGGGTGTTCCAGGTCCAATCCGGGTAACTCACTGTCCTCCCTCACCTTTGTTCTTCTTCCTCTTTGCATATTTATCTCTTCATCCCTGCTTTCTTTTCTTCCTCATGTTTGGGTGGGGTTAGAGTTTTCATCAATTTTCTTTTCAATTGTCTGACAAACAACTTTTTGGGGATTTTGTGCAAATCGCAATTGTCTGACAAACAATTTTTTGGGGATTTTTGCAAATCGCAACTTACGATTTGCAAAGTTCGTTTTTCTAGCAACACTAGACTTGGGGATTTTGAACAAATTGAAAAAATTAGGATTGTTTTCCACAACCACCCTTTTTTTTCCTTTCAGTTCAGTTTGTAAAGAGCATTTTTGCGAACTACTGAATTTGGGTACTATTCCTCCAAATCGGTAACGCTGTTTTCATGGCCTCACGACGTGACAATTCGCAGATAGCCCGAATATTTGACTCTAAAATGTTGGGTTCCCTTCCTCACTTTCATAGTTATCAAACGAAAGTGCATTTTCCTAATCTACGACAGTAGGGTTCACCTGTTCTTTTTTATACGAATTTGAAAAGATTCCATCTCATTGTTCAGCCTCATGGCGTATTCTTCATGGATAGGTACATGTTCTTGACGAACTAAGATAACAATCAAACTTCGGGATGTCCGCAAGGGCTTTCTCTATGCGCTCAATCCTTGAGTTGGTGACTGTAATTCCCTTGATGACATCTTTATCCAAAGATTTTACTGCTCTGAAACCATACCAAAATTGATAGGTTTAATAGCATAAGCAATAACAAATAAACTAGAAACTTGAATCAGCTATATCCAAAAAATGGTTAATGAAAACATTAACTAATACAAAAACTCTACACTGTCATGTGCATCATGACAAACTTTCTTCAATCTGAAAATAATTCTCTTCAAACTTGATTTCTGACCTATTTAATCAAAACAAACACAACCCCAATAAAATCCTAAAGCTATTGGACTTCTACTTGGGCTTACATTGGACCAGCCCAATTATTAAATAATTAAAATAAATAGATAATATAAATATACCATCAATAACACTGTTAGTATTTTTCTACTCCTGTATACTTGGTGACGTTGTTGTTTGGCTCCAGCATGCAGCAAGGTATCTTGCAAACCAGGAGTGGGTAAAAAATGACTCTCTTAAGACCGTGGAAAATACTGCGGTAACGAGTTCTCTTTGTGAATGCTGCTTTGACTTCATTCTTTTCTTTTCTCTGTCCCTGTCTCTTTCTGGTAGTTTTACTCATCTTATTAAATTTCTGTTTGCAGATTCCTATTATCATGTTGGTGGCTGAAGTTCAAGACGATCTTATCATTTCTAATGCTAATACCTCTAATATGCAGCAGACAGAAGAAGTGAAATCTACCCAGATGAACAGTGAAGATAGCAGGAGTGACCATTTTGATATGGTAGTTGTAGGAGGCTCTTCTTGGCAAAAATGCCAAGAGGCGAAAACTGACAAGTTTGTGGATATAAAATCAGTGTGTCTCGACATCAGTTTTAAATCACCATCACATTCAGGATTGCAAACTACAGAACTGGTGATTCCTTGGCTATATATTATTTTTATTCATTATTGGTTATAAATAGGTTGTAGAGGGGTTTTAGTGTCTAGGGACATCTAAATGATACTGGTGGGGTGACACGATACAATGTTATGGTCATTGTTTATGAAGTTGGATTTTTAATGCAGTGCTTCAGCATCTCTGATTAGAGAGGAATATGAGAGGAAAGAAAGCAAGGCTATCATAAAACAGTTACTTTAAAAGTCCTTTCAGTCCATTATGATCTTTATCATTTACAGAGAGAGCTTCTATGAGTTCGTCTATGAATGGGATGGTCCTGAGTATTCATTTTTTTTTAATTCTTTTATTTCCGATCTCAAAGCATCTGTATCTTAGACTATTGTCTTATTTTTGTTTTTTTACTTTGTACCTTGTTTTACCTTGTAACCCTTGGCGTTTTTGTTCATATTTTCACAAGTAATTAACAAAATAAGAAATGTAAGAGATACATATTTGGGCTTTTACAAATCACGAACTAAGAATTTTGTTAAAGCAAGTGTTTATCTAATAAAAAATGAGGGGCTGATCACATTACTACCTTTCCCAAAAGCACAATTTCTGAAACTCTTGATACTTTTATGATGATAGAAAGTCATTATAACTGGTTGATGTCAGATAATGTTTTTAAACTCTCAATTATATTGCAGGTTAGAGAGCTGACTAAACAGTTCCCTGCAACTACACCTCTTGCGTTAGTGCTAAAACAGTTCCTAGCAGATCGAAGTTTGGATCACTCCTACTCAGGTGGTTTAAGTTCGTATTGTTTGGTAAGTCCCATTGAATGTAGTATTTCCACTTCAATTATCAGGTGTTGCAATTTTTTTTGGGCTAATTCCATAATATTATTTTTCTCAGTAAGGCATTGTGATATTTGTTCTTATTCATGAGAAAATTAAATGTGAATGTTTCTAGTACTAGGACCTGATATTTTTTGAGTATAAAAACAATATCATTTAATCAACACTGGAGAGATATGTTGTCATCCTTAATTAGTCACTTTTGATTTAGTGATGTGCAGAATAATGGTTTGCTGGTGACATTTATGTTCTCCTCCATTTATGTTTGTTGCGTGGCACTTAAGGTGATACGACTCTTTGCAGCTTGACACATCAGTCTCTCACTGCTAGTGGTGACCAGTGTGCTTCCTCTCTTTCCCTATTGGAGTAGATTGTGATTTGTGGAAGGAGCGTAGGAGAGAAGCAAGATAGTCTCCTCACTCCACTGGCAGGAGAAAAGATGCCGTCACCTTAAACCAAAGCTCACTCGAAAATGTTGTTCCAAATTGTTTAATGAGTGTGAAGAGCCAGATTTTTTGTAGGATTTTCTGTTTAACACGAGTTTCCTCAATTATCACATTCCACCTCTACATGAGCTGCTCCACATGACCAAACCCTTGAAGGTTGATGTGACTAATATCCACATTGACTTGCACTACATTGTCAAAATAGGAAACTGATAAGCTAACTGTCTCAACTATGGAGCTTCTTGTCTATGTATAAACCACAATTCTACTTTATTTTATTGATCATTAAGCACTGTCACAAAAAGTTATGTATATACTAGTGAATAGGAAATAGTGATGTTCTCATCGACTACATTGAACTAGGAAAGGAACCAGCTAGTTGGCTTAAAAATGGAACTTCTTCCCTTGTGTAATCCACCATTCTGCTGTATTTATTAATCAGTAATCATTATTATCATCATCATCATCAAAGCCCATTCCCGATATTTTCGGGATCGACTACATGGATTTTGGTTCTCCAAGCAATGCGGTCTTTCCACCATTCTGCTGTATTTATTAATCAGTAATCATTATTATAATAGTTTGAAATATTAGTGTCTATTATAGTAGGAAGTTAGCTATACCATCACGGGATAATTAACTTACAATAAAAAAGAGATACCAATAAACAACAGCTTGGGGGACACAACTGACACGGGTATAACGCCAAACACTGACAGTAAAATGCTCCCCTTAACGAATAGCTTGTTGAATTCAATATCCTCCAGCCCTGCCTCCAAGGTAGCATTCCTCTCGTTCTCAACACCAACCAAGGATCTCCTAGAGTGAGCGAACCATGTCGTTTTTCGTGAAAATCTGAGGCGCCGTCTGTCAATGTGATTTCTCTTGCTCACTTCGGGTACACATCTTTTAATACAATGATAAAAATCTCTCATCAGCCAAACATCTTCGATGGAGGAATTGGAAAAAAAAAACAGCTAATGACATGTAGAGGAATTAGGGATGATTGCAAATATTTCTTCCTTTCAAATCCCGTTGCTCACTTATTTCTCCCCAGATTTTGTCGAAGAACATATGCATTGCCCAAATCAGAGCGAAACCATGTACATGGTATGCTGAACTAACTATCAATATGGCAGCATGTTATCTACATTTATAACTCAAATTTCTAGTTGCATTTTAGATTTTAAGATATGTTACTCCCTAGCAAGTTATGATTGGGTTCACTCATTTTAATAGTTTGGGGATTGCCATGATGTGTTTGGGGGATGGTTCAAAATTTCCTAAAAATCTGATAAACACGTGTCACTTTTTGAAGCGCGAAAGTTGAAATATCGCAAAAGTGGCTTATAAGATTAATAACATAACTCAATCATAAGCAACATCAACAACACAATTTTTTTTTTGATTCTTCATATATCTCATCCTACATTAACTTAAAAAAATCTTGATTTTCAAATGGGTTGTAAAATTCCCCTTCTTGGTTATTTGCACCTTTTAAAACTCAATTTACATTACCGTATCCAGGCCATGTCCAACCCTCAATCAAATGACTCATTGGTGGTAGCGAGTTTTTTGAAGGGTGGATACTTTTTTTTTTCCTCGTGGAACATAATTTTTTCCTCATTTTATTGTGAAGTATGAACTTTTCTGTGCATAGTTATCCAACCCTGATCATATTGTGTACTGTGCAGTTAAAACAACGTTATAACGCCGATATAACACTTAACGGGGGTGAGCCATTACGTTATAAGATTTACATTTTTTATCACGGCTCCGATATAACGACGTTATATGGCCGTTATTGAGATAACGTTTTTTTCTTTTCAATAACGCCGTTTTAACTTTTTGTTCTAATATATAAAAAAACCCATTTCATTCCCGGTCGAAGAAGAAGGATCAGAGCTCGCTGTTCGACAGAGAACGAGACAAGAAGGAAGAAGACGAAGAGTCGATCACACTCTCTATTGCGATTTCAGTCTCATACGAAGGGAAGATGTTTTTTTTTATTAATGTTTTGGTGTTTTTGAATTTAATGTTATGAACCAGATTTACTTTTTTGTTTCTATAATACATCAATACTTTGTGGGGGTATTAAAAATATATTTAACAAAATATTTCGTTATATATCGTTATATCACGTTATATCTCGTTATAACTTATAACGCTCCTAAATCGTTATGAGTCCGTTATCCGTTTTAACTGCATAGATTGTGTATCGGAAACCAAATTTAAGATATGTGTATTGAAAAGTATCTATTAAAAAAATATAAGAATATATAAGATAAGTGCAAAACTAAATATAATAATATATAGTATATATTCAAAAAATTTGAAAGACATGAATATAAGACTTGGGAGGTCCCCCAAAACACTGACATTGATATATGAGCAGTTTAACATATACAAGTAAGCTATTTTCGATCATCCATACATTCATTCATGTCACTAATACAATGACGGCGTGGGGGCGATAGAACCCTGCGCTCTCCTTGTATGGGTATATTGTAAGATACTTATTGATATGGCTTAGATACAATCTGTATTAAGCATTAAGCAGTGTCGTGTGTATCGTAAGATACAAATAACCGTGCCTACATCTTATTGTGGAACGATATTTATTGTTTGCAAGATGGCCTTATGGATCATGGTCTTGATTGATGTTTTGTGGAAGGTCGAGATTGTGAAGCAGACGAGGTAGTAATTTATTTGTTACAACTTATTTCTTTTGGGATATGCATCAAATTATCTTCATAAGGTTGAACTAATTTGTGTAAAAGGTTTCCAAACTTTTAGTACTTTGGTTCTCATTATGAAACTTCGTAGTAGATGTCATTTTCTAATCAAGGTTGGAACCTTTGTTTACCTGGTTGGAACCTTTGTTTGCCCGCATGCAGTTAAATTAGAAATTAGAACAAGTGTTTTCCTCAGGAAAAAAGATGATTTCTACGTCATGTTGAAGCAATGTTGATGATTTTAATTTTTCTTAGATGAAGTGAATATGCACCATGGTCGCATTACCAAAGTACTAATATTTTTGGTTATTTTTGCAGGTTCTGTTAATTACACGGTTCCTTCAGCATGAGCATCATCTCGGTCGCCCTATTAACCAAGTAAACCTGACACTTTAGCTAGATGACAATGCTTATTTTAATTCCATATCGAGTTAGTTTGATGAACTATTGATTGCATTCTGATTAAAACATGGGTAAATTCTTGTTGGTTAATTTTTTTTGATTTATTATAATGAAATTATGCTATTTATATATTATTGAACCGAGCAACTCGCATTTGTTTTTCAACTGCTAAATAGTGTCTGTTAGAAAAACAACTGTAAAATAGTGTACAGTCATTGCCCTTCTTTTTTTTTCTTTCTTTCTCCCTTTACATTAATTAGACAGCTTCTGTAAGACGTTGAAAACCACTTATATTTTGCCAAGAACTAGTATGGAGACTGATGTAACAAAATGTATTGTTTTGATCTATATTTGGAAATATAGGTGTAGGTATCACTTATTCAGAAGCTTACTTTTTTTTTCAAAAAAGAAAAAAAATATTATCATTCTTATTTTATTTTTATTTTTTTGACACAATTTACTAAGGAATAGTAATTATACCAGAATCCATTGACTCTAGGGTATGAAAAGTCTAGCTTGGCTACCATATTATCTCGAGGGGGAATAAATATAATTCCATAATGAATAAATAGATCTATTTATCTGTAGTTTGCTTCGTAACTTGAATGTTACACTTATTGGCACTCATAGTTGTTCTCTAATGAAATTTCTGCACACTGGAGTTTTCATCAACAGCTAGGGCTATTTACTTATTAAATAAATTGCAACCCAACTCCAGGAAGGATATTTTGATTAATTTCTTATGTATTTTGCTTTTTTTTTTTGATTATATTTGAGGTCCTATATGAACTGTTTTTCTAATTATTTATTTATAACTGCTGCAGAACCTTGGAAGCCTCCTGATGGATTTTTTGTACTTCTTTGGGTAAGTAAGAATTACTGATTTCTCTTGGTTCTCTTTTACTAATTGGGCTTCTGTTTCACTTCCAACCATAACATATTTCGAATTTACTAGTCTTGCTCATCCTCTTTGCCTTGTTCAGGAATGTGTTTGATCCTCGCCACATGCGTATCTCCATCCAAGGAAGTGGATATTATGTAAATAGAGAAAGAGGACAAAGGTAATAAGAACAGATTGTTGCTTTGTTTATTGGATCTTAGCGTTCACTCCTGCAATTGGTTTTTGCTAATTCTTGACTATATCCCTACTTAATTTTGTAGCATTGATCCAATCCATATTGACGATCCCCTTTTCCCAACAAATAACGTTGGAAGGAACTGCTTTCGCATACATCAATGTATTAAGGTCAGTCCTAAGTTGAACTTGTTGCTTTATTCTCACTTTATGTAAATAGGAAATAAAGTAATGATCAAAGTGAGCAAATTCATGACCTCAAGTTGAACCCGCTTCATGTAATGAGTCAAGTTTCCAGCTGGGTTTTCTGATCTGTGATGATAGTTTGATTATGATAGTATGGCAAATCCTATATATATTATGGTCAGTGCTAAGTCAAACTTATTGCTTTATTCTCTACTATGTAAATAGAAAATAAATAAAGCAATGATCGAAGTGACCAAGTTCATGACCTGAAATTGAACCTGCTTCATATAATGAGTCAAGTTTCCAGCTGGGTTTTCTGATTTGTGATGATTATATATATATGTTTTAACTACAAAGTGTTTGAGATGACACTGTTGAAAAGCCTAAAATGCTGACTGATCATAATTTAATCCATGAGTTATGTTTAAATCCTTTATTTAGTTAATTATATAATTTTACGGGTAAGAAACTTCTCATTAATCCAAGAAAAAAAAATTCTAGGCAACATACTAAAGTATATTTCTAATGTAAATTTATGGGTATGTGCCTAAATCAAAGACAGATGCAGGTGGAGGCTTGAGCTCATTACTTAATAAAAAAAAATGCGGGGCATTACAAGAAACAATATTACTTGAGTGGATGCATGGTGTTTTTTGTGAAATGCTTCTGCAGTAAAAATAGGTCACCTCTATTGCTTAGATTATTTTGCGCTAATTTTGTTAGGGATGAATTGAAGGTATAAAGTAAATAAAGAACTGTCTGCATGGTCTCTTATTGAGTCACTTATGATAAATGGCCATATCTATTTAACATTCATGAAAATTGAAGGTGTTTTTGTTGGATTTCATCTAATAGCATCAGTTCTGACCAAGGTTTCGATGAACTTGTGATTTTGGAATGTTGAGAAACACTTTATAGGAGACCAATAATACATAGGGATTTGTATTTCTACTGATCAAATAGACAACCAGTTGCAAGATCCACTTCAGAATCATAAATCCGTCCATGATGCTAAAATTCCTAATACTATGTGAAGAGATGTATTGATGTAGTAGATGTACCAATTGCACTGGGGATCCTGCATATAGATCAATTGCACAGTCAGATTATGTGGAAATACATCACGATAGAGATCTGTTGATCTTGTGCATGACTCCCAAAGAAACTCTACTATAAGGACTATAGTTTTCACAAATACACGTACGAGATATTAAAATAAGATATCATGGACAAGACAAATGTGTTGTTAGTTATGAAGTGATGCCCGTATATGGACACGTGTATGGCAGCATTTTTTTTTTAATTGGGCATGACGGGTGAGGGTTTGAGTATCCAAAATTGGTAGAGTTATACACATTGTTGAGCCAGGCTCGATAAGAACTATGTGCATAGTGAAAATTTTGATACACCTCGTCTCGTGAAGTAAGTGGAGGCATCGAGTTGATGATTAAATAGCTACTACAGCAGTTATAATATTAAACTTATCTGGTGTTTATCTAAGTTAAAAAAACCTGCTTCCATTCTAATCACCTTTTCTTTGTATTTGATGTATTGACCTTAATCCTCTTATGGTTGTCTTTTTGTTGTATTCCATTTTGTTTCTAAAGAAATAATATTTTACACTTTAAACAAGTAATAAATAAATAAAACTGCATGGCACAGGCTTTTGCAGATGCATATTCTGTGTTGGAAAGTGAACTTACTCATGTTCCTACCGATGATGACCAAAGTACAAGGCCACCTTATAGGTTACTTCCAAAAATTATCCCAAGTATTGATCATGTTTAGAAAGTTATGTCCAAAGATCTAGTGAAAATGTGGTGAGTTCATTACCTTTATCCTTGTTAATTATTTTCTTTTCTCTATTCCATCTTTTGATGTTCTTGAACACAATAACTGCAGATACAGGTTTGACATGTTGGTACCAATGCATGTTTAGGTCAACATTTGTACCTTTGCTGGTATTCAGCTCTCTGCTAGGTACTAAATCCCTTGGATTATGCATCCCTCGACAAAGCTAGAATAACTAAACTTGTTTTATTGGTCTCTATATATTCTGATGTTTGTTTTGTCACACATGATTATGCTACATATGCAAGTTTGGTGACTGGATCTTATTTATAGACAACCTGGCAGGTAATACTGGAACTGAAGAATGGTTCTACATGCCTGATTTGGAACTAAAGTGAACTTGCTAAGCTGACCATGCCAGGCATCCAGTGAAAGACAGGAGATAAGTACGGAAGCATAAAAGTAATGCTTGTATATCTGGCTCAAATCTTATTTTTGATGTTTTGGATGTGCAATAGTCTTGTGAAAATTCATAATCTTCTGTAAACTGTTGAGTGTAAATGATTATTTGGTGGACTAGATCCTGAGATTATGGTAGAAGAGTGTCTTTGATATGTAAACAAATATAAGGTTATGTAAGTTGTTGAATGTTACATGCTATTAGGTGCAGTTATACTGTGCATTTATATCGTTATAAGGAATAATTAAGGACTGTATTTGTCATCATCTTACTCCGAACTGGGTCACATCAACATAAAGATCCTAGTTTCTTGTGTGAGCCGTTTGTTCCGGTTCTGATTGGTGGTTGTTGGACTGGGGGATAAATAACTGTCAAGTCTAAGCTTTTATTATAATGGTTGTGGAACAAGAAAAAAAGAAAAAAGAAAAAAGAAGCAAGGAAGGAAAACAAGACAGCCTTTAAGGAAACGACCCCCCAAAAAAACACTTCCTACTGACAAGAAGAAAAATAGGAAGTAGAGGAGCGCACTTTACACATAATGACCTATTTGAGCCAATTATTTCTTGAACAATGATCACACTGAATAAAAACATATCACATCAATATTCTTTTTTACTTTTTTTATTTTATTTTTTTTCTATTATGTTTGCCCAGTCTAAAGATTATGCCTATCATCCAACAACATTTGGTTTATAGGGTGAGTGTCTTAACAACACTCAATCTGTATGGGATTTTTATTTGGGAGATTGCCTGTATTAAATTCACTTGAAAAGTCAAAGGGCATTAGCTGGTTATGATTATTTATCAGTAAATAAATAACCTGACGGAGGATTCCATGATGAAGATCCATTATACAGTCATGTCCCTTCCTAGTGGGCCTTAGGTGTTAATATGTCATATAGAGCTTAGGGAATTCGTTAGATGCTTTGCACCAAGTTCAAGTTTAATTTCAAACTGTATTCCTTGGTTTGTTGGGTATGTCTAGCCTGATTCATTGCGCTCCGATTTAATGAAAATTCAAGTCATTTTTTAATATCTGATTTCATTTCTGATGTTATATTGCAAACTTAGTTTCTGTGGTTTTTCATGATTTGTTCACATGTCAAATCATTTGATTCACCGTGTATATTTATTTCAGTGTGAAAGCGGATTGAGCTACCAACATATGCTGGTCTTTAATGACTGGATGAGTTTTGACGAACGTTTGTATGGAATGGGATTTTGTTGCTCCCCAGGTAATGTACATTTAGTTTATAATTTTGTTGGTGATGCCTTGCTCAACTAGCACAATTTTAATTTTTCTTAGTCATCTTTAAATATTTCAACCTCGTGAAAAATTGAAGTTTATTGTGAAAACATCGAATTTCTGCAGGAACAGTGAATATTGGAATCTCTCAATCCGGGTAATCATTCCATGAAACTCTGTGAAATGGTAACAACTGCTTCAATACACACTTCAGAAGTTGCAAACCTTGTTTCATGAACTTCACATGAGGACGGTATGTAAAAGTTCTGAACAGTTGATGAAAAACAGGCAGAAACTTCGACATATTTAGTATAGATTGTAGATGCATTCTTGATTACCATATCTGATGCATGTAAACTACCTAAACAGATTAAATAGAAGAAGCTTGTTGTTTTACTAGGATCGTATGTGCTGTGGTTTGGTGAACGAATCTAGGGACTATCTTTTCTTGGGGTAATTTAGCTCAAGACATTTGACATCGTTTCTGGAGTCTATGGGGTTCCATGGTGTTCCCTGCTTTTGGAGACTCCATGCACACTTTATTTGCGTCTTTGGATTGAAAGGGGCAATTAGAAATTCTCTAACAACTCCATTGATTGGTGGAGATAAGTTTCGGAAGTTTGGGTTACTTAACTATTAATGGTTGGGTTTTTATGTTTTTGAGATGCATTTCCCGATTCTTGTAATTAATTGGGAAGTGACAGGGATAAACCATAACTATGGTGACTACTACTACATGCCTCATCCTTTTTGTATGTACCAGTTGACAATCCAATTCTTGATTGAAAAAAATAAATTTTTTTTTTGGTTGATATGCAATCAAGGAGATGTGATTGGGGTTGATTTCTTTATTGACATTAATTATATCTGTCTCCTAATGTAGAAATAAGTTCTAATGCAGACACAAAAGTATTGTTCTATTCTATGTCACAACGACAAACGAACACGACTATCAAAATCTGACATGGATACGAGGTGTCACATACGTCGGCCAAAACTAAACAAAACAATACGGGATATGCTTAAACATTATTAGTCATATATATTCACTTAATAGTTAATATTGCTACTCGTGCTACTTACATGCCATCTGGGTTGCACAGATATGGATAAGGGTCATAGGAATACGTTTAGTTTCAAAATTGAGGATACATGTACGGGTAGGGTACACTATTAAAATAATAACTATTAATAAAAAAATATGGTAACATAATCATTAATTAATTAATTAATCATATTCATAATTCATAAACATAAATGAATAAACACCAAATTCATATGATTATCATTTTATTAATTTGTTGAACACCAAAAATAATCATAACAAAAAAAATATATGCATCCTAAATATGCACATCCCATAAAAATGTTCATATCCCATCCCCGTGCGAAGAAAAATAGTGAAAAGAAATATGTTTGGCCATATCGGAGCTGTATCCTAGCCATTGATCGTGAGATAAACCCTTTGACTATATTGGGGATATATCCGAGGTGGATTGGTAGCATATCTGTATCTGAGGCGTATCCGACACGGGTACGGTGGATTTTTTGGTGTATCGGTGCTTCCCAGCTTGCCATGATATCCTTGTAACATTTGTATGGAATTGAAACTTTTCAAAGAATATGTGAAAAGTTGATGATCTAAGCATTGAGTGTCCAATAGGAGTATCCATGAGTGTCAACACTCATATATGATCATATATGACCTTATACACGTCGATAATTCTTTTTGGTATAAATAGAGTATATCCAGTATTACATAGTTTTTATATAATCCCTTTGTTTAGGTTGATGTAAAAGTATCCAAGTTTAAAGGTTACATTTTTTTTTCCATAGATTTTGTTCATATTCAAACAATATTCATTATGAGGCTATGGCGTGCATATATTCATCCAAACTGAACATAACACTCACACACACACATATATATGACGAGTTTACTTATTATGCACTTTATTATTGAAACCATAGACAACTTAGGCCATCTAAAATAGTGTTGTATATGTATCGGGTGTAGACCGTACATCCCCAAATCACTCCAATAGGTAATTGATCTACCTCTTCCCTATGCATCCCTAAGAGTATGTAACTTTATAACATATGGCTATGTCAGATCGCACAACTACTTTTTAGAAATTGTGATGACTACTTGCACCCCTTCCTATATTTATGTATATATATACACACACACACACTAGAATAGGAAATCAAGTCCTTCATTTGTACGAACAACCTACTAACTTTTGCAGTTCAAGTCCCTGAAGCTGCATATGCCTTCCACATGTTTTTTGTTTTAGAAAGGCGAGTGCATTGTGCATAGCCTTCCACTTCTTCGTCTTAAGTTGAAATTTTGAGGAAAGTTAAAGATTCACATCATTTTAGCTTATTTTGACACGTGTGCATCGAGATACACTTAAAAATGCAAAAAGGTGAATCTCTATTATGATCACAAAGCAAGCTAGGGTCCACTTTGGTTGCAAAACACGGTCGGCTAGCCCCAATTGTCCAAGACCACCCGAAAGGGTGGCCACTGGACCTTAAACACCCCCAAAGATTGTTTATCAAGATATTTAATTGCATGGACCTCAAAACGTATCTTGAGTAAATGTGTCGAAACGAGATGAAACATTCACAGATTCATAGTGTTAATTTATAATTTTCCTCTCAATTTAAGCTCAAACGAATTAGAAAACATTTTTTTTAGTTGCTAGGGACTCGAAACATAACATTATCAAAGGGTGTCTTGGTGGGTATGAATTAGGAATTTGATTGAAACATAACAGATTCATGAGAATGTCGTCGTGAAGTGGGTTGATTGAAACATAACAGATTCATGAGAATGTCGTCGCGAAGTGGGTTGTTCATATGCAAGTTGGCGATGATTGGGTGACTACGCACATGATTGTTAATATAGGGTGTGTTTGGTTGCATGGAATCCAATTCCATGGAATCTATGAGGGATCATTAGTGTTGAATACAAATTTGATCAAGTTTTGGGTGACCACTTATCATGGATTCTACATTTTGATCAAAGGTGGGAATTAAAGTCCCATCAAACATGTGGTAGTTCAACTTCCCACCTTTGATGACAATCTAGAATTCATGATGAGTGATTTTGATCAATTTGCCTGAAAGACAAATAGTCCCCATAAATTCCATGGAATCGAATTCCATGCAATCAAACACACCCTTAGTTTGATTGTGATTTGAGTCGAAAAAGGAGGTATTTGGGATGAAATCAAGGTGAAAACAGGGGTAGAAGCTACGGTTTTGGGGGAAGAAAAAGGTGCTGTTGGAGATGAAATGGAGAAAGAATGGTGAGGGAGGGGCTCGATATGGTGTTTTAGGGTCGAACGACTTCTAGGAAGTTGTCTGCCCTAAATTTGTACTGAAACTTGATGTTTGGTTGTGGAGATTTTGCAATGTATATGCTATAGATTAAGACTATATATCCCTCTTATACCATCTCCATATTGCAGATGCGCTCAGTTCACTCCTTACCTTAGCCTATCCTGATCATGTAGAATCACTGTTTTGCCCTTCCAGGTTTTCGTTTTTCTTAATAAATCCTTTTTGCCCTTCATACCCCTCTGTGGATCAAGGTTATCAATCATTACACAACATCAGCGTGCACGGGCTGAACCGCGTACATAGATTATCTGAATTGAATATGGCATTATACTCGAATACACTTGATCATCTTCATGACTTTTAAAGTTCTATTTGACTGCTGAAACAACTTATTGGAATTTCATCTAAATTGGACAAATATTGGTTCTTGGCATTTAAAGGCACAATGATCTTAGTTGATAGACTATTCGTCCTAATCAATCAGTGTCACTCCTTAGTATATTAATACTCATTTCACATATTATGTTGAAGTATTAATTGTCAAAATGGATAAGCAGTACTTTGAATGTTTTCTTCCTAACTTCGTTGCTAAGTTTGGCTGTTAATTTTCAGTGATTCAGTCGAATATGATGCTTTTGTCACCCATCAGCTACAGTGGACTCTAATCCACATTCTGTAAGTAAATCACCTTCTGGGCCGGAAATGATTTACTTATTTTCCTTTTGTTTATTTTATTGTGTCGATTTATGCAGATCAAGTACTCTGTATAGTTTTTCTTTGCATGCATAAGATCAGCTGATCAGCTAATCGACTGGGCTCTAATTATTTGCATTAGAATATAACTTTAGATTGTGTTATCACTGTCTTTAGGTGTATGTGAACTCCTAGCTCGGGCTGCATTTGATATGCAGCATGAACTGTAGACTGGACGTGTGGTTGCAGTATGCATGTCGGTGACAAGATTACTCTGGAAGCTGAGACGTACTTGTTGCAAATATTCCTCGTGTATATTCGGATTAAAACAATTAAGCTGCAGTGCATACTGTTCTTTGTTCTTTTAATGTAATGTACACGGTGAAGTTATTTATTTATCTATTGATTTATTATTATTATTGTTTTACTCTTGCTTGTACGAGGCAAGCAACGGTCATAGGTACCTCATCCTTGGCGCTTCTCCACCTATTGGCTGGAAAGCAATAATTTTGGGTTTCCACCCGAATGTGTCTCTCTATTCATGGGGTGGAAAGCTAAAATATACCCCTCACATGTCTGCATGAGAGAAAGAACTGCACTTGTTTGATTTAATTTGCATCCTTATTAGGTTTCACTCTGAATGATCCCCTTTGAGTGGATATTGATAAGGTGGAAAATTTCACCAACGGAATTATTCCAACCTGCATTTGACGTACTTTTGTTTAGAGGATTCACTCATTTTGCTGCCCTCCACTCTGAGTGACCCCCCTTGACTATACACCCCCTTCCCAAAAATAAAAAAAATGTTGCGAGGGGGTGGGTGGAGAGCAAAATATTGGTTGTGACTAACTCTTTTAGCTTCTACTTTCCACTCATGGGTGGATATGCTCTTATATAGCATAGCCTAAGTCGACGCACAAATTCCTCGCATTCACTCGTGTCTTGCTAATCATATGCAATCTCTTGTTCGTACCAGGTGAGTCAATGGGTTGTTACCTCAAGTAGTTATTAATTGGAAGAAAATAATAGAATTATAGGTAGATTGAGAATTCAAAGTTTCAAACCTTACATGGTACGGGCTTGGTAACTAAAAATCTGTATCGAAAGATTACATTTAAAATTCAGCATAATACTTGTTAGAAAAATGTAGGAAAAAGTAGAGCATTTGTCGATCTCCACAGAGGCAATATCAGAATACCATAGGTATTTATTTATTAATATATTATTTTTTTTATAGAAAATATATGAACTTCCTTTGTCAAGCTAGTTGTTCAAATCCACATTACAACCACCGTCCTGTGTAAGAATGTTGTGGTATTCACTACTATCCCATCATAAACACCACCTATTTAAAGTCTTTCTCCAACAACCATGTCAATCAGAGTCTTTCCCCAATCACAAGCCCTGCCAACACACTGTAGCTCCGTTTGAAAGCTTGGCTTTGCCTGCATTGCGCACTATCTTTTTATTCCTAATACTTTACCATCTATGAAACCTTATGAGACATCAATCAGTCAGTCAATCACAGCTGCGTACATGTGGCATATGCCAACTTTAATACGGGAAAGGCTTCAACAGGGTTCCAAGCGGATCCATTCATAAATTGTTATTTAGCTCGTAAGTTAGATACCCAAGGCCAAATCATGCTAGCAAAAGAGGCACAGATCTTAGGGTTTGACCCAGGACAAAAATGCTCGAACATGAATTTTAGAGTTGTCATAGGTACCGGATCCTATCGCACAAATCAACTCTTAGCCCAATCAAGCATTTGATTCTAAACAGAATCAAGTGCTGAAGAGACTCAATCATGAACAGGTACGATCCTAGGCGAGATATCTTCCCTCCATCACGCCCTCAACAACATGGACATCTATAAAATGTGCACTCGTTACTTAAGGTGAGAAAAAGGGATGAAGAAAGGTACACATACACTTTGCAATTTACATTTAGTATTCACTCTTCCTTGCATCAACATTTGACTTAAGCATCGGAGTGCCTTCGGTCACAACAACAGTGGTCTCTGGCTAAGCGCTATTCATTTTAGCAGGCTCGAGATTAGCAAAGACAAATTTGGACACATCAGTTTGACGTCGTCTGTGGGGAGAGACGATAAGTATTTTCTTAAAATGACCATGTAAAGTTCTTTCTAGCTAACAAAGCATTGAGACATGGTCACAAACACTAGATCTCGAGCATTAAACAACAATGCCAAACCAGACAACACCCTGGCAAAAGAAGCCCAACCACAAGGCCGAACTGATCGACCTGAGGGAGCATAACAGTCGCACGACCCACCACTGAGACAGCCGTGGTTGACTCCTGCATAGACCAAATCCCGCTTCACATGGATCATCTAGCGCGGGTGGTGGAAAGGCTCACTCAGGATTGACAGTAGCCACCCCAAAGTGGTGGAGATCCCACACCAGAGAGGATGCCTGAGAGTGTGTCTAGGAAAGCGAGAACCTCCCCGAAGAGGAGTACAAAGCTGGCCGGCAGGAGAGATTAAGGGATGATGGGACCATTCCCCGAAATTAGACCGTATCACACTCAGGAACCCGCTTCGACTGAGGCAACTAATTCGGATATCTTGTACGATCTCACTATGCCTCCATTCTCGGAGAAAATCATGTAAGCCCACTGCCAAAGAAATTCGTCCATCCAAAGCTTGAATTCTACGATGGAACGACAGATTCGTCAAATCATCCGAGTCACTACCACCATGTAATGGCGCTGAAAAAAGTTCAAAAGCAATCCTGTGCATAACTTTTCCAACCGCATTATATCCGGGTCTGATAAGGCAGAATTCGACAAGGCTATTAACTATGTCGCCTCAAGGTACACTGAGTTCACTCATCTCAATTCTAGCTTGGCCAAAATCCTCCCCGCCATGAAAAACTGGGACAACATCAAGTGGCCCCCCAAACTCAAAAGTGATCCTTCAAGGCATGATAGGAACATGTACTTTGCCTATTACAAGGACCACAAACACATCACTCAGGACTGTCAGAGTCTTAAGGATGAGATAGAGTACTAGGCTCAAGGGGGGAGACTTGGAAAACTTGTCAATTCTGACGAGACAAAGCCCCAGGTAAGTGAGGAAGAAATGATAGTAGAGGCCGAAGAAAATACTGCAAACGTCATCTACGTCCTGCACCGTGATGGATCGAAGAAATATAAATGGTTAAGAAAATGGGCAATCCGAGAACAACGAACGAGTTCCCATCATGGAGACCGCCCAGTCCAGCATGCCCAAGTAGAACACCCACCCGACGTTCACTGAGAGAGATATGCAAGTGGTCTATTCCCCGCATAATGATGCCTTGGTTATCAAGATTACAATATCAAAATGGGGCGTGAAAAGATCGCTAGTGGACATGGGGAGCTCAACTAATATCCTGTTACTGGAAGGATTCCGCATGATCCGGCTAAGAGAAGAAGAGTTGAAACCAGACAACCGGGTGATGGTTGGCTTCTCGTCGCTCGAAGTTACTCAGTCGGGATCATCAGCCTACCCATAGGAGCAGGGGAATCGGTAAAACTCCTAATGGCGGATATCATCGTGGTAGATGCCCCTTCCACATACAGTGTGGAAGGCCTTGGCTTCATTAGAGGGGAGTAACGGTCTCCACACGACATCGGTGTTTCAAATACCCTGTCAACGCCAGGGAATGCCATTACGTGGAAATGAAGCTATCGGGTAAGTAACCACGACGGCTTGAGTCCTCTTAAGAAGAGATGAACCAACAGGCCAAGTGCTTACCAATAAGAGAGTCTGAGTAGCAAGAAAAGTAATCTCTTTAAAACAAATCCACTCCACACTCGACTCCCTTTACAAGGGAAGACCCAGTCCTAATACGGAGACCAAAATGACGCACAAGTGGCCGAGCCTAGCCCCTAAAAGTGACGACGACTCGCCACATAAGTGACCTACTCCGTCTAAGGAACCGAGGTACGATACGATGGGTCGAGTCCAGTCCATGGACAGTTCACCGTTCAAACGAAGCGTGGTTTTAATATGAAGACCAAAATAGCGCACAAGTAGTCGAGCCCAACCCTACTAAAGGTGACGACGGCTCGCCGCATAACTAACCTATTCCGCCTAAAAAACCAAGGTACAGCGCAACGGTTCGAGCCCAGTCAACGGACAGCTCACCACTCAGAAGGCCCGGTCCGAGCACGGAGACCGAAATGGCGCACATCAGCTGAGCCTAGTCATATTCAAGTCGTCAATAACTTGTCGCACAAGTGACCTAGTCCGCCTTCGAAACCATGGAAGTATATCTGTGGACAAATTCAGTCCACGGACCAGTATCTAGAAGCGGGTCGAGCCCAGTCCACGACAACTTACCATACTAAAAACCCAGTCTTGCCACGGGGACCAAAATGGCGAACAAACAATCAAGCCTATCCTTACCGAGGGCGATGACGGCTCGCCGCACAAGTGACCTAGTCTGCCAAGGATTCAAGGTATGATGCAACGGGTCGAGCTCAGTCCACAAACATCCCACCATTCAAATGAAGCCTGGTTCGATCACGAGGAACAAAATGGCACACAATGGCCAAAGCCTAATCCCGATAAGGATGACAACAACTTACAACTAAGTGACCTAGTTCGCTTAAGAAAGCACGCCTCCATGAGGCAGACTGAGTATAGTTTGTTGACGACTTACCGCACAGGGATAATATAGTATGAGGGACCAAGATGGCGCAAAGAGGGTGTGTCTAATCCTGTTCTGGATGCCGACGACTAGCCCAATAAGTGACCTAATCACCTAATCTGCTTAATAGGAATCAAAGATGGTTCCTCAGTAGCCCAACTCCCGTTTAGGATTTAGGTGTATTACAAAGTCTAGCCTAGACGGGCGCGTAAGACTTCTCCCCAACTCAAATTAGCTCGAGGATTGAGCCAAATGAATACAAAAATCTAGACCATTCGAGCAATGTTGGTTCCTTAGCAACCCAACTCTTGTTTAGGATTGAGGTATATTACAAAGTCTAGCCCAGACAGGCAGAAAATACTTTTTCCTAGCTTGAATCCTCTCAAGGATTGAGCCAGATGAATACATGAATCTAGTCCGTTCAGGCAAATGTGGTTTTTCACTAGCCCAACTCCTGTTCAGGATTGAGGTATATTACAAAGTCCAGCTCAAACAAGTGGATAAGACTTCTTCTCAACTCAAATCCTCTCATGGATTAAGTCATATGAATACAATAATCTAGCCTGTTCGGCAAATATGGTTCCTTAACCGTCCAACTCCTTTTCAGAATTGGGGACTATTATGAAGTCTAGCCCAGGGGGGCGGATATGAATTTTTCCCAGCTCAGGTCCTCTCAAACACTGAGACAGTTGCACACAGGAACCCATCCCAATCGGACAAAGTAGGTTCCTTAACAATCCGACTCCTGTTCAGGAATGGGGTTTATTATGAAGTCTAGCTTAGATGGGCGGAGATGACTTCTTCCTAGCTCAAGTCCTCTCAAGGATAGAGCCAAATAAATGCAGGAGTCTAGCCTGTTCGGGCAAAAATGACTCCTCAACAACCTAACTCCTATTCGGGAGTGAGGTTTACTACAGGAGCCCAGCTTAGAAAGGCATAGACGATTCCTTCTCGACTAAAAGTCCTCATTAGGACTGACAAAACTGCAAGTATATTGTACAAAATTTCGGTCTAGAAAGAGATGGTTTCTCAAGCAACTTTAGTACTACATAGGGTCAAAGGCTAGCAAGGAAGTCTAGTCTTCAACACGAAGACAACTCCTACACTAGCTCAACTACTAAGGGAGACAATAATCACGTCACTAGGAGGACATTACCCGGACAAACAAAGGTGACAACCCTACACCTTAACTCTCAAAGAAGATTAAGTTATTACTGTTGCAAGATTATGAGCTCGGACAAGGCAAGTAAGGCTTCCAGTCCAGATTAAAGCCCTATTTTAGGTGGTGGTAGATAGACTCGTCTACTCAGCCTAACTGTTGCGGGCTTAACTAACCTAAATTAATAGGCTAATTTAACTCACTTGTAATAACCGCAAGTGCACGGTGCCTAACTGGTAGACAACGGCAAGTACGGGTCGATCCCACGAGGAAAGTGGATGCAATTGAATTTAATAATTTAATTAAACTAATTTGGAGGAAAATGGGTTACAACATTTTTAAAACTAAACTAAAAATAAATTAAAAATAAGAAAAATATAAAATAAAAGGAAAATGTGGATTTTGTGGGCTTGGACTCACCAATGAGGTAGCAAAATTATTTAAATCTAAATTACTGAAAATTTAAACGAGAAGCTTTAGGGATGAGAATCCCTTGCTTACACCGAATATGTGATCGTTAAAATCCAATTCAAATTATATCATGTTTCTATCAAACATTAACAAATTATTTCAAGCAAATACGCTCTTACCAAGTATTAAGTGTCTTTTTAGGGCACACTTAATCAAAGTTTACGCTTAATATTTTTAGCACATGCTTTGAATATTGATAAAGGGTAATTCTAACTACCAAACATATCAAGTTTAATTTCTCGAACATGAAAGGTGAAAGCAATTTATCAAAAATTCAGAAATAAATTGTAATTAACAATTTAGCACACAATTTAGTAAAATAAATCAAAATGAATTATGCAACCCCTTTGGTTTGTCGCAAACTCGATGTGGTGGTACTCGGCAGATCAGCAGGTGGTTCGAACACGAATCCCGAAAAAAATGGCTGCAAATGCTCTGTGGTGGTACAAAGCAGAAATCAGGGTGCTAATAGCCGGAATCAGTTTGACTCAGTCTCCCGCCAACGGAACAGTCGTGCTCTGCGCTGCTTCACTTTCGTCTCTAGCAAGCAGGGCCGCTGCTCCGCCTTCCTCCGTGTTCCTTGCGAGCGTCCTTGTCCTCCAAATGAATCTGGAACCTGCAAAAGTGAGAGAAGGTGAGGAAACAACAACGAGAGAGAGAGATGCGAAAAAAAACAAAAACAGAGAAATGTCGCGGCCCTATTTCAGTTGTCGCGGTGGTGGTGCGTCGCGGACGAACCACTCTGTGCTGGTGGCCGTGAGAAATGGAGACAGGAAGGAGGTCGAGACGAAGAGAGGCCGAGATGGCGGCTCGCGATTGTCTGGCTCTGTGGCGAGGCGGAACAGAGTCGCGATGATGATGGTGGCTGAATTTGTTCTGTCACGAGGCGGTCTGTGGTGGCTCGCGAGGTGTTGTCTGGAGATGGTGGAGGTGATCGGATGATGGTGGTTGATGGATGATGGTGGTTGATGGATGATGGACAGGGAGAGGGACAGAGAGTGGTGGCTGAGTGAAAGTTTGACACGAGACAGGGTTGTCACGCCCCTGTTTCATGGTGGTGGCGGTTGTGACGAAGGCGGAGCTCGGTGGTGGTGAGGTGGAGCGAGATAGGTGAGGACAGTGGAGGATGTGTGTCTGTGGATGGTGTTGTGTGATGAAAATCACAGTGAGAGATGGTATTGAGGGGTTGTGATGAAAATCACTTTGTGAGAAGAGGCTTTAATTTTCTGTATTTTCTTTTCCCTTATCTTCTCCCCTTTGTGAAGGAAGAGGATTTGATTTTCTAATGATTTTTTTTTCTTCCCTTCTCTTCCTCCCTTTTTTTAAGGAAGAGGATTTGATTTTTTAATGATTTTTTTCTTCCCTTCTCTTCCTCCCCTTTTCTCACCCTATTCTCTTGTATTTATAGAGAATGATCAAAATGAATAGGGATGAGATAAGGGGACGATTCATGAAGTGAATCAAGGTATAAATGAGAGAATATTCTTTGGAGGTAGGATTGGGCTTGGCATTGGGTTTGGGTTTACGGGCTAGGTTTTTTGGTTTAAGTTATGGGCTTGGTTTTGGATTTAAGGGTTAGGTTTTGGGTTTGATTTTGGGTTTAAGGGTTTAGATATGTGACCATCTGCTTTGTACCACCGCTAGAATCGACCAATTGTCATTCCTTAAATTGTCGCCTTAATACGATTTCATCGTTCACGCTCAAATTCCTACAAAGACATGAAAACGAAATAATTACTATAAAATATAATAATCGAAACACTAACATGTATAAATTAAGGGATATATTATGTAATAATTACGTGAAAATCAAATACCCCCAAACCTATATTTTGCTAGTCCTCGAGCAAAACAATAAAAATAAAATTCTAACTCACTTTCGCAGGAATCATCGGTTGCACTTACCTTAAACTTGCAACAAGACTTTAAACCCCTAGATTACTTTTAGTGGACGAGTTATAGTCTCGTGAGGGTTTTCAGAAATGTTACCCACAAACATTACCGACTCAACAAAACTTGGTCAAACAGTGTTCATTTTAAAACTTCAAGAAATGCAGGAAACCAATAGTCATTTTAGTGTATCAACAAATCTCCAAATAATTTAATATTCTCCAATGGTTAGAAAAAATTCACAATCATCCTCAACTCAATGTGTGTGTGTGGATAGCACTATCAACATAACTTTTCATTTCAGAGTAAAACAATGACTAAATCTCCTGTAGAAAGTTTGTTTTGACTTCAAACCTCTCATGTCACTCACAATAAAACACTCAGAGATTTGGTATTTCACTCAGTTTATATGTGAGGAAAAGAGTAAATAATGGAAAACAATCATCTCACATATAGTAATATGAAGAACGGACTTTTCAAGAATGGAATGAACATGATCTCATGGACAGGAATATCAATTACTTTTGGGAATGTTGAATCAAACACCATAGGTCTTGGTTATTAAATCTCCACATCTACGTAACCAACCTTTACCTAAGATCAACTAGGACTTTGTTGGGTTGTAACGGGGCTTGGGTAATGGTTAATAAGGAATGTCAAAGAATTCTAACAAAAATTTCTAGGAATGTATACACCCATTATACGAACAATTAGGGCTGTTAAGAATAAATCAATGTTGCACCATCAATTTTTTCTTCATTCTCACATCTTTATCCTTATTGACATTCTTCTTCTGCTTTTTTTTTTTTTTTTTTTTTTCATAGAGGATTTATGAATATCTCATATTTTGCTCTTTCATGCCCTTTTT
This sequence comes from Berberis vulgaris, assembly GCA_963556465.1. Lineage (NCBI taxonomy): Eukaryota > Viridiplantae > Streptophyta > Magnoliopsida > Ranunculales > Berberidaceae > Berberis > Berberis vulgaris. The sequence goes on from OY747126.1 coordinate 23,192,660, forward strand.
ACACCAAGTATATCCACCCGTACACATTCCCAGAAAAGTTGGGTAAAGGTTAATGGGTTAACAAATAAAAGTTATTCTAAGGCTCAAAAGGCTACAAAAAGGGTTAATGTTATGCTTAAGTTAAAAGGCTAGTTAATGGTCTAAAGAAAAAATGCCTAGATCATTTCGTAAGTTCGGGTCAGTATTATGACATCTCAATTGAATAAGCCAAGAAGTTCTAGTGTAATAATTCTATTTTGATGTCATTCCCTAAGCAATTGATCAGAAAAATGAGATCATCAACGAGATAATACAGACTCAAGAAAAATCAGAGTTTATGTATAACCCTCGGAAAAATAGAAAGGCTCAAAACTTTAAGGTTAAGTCTCCACTATTATTCTAAGGTTTTCTAGTGCATATTTCACTCATCAACTTCAAGTTATGCTAATATGGCTCATGGTGCAAAGATAATCGAGTTGAAAAATCTTATGAACTAGATCTAACTTAAGGATCATACTAAACCTTCAGTCTTTATCAATATACCAATATGTCATGTTGGCTTGCATTTTCTAGAGCATAAAACATTTAAAATCCATTTTCATAATCGCAAAAGACCAATTTTTCTTGACAGAAAAGCATTTTTTTTAAAGAACAAGAAAAGAAGAAAACACTACGAAGAATTCACCGACTCATGAACCCTACCCCCAAACCTAATCCAAACATTGTCCTCAATGTTTAACAAAATAATTCTGACAAATGAATGAAATAAGTACATGAGAGGAGGTTAGAACAGTATTACCGCGGTGAAGATTTTACCAATTTCCAAGAAGTCATCCATCAATGAGGCTCACAAACATAAGAATCATGGAGTTTTCATTAGAAATCGATAAAATGCAGACTCGACACTAACAAAGAAAACTAAAAAAAAAGCAAGTTGTAAGTCAAAAACTGTTATGGAGCTAACGAGTATGAGTGAAACACAACTAAACAGGGTACTCGAAAATCAATCCAGACTAACAGCAAAGACACACAACTAAAGCTACGCTGCCTCCCAGTAGCGCTTGGTTTAACGTCATCGGCCCGACAAATATTCTTCCTAAAAAAATGGTGTATCGAAAAGTAGAAAGGAAGAACATTACAAACACTTAGTCCATGGTCGTATATCAACAACCCGAACAGTTGAGGATCAGTCCACCAAAATATAGCAATCACATGGGGCACCAAATACACTAGGACATTCCAAAAGTGACCAGTAGTCATACACAACAGATGATCCCTGCGTGCTCCAAAAAGGGAACATCCTATGTCTGGTTCCAAATCAGAAGATTGGATAATTTTCACAACAGGATGGTGAAAACTGAAATCCTCACTATAGCACAAGGGATCGGTGAAAGTAGCCTTAGTAAATGGGAATGTGATGCAAGTAGATGAGACGATGGATATATCAGGTGGTACAGGCTCATCACATGAATTACATAGAGATATTGGTCTAGACAACTCATCACCTGAAAATGCATACCTGAGGGTGTCAGGTAATTGTTTAAGGTCAAGCTCAGGTGGCTTAACTGATGGGACTAGTTTTGACTCACTGAGTGGAAAAGGCTACACTTTAGACTTCCATTTATAATTAGGATCCACAATGGGGACTGAGTCAAGCAAATCATTGACTTCCCTAATGGAATCATCAACAACAAAGTCTAAACTAAAATGAGTCAAACAAGCCTCTAAATGGTCATGTGTATCATGAAAACAGTCAAGGGGAGACTCTAAAGAATGTTCACAGTTTGATTCGATGCATGAGTCACTAGGGAGGCATGAGTCAACATGGGAAGGAGATGTCTGTAGTGTCTCAGAATCTATAGGTTCATCAATAAATGAGGCTTTATCAGCTTTCGTATGAGAGGAGGATGCAACCTGTGTAAAATTGGGTGAGGATATAATAACACTTATGTCAGACATTCCTACCTGATTGTCAACCAATTTTCCACTCCTAAGGGTAGTAATGGAGTGTGCATCTTCACTGTCTGGCTCAGATGTGCAACTAATTTCAAATTGACCCTTTGGGTTAGAAATAGGTTGGCTAGGGAATTTTTCTGACTCTATCTCAAGAAGTGACTCAGCTATCTGACTCAAAGTCATCTCAAGTTTCTTGATAGCTTTAGCATTTTGTTGAGAATTAGCTATCAATTCTGTGATATCCTGAGAATTTTGCTCAAGCATTTCTCCTGTTCGCTGCATGACACGAGTTAAGGCGTCCTCTAAACTAGATGTGTTAGAAGGAGGAACAACTCGATGAAATTGAGACTCATTATCAGGAATGAAAGCTTGAGGAGTCTGAGGAGTGTCTAGAGGTCCTTCATGGTACTGACCATGAGCCCATGAGAAGTCAGGATGATAGGCTAAACCTTAGTTGTAATAATCTAAATATGGATCATAATCAGGTCGTCGCATGTCATAAAATGAATTGACTTGCTCGGAAAAATAGGCTGGATAATCCCTTGTGTTCATTTTTTTTTTCTTTCATATCACTAACTCTAAACAAAATATACACAGACTCACACGCAATTAGCAACCAATAAATGCACAAGAAACATGCCTCCCTAAGCAATCAACGTTTTTGAGATCAATTATCTTTTTATCTTTGGGGGACAATTATTTCTTATGTAATATTTATAATAGAGCAATGAGTGCTACAAGTTGATCCTAAGAGTGTACACTTTACACCGCAAAGTTCAAAATCAGTAGGCTAGAGTTTTGTTTCAAAGAGACCGGATTATTGCACAAGAAAAGGAGGTCACAATGGTCCAATTAAGTACTTCCTTGTGCTACCGCTCTGTAAGCCAATAGATGTGAGAACGATGTGATGTTAAATGTACACTTGAGGCTTGTGTTCCTAACCCAAAACTGTTAGTTACACCAATCCTTCTTGTGGACCGTAGCTTACTTATGACTCGGCGTACCGGGTAAATTACCCTTGTGGCAGTGGCCTCTCGGAGTTCATTGAATGATTAAACCCATCGTCACTTTTAGCTTTGGTCAACACAAAAATTATTGGATTCACCTTGGTCTTGGTTGTCCTATGAACACCGTACCTAAAAGATGGCTCTATCTAACTTGCTAATTGATTTTAATTATGTTTGGCTATTGATTGCACACAGCTGGAGTGATGAGGTGGGGATATCAAGTCCCACCAGTTTCTATTTAGAAGCTGGGTCTGCTTATTATGAATTACTAAAGTTTAGCATCCACAATTACAAAAATTAAACAACCAATCACACAATTTCAAACAATTACACAAAGCACCCGGGTTGCTAATACATTGCGTGTGATAGAAATACTTACAGTGTGCGTATTCCGTTCTGCACAAAAAGTTAGCGCAATTCAAAAAAAATTTTGCGACTTCTTTTTATCTGTTTCAATCAGCACACAAGCATATGCAATCAAATTACTAGTCTTGGTCTTAGAAGTCGGATTTCTAAATAATAAAAAATTATTGGGTAACAATTAAAATTGTTTTCCTATAATTTCTTTTGACTTAGAAAATTTTGGGGTTTTTTTTTTTTTTTTTTTTTTTTTTTTTTTTTGTGTGGTTAAACAAAATGAAAAATAGTAGAGTTTAAAAATTATTACACCACACAATCGTAAAACGAGGTGAAAATAAAATTAAAACTCTCCTCACAAAAAAAAAAAAACTTTGCTTGATGTTTGCAGGATCGTCCAATTTTCTCGAGAAGCATGTAATCTGCAAAATCAAACACAAAATGAGTGTAAAAAGAACTTGATAAATTTGTTTTTTGTTTTTTTTTTGAATTTTTCTATTTTAAAAATTAGTGAAAATAAATCTTAAATTCAATTACACTGCTACCTTCCCCGGCAACGGCGCCAAAAACTTGTTGCGGGCTTAACTAACCTAAATTGATAGGCTAATTTAACCCACTTGTAATAACCGCAAGTGCACGGTGCCTAACTGGTAGACAACGACAAATACGGGTCGATCCCACGAGGAAAGTGGATGCAATTGAATTTAATAATTTAATTAACTAATTTGGAGGAAAATGGGGTTACAACATTTTTAAAACTAAACTAAAAATAAGAAAAAAATAAAATAAAAGGAAAATGTGGATTTTGTGGGCTTGGACTCACCAATGAGTTAGCAAAATTATTTAAATCTAATTATTGAAAATTTAAACGAGAAGCTTTAGGGATGAGAATCCCTTGCTTACACCGAATATGTGATCGTTAAAATCCAATTCAAATTATATCATGTTTCTATCAAACATTAACAAATTATTTCAAGCAAATACGCTCTTACCAAGTATTAAGTGTCTTTTTAGGGCACACTTAATCAAAGTTTAAGCTTAATATTTTTAGCACATGCTTTGAATATTGATAAAGGGTAATTCTAACTACCAAACATATCAAGTTTAATTTCTCGAACATGAAAGGTGAAAGCAATTTATCAAAAATTCAGAAATAAATTGTAATTAACAATTAAGCACACAATTCAGTAAAATAAATCAAAATGAATTATGCAACCCCTTTGGTTTGTCGCAAACTCGATGTGGTGGTACTCGGCAGATCAGCAGGTGGTACGAACACGAATCCCGAGAAAAATGGCTGCAAATGCTCTGTGGTGGTGCAGAGCAGAAATCAGGGTGCCAATAGCCGGAATCAGTTTGACTCAGTCTCCCGCCAATGGAACAGTCGCGCTCTGCGCTGCTCCGCCTTCCTCCGTGCTCCATGCGAGCGTCCTTGTCCTCCAAATGAATCTGGAACCTGCAAAGAGAGAGAAGGTGAGGAAACAACAACGAGAGAGAGATGCGAAAAAAATAAAAACAGAGAAATGTCGCGGCCCTGTTTCGGTTGTCGCGGTGGTGGTACACCGCGGACGAGCCGCTCTGTAATGGTGGCCGTGAGAGATGGAGACAGGAAGGAGGTCGAGACGAAGAGAGGCCGAGATGGCGGCTCGCGACTGTCTGGCTCTGTGGCGAGGCGGAACAGAGTCGCGGTGATGATGGTGGCTGAATCTGTTCTGTCGCGAGGCGGTCTGTGGTGGCTCGCGAGGTGCTGTCTGGAGATGGTGGAGGTGATCGGATGATGGTGGTTGATGGATGATGGACAGGGAGAGGGACAGAGAGTGGTGGCGGAGTGAAAGTTTGACACGAGAAAGGGTTGTCACGCCCCTATTTCGTGGTGGTGGCGGTTGTGACGAAGGCGGAGCTCGGTGGTGGCGAGGTGGAGCGAGACAGGTGAGGACAGTGGAGGATGTGTGTCTGTGGATGGTGTTGTGTGATGAAAATCACAGTGAGAGATGGTATTGAGGGGTTGTGATGAAAATCATTTTGTGAGAAGAGGCTTTAATTTTCTGTATTTTCTTTTCCCTTTTCTTCTTCCCTTTTGTGAAGGAAGAGGATTTGATTTTCTAATGATTTTTTTTTCTTCCCTTCTATTCCTCCTTTTTTTTCACTCTATTCTCTTGTATTTATAGAGAATGATCAAAATGAATAGGGATGAGATAAGGGGATGATTCATGGAGTGAATCAAGGTATAAATGAGAGAATATTCTTTGGATGTAGGATTGGGCTTGGCATTGGGTTTGGGTTTACGGGCTAGGTTTTTGGGTTTAAGTTATGGGCTTGGTTTTTGATTTAAGGGTTAGGTTTTGGGTTTGAGGGTTTGATTTTGGGTTTAAGGGTTTAGATATGTGACCATCTGCTTTGTACCACCGCTAGAATCGACCAATTGTCATTCCTTAAATTGTCGCCTTAATACGATTTCATCGTTCACGCTCAAATTCCTACAATGACATGAAAACGAAATAATTACTATAAAATATGATAATCGAAACACTAACATGTATAAATTAAGGGATTTATTATGTAATAATTACGTGAATATCACTAACCAAAACAAGAATTGGAAATGGCAAGTATGACAGCTATAAGCACTGACAATAAAAGGAAAAGAAAATCTTTCTCATTAATGAATTTTTCTTTCATTACAAAAACTGCTCATGCAGCGAGAGTAGAGCCAAAAACATCCTCCTGCATTCAGAATCCGTAACGGCCTTAGGGTCGGCAACATGTTGTGGAACACCAGGACCGAAGGTCATCTCTGCGATATATAGAACAACCTCAAGGCCAATTTGAGGAGAAGAGGAGGAGTCGTCCGCCTCCTCAAAGTTGACGAAGGCCACCTGCCTATAGGTGGAGAAGTCCTAGTCCTCACGATCGTGCTGAATATATCACGACTCCAGCCTACCAGCAACAACCTTGTTGAAGTCAGTAGTCTCAACAACTTTAAGGGGCTCATTTTCTTTGGCCTTCCATTGCGCCTTCAAGCCAGTTAGCTCTTTATGCACTCTGAATATGCCATTTTCTTCATCTGCCAATCTACACTCAGGCACAACTCGATTTGCATGCTTGGAGTCCCGTTCCTGACTAAGCTAGGACACTTGTAGTAGAAAATCATCATGGAGTTCCTTTTGCCGAGAAAACTCAGCGCGTTCATGATCTAGAGCACTATGGATTTCAACAACAAACTTTTGGGCAGATGCCAGACAGTTAACAACCTCCATCTGCTCAGCTACCAATCTGTCCTGATTTTCTTGAACTCCCCTGAGCTCGGTTATCAAATCGGTCCGGGCAGCCAGGGCCTCATCCAGACTCTCTTGGGCTCCTTTCAGCCAAACCTCTAAGTCAGCATGAGTAGCCAGAGCCTTGTCCTGATTGTCGTGGACCTCCCACAGTTGAGCCTCCAAACGGTGACGAGTGGTCAATTGCTTGACGATGCACTATTTTACTAGCACACAACATAATATCCTACTTTGTAGTCGTAGTAAAACATAAGTAGGGATCGTTCTAGACCGGGGATTAAAGAGATCACTAACTAACACTAAGATAACTAAAAGACAACTAACAAACTAAATAGAAAATGTTGGGGGATTGGATTTTTTAAATTTTAAACTAAGAAAATACTTAAGAAGATTACTATAAGACTAATGAAAACTTAAGGGAAGTAGATGATGACAAATTAGCTAAGTGTTTATCTTCACACACCAAATATATGTTCATGAATTAAAATCCAAAAATCCCTTACTAAATCGTGAAGGACAATGCTCAAGATTAACCGTGACCACACTGCATTAACCATATTATTTTTTAAAATTCGTTGAATTAAACTAAACGTCGCTTTCAAAGTACTATTCTTTTCATGCTATATCTAATCAGGAATCACAAGTTAGATAAACAATCCAAGATAATTAAGTTCTTGGAAAATATGAACATTGACTAGGCTTAATATCAGGCTCAACAAGGGTTAACCTAAAGGAAATATATCACGGATCAGGCCTTTTTGGCAATGGTGGAAACTAGGTGTCTTTATCATGTCAAGCATGTCGTGCAATATAATATAATGAACGAAATTAATACAAATTCTAGTGTTTAATTCTTAATTATGAAACCAATCTAAGTAGCAACCAAAACAAACAAAAATGAGATCATATCATAAATTATTATTGACAAAAGAAATGAAAGATGAACTAACTAAAAACCCTCCAAATCAAGGAACAATAGGCTCAAAACTCACGTAAGGGTTATATTGATTGTATTAAATTAAGCATGCTATGAGTATCAATTGCTCAGTTGATTACATGTGAATTCACATATGATAACCATGAATAAGCATTAATCAAAGAATAATGCTAGACCTTAAATCATGCTTATAAATTAACTTAAAGTCATGCAATTAAAAACCAAATCTCATTATTGTGTGGGAAAATATCCTAAGACTCAAAACAACTATGAATTTTTTTAACTGACACTAATACCAACAAAGAAAATAAAATCGACATTATTTTTTAATGGACTGACATTTTAAATTTTTTTTTTTTTTGAAACAAAAACAATGTTGTTCCCCCCACACTTAAACCTAACATTGTCCTCAATGTTGACAGATTAGAGCACATACATGAAAAATTTAAAAGATGAAAAAACAAACAACTAACCAACAAAAGCAAAAATAATAAAAATGAAATAAGGGGATAGAAAAAGCAAATCTGATTGGGTTGCCTCCCAAGAAGTGCTTGTTTTAACGTCATGCAGCCTGACAGTATCTCCAATTAATCCTCTGAATAAGTAAGAACATGAAGTGATACGTCCTTTACATCATGCTCCACAAATGACTCATAATAGGGCTTAAGTCGATGCCCATTCACCTTGAATTCCTTAGTGGTTGTGACACTCTTAATCTTTATAGCACCATGGGAAAAACATTAGTAACAATAAAATGACCAACCCATTTAGAATGTAACTTACCAGGTCTAAGACATGATTGAAAAAACAAGACTTTCTTTCCAACAAAAGTATTTCCACGGATCATTTGATCATGAAAAACTATGGCGTTCTCCTTGTAAATGCTTTTATTTTCATGGGCCTTATTCCAAATCTCTTCGAGTTCATTCAGCTGCAATTTTTTACGCTTCTTTGTGATAGGGAACTCTATTGCTATCATAACCAACGACAGTAGCAATGATGATCTCAAGTTCATCCTCGTTCCAGACGTCTAACAATTTTTGGGCCAAATTGTCAATCACATTAATAGAGAAACAAGAATGATTATCAGTAGGATACCTCATGGCTTAAAAAATATTGAAGCCAATGTCATCACCATCGAACTCCATGGTCAATTTCCCTGCATAAACATTAATCTTTGTCCTTGTCGTTGTCATGAAAGGACGACCTAAAATAAGAGGTAGAGGTGCTGAAATGTTGAATCAGCCATCTTGAAAACATTGAAATCCGCCAGAAAGATTAAATGGTTAACCTGCACCAAAACATCTTCCAACAAACCTCGAGGATATGTATTAGAATGGTTAGCTAATTGAATAATAACACCATCATTTTAAGCTCACCGAGATTCATAGAGCGATAAACAGAATATGACATAACATTAATGGAAGCACCTAAGTCTAACATTGCATGGATAGTGAAACTATTCGGATCCTTAGGCGGAAATTTCCTCTGAAGAACTGCAGAATATTCTCACTCACCCTTACCACTTCTCAGTCTTGAAGTCGTCTATTTAAGGTGCAAAGTTCCTAAATTTTTTTTGCATACTTAGGCACTTGCTTAATAGCATCAAGAAACGAAAAGTTGACCTGGACTTTTCGAAAGGTTTCCAAGATTTTCTTCTCTTGTTCACATTTCTTAGACTTGGCAAACCTGCCTGGGAAAGGCAGAAAAGACAAAACATGATTAATAGAAACTGGATTTGAAACACTCACCTTCTTACCTTGGGGTTTTTATGACTCAATAGTGGGTGAAGGACTGCTCGAATTCGGCTTTTGTTGGCTTTGCTTGGTTGATGCTTTGGTTGGATCCTCATCCTCAATTTGCCTACCACTCCTTAGTGTAATGGCTTTTGCAGTTTCAAACTTTCATTTCTAATTTTGAATGGTAGAACTAGGAAATTTTCCTTGCTCAAGAACGTGTCCCATAAACTCAGCTATCTGTCCCATTTGTAGCTTCAAATATGGTATATCCTTTGCTTGGTTCTGCTGAGAAATAATTAACGATTTCATAATCTTATCATAATTAAGGGACGTATCTGAATTGTACTGAGGTGGTTCTGGCGGCTTCTGGAAGAAACCAGGGGGTGACCTAGTATAAGCTTGTTGTTGAGGCTGTTCTGAATTATTCCATACAAAGTTGGGATGTTTTTTTCCAACCTTTATTATAAGTGTTAGAATAAGGGTTATTCCTATGGTGATTCTGCCTCTGAAAACCCACAACATTAAGACTCTCCCAACTGCCATTCTCAATTAGTTGAGAACATTGATCAGATACATGTCCTGACATAGTGCACACGCCACACACTTGTTCAACTTCTAGCACTTTTGGCTTCCCCAAAGCCTGAGACACAAGTGAAGTAAGGTTAGGAATTTGAACTTTTAAATTAGAAGTGGTACATAGTTCATGGAATTGGCATGAAGACACTCAAATTTCTTCATATTGTTGGGCGTTCAAGGCTCGGTTTGCAATTAAAGTCTTCGCTGTTGCTGGAGTTTTATCTACTAAAGCTCATCCTGGCCGCTGCATCTAGCATATGTCGTTCAAGAGGAAACAATCCTTCATAAAAGTACTGAATCAGGAGTTCCTCTTTCATCTGGTGTTGCATATTTTAGCTTATTATTTGGAGTTTGTAATTAGCAACCTACAAAACCACAAAAGCATAATTTAATACAAATTAGCTAAGCCAATATAGAGAAACACGATAATAAAATTGCATAAATTTACTCGCATCACTTGCCCAACAAGTCCATTTAAAAAAGGGCAGCTGAAAGCGACAGCTGTTGCCCAACAAATGACCTTTCCATGGAATAAAATCTGTCCCACGCAAAGTCCAATTTAGTTCCCAACATAGGTCAAGTGGGCCATTCCGTGATCAGAAACCAATTACACGATTACAAACAAAAAGCATAGTTAAAAGGCCAACAACAAATAGACACGTTTTAGCTCACCTGCATGAGCTGCTTCAACCCTTTGATTGAGATGGTCTCTCGAAAGTATCTCCTCCAACGGCGGACGATCAACTCGACGGGAAAACAACCTCCTCAGAAGATGCATGGAGTTGTTCCTTTGGTCAACCTTCTAGTGCCACATATGCCGACCATCAGAGCTGAGGTGAATAGCATTTGGGCAACAAAAGTTGACGTGAGATCCATAATGGAGAACCTAGGGTCAGGGATGAGTCCCGCACCTCTCGTAGTTACAACCTCCGAAGAAGGAGGAAATTCCGTGACTCCTTTCCCTTTGCCGGTAGCAGGCGGCAAGGAAGCAAAATGAGCTCGAGAATCCAGACGAGGTGATGACTTAGATGAGATGCGAGCAAGATCCTCCAGAGCAGATGACTTTCTTAGGGCATTGGGGCTGCCATCGGATCATGGGCAACGACCCTCAAAGCACAAGACTCCTAGCCCGAGTCAACACCAGTAGAAAGCCTTATATTAGCCTCAAGAAGATGAGCATTGGCACGCTCGAGCTACTCTTCATTTAGAATGTTGGGGTTCTCCATCCCTGCAAGGCTAAGGTACTCCCTCTCGAGGGAAGACCTCGGGGCAAGAGGACGAGGAGGTGGACTGTCGGGCTTAGGACTACCTCGACAAAAACACGGTAAGGGAGTACTCGACAAGCTCCCTCTCTGTAACAGACAACGGAGCAGAAAGGGCAGACTGGGCAACCCCCACCTTAACCTTCTTGGGCTTGTGGGTGGGATAAAACAACCCCTCTACAACTTTCCTCTGAGACAGGTTGAATTCCCTCACAACTATATTTTTTTTAACCCTAGATGCTCGAGCGCCAAAGGAAGAGCCAGTCGGAGTGGACAACGTCCTACCCACCCTATCAACCTCAGTAGAGAACATACCACTGTGCTTGATAAAATGCAGGACTGAGAGTGTTCGAAAGGGGTATGAGCGCCAGGGTTAGAACGATGACTTTAGCCCTCTCCTCCTCATGAGAAATAGCAACAACATCGTGCCCCTTAGTTGAGAAAATAGGTCAGATATACAATAAGCATCACACTAAAAACATCAAACAAGAAAAGTAAGAGGGCTTATTGACGTTCCTAAAGTCGAGATAGATCAGTTGATCTTCGTGGACAAAGTTTCTAGACCGTATAGAAGTGAAAAAGTAGTACCGCTGCCAGTTATTCATGTCCTCTAAAAGCCTACTAAAGCAAGAGGGTCACCAACTAGTAGGTACCATGGCTGCTCATCCTGATAGGCGTCTTGGAATGAATCAACCTAGGCATTCGGTGGAGCCCAAAGCTTTTGCCCTTGCTAGGGTGGCAATCAGAATCATCCTCTCATTTGGTGACATTTGGGCTAGAGCAATACCATGGAATGACATGAATTGCCAAATACTTTCAGAAACATGGAAGCGCAGGCCAACTTTGAACATGGCCCTATACAGAGCAATGTACCCTTCCATTTGGGTTATCGAAGACTCGCCATCACCCAGAAGCATCAACTTTAGAGCACCAGAGATTTGATACTAGTTGTGAAGGTCAGTGAGATCTCTCTGATATCAAATATGTCCCAAAAACTTAGTATAGGTCGCGAGACGGTCAGACGAGAATCGAGTAGCCATGATTGGAAAAAAGTTTGCACTTAACCCGATTGAAGAAAATTCTTGGCTAGAATAAACAGGAACTCTGGAAATGAAAAAGGTCAAACTCCCTCAAAGAAGGTCACATATACTTTACTTGCAGGGAAGTAGTAACCAAACCATTGCACAAGCAACGACTGCAGCGCAGAGGCCGAAAATGTGAAGAAATTTATCATCACGACCTATCTTAGACCTCTGCGCACAGACACTTAGTAGCCCAATACACAGACCCACTAACTAAGGCGGAGTAACTAATGAGACATCAATCAGCCAGGTAATCACAGCCGTACACATGGCATATGCAAACCCTAATACGAGAAAGGCTTTAACAAGGTCACAAACATGCCCATTGATAAACTACTATTAAGCTTGTAAGTCAGGTGCCCAAGCTCGACTCACGCCAACCTACTAAAACTTTTAGCTGAGGTTAGTCTTCCATTAAATTTCAAGTATTATCATTCTTTCAGTTTTATCGATTTTTAATCATTTCAAATAAATAAATTATTTGACGAGGTTAGAAGTTTTCAATTCAAATTTACTTCGGCATGCATGATGTTCTCATCATACATATCAATCTTAGAAACATCAATTCATTCTAAAACTTTTAGCTGATGTTACTCTTCCATTAAAATTCAAGTATTATCATTCTTTCAGTTTTATCAATTTTTAATCGTTCTAACGAATAAATTATTTGACGGGGTTAGAAGTTTTTAAATCCAATTTACTTTGGCAAGTGTGATGTTCTTATCATATAGATCAATCGCAGAAACATCCAATTCATTCCAAAACTTTTAGCTGAGGTTACTCTTCCACTAAAATTTAAGTATTATCATTCTTTCAGTTTTATCAATTTTTAATCGTTCAAATAAATAAATTATTTGACGGGATTAGAAGTTTTCAAATCCAATTTACTTTGGCAGGCGTGATGTTCTATTCATATAGATCAATCTCAGAAGCATCAAATTCATTCCAAAACTTTTCGCTTGGCTTACTCTTCCATTAAATTTGAAGTATCAATTTTCTTTCAGTTTTATCAGATTTTAATCATTCAAATGAATAAATTATTTGACGAGGTTAGAAGTTTTCAAATCCAATTTACTTTATTGGGCGTGATAGTCTCATCATATATATCAATCTAAGAAACATTCAATTCATTTCAAAACTTTTTGCTTGGGTTACTCTTCCATTAAATTTGAAGTATTATAATTCTTTAAGTTTTAACATTTTTTAATCGTTCTAATGAATAAATTATTTGACAGGGTTAGAAGTTTTCAAATCAAATTTACTTTAGCAGGAGTAATGTTCTCATCATATAGATCAATTAAGAAACATCCAATTCATTCTAAAACTTTTAGCTTGGGTTACCCTTCCATTAAAAATGAAATATTATCATTCGTTCAATTTTTTAGCTTTTTAATCATTCTAAGGAATAAATTATTTGATGGGGTTAGAAGTTATCAAATCTAATTTACATTGGCAAGCGTGATGTTCTCATAATATAAATCAATTTCATAAACATTCAATTCATTCCAAAACTTTTAGCCGAGGTTACTCTTCCATTAAAATTGAAGTATAATCATTTTTTTTATTTATATTGATTTTTAATCGTTCTAATGTATAAATTATTTAAAGGGGTTAAAAGTTTTCAAATCCAATTTACTTTTGCAGGCGTGATGTTCTCATCATATAATTCAATCTCAGAAACATCCAATTCATTCTAAAACTTTTAGCTGAGGTTACTCTTCAATTAAATTTGAAGTATTATCATTCTTTCAGTTTTATCGATTTTTAATCGTTCAAATGAATAAATTATATGACGAGGTTAGAGGTTTTCAAATCAAATTTACTTTCGTAGGCATGATGTTCTCATTATATAGATCAATCTCGAAAAAATCCAATTCATTCCAAAACTTTTAGCTTGGGTTGATATTCGAATAAAATTAAGGTATTATCAGTTTTTGAGTTTTATCGATTTTTAATCGTTCTAATGAATAAATTATTAGATGGGGTTAGCAGTTTTGAAATCCAATGTACTCTTGTAGGCATGTTGCTCTCATCATATAGTCAATATCAGAAACATCCAATTCATTCTAAAACTTTTAGCTGAGGTTACTCTTCCATTAAACCTGTAGGTTACTCTTGTAGGCATGTTGCTCTCAGCATATAGCTAATTTCGTTTTATCAGTTTTTAATCGTTTTAACGAATAAATTATTTGACGGGGTTAGAAGTTCTCAAATACAATTTAATTTGGCAGGCGTGATGTTCTCATCATATAGATCAGCCACAAACATATCCAATTGATTCATAAACTTTTAGCCGAGGTTACTTTTTAATTAAAATTGAAGTATTATCATTCTTTTAGTTTTATCAGTTTTTAATCGTTCTAATAAATAAATTATTTCTCGGGGTTAGAAGTTTTCAAATCCAATTTACTTTGGCAGACGTGATGTTCTCAGCTTATTCATCAATCTCTGAAACATCCAATTCATTCAAAATATTTTAGCTTTGGTTGCTCTTCTATTAAAATGGAAGTATTATACTTCTTTCAGTTTTATCGGTTTTAAATCTTTCAAATGAATTATATTATTCATTCAGTTTTATCGATTTTTAATCTTTTTAATGGATAAATTATTTAATGGGGTTAGAAGTTTCCAAATCTAATTTACTTTGGCAGGCGTGATGTTCTTATCATGTTGATCAATATCTGAAACATCCAATTCTTTCAAAAACTTTTAGCTGAGGTTACTCTTCTAATAAAATTGAAGTATTATTGTTCATTCTACTTTATCATTCTAATCGTTCTCACCATATAGATCAATCTCAGAAACATCCAATTCATTCTAAAACTATAAGCTTGGGTTACTCTTCCGTTAAAAATTAAGTATTATCGTTCGTTCAAATTTTTTAGCTTTTTAATCATTCTAAGGAATAAATTATTTGACGGGTTAGAAGTTAGATTTATTTTTAGAAACATATAATTCATTCCAAAAGTTTTAGCTGAGGTTACTCTTCCATTAAAATTGAAGTATTAACATTATTTTTAATTAATCAATTTTTAATCATTCTAATGAATAAACTATTTGACGGGATTTGAAATTTTTAAATCCAATTCACTTTGGCTGGCATGATGATATCATCATATGGACCAATCTAAGAAACATGCAATTAATTCCAAAACTTTTAGCTGAGGTTACTTTTTCATTAAAATTGAAGTATTATCATTCTTTCAATTTTATCGATTTTTAATCGTTACAATGAATAAATTATTTGGTGAGGTTAGAAGTTTTAAAATTCAATTTACGTTAGCAGGCGTGATGTTCTCATCATATAGATCAATCTAAGAAACATCCAACTCATTCCAAACTTTTAGCCGAGGTTACTCTTCAACTAAAATTGAAGTATTATCATTCTTTCAATTTTATCGATTTTTAATCATTATAATAACTAAATTATTTGACGTGATTAAAAGTTTTCAAATCCAATTTACTTTGGCAGGCATGATGTTCTAATCATATAGATCTATATCAGAAGCATCAAATTCATTCCAAAACTTTTCGTTTGGTTTACCCTTCCATTAAATTTGAAGTATTATCATTCTTTGAGCTTTATCAATTTTTAATCGTTCAAATGAATAAATTATTTGACGAGCTTAGAAGTTTTCAAATCCAATTTACGTTATTAGGCTTGATATTCTCATCATATAAATCAATCTAAGCGACATTCAATTCCTTTCAAAACTTTTTGCTTGGGTTCCTCTTGCATAAATTTGAAGTATTATAATTCTTTCAGTTTTAAATGTTTTTAATCGTTCTAATGAATATATTATTTGATGGGGTTAGAAGTTTTCAGATCCAATTGACTTTAGTACACGTGATGGTCTCATCTAATAGATCAATCTCAGAAACATCCAATTCATTCCAAAACTTTTAGCTTGGGTTAATCTTCCATTAAAAATGAAGTATTATCGTTTGTTCAGTGTTTTAGCTTTTTAATCGTTCTAAGGAATAAATTATTTGACGGAGTTAGAAGTTTTCAAATCTAATTAACATTGGCAGGCGAGATGTTCTCATAATATAAATCAATTTCAGAAACATCTAATTCATTCCTAAACTTTTAGCTGAGGTTACTCTTCCATTAAAATTGAAGTATTAACATTCTTTTTGTTTTATCGGTATTTTAGCTTTTTAATCATTCTAATTAATAAATTATTTAATGGGGTTCGAAGTTTTCAAATTTGATTTACTTTAGCAGACATGATGTTCTCATCATATAGATTAATCTTAGAAACATCCAATTCATTCTAAAACTTTTAGCTTGGGTTACTATTTCAATAAAACATAGGTATTATTATTTTTTTAGTTTTATCAGTTTTTAATTGTTCTAATTAATAAATTATTTGACAAGGTTAGAAGTTTTCATTTTCAAATCGAATTTGCTTTTGTAGGCGTGATGTTCTCATCATATTTTCAATCTCAGAAACATACAATTCATTTTAAAACTTTTAGTTGAGGTTACTCTTCCATTAAAATTGTAGTAATATCATTATTTCAGTTTTATCAATTTTTATTCGTTATAACGAATAAATTATTTGATGGGGTTAGAAGATTTAAAATCAAATTTACTTTTGCAGGCGTGATGTTCTCATCATATAGATCAATCTCAGAAACCTCCAATTGGTTCTATACTTTTAGCTGAGGTTACTTTTCCATTAAAATTGAAGTATTTTCATTATGTAAGTTTTATCAATTTTTAATCGTTCTAATGTATAAATTATTTCTCGGGGTTAGAAGTTTTCAAATCTAATTTACTTTGGCAGGCATGATGTTCTCGTCATGTTAATCAATCTCAGAAACATTCAATTCATTCTAAAACTTTTAGTTGAGGTTACTCTTCAGTTAAATTTGAAGTATTATCATTCTTTCAGTTTTATCTGTTTTTAATGTTCAAATGAATAAATTATTTGACTAGTTTAAAAGTTTGCAAATCCAATTTACTTTTGTAGCATGATGTTCTCATAATATAGTTAATCTCAGAAATATACAATTCATTCTAAAACTTTTAGATGAGGTTACTCTTCCATTAAAATATTAGTATTATCATTATCTCAGTTTTATCGATGTTTAGTTGTTCTAATGAATACAAATTTACTTTGGAAGACGTCATGTTCTCATCATATAGATCAATCTTAGAAACATCTCATTTATTCCAAACTTTTAGCTGAGGTCACTCTTCAACTAAAATTGAAGTATTTTTATTCTTTCAGTTTTATCGGTATTTTATCATTATAATAACTAAATTATTTAATTGGATTAGAATTTTTCAAATCCAATTTACTTTGGCAGGCATGATGTTCTAATGATAAAGATCAATATCAGAAGCATTAAATCCATTCCAAAACTTTTTGCTTGGCTTACTGTTCAATTAAATTTGAAGTATTATCATTCTTTAAGTTTTATCAATTTTTAATCGTTCAAATGAATAAATTATTTGACGAGGTTAGAAGTTTTCAAATCCAATTTACTTTATTAGGCTTGATATTCTCATCATATAGATCAATTAAAGCGACATTCAATTCATTTCAAAACTTTTGCTTGGGCTACTCTTCCATTAAAAATGAAGTATTATCGTCCGTTCAGTTTTTTAGTTTTTTAATCGTTCTAAGGAATAAATTATTTGAAGGGTTAGAAGTTATGAAATCAAATTTACATTGGCAGGCATGATGTTTTCATAATATAAATCAATTTTAGAAACATCTAATTCATTCAAAAACTTTAGCTTAGGTTACTATTTCAACAAAATTGAGATATAATCATTTTTTTAGTTTTATCAGTTTTTAATCGTTCTAATTAATACATTATTTGACGAGGTTAGAAGTTTTAAAATCCAATTTACTTTTCTAGGCGTGATGTTCTCATCATATTGTCAATCTTAGAAACATCCAATTCATTTTAAAACTTTTAGCTGAGGTTACTCTTCTACTAAAATTGTAGTATTATCATTATTTCAGTTTTATCGATTTTTATTCGTTCTAACGAATAAATTATTTGATGGGGTTAGAAGATTTGAAATCCAATTTACTTTGGCAGGCGTGATGTTCTCATCGTAAAGATCAATCTCAAAAACATCCAATTGATTCCTATAGTTTTAGCCGACGTTACTTTTCCATTAAAATTGAAGTATTATCATTCTTTGAGTTTTATCGATTTTCAATCGTTCAAATGTATAAATTATTTCTCGTGGTTAGAAGTTTTCAAATCTAATTTACATTGGCAGGCGTGATGTTCTCATCATGTAGATAAATCTTAGAAACATCCAATTCATTCTAAAACTTTTAGCTGAGGTTACTCTTCTATTAAATTTAAAGTACTATCATTCTTTCAGTTTTATCTGTTTTTAATGTTTCATAAGAATAAATTACTTGATATGTTTAGAAGCTTCCAAATCAAATTTACTTTGGTAGGCATGGTGTTTTCATTATATAGATCAATTTAAGTAAATCTAATTCGTTCCAAAACTTTTAGCTTGGGTTACTATTCCAATAAAATTGAGGTATTATCATTTTTTTTAGTTTTATCGGTTTTTAATCATTCCAATGAATAAATTATTTGTTGGGGTTAGAAGTTTTTAAATCCAATTTACTTTTGTAGGCGTGATGTTCTCATCGTATAAATCAATCTCAGAAACATCCAATTCATTCTAAAACTTTTAGTTGATGTTACTCTTCAGTTAAATTTGAAGTATTATCATTATTTTAGTTTTATCTGATTTTAATCGTTCAAAAGAATAAATTATTTGACAAGGTTAGTAGTTTTCAAATCCAATTTACTTTGGCAGGTGCGATGTTCTCATCACATAGATCAATCTCATAAACATCCAATACATTCTAAAACTTTTAGCTTAGGTTACTCTTCCATTAAAATTGAAGTATTGTCATTTTTTTAGGTTGATCAGTTTTTAATTTTTCTAATGAATAAATTATTTATAGGGTTTATAAGTTTTCAAATCAAATTTAATTTTGCAGGCATGATGTTTTCATCATATAAATAAATCTCGAAACATCCACTTCATTCTAAAATTTCTAACTGAGGTTACACTTCAATTAAATTTGAAGTATTATCATTCTTTCAGTTTTATCGATTTTTAATCGTTCAAATGAATAAATTATAAAACGAGGTTAGAGGTTTTCAAATCAGATTTACTTTGGCAGGCATGATGTTCTCATCATTTAGATCAATCTTAGAAACATCCAATTGATACCTATACTTTTAGCTAAGGTTACGTTTCCATTAAAATTAAAGTATTGTCATTCTCTAAATTTTATCTATTTTTAATTCTAATGAATAAATTATTTCTCGGGGTTGGAAGTTTCAAATCTAACTTATTTTGGCAGGCGTTATGTTCTCATCATATAAATCAATCTCAGAAACATCCAATTCATTCTAAAACTTTTAGCTGAGGTTACTCTTAAATTAATATTGTAGTATTACCATTCTTTCAGTTTTATTGATTTCTAATCGTTATAACGAATAAACTATTTTAATGCGTTAGAAGTTTTCAAATCCAGTTTACTTTGGCAAGCATGAAGTTCTCATCATTTAGATCAATCTTAGAAACATCCAATTGATTCCTATACTTTTAGCAGAGTTTACTTTTAAATTAAAATTGAAGTATTGTCATTCTTTCAGTTTTATCCATTTTTAATCGTTCTAATGAATAAATTATTTCTCGGGGTTGAAAGTTTTCAAATCTAAATAATTTTTGTAGGCATGATGTTTGCATCATATAAATCAATCTCAGAAACATCCAATTCATTCAAAAACTTTTAGCTGAGGTTACTCTTCACTTAAATTTGAAGTTTTTGCATTCTTTCACTTTTATCGGGTTTTAATCGTTTAGATGAATAAATTATTTGACAAGGTTAGAATTTTTCAAATGAAATTTACTTTGGCAAGAATGATGTTCTCAACATATAGATCAATCTCAGAAACATCCAATTCATTCCTAAACTTTTAGCTTGGGTTATTCTTTCATTAAAAATGAAGTATTATCGTTCATTCAGTTTTTTACCTTTTTAATCATTCTAAGGAATAAATTATTTGACAGGGTTTGAAGTTATCAAATCTAATTTACATTAGTAGGCGTGATGTTCTTATAATATAAATCAATTTTAGGAACATCCAATTCATTACAAAACTTTTAGTTGAGGTTATACTTCCATTAAAAATGAAGTATTATCAATTCTTTAGTAATATTGATATTTAATCGTTCTAATGAATAAATTATTTAAAAAGGTTAAAAGTTTTCAAATCGAATTTTCTTTTGCAGGCGTGTTGTTCTCATCATATAAATCAATTTCAGAAACATGCAATTCATTCTACAACTTTTAGCTGAGGTTACTCTTCAGTTAAATTGAAGTATTATCATTATTTAAGTTTTATCGATTTTTAATCGTTCAAATGATTAAATTATTTGACGAGGTTAGAAGTTTTCAAATCAAATTTACTTTGGAAGACATGATGTTCTCAACATGTAGATAAATCTAAGAAACATCCAATTCATTCCAAAACTTTAGTTTGGGTTACTATTCCAATAAAATTGAGGTATTATCATTTTTTTAGTTTTATTGATTTTTAATCGTTCTAATGAATAAATTATTTAACGGGGTTAGAAGTTTTAAAATCCAATTTACTTTTGTAGGCGTGATGTTCTCATCCTATAGTCAATCTCAGAAACATACAATTCATTCTAAAACTTTTAGATGAGGTTACTCTTCCATTAAAATTGTAGTATTATCATTCTTTCAGTTTTATCGATTTTTAGTTGTTCTAATGAATACATTATTTGTCGGGGTTACAATTCAAATTTACTTTGGCAGACGTGATGTTCTCATCATATAGATCAATCACAGAAATACCCAATTTATTCATAAACTTTTAGGTTACTTTTCCATTAAAATTGAAGTATTATCATTCTTTCAGTTTTATCGGTTTTTAATATTTCTAATAAATAAATTATTTCTCGGGGTTAGAAGTTTCCAAATCAAATTTTCTTTGGTTGGCGTGATGTTCGCAGCTTATTGATCAATCTCAGAAACATCCAATTCATTCAAAATATTTTCCCTTTGGTTACTCCTCTATAAAAATTGAAGTATTATGCTTCTTTCAGTTTTATCGATTTTAATTCTTTCTAATGAATTAATTATTT
Source organism: Berberis vulgaris (assembly GCA_963556465.1). Classification (NCBI taxonomy): domain Eukaryota; kingdom Viridiplantae; phylum Streptophyta; class Magnoliopsida; order Ranunculales; family Berberidaceae; genus Berberis; species Berberis vulgaris. The sequence goes on from OY747126.1 coordinate 23,214,011, forward strand.
GATGGGGTTAGAAGTTTTCAAATCCAATTTACATTGGTATGCATGATGTTCTCATAATATAAATCAATCTAAGAAACATCCAATTCATTCAAAAACTTTTTGTTTGGGGTACTCTTCCATTTAAATTGAAGTATTATAATTCGTTTAGTTTTCTCGATTTTTAATCATTCTAATGAATAAATTATTTAATGGGGTTAGAAGTTTCCAAATCCAATTTACTTTGGCAGGCGTGATGTTCTCATCATATTGATCAATCTCTGAAACATCCATTTCTTTCAAAAACTTTTAGCTGAGGTTACTCTTCCAATAAAATTGAAGTATTATCATTCTTTCAGTTTCATCAATTTTTAATCGTTCTAATAAATAAATTATTTGGCGAGGTTCAAAATTTTCAAATCTAGTTTACTCTAGCGTTCGTGATGTTCTCATAATAAAGATCAATCTCAGAAACATCCAATTCATTCCAAAACTTTTGGCTTAGGTTACTCTTAAATTAAAATTGAAGTATTATCATTCTTTCAGTTTTATCGGTGTTAATCTTTCTAATAAATAAACTATTTGACAGGGTTAGAAGTTTTCACTTCAAATTTACTATGGCAGGCATGATGTTCTCATCATATATATAAATCTTCAAAACATCCAATCCTATCCAAAACTTTTAGCATGGGTTACTCTTCCATTAAAATTGAAGTACTATACTTCTTTCACTTTTATCGGTTTTCAATCGTCCTAATGAATAAATTATTTGACGGAGTTAAAAGTTTTCAAATCAAATATACTTTGGCAGGCATGATGTTCTCATCATATAAATCAATCTCGGAAACATCCAATTCATTCCAAAACTTTTAGCTGAGATTACTCTTCCACTAAAATTTAAGTATTATCATTCTTTCAGTTTTATTGATTTTTAATCATTCTAAAAAATAAATTATTTGACGGGATTAGATGTTTTCAAATCCAATTTACTTTGCCAGGCATGATGCTCTAATCATATTGATCAATCTCAGAAGCATCAAATTCATTTCAAAACTTTTTGCTTGGCTTACTCTTCCATTAAATTTGAAGTACTAACATTATTTAAGTTTTATCAAATTTTAATCATTCAAATGAATAAACTTTTTGACTAGGTTAGAAGTTCTCAAACCCAATTTACTTTATTGGGCGTGATATTCTCATCATATAGATCAACCTAACAAACATTCAATTCATTTCAAAACTTTTTGCTTGGGTTACTCTTCCATTAAATTTGAAGTATTATAATTCTTTCAATTTTAACTATTTTTAATCATTCTAATAAATAAATTATTTGACGGGGTTAGAAGTTTTAAAATCCTATTTACTTTAGTAGGCGTAATGTTCTCATCATATAGATCAATCTCAAAAACATCCAATTCATTCCAAAACTTTTAGCTTGGGTTACTCTTCCATTAAAAGTGATGTATTATCACTTGTTCAGTTTTTTTAGCTTTCTAACTGTTATAAGGAATAAATTATTTGACGGGGTTAGAAGTTATCAAATCTAATTTACATTGGCAAGCAGGATGTTCTCATAATATAAATCAATTTCAGAAACATCTAATTTATTCCAATACTCTTAGCTGAGGTTACTCTTCCATTAAAATTTAAGTATTAACATTCTTTTTATTTTATTGATTTTTAATCGTTTTAATGAATAAACTATTTGACGGGGTTTGAAGTTTTTAAATCCAATTTATTTTGGCTGGCACTGTGATATCATCATATGGACCAATCTAACAAACATGCAATTAATTTCAAAACTTTTAGCTGAGGTTACTTTTTCATTAAAATTGAAGTATTATCTTTCTTTTAGTTTTATCGATATTTAATCATTCTAATGAATAAATTATTTAATGGGATTAGAATTTTTAAAATTCAATTTACTTTAGCAAGCGTGATGTTCTCATCATATAGATCAATCTCAGAAATAACTAATTCATTCCAAAACTTTTAGATTGGGTTTCTATTCCAATAAAATTGAGGTATTATAATTTTTTTTAGTTTTATCGGTTTTTAATCGTTCTAATGAATAAATTATTTGACGAGGTTAAAAGTTTTCAAATCCAATTTACATTTGTAGGTTACTCTTCCATTAATATTGCAGTATTATCATTCTGTCAGTTTTTTTGATATTTAATCGTTATAACGAATAAATTATTTTAATTCGTTAGAAGTTTTCAAATCCAGTTTAATTTGGCAGACATGAAGTTCACATCATTTAGATCAATCTTAGAAACATAAAATTGATTCCTATACCTTTAGCTGAGGTTACTTTTCCATTAAAATGTAAGTATTATCATTCTTTCAGTTTTATTCATTTTTAATCGTTCTAATGAATAAATTATTTCTCGGGGTTAGAAGTTTTCAAATCTAATTTACTTTGGCCGGCGTGATGTTCTTATCATATAAATCAATCTCGAAAACATCCAATTCATTCTAAAACTTTTAGCTAAGGTTACGCTTTAGTTGAATTTGAAGTTTTATCATTCTTTCAGTTTTATCGGTTTTTAATCGTTCAAATGAATAAATTATTTGATGAGGTTAGAAGTTTTCAAATCAAATATACTTTGGCAGGCTTGACGTTCTCAACATTTAGATAAATCTCAGAATCACCCAATTCATTCCAAAACTTTTAGCTTGGGTTACTCTTCCATTAAAAATGAAGTATTATCATTTTTTTAGTTATATCGATTTTTAATCATTCTAATGAATAAATTATTTAAAGGGGTTAAAAGTTTTCTTATTCAATTTACTTTTGCAAGCGTGGTGTTCTCATGATATAAATCAATCTCAGAAACATCAAATTCATTCTAAAACTTTAAGTTGAGGTTACTCTTCAGTTAAATTTGAAGTATTATCATTCTTTCAGTTTTATCTGTTTTTAATTGTTCAAATGAATAAATTATTTGACGGGGTTAGAAGTTTTCAAATCCAATTTACTTTTGCAGGTGCGATGTTCTCAACATATAGATCAATCTCATAAACAACGAATACATTCCAATTTTTTTTTATCTTAGGTTACTTTTCCATTAAAATTGAAGTATTATCATTTTTTTAGTTTGATATGTTTTTAATCGTTCTAATGAATAAATTATTTAAAAGGTTTAGAAGTTTGAAATCAAATTTAATTTTGCATGCATGATGTTCTCATCATATAAATAAATCTCTGAAACATCTAATTCATTCTAAAACTTCTACCTGAGGTTACTCTTCCATTAAATTTGAAGTATTATAATTCTTTCAATTTTATCGATTTTTAATCATTCAAATGAATAAATTATATGACGAGGTTAAAGGTTTTCAAATCAAATATACTTTCGCAGGCATGATGTTCTCATCATATAGATCAATTTCAGAAACATCCAATTCATTCAAAAACTTTTAGCTTGGGTTACTGTTATAATAAAATTGAGGTATTATCATTTTTTTTAGTTTCGATTTTTAATCGTTTTAATGAATAAATTATTTGATGGGGTTGAAAGTTTTGAAATCCAATTTACTTTTGTAGGCGTGTTGTTCTCATCATTTAGTCAATATCAGAAACATCCAACTCACTTTAAAACATTCAGTTGAGGTTACTTTTCCATTAAAATTGTAGTGTTATCATTATTTTCGTTTTATCGATTTTTAATTGTTTTGAGGAATAAATTATTTAACGGGGATAGAAGTTTTCAAATACACTTTACTTTGGCAGGCGTGATGTTCTCATCATATAGATCAATCACAGAAACATCCATTTGATTCATAAACTTTTAGCCGAGGTTACTTTTCAATTAAATTTGAAGTATTATCATTCTTTCAGTTTTATCGGTTTTTAATCGTTCTAATAAATAAATTATTTCTCGGGGTTAGAAGTTTTCAAATCCAATTTACTTTGGCAGGCATGATGTTCTCAACTTATTGATCAATCTCAGAAACATCCAATTCATTCAAAAGATTTTAGGTTTGGTTACTCTTCTATTAAAATTGAAGTATTATACTTTTTTCAGTTTTATCGGTTTTAAATCATTTTAATGAATTAATTATTTGATGAGGTTAGAATTTTCAAATCCAATTTACATTGGCGGGCGTGATGTTCTCAACATATAGATCACTCTAACAAACATACAATTCATTCCAAAACTTTTAGTTTGGGTTACTCTTCCATTTAAATTGAAGTATTATCATTCGTTCACTTTTATCGATTTTTAATAGTTCTAATTAATAAATTATTTAATGGGGTTAGAAGTTTCCAAATCCAATTTACTTTGGCAGGCGTGATGTTCTCATCATATTGATCAATCTCTGAAACATCCAATTCTTTCAAAAACTTTTAGCTGAGGTTACTCTTCCAATAAAATTGAAGTATTATCATTCATTCTGTTTTATCATTTTAATCGTGCTCATCATATAGATCAATCTCAGAAACATCAAATTCATTCCAAAACTTTTAGCTTTGGTTACTATTCTAATAAAATTGAGGTATTATCATTTTTTTTTAGTTTTATCGATTTTTAATCGTTCTAATGAATAAATTATTTGATGGGGTTAGAAATTTTGAAATCCAATTTCGTTTTGTAGGTGTGTTGTTCTCATCATGTAGTCAATATAAGAAACATCCAATTCATTCTACAACTTTTAGCCGAGGTTACTCTTCCCTTGTAGTGTTATCATTTTTTCCGTTTTATCGGTTTTTAATTATTCTAACGAATAAATTATTTGACCGGGTTAGAAGTTTTCAAATACACTTTACTTTGGCAGGCGTGATGTTCTCATTATATGGATCAATCACAGAAACATCAAATTGAATCATAAACTTTTAGCCGAGGTTACTTTTAAATTAAAGTTGAAGTATTATCATTCTTTCAATTTTATCGGTTTTTAATCGTTTTAATAAATAAATTAATTTTCGGGGTTAGAAGTTTTCAAATGCAATTTACTTTGGCAGGCGTGATGTTCTCAGCTTATTGATAAATCTTAGAAACATCCAATTCATTCAAATTATTTTAGCTTTGGTTACTCTTCCATTAAAATTGAAGTATTATACTTCTTTCAGTTTTATCGGTTTTAAATCTTTCTAATGAATTAATTATTTGATGGGGTTAGAAGTTCTCAAATCCAATTTACAATGGCAGGCGTGATGTTCTCATCATATAGATCAATTTAAGAAACATCCAATTCATTCAAAAACTTTTAGTTTGGGTTACTCTTCCATTTAAATTGAAGTATTATCATTCGTTCATTTTTATCGATTTTTCATCGTTCTAATGAATAAATTATTTAATGGGGTTAGAAGTTTCACAATCCAATTTACTTTGGCAGGCATGATGTTCTCATCATATTGATCAATCTTCGAAACATCCAATTCTTTCAAAAACTTTTAGCAGAGGTTACTCTTCCAATAAAATTGAAGTATTATCATTCAATCTATTTTATCGTGTATTATCATTCATTCTATTTTATTGTTCTAATCGTTCTCATCATATAGATCAATGTTAGAAACATCCATTTCATTCCAAAACTTTTAGCTTGGGTTACTCTTCCAGTAAAAATTAAGTATTATTGTTCGTTCAATTTTGTAGCTTTTTAATCGTTCTAAGGAATAAATTATTTGACCCGGTTAGAAATTATCAAATCTAATTTACATTGGCAGGCATGATGTTCTCATAATATAAATCAGTTTCAGAAACATCTAATTCATTCCAAAACTTTTAGCTGATGTTACTTTTTCATTAAAATTGAAGTATTATCATTCTTTAAGTTTTATCGATTTTTAATCGTTCTAATGAATAAATTATTTGATGAGGTTAGAAGTTTTAAAATTCAATTTACTTTAGCAGGCGTGATGTTCTCATCATATAGATTAGTCTTAGAAACAACCAATTCATTCCAAAACTGTTAGCATGGGTTACTATTCCAATAAAGTTGAGGTATTATATTTTTTTTTTAGTTTCATTGGTTTTTAATCATTCTAATGAATAATCTATTTGACGGGGTTAAAAGTTTTCAAATCCAATTTACATTTGTAGGCATGATGTTCTCTTCATATAGTGAATCTCAGAAACATCCAATTCATATTAAAACTTTTAGCTGAGGTTACTCTTCCGTTAATATTGTAGTATTATCATTCTTTCAGTTTTATTGATTTTTAAACGTTATAATGAATAAATTATTTTAATGCGTTAGAAATTTTCAAATCCAGTTTACTTTGCCAGGCATGAAGTTCTCCTCATTTAGATCAATCTTAGAAACATCCAATTGATTCCTATACTTTTAGCTGAGGTTACTTTTACGTTAAAATTGAAGTATTATCATTCTTTCAGTTTTATCCATTTTTAATCGTTCTAATGAATAAATTATTTCTCAGGGTTAGAAGTTTTCAAATCTAATTTACTTTGGTAGGCGTGATGTTCTCATCATATAAATCAATCTCAGAAACATCCAAATCATTCTAAAACTTCTAGCTAAGGTTACTCTTTACTTAAATTTGAAGTATTATCATTCTTTCAATTTTATCGATTTTTAATCGTTCAATTGAATAAATTATTTGACGAGGTTAGAAGTTTTCAAATCAAATTTACTTTGGTAGGCATGATGTTCTCAACATATAGACCAATCTTAGAAAGATCCAATTCATTCCAAAATTTTAGTTTGGGCTACTATTCGAATAAAATTGAGGTATTATAATTTTTTTAGTTATATCGGTTTTTAATTGTTCCAATGAATAAATTATTTAATGGGGTTAGAAGTTTTTAAATCCAATTTACTTTTGTTGGCGTGATGTTCTCATCATATACTCAATCTCAGAAACATACAATTCATTTTTAAACTTTTAGCTAAAGTTACACTTCCATTAAAATTGTAGTATTATCATTTTTTCAGTTTTATCGATTTTTAGTCGTTCTAATGAATAAATTGTATGACGAGGTTAGATGTTTTCAATTCAAATTTACTTTGGTAAACATTATGTTCTCATCATATAGATCAATTCTATAAACATCTCATTCATTCCATACTTTTAGCTGAGGTTACTCTTCAATTAAAATTGAGGTATTATCATTTTTTTAGTTGTATCGGTTTTTAATCGTTCTAATGAATAAATTATTTAATGGGGTTAGAAGTTTTTAAATCCAATTTACTTTTACAGACGTGATGTTTTCAACATATAGACAAATCTCAGAAACTTTTAGTCGAGGTTACTTTTCCATTAAAATTAAAGTATTACCATTCCTTAAGTTTTATCGGTTTTTAATCGTTTTAATGAATAAATTCTTTCTCGAGGTTAGAAGTTTTCAAATCTAATTTACTTTGGCAGGCGTGATGTTCTCATCATATAAATCAATCTAAGAAACATCCATTACATTCCAAGACTTTTAGCTTGGGTTACTCTTCCATTAAAATTGAAGTATTATATTTTTAATCGTACTAATGAATAAATTATTTAAATAGATTAAAAGTTTTCAAATCAAATTTACTTTGGCAGGCGTTATGTTCTCATAATATAAATCAATATCTGAAACATCCAATACATTCCAAAACTTTTAGCTTAAGTTACTCATCCATTATTATTGTAGTATTATCAAATTTTTTAGTTTTATCGGTTTTTAATCATTCTAATCAATAAATTATTTAAAGGGGTTAGATGTTTTTAAATAAAATTTACTTTCGCAGGCGTGATTCTCATCATATAAATAAATCTCAGAAACATTCAATTCATTCTAAAATTTTAGCTGAGGTGACTCTTTAGTTAATTTGAAGTATTATCATTCTTTCAGTTTTATCCATTTTTAATCGTTCAAATGATTCAATTATTTGATGAAGTTAAAAGTTATCAACTCAAATTTACTTTGGCAGGCATGATGTACTCAACATATAAATCAATTTCAAAAACATCAAATTCATTCCAAAACTTTTACTATTCCAATAACGTTGAGGTATTATCATGTTTTTAGTTTTTTCGATTTTTAATCGTTCCAATGAATAAATCATTTGACGGGGTTTGAAGTTTTAAATTCCAATTTACTTTGTGGGCGTGATGTTTTCATCATATAGTCAATCTCAGAAACAATCAATTCATTCTAAAACTTTTAGCTAAGGTTACTCTTCCTTTAAAATTGTAGTATTATCATTCTTTTAGTTTTATTGGTTTTTAGTCATTCTAATGAATAAATTATATGACGTGGTTAGATGTTTTCAATTCAAATTTACTTTGGTAGACATTATGTTCTCATCATATAGATTAATTTTATAAACATCCAATTCATTCTAAAACTTTTAGCTGAGCTTACTATTCAATTAAAATTGTAGTATTATCATTCTTTCAGTTTTATCGATTTTTATTCGTTCTAACGAATAAATTATTTGACGGGGTTAGAAGTTTTCAAATCCAATTTACTTTGGCAGACGTGATGTTCTCAACATATAAATACATCTCAGAAAGTTTTAGCCGAGGTTCATTTTCCATTAAAATTAAAGTATTACCATTCTTTAAGTTTTATCGGCTTTTAATCGTTCTAATGAATAAATTCTTCCTCGAGGTTAGAAGTTTTCATCTAATTTACTTTGGCAGGCGTGATGTTCTCATCATATAGATCAATCTAAGAAACATCCAATACATTCCAAGACTTTTAGCTTGGGTTACTCTTCCATTAAATTGAAGTATTATATTTTTAATCGTACTAATGAATAAATTATTTAAAAAGATTAAAAGTTTTCAAATCAAATTCACGTTGGCAGGCGTGATGTTCTCATCATATAAATCAATATCTGAAACATCCAATACATTCCAAAACTTTTAGCTTAAGTTACTCATCCATTATTATTGAAGTATTATCAATTTTTTTTGTTTTATCATTTTTAATCCTTCTATTGAATAAATTATTTTAAAGGGTTAGATGTTTTTAAATCAAATTTAATTTTGCAGGCATGATTCTCATCTTATAAATAAATCTCAGAAACATTCAATTCATTCTAAAATTTTAGCTGAGGTTACTCTTTAGTTAATTTGAAGTATTATCATTCTTTCAGTTTTATCCATTTTTAATCGTTCAAATGATTCTATTATTTGACGAAGTTAAAAGTTTTCAACTCAAATTTACTTTTGCAGCCATGATGTACTCAACATATAAATCAATTTCAAAAACATCCAATTCATTCTGAAACTTTAAGCTTGGGTTACTATTCCAATAACATTGAGGTATTATCATGTTTTTAGTTTTTTCGGTTTTTAATCGTTCCAATGAATAAATTATTTGACGGGGTTTGAAGTTTTAAATTCCAATTTACACTGTGGGCGTCATGTTTTCATCATATAGTCAATCTCAGAAACATTCAATTCATTCTAAAACTTTTAGCTGAGGTTACTCTTCCTTTAAAATTGTAGTATTATCATTCTTTTAGTTTTATCGATTTTTAGTCGTTCTAATGAATAAATTATATGACGTGGTTAGATGTTTTCAATTCAAATTTACTTTGGTAGACATTATGTTCTCATCATATAGATTAATTCTATAAACATCCAAATCATTCTAAAACTTTTAGCTGAGTTTACTATTCAATTAAAATTGTAGTATTATCATTCTTTCAGTTTTATCGATTTTTATTCGTTCTAACGAATAAATTATTTGATGGGGTTAGAAGTTTTCAAATCCAATTTACTTTGGCAGACGTGATGTTCTCAACATATAAATAAATCTCAGAAACTTTTAGCCGAGGTTACTTTTCCATTAAAATTAAAGTATCACCATTCTTTAAGTTTTATCGGCTTTTAATCTTTCTAATGAATAAATTCTTTCTTGAGGTAAGAAGTGTTGAAATCTAATTTACTTTGGCAGGCGTGATGTTCTCGTCATATAGATCAATCTAAGAAACATCCAATACATTCCAAGACTTTTAGCTTGGGTTATTCTTCCATTAAAATTGAAGTATTATATTTTTAATCATACTAATTAATAAATTATTTAAATAGATTAAAAGTTTTCAAATCAAATTTACTTTGGCAGGCGTGATGTTCTCATCATATAAATCAATAACTGAAACATCCAATACATTCCAAAACTTTTAGCTTAAGTTACTCATCCATTATTATTGAAGTATTATCAATTTTTTTAGTTTTATCGGTTTTTAATCATTCTAATGAATAAATTATTTAAAGGGGTTCGATGTTTTTAAATCAAATTTACTTTTGCATTCGTGATTCTCATCATATAAATAAATCTCAGAAACATTCAATTCATTCTAAAATTTTAGCTGAGGTTACTCTTTAGTTAATTTGAAGTATTATCATTCTTTCAGTTTTATCCATTTTTAATCGTTCAAATGATTCAATTATTTGACGAAGTTCAAAGTTTTAAAATCAAATTTACTTTTGCAGGCATGATGTACTCAACATATAAATCAATTTAAAAAACATCCAATTCATTCCAAAACTTTTAGTTTGGGTTACTATTCCAATAACGTGGAGGTATTATAATGTTTTTAGTTTTTTCGGTTTTTAATCGTTCCAATGAATAAATTATTTGACGGGGTTTGAAGTTTTAAATTCCAATTTACACTGTGGGCGTCATGTTTTCATCAGATAGTCAATCTCAGAAACATTCAATTCATTCTAAAACTTTTAGCTGAGGTTACTCTTCCTTTAAAATTGTAGTATTATCATTCTTTTAGTTTTATCAGTTTTTAGTCGTTCTAATGAATAAATTATATGACGTCGTTAGATGTTTTCAATTCAAATTTACTTTGGTAGACATTATGTTCTCATCGTATAGATTAATTCTATAAACATCCAATTCATTCTAAAACTTTTTGCTGAGTTTACTATTCAATTAAAATTTTAGTATTATCATTTTTTTAGATTTATCGGTTTTTATTCGTTCTAACGAATAAATTATTTAATGGGGTTAGAAGTTTTCAAATCCAATTTACTTTGGCAGACGTGATGTTCTCAACATATAAATAAATCTCAGAAACTTTTAGCCGAGGTTACTTTTCCATTAAAATTAAAGTATTACCATTCTTTAAGTTTTATCGGCTTTTAATTGTTCTAATGAATAAATTCTTTCTCGAGGTTAGAAGTTTGAAATCTAATTTACTTTGGCAGGCGTGATGTTCTCATCATATAGATCAATCTAAGAAACATCCAATACATTCCAAGACTTTTAGCTAGGGTTATTCTTCCATTAAAATTGAAGTATTATATTTTTAATCGTACTAATGAATAAATTATTTAAATAGATTAAAAGTTTTCAAATCAAATTTACTTTGGCAGGCGTGTTGTTCTCATCATATAAATCAATATCTGAAACATCCAATACATTCCAAAACTTTTAGAATAAGTTACTCATCCATTATTATTGAAGTATTATCAATTTTTTTAATTTCATCGGTTTTTAATCATTCTAATGAATAAATTATTTAAAGGGGTTAGATGTTTTTAAATCAAATTTACTTTTGCAGGCGTGATTCTCATCATATAAATAAATCTCAGAAACATTCAATTCATTCTAAAATTTTAGCTGAGGTTACTCTTTAGTTAATTTGAAGTATTATCATTCTTTCAGATTCATCCATTTTTAATCGTTCAAATGATTCAATTATTTGACGAAGTTAAAAGTTTTCAACTCAAATTTACTTTTGCAGGCATGATGTACTCAACATATAAATCAATTTAAAAAACATCCAATTCATTCCAAAACTTTTAACTTGGGTTACTATTCCAATAACATGGAGGTATTATCATGTTTTTAGTTTTTTCGGTTTTTAATCGTTCCAATGAATAAATCATTTGACGGGGTTTGAAGTTTTAAATTCCAATTTACACTGTGGGCGTGATGTTTTCATCATATAGTCAATCTCAGAAACATTCAATTCATTCTAAAACTTTTAGCTGAGGTTACTCTTCCTTTAAAATTGTAGTATTATCATTCTTTTAGTTTTATCAATTTTTAGTCGTTCTAATGAATAAATTATATGAGGTGGTTAGATGTTTTCAATTCAAATTTACTTTGGAAGACATTATGTTCTCATCATATAGATTAATTCTATAAACATCCAATTCATTCTAAAACTTTTAGCTGAGTTTACTATTCAATTAAAATTGTAGTATTATCATTCTTTCAGTTTTATCGATTTTTATTCGTTCTAACGAATAAATTATTTGATGGGGTTAGAAGTTTTCAAATCCAATTTACTTTGGCAGACGTGATGTTCTCAACATATAAATAAATCTCAGAAACTTTTAGCCGAGGTTACTTTTCCATTAAAATTAAAGTATTACCATTCTTTAAGTTTTATCGGCTTTTAATCGTTCTAATGAATAAATTCTTTCTCGAGGTTAGAAGTTTTGAAATCTAATTTACTTTGGCAGGCGTGATGTTCTCGTCATATAGATCAATCTAAGAAACATCCAATACATTCCAAGACTTTTAGCTTGTGTTATTCTTCCATTAAAATTGAAGTATTATATTTTTAATCGTACTAATTAATAAATTATTTGAATAGATTAAAAGTTTTCAAATCAAATTTACTTTGGCAGAAGTGATGTTCTCATCATATAAATCAATAACTGAAACATCCAATACATTCCAAAACTTTTAGCTTAAGTTACTCATCCATTATTATTGAAGTATTATCAATTTTTTAAGTTTTATCGGTTTTTAATCATTCTAATGAATAAATTATTTAAAGGGGTTAGATGTTTTTAAATCAAATTTACTTTTGCAGGCGTGATTCTCATCATATAAATAAATCTTAGAAACATTCTATTCATTCTAAAATTTTAGCTGAGGTTACTCTTTAGTTAATTTGAAGTATTATCATTCTTTCAGTTTTATCCATTTTTAATTGTTCAAATGATTCAATTATTTGACGAAGTTCAAAGTTTTCAATTCAAATTTACTTTTGCAGGCATGATGTACTCAACATATAAATCAATTTAAAAAACATCCAATTCATTCCAAAACTTTTAGCTTGGGTTACTATTCCAATAACGTGGAGGTATTATCATGTTTTTAGTTTTTTCGGTTTTTAATCGTTCCAATGAATAAATTATTTGACGGGGTTTGAAGTTTTAAATTCCAATTTACACAGTGGGCGTGATGTTTTCATCATATAGTCAATCTCAGAAACATTCAATTCATTCTAAAACTTTTAGCTGAGGTTACTCTTCCTTTAAAATTGTAGTATTATCATTCTTTTAGTTTTATCAAATTTTAGTCGTTCTAATGAATAAATTATATGACGTGGTTAGATGTTTTCAATTCAAATTTACTTTGGAAGACATTATGTTCTCATCATATAGATTAATTCTATAAACATCCAATTCATTCTAAAACTTTTAGCTGAGTTTACTATTCAATTAAAATTGTAGTATTATCATTCTTTCAGTTTTATCGATTTTTATTCGTTCTAACGAATAAATTATTTGATGGGGTTAGAAGTTTTCATATCCAATTTACTTTGGCAGATGTGATGTTCTCAACATATAAATAAATCTCAGAAACTTTTGGCCAAGGTTACTTTTCCATTAAAATTAAAGTATTACCATTCTTTAAGTTTTATCGGCTTTTAATCGTTCTAATGAATAAATTCTTTCTCGAGGTTAGAAGTTTTGAAATCTAATTTACTTTGGCAGGCGTGATGTTCTCGTCATATAGATCAATCCAAGAAACATCCAATACATTCCAAGACTTTTAGCTTGTGTTATTCTTCCATTAAAATTGAAGTATTATATTTTTAATCGTACTAATTAATAAATTATTTAAATAGATTAAAAGTTTTCAAATCAAATTTACTTTGGCAGGCGTGATGTTCTCATCATATAAATCAATATCTAAAACATCCAATACATTCCAAAACTTTTAGCTTAAGTTACTCATCCATTATTATTGAAGTATTATCAATTTTTTTAGTTTTATCGGTTTTTAATCAATTTAATGAATAAATTATTCAATGGGTTTAGATGTTTTTAAATCAAATTTACTTTTGCAGGCGTGATTCTCATCATATAAATAAATCTCAGAAACATTCAATTCATTCTAAAATTTTAGTTGAGGTTACTCTTTAGTTAATTTGAAGTATTATCATTCTTTCAGATTCATCCATTTTTAATCGTTCAAATGATTCAATTATTTGACGAAGTTAAAAGTTTTCAACTCAAATTTACTTTTGCAGGCATGATGTACTCAACATATAAATCAATTTCAAAAACATCCAATTCATTCCAAAACTTTTAGCTTGGGTTACTATTCCAATAACGTGGAGGTATTATCATGTTTTTAGTTTTTTCGGTTTTTAATCGTTACAATGAATAAATCATTTGACGGGGTTTGAAGTTTTAAATTCCTATTTACACTGTGGGCGTGATGTTTTCATCATATAGTCAATCTCAGAAACATTCAATTCATTCTAAAACTTTTAGCTGAGGTTACTCTTCCTTTAAAATTGTAGTATTATCATTCTTTCAGTTTTATCGATTTTTATTCGTTCTAACGAATAAATTATTTGACGGGGTTAGAAGTTTTCAAATCCAATTTACTTTGGTAGACGTGATGTTCTCAACATATAGATAAATCTCAGAAACTTTTAACTGAGGGTACTTTTCCATTAAAATTAAAGTATTTCCATTCTTTAAATTTTATCGGCTTTTAATCGTTCTAATGAATAAATTCTTTCTCGAGGTTAGAAGTTTTCAAATCTAAGAAACATCCAATACATTCTAAGACTTTTAGCTTGGGTTACTCTTCCATTAAAATTGAAGTATTATCATTTTTTGGTTTTATCGATTTTTAATCTTACTAATGAATAAATTATTTAAATACTTTAAAAGTTTTCAAATTCAATTTACTTTTGCATGCGTGATGATCTCATCATATAAATCAATCTCTGAAACGTCCAATTTTTTCTAAAACTTTTAGCTGAGGTTAATCTTCCAATAAATTTCAAGTATTATCATTATTTCAATTTTATCGGTTTTTAATAATTTAAAATAAATAAATTATTTGACGAGGTCTGAAGTTTTCAATTCAAATTTACTTTGGAGGGCATGATGTTCTCATCATATATATAAATCTTAGAAACATCCAATTCATTACAAAACTTTTAGCTTGGGTTACTATTCCAATTAAATTGAGGTATTATCATTTTTTTTAGTTTTATCGGTTTTTAACCGTTCTAATGAATAAATTATTTGACGGGGTTAGACGTTTTCAAATCCAATTTACTTTGGCAGGCATGATGTACTCAAGATATAGATCAATTTCAAAAACATCCGATTCATTCCAAAACTTTTAGCTTGGGTTACTCTTCCTTTAAATTGAAATATTATATTTTTAATCGTATTAATGAATTAATTATTTAAATAGATTAAAAGTTTTAAAATCAAATTTACTTTGGCAGGCGTGATGTTCTCATCATATAAATCAATATCTGAAATATCCAATACATTCCAAAACTTTTAGCTTAAGTTACTCATCCATTATTATTGAAGTATTATCAATTTTTTTAGTTTTATCGGTTTTTTATCATTCTAATGAATAAATTATTTAAAGGTGTTAGATGTTTTTGAATCAAATTTACTTTTGCAGGAGCGATTCTCATCATATAAATAAATCTCAGAAACATTCAATTCATTCTAAAATTTTAGCTGAGGTTACTCTTTAGTTAATTTGAAGTATTATCATTCTTTCAATTTTATCCATTTTTAATCGTTCAAATAATTCAATTATTTAACTAAGTTAAAAGTTTTCAACTCAAATTTACTTTGGCAGGCATGATGTACTCAAGATATAAATCAATTTCAAAAACATCCAATTCATTCCAAAACTTTTAGCTTGGGTTACTATTCCAATAATGTTGAGGTATTATCATGTTTTTAGTTTTTTCGGTTTTTAATCGTCCCAATGAATAAATTATTTGACGGGGTTTGAAGTTTTAAATTCCAATTTACATTGTGGGCGTAATGTTTTCATCATATAGTCAATCTCAGAAACATTCAATACATTCTAAAACTTTTAGCTGAGGTTACTCTTCCTTTAAACTTGTAGTATTATCATTCTTTTAGTTTGATTGGTTTTTAGTCGTTCTAATGAATAAATTATATGACGTGGTTAGATGTTTTTAATTCAAATTTACTTTTGTAGACATTATGTTCTCATCATATAGATTAATTCTATAAACATCCAATTCATTCTAAAACTTTTAGCTGAGTTTACTATTCAATTAAAATTGTAGTATTATCATTCTTTCAGTTTTATCGATTTTTATTCATTCTAACGAATAAATTATTTGATGGGGTTAGAAGTTTTCAAATCCAATTTACTTTGGCAGACGTGATGTTCTCAACATATAAATAAATCTCAGAAACTTTTAGCCGAGGTTACTTTTCCATTAAAATTAAAGTATTACCATTCTTTAAGTTTTATCGGCTTTTAATCGTTCTAATGAATAAATTCTTTCTCGAGGTTAGAAGTTTTGAAATCTAATTTACTTTGACAGGCGTGATGTTCTCATCGTATAGATCAATCTATGAAACATCCAATACATTCCAAGACTTTTAGCTTGGGTTACTCTTCCATTAAATTTGAAGTATTATATTTTTACTCGTACTAATGAATAAATTATTTAAATAGGTTAAAAGTTTTCAAATCCAATTTACTTTTGCAGGCGTGATGATCTCATCATATAAATCAATCTATGAAACATCCAATTTATTCTAAAACTTTTAGCTGAGGTTAATCTTCCAGTAAATTTCATGTATAATCATTCTTTCAGTTTTATCGGTTTTTAATAATTTCAAATAAATAAATTATTTGACGAGGTCATAAGTTTTCAATTCAAATTTACTTTGGAGGGCACGATGTTCTCATCATATATATAAATCTTAGAAACATCCAATTCATTACAAAACTTTTAGCTTGGGTTACTATTCCAATTAAATTGAGGTATTATCATTTTTTTTAGTTTTATCGGTTTTTAATCGTTCTAATGAATAAATTATTTGACGGGGTTAGACGTTTTCAAATCCAATTTACTTTTGTTGGCGTGATGTTCTCATCATATATTCAATCTTAGAAACATCCATTTCAGTTTAACACTTTTAGCTGAGTTTACTCTTCCATTAAAATTGTAGTATTATCATTCTTTATGTTTTATCGGTTTTTAATCATTCTAACTTATAAACTATTTGATGTGGTTAGAAGTTTTCAAATCCAGTTTACTTTGCCGGCCGAGATGTTCTCATGATATAGATCAATCACAGAAACATCCAATTGGTTCCTAAATTTTAGCCGAGGTTACTTTTCCATTAAAATGAAGTATTATCATTCTTTCAGTTGTAACGGTTTTTAAACGTTCTAATAAATAAATTATTTGATAGGGTTAGAAGTTTTCAAATACAATTTACTTTATTTGGTGTGATGTTCTAAACATATAGATCAATTTCAGAAACATTAAATTCATTCCAAAACATTTTGCTTGGGTTATTCTTTTATTAAGTTTTAAGTATTATCATTCATCCAGTTTTATCGATTTTTAATCGTTCAAATGAATAAATTATTTCACGTCGATAGAAGTTTTCAAATCAAATTTACTTTATTTGGCGTGATGTTCTTATCATAAAGATCAATCTAATAAACATTCAACCCATTCCAAAACTTCTGTCTCGGGTTAATCTTCCATTAAAATTGAAGTATAATTTTCTTACAATTTTATTGAGTTTTAGTCTTTCTAGTGAATACATTATTTGATGGGGTTAGATATTTTCAAATCAAATTTATTTTGGCAGGCATGATGTTCTCATCATATAGATCAATCTTAGAAACATCCAATACATTCCAAAACTTTTAGCTTAAGTTACTCATCCATTAAAATTGAAGAATTGTCATTTTTTTTAGTTTTATCGGTATTAAATCATTCTAATGAATAAATTATTAAAAGGGGTTAGATGTTTTTAAATTAAATTTACTTTTGCAGGCATAAATCTCATCATATAAATAAATCTCAGAAACATTCAATTCATTGTAAAATTTTAGCTGAGGTTACTCTTCAGTTAAATTTGAAGTATTATCATTCTTTCAGTTTTATCCATTTTTAATCGTTCAAATGATTCAATTATTTGACGAAGTTAAAAGTTTTCAACTCAAATTTACTTTGGCAGGCATGATGTACTCAAGATATAGATCAATTTCAAAAACATCCGATTCATTCCAAAACTTTTAGCTTGGGTTACTATTCCAATAATGTTGAGGTATTATCATGTTTTTAGTTTTTTCGGTTTTTAATCGTTCCAATGAATAAATTATTTGACGGGGTTTGAAGTTTTAAATTAAAATTTACCTTTGTAATCGTTATGTTCTCATCATATAGTCAATCTCAAAAACATTCACTTCACTCTAAAACATTTAGTTGAGGTTACTCTTCCATTGAAATTGTAGTATTATCATTTTTTCAGTTTTATCGATTTTTAGTCGTTCTAATGAATAAATTATATGACGTTGTTAGATGTTTTCAATTCAAATTTACTTTGGTAGACATTATGTTCTCATCATATAGATCAATTTTATAAACATCTCATTCATTCCAAACTTTTAGCTGAGGTTACTCTTCAATTAAAATTGAAGTATTATCATTCTTTCATTTATATCGATTTTTAATCGTTCTAATAACTAAATTATTTGACGGAATTAGAAGTTTTCAAATCCAATTTACTTTGGCAGACATGATGTTCTAATCATATAGATCAATCTCAAAAGCATCAAATTCATACCAAAACTTTTTGCTTGGATTACTCTTCCAATAAATTTGAAATAGTATCATTTTTTCAGTTTTATCCATTTTAAATCTTTCAAATGAAGAAATTATTTGACGAGGTTAGAAGTTTTCAAATCCAATTTACTTTATTCCGATTGATATTCTCATCATATATATCAATCTAAGAGACATTCAATTTATTTCAAAACTTTTTGCTTGGGTTACTTTTCCATTAAATTTGAAGTATTATAACTCTTTCAGTATTAACTGTTTTTTATCGTTCTAATGAATAAGTTATTTGACGGGGTTAGAAGTTTTCACATCCAAATTACTTTAGTAGGGGTAATGTTCTCATTAAATTAATCAATCTCAGAAAAATCCAATTCATTCTAATACTTTTAGCTTGTGTTACTCTTCCATTAAAACTGAAGTATTATCATTCTTTCACTTTTATCAATATTTAATCGTTCTATTGAATAAATTATTTGACGAAGTTAGAAGTTTTCAAATCCATTTTACTTTGGTTGAAGTCATGTTCACATTGTATAGGTCAATTTCAGAAACATCCAATTTATTCATATATATTTAGCTTTGGATACTCTTCATTTAAAATTGAAGTCTTATATTCTTTTAGTTTTATCGGTTTTTTTTATTGCTATAATGAATAAATTATTTGACGAGGTTAGAAGTTTTCCAATCCAATTTACTTTGGCAGGTGGGATGTTCTCATCATATATATCAATCTAAGAAACATCCAATTCAATATTCTATGACGGGGTTAGAAGTTTTCAATTCCAATATTCTATGACAGGCGTGATGTCCTCATCATATAGATCAATCTTCAAAACATCAAATCATTTCCAAAAACTTTTAGCTTGGGTTACTCTTCCATTAAAATTGAAATATTATACTTTTTTCACTTTTATCCATTTTTAATCGAATTAATGAATAAATTATTTGACGGAGTCAAAAGTTTTCAAATCAAATATACTTTTGCAGGCGTGATGTTCTCATCATAACGATCAATTTCAAAAACATCCAATTCATTCTAAAACTTTTAGCTGAGGTTAATCTTCCATTAAAATTGAAGTATTATCATTCTTTCAGTTTTATCTCTTTTCAATCATTCCAATGAATAAATTATTTGACTAGGTTTGAAGTTTTCAAATCAAATTTACTTCAGCAGGCGTGATGTTCTAATCATATAAATCAATCTCGTAAACATCCAATTCATTCCAAAACTTTTAGCTTGGGTTACTATTCAAATAAAATCGAGGTATTATCATTTTTTTAGTTTTATCGGTTTTTAATCGTTCTAATGAATAAATTATTTGACGGGGTTAGAAGTTTTCAAATCCAATTTGCTTTTGTAGGCTTCATATAGTTAATCTCAAAAACATCCAATTCATTCTAAAACTTTTAGCTGAGGTTACTTTACTTTACTTTACTTCATATAGTTTTCAAATTAATTATTTGACAGGGTTAGAAGTTTTCAAATACAATTTACTTTATTTGGTGTGATGTTCTAAACATATAGATCAATCTCAGAAACATCAAATTCATTCCAAAACCTTTTGCTTGAGTTATTCTTTTATTAAGTTTAAAGTATTATCATTCTTCCAGTTTTATCGATTTTTAATCATTCAAATGAATAAATTATTTCACATCGATAGAAGATTTCAAATCAAATTTACTTTATTGGGCGTGATGCTCTCATCATAAAGATAAATCTAATTAACATTCAACCCATTCCAAAACTTCTGTATCGGGTTAATCTTCCATTAAAATTGAAGTATAATTTTCTTACAATTTTATTTATTTTTAGTCTTTCTAGTCAATACATTATTTGATGGGGTTAGACATTTTAAAATAAAATTTATTTTGGCAGGCATGATGTTCTCATCATATAGATCAATCTCAAAAACATCCAATACATTCCAAAACTTTTAGCTTAAGTTACTCATCCATTAAAATTGAAGTATTATCATTTTTTTTAGTTTTATCGGTTTTAAATCATTCTAATGAATAAATTATTTAAAGGGGTTAGATGTTTTTAAATCAAATTTACTTTTGCAGGCATGAATCTCATCATATAAATAAATCTCAGAAACATTCAATTCATTGTAAAATTTTAGCTGAGGTTACTCTTCAATTAAATTTGAAGTATTATCATTCTTTCAGTTTTATCCATTTTTAATCGTTCAAATGATTCAATTATTTGACGAAGTTAAAAGTTTTCAACTCAAATTTACTTTGGCAGGCATGATGTACTTAAGATATAGATCAATTTCAAAGACATCCAATTCATTCCATAACTTTTAGCTTGGGTTACTCTTCCATTAAATTGAAATATTATATTTTTAATCGTACTAATGAATAAATTATTTAAATAGATTAAAAGTTTTCAAATCAAATTTACTTTGGCAGGCGTGATGTTCTCATCATATAAATCAATATCTGAAATATCCAATACATTCCAAAACTTTTAGCTTAAGTTACTCATCCATTATTATTGAAGTATTATCAATTTTTTTAGTTTTATCGATTTTTATCATTCTAATGAATAAATTATTTAAAGGGGTTAGATGTTTTTAAATCAAATTTACTTTTGCAGGCCTGAATCTCATCATATAAATAAATCTCAGAAACATTCAATTCATTCTAAAATTTTAGCTGAGGTTACTCTTAAGTTAAATTTGAAGTATTATCATTCTTTCAGTTTTATCCATTTTTAATCGTTCAAATGATTCAATTATTTGACGAAGTTAAAAGTTTTCAACTCAAATTTAGTTTTGCAGGCATGATGTACTCAAGATATAGATCAATTTCAAAAACATCCGATTCATTCCAAAACTTTTAGCTTGGGTTACTATTCCAATAACGTTGAGGTATTATCATTTTTTTAGTTTTTTTAGGTTTTTAATTGTACTAATAAATAAATTATTTGACGGGATTTGAAGTTTTAAATTCCAATTTACTTTTGTGGGCGTGATGTTCTCATCATATAGTCAATCTCAAAAACATTCAATTCATTCTGAAACTTTTAGCTGAGGTTACTCTTCCTTTAAAATTGTAGTATTATCATTCTTTCAGTTTTATCGGTTTTTAGTCGTTCTAATGAATAAAGTATATGACATGGTGAGATGTTTTCAATTCTAATTTACTTTGGTAGACATTATGTTCTCATCATATAGATCAATTTTATAAACATCTCATTCATTCCAAACTTTTAGTTGAGCTTACTCTTCAATTAAAATTGAAGTATTATCATTCTTTCATTTTTATCGATTTTTAATCGTTCTAATAACTAAATTATTTGACAGGGTTAGAAGTTTTCAAATACAATTTACTTTGGCACACATGATGTTCTAATCATATAGATCAATCTCAGAAGCATCAAATTCATTCCAAAACTTTTCGCTTGGATTACTCTTCCTTTAAATTTGAAGTGGTATCATTCTTTCAGTTTTATCCATTTTAAATCGTTCAAATGAATAAATTATTTGACGAGTTTAGAAGTTTTCAAATCCAATTTACTTTATTCCGATTGATATTCTCATCATATAGATCAATCTAAGAGACATTCAATTCATTTCAAAACTTTTTGCTTGGGTTACGTTTCCATTAAATTTGAAGTATTAAAGATCTTTCAGTATTAGCTTTTTTTAATCGTTCTAATGAATAAGTTATTTGACGGGATTAGAAGTTTTCACATCCAAATTACTTTAGTAAGGGTAATGTTCTCATTAAATAGATCAATCTCAGAAACATCCAATTCATTCTAATACTTTTAGCTTGGGTTACTCTTCCATTAAAACTGAAGTATTATCATTCTTTCAGTTTTATCAATATTTAATCGTTATATTGAATACATTATTTGACGGGGTTAGAAGTTTTCAAATCCATTTTACTTTGGTAGGCGTGATGTTCACATCATATAGGTGAATTTCAGAAGCATCCAATTTATTCATAAATATTTAGCTTTGGATACTCTTCATTTAAAATTGAAGTCTTATATTCTTTCAGTTTTATCGGTTTTTTTTATTGTTATAATGAATAAATTATTTGACGAGGTTAGAAGTTTTCCAATCCAATTACCTTTGGCAGGTGGGATGTTCTCATCATATATATCAATCTAAGAAACATCCAATTCATTCCAAAACTTTTAGTTTTTGTTACTCTTCCGTTAAAAGTGAAGTATTATCATTCGTTCAGTTTTATCGGTTTTCAATCGTTTTTATGAATAAATTATTCAATGGGGTTAGAAGTTTTCAAATCAAATTTTGTTTTGTAGGCATGATGTTCTCATCATATAGATCAGTCTCTGAAACATCCAATTCGTTCCAAAATTTTTATCTTGGTATAGTCGTCTATTAAAATTGAAGTTTATACTTTTTTCAACTCTATCGGTTTTTAATCTTTCTAATGAATAAATTATGTGATAGAGTTATGAGTTTTCAACTCAAATTTACTTTGGTAGGTGTGATGTTCTTATTAAAATTTAGCTGAGGTTACTCAGAATCATCCAATTCCTTCCAGAAATTTTAGCTGAGGTTACTCTCCTACTAAAATTTAAGTATTATCATTCTTTTAGTTTTATCAGTTTTTAATCGTTCTAAAAAATAAACTATTTGACGGGGTTAGAAGTTTCAATTCCAATTTACTATGGCAGGCGTGATGTCCTCATCATATAGATCAATCTTCAAAACATCAAATCATTTCCAAAACTTTTAGCTTGGGTTACTCTTCCATTAAAATTGAAATATTATACTTCCTTCACTTTTATCGATTTTTAATGGTATTAATGATTAAATTATTTGACAGAGTTAATAGTTTTCAAATCAAATATACTTTTGCAGGCGTGATGTTCTCATCATAAAGATCAATCTCAAAAACATCCAATTCATTCTAAAACTTTTAGCTGAGGTTAATCTTCCATTAAAATTGAAGTATTATCATTCTTTTAGTTTTATCTGTTTTAAATCATTCTAATGAATAAATTATTTGACGAGGTTTGACGTTTTCAAATCAAATTTACTTTGGCAGGCGTGATGTTCTAATCATATAGATCAATCTCAGAAACATCCAATTTAATCCAAAACTTTTAGCTTGGGTTACTATTCAAATAAAATTGAGGTATTATCATTTTTTTAGTTTTGTCGATATTTAATCGTTCTAATGAATAATTTATTTGACGGGGTTAGAAGTTTTCAAATTCAATTTGCTTTTGTAGGCTTGATTTTCTCTTCATATAGTTAATATCAAAAACATCCAATTCATTCTAAAACTTTAAGCTGAGGTTACTATTCAATTAAAATTGTAGTATTATCATTCTTTCAATTTTATCGATTTTAGAACGAATAAATTATTTGACGGGGTTAGAAGTTTTCAAATCCAATTTACTTTGGAAGACATTATGTTCTCAACATATATATAAATCTCATAAACTTTTAGCCGAGGTTACTTTTCCATTAAAATTAAAGTATTACTATTATTTAAGTTTTATCGGCTTTTAATCGTTCTAATGAATAAATTCTTTCTCGGGGTTAGAAGTTGTCAAATCTAATCTACTTTGGCAGGCATGATGTTCACATCATATAGATCAATCTAAGATTCATCCAATACATTCCAAGACTTTTATCTTGGTAACATCTTCAATTAAAATTGAAGTATTATCATTTTTTTGGTTTTATCGGTTTTTAATCATTTTAATGAAAAATTTATTTAAAGGGGTTAGATGTTTTTAAATCAAATTTACTTTTGCTAGCGTGATTCTCATCATATAAATAAATTTTAGAAACATTCAATTCGTTCAAAAATTTTACCTAAGGTTACTCTTCAGTTAAATTTGAAGTATTATCATTCTTTCAGTTTTATCCATTTTAATCGTTCAAATGATTCAATTATTTGACGAAGTTAAAAGTTTTCAACTTAAATTTACTTTGGCATGCATGATGTACTCAACATATAGATCAATTTATAAAACATCCAATTCATTCCAAAACTTTTAGCTTGGGTTACTATTCCAATAACGTTGAGGTATTATCATTTTTTTAGTTTTTTCAGTTTTTAATCGTTCTAATGAATAAATTATTTGACGGGATTTGAGGTTTTAAATTCCAATTTACTTTTGTGGGCGTGATGTTCTCATCATATAGCCAATCTCAGAAACATTCAATTCATTCTAAAACTTTTTGCTGAGGTTACTCTTCCATTAAAATTGTAGTATTATCATTCTTTCAGTTTTATCGGTTTTAGTCGTTCTAATGGATACATTAATCAACTTTACTTTGGCAGGCTTGATGTTCTCATCATATAGATCAATTTCAAAAACAACCAATTCATTCCAAAACTTTTAGCTGAGGTTACTCTTCCACTAAAATTGAAGTATTATCATTATTTAAGTTTTATCGGTTTTTAATCATTCTAATAAATAAATTATTTGACGCTGTTAGAAGTTTTCAAATCAAATATACTTTGGCAAGCGTGATGGTCTAATCATATAGATCACTTTCAAATGCTTCAAATTGATTCCAAAACTTTTCGCTTGGCTTACTCTTCCATTAAATTTGAAGTATCATCCTTCTTTTAGTTTTATCAGATTTAAATCGTTCAAATGAATAAATTATTTGATGAGGTTAAAATTTTTTAAATCCAATTTACTTTATTGGGCTAGATATTCTGATCATATAGGTCAACCTTATAAACATTCAATTCATTTCAAAACTTTTTGCTTGGGTTACTCTTCCATTAAATTTGAAGTATTATAATTATTTCAATTTTAACTGTTTTTAATCGTTCTAATGAATAAATTATTTGACGGGGTTAGAAGTTTTCAAATCCAATTTACTTTAGTAGGCGTAATTTTCTCATCATATAGATCAGTCTTAGAAACATCCAAGTCATTTCAAAACTTCTAGCTTAGGTTACTCTTCCATTAAAAATCAAGTATTATCGTTCATTCAGATTTTTAGCTTTTTAATTGTACTATGGAATAAATTATTTGACGGGGTTAGAAGTTTTGCAATCTAATTTACATTGGTAGGCGTGATGTTCTCATAATATAAATCAATTTTAGAAACATCCAATTCATTCCAAAACTTTTAGCTGAGGTTACTCTTCCATTAAAATTGAAGTATTAACATTATTTCAGTTTTATCGATTTTTAATCGTACTAATGAATAAACTATTTGACAGGGTTTAAAGTTTTTAAATCCAATTTACTTTGGCAAGCATGATGTTATCATCATATGGATCAATCTCAGAAACATGCAGTTAATTCTAAAACTTTTACCGAAGGTTACTTTTCCATTAAAAATGAAGTATTATCATTCTTTTAGTTATATTGATTTTTAATCGTTCTAATGAATAAACTATTTGACGGGGTTAGAAGTTTTCAAATTCAATTTACTTTAGCAGGCGTGATGTTCTCATCATATAGTTCAATCTCAGAAACATTCAATTTATTCAAAAACTTTTAGCTTGGGTTACTATTCCAATAAAATTGAGGGATTATAATTTATTTTAGTTTTATCAGTTTTTAATCGTTCTAATGGATAAATTATACGAGGTTAGAATTTTTCAAATCCAATTTACATTTGTAGGCGTGATGTTTTCATCATATAGTCAATCTCAGAGACATCCTATGCAGTTTAAAACTTTTAGCTGAGGTTACTCTTCAATTAAAATTGTTGTATTATCAATCTTTCTGTTTTATCGATTTTTAATTGTTTTAATGAATAAATTATTTGACGGGACAAAAATGGCTTTGGGATAAACCTGAATTCATTATATTAAGATGGGACGAAACCAAAAGTGGGCTCGTGATAGACCCGAATCCATTTTATTAAAAGACAGGATAGACCCGTCTCCATTATATTAAAAGACAGGATGGAACCAAAAGTAGGTTTGGGATGGACTTGAATCCATTGTATTAAATAAAGGGATAAACCCATCTCCATTGTATTGAAAATGGGACGAAACCAAAAGTGGGTTCGGTATAGAATCGAATCCATTTTATTTAAAGACGGGATTGACATGTCTTCATTGTATTAAAATACTGTACATAACCAGAAGTGGGTTCAGGACAGACTCGAATTCATTGTATAAGAATATGGTATAGACCCATTTCCATTGTATTGAAAGACTAATGGAGCTAAAAGTGGGTTCGGTATAGACCCAAATCCATTTTATTAAAAGACGGGATGGACCTGTCTCCATTGTATTGAAAGACCGGATGGAGCCAAAAGTGGTTTCGGGATAGAACATAATCCATTGTATTAAAAGATGGGATGAACCTTCTTTATTATATTGAAATACCAGACGGGGCCAAAAGTGGGTTTGGGATAGATTTGAATCCATTTTATTAAGACTGGACGGAACCAGAAGTGGGTTTAGGATAGACCCGAATCCATTTTATTAAAATACGGGATAAACCCGTCTCAATTATACTGAATGATCGGAAGGAACCAAAAGTGGGTTTGGGATAGACCTGAATCCATTGCATAAAAAGACGGGATAGGCCTGTCTCCATTGTACTGAAAGACAAGACAAAACCAGATGTGAGTTCGGGACAGACTCGAATCCATTTTATTAAAAGATGGGATAAACCAGCCTCCATTGAATTGAAAGATCGGATGGAGCCAAAAGTGGGTTTGTGATAGACCTGAATCCATTGTATTAAAAAACATGTTAGTCAGGTCTCCATTGTTTTGAAAGACTGGACTGGTATAAAGTGAGTTCAGGATAAACCTGATTTCATTATATTAAGACGGTAAGAAACCAAAAGTGGGTTCGTGATAGACCCAAATCCATTTTATTAAAAGACTGCATAGACCCGTCTCTATTATATTAAAAGACCGGATGGAACCAAAAGTAGGTTCGGGATGGACTTGAATCCATTGTATTAAATAAGGGGATAGACCCATCTCCATTGCATTGAAAATGGGACAGAACTAGAAGTGGGTTCGGTATAGACTCGAATCCATTTTATTTAAAGATGGGATTGACATGTCTTCATTGTATTAAAAGACTGCACAGAACCAGAAGTGGGTTCGGGACAGATCCAAATTCATTGTATAAGAATATGGGATAGACCCATTTCCATTGTATTGAAAGACCAATGGAGCTAAAAGTGGGTTTGGTATAGACCCAAATCCATTTTATTAAAAGACAAGATGGACCCTTCGCCATTGTATTGAAAGAACGGAAGGTGCCAAAAGTGGGTTCCGGATAGACCTTAATCCATTGCATTAAAAGTTGGGATAAACTCGTCTCCAATGTATTGAAGGACCGTAAGTGGCCAATAGTAGCTTCAGGATAAACCTTAATCCATTTTATTAAGACGGGACGGAACAAGAAGTGGGTTCGGGATAGAGCCGGATCCATTTTATTAAAAGACGAGATAAACCGGTCTTCATTATATTTAAAGACCGAATGGAACCAAGAGTGGGCTCATGATAAACCCGAATACATTTTATTAAAAGGCAGGATAGACTTGTCTTCATTGTATTAAAAGACTGGACTGAACCAGACCTGGGTTCGGGATAGACCGGAATTCAATGTATTAAAAGATGTTATATACCCATCTCCATTGTATTAAAAGACCAGATGGAACCAAGAGCAGGTCCGGGTTGGACCTGATTCCATTTCATTAAAAAAAGGGATTGACCCTTCTCCAATGAATTGAATGACCGGATGGAGCCAAAAGTGGGGTCGGGATAGATCTGAAAGCATTGTATTAAAAGATGGAATAGACCCATTTCCATTGTATTAAAAGACGTGATGAAATCAGATGTGGGTTCGGAAAAGACCAATATCCATTTTATTAAAAGATGAAATAGACCCATTTCCATTGTACTGAATAACCTGATGGAGCCAAAAATGAGTTCGGGATAAACCTGGATCCTTTGTATTAAGATTGGACGAAACCAGAAGTGGGATCGGGATAGACAGAAATCAATTTTATTGAAAGACGTGATAGACCAGTCTCTATTGTATTGAAAGACCGAACGAAACTAGAAGTGGTTTCGAGATAGACTTGAGTCAATTGTAATAAAAAATGAGATAGACCTGTATCCATTGTGTTGAAATACGGGACAAAACCATAAATGGGTTCGGGATAGACATGAATCCATATTATTAAGACGGGACGGGAGCAAAAGTGAGTTCGGGATAGACCCGAATCCATTATATTAAAAGATAGGATGAACTAGTCTCCATTATATTGAAAAATCGGAGGGAACCAAAAGTGGGTAAGGGATAGACCTGATTCCATTATATTAAAAGATGGGATAGACCTGTCTCCATTGTATTGAAAAATGGGACGGAACCAGATGTGGATTCGGGATAAACCCAAATCCATTTTATTAAAAGTTGAGATAGACTCGTTTCCATTATATTGAAATATCGGATGAAGCCAAAAGTGGGCTCAGTACAAACACGAATTCATTGTATGAAAAAACGGGATGGACCCATCTTTCTTGTATTGAAAGACCGGATAGAGCCAAAAGTGGGTTCGGGATAAACCTGAATCAATTGTTTTAAAAGACGAGATAGACCCGACTCCATTGTAAAGACCGGATGGAAACAAAAGTGGATTCAAGATAGACTTGAATCCATTGTACTAAATGAAGGGATATACTCATCTCCATTGTATTGAAAGACGACGAAACCGAAGTGGGTTCGGTATAGACTCGAATCCATTTTATTTAAAGACGGGATAGACCTGTCTCCATTTTATTAAAAGACCGAAAAGAAATAGAAGTGGGTTCAGGATAGATCAAAATTCATTGTATCAAAAGATGTGATAAACCCTTCTCCATTGTATTGAAAGACCGATGAAGCCAAAAGTGGGTTCATAATAGACCCGAATCCATTTTATTAAATTACGTGATGGACCCGTCTCCATTATATTGAAAGACCGGATGGAGCCAGAAGTAGGTTTGGGATACACCTGAATACATTTTATTAAAAAATGGGATGGACCCGTCTCCATTGTATTGAAAGACCAGAAAGAGCCAAAAGTTGGTTCGGGATAGGCCTGAATCCATTGTATTAAAAGATGGGATAAACTCACCTCCAATGTATTGAAAGACCGAAAGGGGTCAAAATGGGTTCGAGATAAATCTTAATCCATTTTATTGAGATTGGACGAAACAAGAAGTAGGATCGGGATAGACCCGAATCCAATTTATCAAAAGACGTGATAAACCCGTCTCCATTATAATGAAAGACCGAAGGAAGCCAAGAGTGGGTTCGTGATAGACCCGAATACATTTTATTAAAAGGTGGGATAGACTTGTCTTCATAGTATTAAAAGACTAGACTGAACCAAATCTGAGTTCGGCATAGACCAAAATCCAATGTATTAAAGGACAGGATAAACCCGAATCCATTGTATGAGAAGACCAGATGGAGCCAAGAGTGGGTTTGGGATAGACCCGAATCCAATTCATTAAAAGAAGGGTTTGACCCGTCTCGATTGTATTTAAAGACCGGATGGCCAAAAGTGGATTCGGAATAGACCTGAATCCATTGTATTAAAAGACTCGTCTCAATTGTATTAATAGATGGGACAAAACCAGATGTGGGTTCGGAATAGACCCAAAATCCATTTTATTAAAAGAAGGAATAAACTCGTTTCTATTGTATTGAAAGACTAGATGGAGCCAAAAATGAGTTCGGGATAGACCTGAATCCGTTGTATTAAAACGGGACGAAACTAGAAGTGGTTTGGGTTAGACTGAAATCCATTTTTTTAAAAGATGAGATAGACTCGTCTCCATTATATTGTTAGACCGGACAAAGCCAGAAGTGGGTTCGAGATAGACCTGAATCCAATGTATTAAAAGACGAGATAGACCTGCCTCCATTGTGTTGAAATACCGGATGAAACAAAAAGTGGGTTCGGGATAGACATGACGAGACCAGATCGAATCCATTTTATTAAAAGACAGGATGAACCGGTCTCCATTATATTGAATGATCGAAAGGTACCAATAGTGGGTCGACCAGAATCCTTTGTATTAAAAGACGAGATAGACCAGTCTCCATTGAATTGAAAAACAGAACGGAACCAGATGTGGGTTCGGGATAGACCTGTATCCATTGTATTGAAAGACTGGATGGAGCCAAAAGTGGGTTCAAGATAGACCCGAATTCATTGTATGAAAAGACGGAATTGACCCGTCTCTATTGTATTTAAAAATCGGATGGAGCTAGAAGTAAATTTAGGGTAAACCTGAATCAATTGTTTTAAAAGACGGGATATACCTGTCTCCGTTGTATTGAAAGATCGGATGGAGCCAAAAGTGGGTTCAGGATAGACCTGAATCCATTGTAATAAAAGACGGGATAGACCCATCTCCATTATATTGAAAGACTGGATGGAGCCAAAAGTGGGTTTGGGATAGACCCGTCTCCATTGTACTGAAAAATCAGAGAGAACAAAAGTGGGTTCGGGATAGACCGAAATCCATTGAATTAAAAGACGGGATAGTCCGGTCTCCATTGAATAGAAAGATCGGAGGGGGCCAAAAGTGGGTTCGGGATAGACCTGAATCCTCTGTATTAAGACGGGACGAAACCAAAAGTGGATTCGGGATAGACCTTAATCCATTTTATTAAAAGAAAGGATACACCCGTCTCCATTATATTGAAAAACCAGATGGAACCAAAAGTGGTTTCCGGAGATACCTGAATCCATTACATTAAAAGATGAGATGGACCGTCTTCATTGTGGGTTCGGGATAAACCCGAATCGATTTTATTAAAATACAGGATGAACCAGTTTCCATTATATTTAAAGATAGAAAGGAACCAAAAGTAGGTAGGGGATAGACCTGAATCCATTGTATTAAAATACGGGATAGACCCGTCTCTATTGTTTTGAAAGACAGGACGGAACCAGATCTTGGTTCGGGTTAGACCCAAATCCATTTTATTAAAATATTAGATAGACTCGTCAACATTGCATTGAAAGACCGGATGGAGCCAAACGTGGGTTTGGTACAGACCCAAATTCATTAAATGAAAAGACGGGATGGACCCGTCTCTCTTGTATTGAAAGACCGGATGGAGCCAAAAGTGGGTTCGGGATAGACCTAAATGCATTGTATTAAAAGATGGGATAGACCCGTCTCCATTATATTGAAAACTCGGATGGAGACAGAAGTGGGTTCAGGATAGACCTGGATCCATTGTGCTAAATGATGGGATAAACCCATCTCCATTGTATTGAAAGACGGAACGAAACCAGAAGTGGGTTCGGTATAGACTCGAATCCATTTTATTTAAATATGGGATAGACCAATCTCCATCGCATCAAAAGACCGAAAAGAACTAGAAGTGGGTTCGGGATAGACCCGAATTCATTGTATGAAAAGATAAGATAGAGCCTTCCCCATTGTATTAAAAGACCGATGGAGCCAAAAATGGGTTCGGAATAGACCCAAATCCATTTTATTAAATGACGTGACAGACCCTTCTCCATTACGTTGAAAGACCGGATGGAGACAAAAGTGGGTTCGGTATACACCTGAATCCATTGTATTAAAAGACGGGATGGACCGGTCTCGATTATATTGAAAAAATTGAATGAGTTAAAAGTGGGTTAAGGATAAACTTGTCTCCAATGTATTGAAAGACCGTAAGGGGCCAAAAGTGGGTTCGGGATAGACCTTAATCAATTTTATTAAGGTGGGAATCCAGACCTGTGTTCGGGATAGACCTGAATCCATTGTATCAAAAGACGGGATAAACCCGTCTTTATTGTATGAAAAAATCAGAGAGAGCAAATGTGGTTTCGTGATAATCAGGAATCCATTGTATTAAAAGACGTGATAGTTCCGTCTCCATTGTATTGAAAGATCGAACGGAGCCAAAAGTGGGTTCGGGATATACCTAAATCCTTTGTATTAGGACGGGACGGAACCAGAAGTATATTCGGGATAGACCCGAATCCATTTTATTAAAAGACAGGATAGACCCATCTCCATTATATTGAAAGATCGAATGGAACCAAAAGTGGTTACGGGAGATACCTGAATCCATTGTATTAAAGACGAGATGGACCGTCTTCATTGTGTTGAAATACCGGAAGGGGCCAAAAGTGGGTTTGGGATAGACCTAAATCTATTAGGACGGGACGGAACAAGAACTTTGTTATGAATAGACACGAATCCATTTTATTAAAAGACAGGATAAACCAGTAACCATTATATTGAAAGACCGAAAAAACCAAAAGTGGGTTCGGGATAGACCCAAATCCGTTTTAATAAAAGATGAGATAATACCTCTCCATTGTATTGACCCGAATTCAATGTATGAAAAGATGGGATAGACCCGTCCCCATTGTATTGAAAGACTGGATGGAACCTAAAGTGGGTTCGGGATAGACCTGAATCCATTGTATTAAAGACCGGATAGACCGGTCTCCATTATATTGAATGACCTGATGGAGCAAAAAGTGGGTTCGTAATAGACTTGAATCCAATGTATTAAAAGACGTAATAGACCTGTCTTCATTGTATTGAAATACTTGATGGAGCCAAAAGTGGGTTCGGGGTAGACGTGAATCTACTATATGAAAAGACGGGGTAGACCCGTGTCCATTGTATTAAAAGACGTAATAGACCTGTCTTCATTGTATTGAAAGACCTGATGGAGCCAAAAGTGGGTTCGGGATAGACGTGAATCTACTATATGAAAAGACAGGGTAGACCCGTGTCCATTGTATTGAAAGATCGAATTGAGCCAAAAGTGGGTTCGGGACAGACCTGAATCCATTGTATTAAAAAATGGGATAGTCGGTTCTCCATTGTTTTCAAAGATCGGATTGGGACAGAAGTTGGTTCGGGATAGACCTGAATTCATTATATTTAGACAAGACGAAACAAGAAGTGGGTTTGTGATAGACCATAATCAATTTTATTAAAAGACAGGATAGACTCGTCTCAATTATATTGAAAGACGGGATGGAACCAAAAGTGGGTTCGGGATGGACCTTAATCCATTATATTAAATAAGGGGATAGACCCATCTCCATTGTATTGAAAATGGGACGAAACCAGAAGTGGGTTCGGTATAGACACGAATCCATTTTATTAAAAGACGGGATAAACCTGTCTCCATTGTATTGAAAGACCACACAGAACCATAAGTGGGTTCGGGATAGACCAGAATTCATTTTATGAGAATATGGGATAGACCCATCTCCATTGTATGGAAAGACTAATGGAGCTAAAAGTGGGTTCAGGATAGATCCGAATCCATTTTCTTAGAAGACGGGATGGACCATTTTCCATTGTATTGAAACATAGGAAGGTGCCAAAGTGGGTTCTGGAAAGACCTGGATCCATTGCATTAAAAGTTGGGATAAACTAGTTCCGAATGTTTTGAAAAAACGTAAGTGGCCAATAGTAGGTTTGGGATAGGCCTTAATCCATTTGATTAAGACGGGACACAACAAGAAGTGGGTTGGGGATAGACCCGAATCCATTTTATTAAAAGATGGGATTAACCAGTCGCCATTGTATTAAAAGACCGAATGGAGCCAAGAGTGGGTTGGGGATAGACTTGTCTTCATTGTATTAAAAGATTGTACTGAACCAGACCAGGGTTCGGGATAGACCAGAATCCAATGTATTAAACTACAGGATAGACCCATCTCTGTTGTTTTAAAAGACCAGATGAAACCAATAGTGGGTTCGAGTTGGACCCGATTCCATTTCATTTAAAAAAGGGTTTGACCCTTCTCCATTGAATTGAAAGACCGGATGGAGCCAAAAGTGGGTTCGGGATACACCTGAATCCATTGTAATAAAATACGAGATAGATCCGTCTCCATTGTATTAAAAGACGGGACGAAACCAGATATGGATTCGGAAAATACCCAAATACATTTTATTAAAAAACGGAATAGACCCATTTCAATTATATTGAAAGACCTGAAGGAGAGAAAAATGAGTTCGGGATAGACCTAAATCAATTGTTTTAAGATTGGACGAGAGTATAAGTGGGATTGGGATAAACCAAAATCCATTTTATTAAAAGACGTGATAGACCCATCTCCATTGTATTGAAACACCGGACGAAGCCAGAAGTGGGTTCGAGTTAGACCCGAGTCCATTGTATTAAAAGATGAGATAGATCTGTCTCCATTTTGTTGAAATACGGGACGAAACCATAACTGGGTTTTGGATAGACCCGAATCCATTTTATTAAAAGATAGTGTGTAATGGACTGACCAGAATCCATTGCATTAAAAGACATGATAGACCCGTGTCCTTGTTTTGAAAGATGGGACAGAACCAGATGTGGGTTCGGGATAGACCCAAATCCAAATTTTTAAAAGATGAGATAGACCCGTCTCCATTGTATTGAAAGACTGGATGGAGCCAAAAGTGGGTTCGGTTTAGACACAAATTCATTGTATGATAAGACAGGATGGACCCGTCTTTCTGGTATTGAAAGACATGATGGAGCCAAAAGTGGGTTCGGGATAAACCAGAATCAATTGTTTTAAAACACGGGATAGACCCATCTCCATTGTTTTGAAAGACCGGATGGAACTAAAAGATGGTTCGGGATAGACCTAAATCTATTGTATTAAAAGACGGGATAAACTCGTCTCCAATGTACTGAAAGAATGTAAGGGGTAAATAGTTGGTTCGGGATAGACCTTAATCCATTTTATTAAGATGGGACGGAACAAGAAGTGAGATCTAGATAAACCCGAATCCATTTTATTAAAATACAGGATAAACCCCTCACTACACCAAAAATACCCATCAGCAACGGTTTGGAACCGTGGGGGTAACCCATTGTCACGGCTTATAGCCGTGGGCAGTAGAGGCGTCACTAAATCCCCATTAACGGCTACAAATCGTGGCAAAACATATTAGCAACGGTTTTATGCTCGAGGACGGTTGATGATTTAGCCACGGTTATAAACCGTTGCAAAAATGTTAGCCACGGTTTTAAGCCGTGGCCAGGAATACCCACGGCTTAAAACCGTGGCAAGTCATGGCCACGGTTCTAAGCCGTTGCAATAGTTTTAGCCACGGTTTTAAGCCGTGGCCAGTACTAGCCACGGTTATAAGCCGTGGCAAGTCATGGCCACGGTTCTTAGCCGTTGCAATAATGTTAGCCACGATTTTAAGCCGTGACAAGTACTGGTCACGGTGTTAAGCTGTGGCAAGTTATGGTCACGGTTTTAAGCCGTGGCAAGAATGAATTACCACGGTTTTAAGCCGTGGCAAGCATGAATTACCACGGTTTTAAGCCGTGGCCAGTAAAAACAAAATTCAAAAAAAAAGAAATCTGATTTGTTGCGAGGGTTTGAAACCTTTGCAAAATAATATAATCGAAAAAAAAATTAAATTTTTGTTGCTGCTGCAGCAAAATCATAGCCCCACACCTTTTTTTTTTTTTTTTTTTTTTAGTTAAACCTCCAGTGGGGTGGGGCAGCTATGGGATGCCAGACCTTTATTACTTATCAAAAAAATTGATTTACAATCAAAACGGGGGTACATTACGACTTTACCCGTATAAAAACCAAACAAAAAATGAAAAAGATGGAAAGAAAATGATTTACAACCTTCAACTAGAAATGTAACATCACACAGTGTCGAATTATTTACATATTGCTCGCCCAAATAAACCTGCATCAAAAACAATATGATGTTATTGAGTGCTTATATGGGAAATAAATTAACAACTTCAACTACGTATATAGATACATCTAACAAAAACAAACATCTAAAGAGTCAAGCAAATGAATAATCCCCATAAATTAACATTTTCTACTTTAAAAAAGTTCAGCCTAAACCTAAAGAACATAGCACCCACTTTAAGAAACTTCACAAGCAACCCACAAAAAATTGACTCACTTGAACAATGAACTCTCCGTCTTGCAGCTTTTGAACACCTCCCACCTTAATAAAATCAGAAACATTATCCTATAGTGGGAAGACCAGAAGACAATTTGTTACTTCATGATCAAGTGCTACACAACTTCTAAACTGAATACATGCTAACTTAAGATACCTCATTATCTGCAAGTCCATAAAAAGCAAATGCAACATTGTGCTGCAGATAACCATTATTTGAGTCAAGAAGCTTCAGTAATGGCACTAGACCACCATTGTGAGCAATGCCAGCTTGGTTATGTGAATCCTGGAAAACAGAAACCAAGAACAACACATTTACCAACTTGAGTTTTTTTTGTTTTTCCCAATAAACATGCACCTTAGCAATTCCTTAACAAAATGTTAATATAAAACTCAAAACAGGACATGCTATCACATGGTGAATTTATCAAAACATGCTAGTTGACATGCATAAAATTTAATGACAAGACGGTGAGTAGTTTAAACGGAAATAAGGCGTGCCTGGCTCAATAAAACCTGAGAATCCTGAACAGGAGCAATATGCTGCTGAACAAGTGGTGGGTCGAACTGAGTTTGCAAAGGAGAGACCTCATTATCATTACCTACCCTAGCATTATGCTCATCATTCACTTCACCAAAGGACATGGCAACAGATTGTGGCTCCTTGCAAACATAAAATGAACATTCAGGGATGAAGTTTCAAAAGATTCAGTTTACATACATGATATTAGTAAAAATCTATACCAGACAAATTCAAACCTTTACAGATATATTGTACCTGAAGTGATGAAGCCAGACAATCTTGGGGTAGCTGAGCTAATGGTGAATCTATTTGAGGTTGCACCGAGGAATATAAGCCCTCACTTTCTAAACGATCTACACTAGTAGTGACTGGATTTACTTGGCTAGACTGTATGGTAAGAGGCTGTGATTAAGGGCAAATGTCAAATGAACAGTTAAGAAAAGAAATTTCAGTAGAAGTCATGAGATATATAAACCAATAATAGAACGGGGATCAGTTTCAACAGAAATAAGGTGTGTACCTGGGCCAAAGAAACTTGAGAGTCCCGAACAGGAGCAATATATTGTTGAACAAATGGCCGGTCTCTCCGACTTTGCGCAGCTGATGGTGAGCCACCATCATCATACGCTAGCCTAGTATTATTTTCAACGTCCACTTCATCAGAGGGACTAGGTTGCTCTGTATTGGAAGGCTATTACAAATATAGACAAAGCAAACCATTCCAAGGACTAACCCATGCTATAATTATCAGCACTGCAACTATACATAAATCACCTTATTACCCAAACTTAAAGACTGTCCCTTGTTTTTACTCAATAAGGGTGTCAGAAGACAAAAGCTTGTCCCGTAAATTTTTGTTTTCAGTTCTCAAATCGTCCACCTTCTTTCTTAGCTCCACAATCTGCTCTTCTAACCTCCTTTGGGCTCTTAAATAATGTTCCTGCATGAAAAATTTTAAAGATAGTCATAGCCCAAACAAAACGAAGTACATAAAACAAATAAAAACAAGAAAATAAACAATCCTCACATAATCAGGTGTATGATTGACACAAGTGCATTGTCTGCAAGACAGAGGCTCCATATTGTTTTGTTCTGACTCCAGTAATTTGTTAATTTTATCAGAATCCGAGTTCTCCAATTCTGTGACCTGCTTAAAAGGTTAAAACTGATCTCTTATGTCATCATCATCCTGTACAAATTAATCCAGAGTGGAAAAAAGAAATAACAAATACTCACAGAAACAGGAGGGGACTGTCTGCAAGACAGAAGCACCATATTGTTTTGTTCTGTCTCAGATATTTTGTTAATTGTACCAGATTCTGAGTCCTCCAATTCTATGACCTGCATAGAAGGTTCAACTTGATCTCTTGTGTCATCATCCTACGAATTAACCCGATCACATGTTACTAAACTAACAAAGTATAGAACCATCAAAAACATAGAAAACAAATAAACTCACATCAGCAGGTGTATAACTTGTAACCGAGCACTGTGATGTTGATACTCAGCATTCTGACGTTGATGCAACCTCCACAATGTCATTTTGCATCTTCGATAAGTCAATGATTATATCAGTTGTTGATTCCTCAGATGTTAACTGCAGCTTCCAAATTATCTGAAACACAAATATAATGCATCATCATTTTCAGCCTGAAAAATCATGATTTGGATATAAGGCTGGGTTTGTTTTTCTTAGGAAATTCTTAAATTTTCACTGGATTACACAGGAAAGTTTTAAGGGGAACCATTTTAATAAATTACGTGATGGACCCGTCTCCATTATATTGAAAGACCGGATGGAACCAGAAGTAGGTTTGGGATACACCTGAATCCATTTTATTAAAAAATGGGATGGACCCGTCTCCATTGTATTGAAAGACCAGAAAGAGCCAAAAGTTGGTTCGGGATAGGCCTGAATCCATTGTATTAAAAGATGGGATAAACTCACCTCCAATGTATTGAAAGACCGAAAGGGGTCAAAATGGGTTCGAGATAAATCTTAATCCATTTTATTGAGATTGGACGAAACAAGAAGTAGGATCGGGATAGACCCGAATCCAATTTATCAAAAGACGTGATAAACCCGTCTCCATTATAATGAAAGACCGAAGGAAGCCAAGAGTGGGTTCGGGATAGACCCGAATACATTTTATTAAAAGGTGGGATAGACTTGTCTTCATAGCATTAAAAGACTGGACTGAACCAGATCTGGGTTCGGCATAGACCAAAATCCAATGTATTAAAGGACAGGATAAACCCGAATCCATTGTATGAGAAGACCAGATGGAGCCAAGAGTGGGTTTGGGATAGACCCGAATCCAATTCATTAAAAGAAGGGTTTGACCCGTCTCGATTGTATTTAAAGACCGGATGGCCAAAAGTGGATTCGGAATAGACCTGAATCCATTGTATTAAAAGACGAGATAGACTCGTCTCAATTGTATTAATAGATGGGACAAAACCAGATGTGGGTTCGGAATAGACCCAAAATCCATTTTATTAAAAGAAGGAATAAACTCGTTTATATTGTATTGAAAGACTAGATGGAGCCAAAAATGAGTTCGGGATAGACCTGAATCCGTTGTATTAAGACGGGACGAAACTAGAAGTGGTTTGGGTTAAACTGAAATCCATTTTTTTAAAAGATGAGATAGACTCGTCTCCATTATATTGTTAGACCGGACAAAGCCAGAAGTGGGTTCAAGATAGACCTGAATCCAATGTATTAAAAGACGAGATAGACCTGCCTTCATTGTGTTGAAATACCGGACGAAACAAAAAGTGGGTTCGGGATAGACATGAATCCATTTTATTAAGACAGGACGAGACCAGATCGAATCCATTTTATTAAAAGACAGGATGAACCGGTCTCCATTATATTGAATGATCGAAAGGTACCAATAGTGGGTCGACCAGAATCCTTTGTATTAAAAGACGGGATAGACCAGTCTCCATTGAATTGAAAAACAGAACGGAACCAGATGTGGGTTCGGGATAGACCTGTCTCCATTGAATTGAAAGACTGGATGGAGCCAAAAGTGGGTTCAACATAGACCCGAATTCATTGTATGAAAAGACGGAATTGACCCGTCTCTATTGTATTTAAAAATCGGATGGAGCTAGAAGTAAATTTAGGGTAAACCTGAATCAATTGTTTTAAAAGACGGGATATACCTGTCTCCGTTGTATTGAAAGATCGGATGGAGCCAAAAGTGGGTTCAGGATAGACCTGAATCCATTGTAATAAAAGACGGGATAGACCAATCTCCATTATATTGAAAGACTGGATGGAGCCAAAAGTGGGTTTGGATAGACCCGTCACCATTGTACTGAAAAATCAGAGAGAACAAAAGTGGGTTCGGGATAGACCGAAATCCATTGTATTAAAAGAAGGGATAGTCCGGTCTCCATTGAATAGAAAGATCGGAGGGGGCCAAAAGTGGGTTCGAGATAGACCTGAATCCTCTGTATTAAGACGGGACGAAACCAGAAGTGGATTCGGGATAGACCTTAATCCATTTTATTAAAAGAAAGGATAGACCCGTCTCCATTATATTTAAAAACCAGATGGAACCAAAAGTGGTTTCCGGAGATACCTGAATCCATTACATTAAAAGATGAGATGGACCGTCTTCATTGTGGGTTCGGGATAAACCCGAATCGATTTTATTAAAATACAGGATGAACCAGTCTCCATTATATTTAAAGATCAAAAGGAACCAAAAGTAGGTAGAGGATAGTCCTGAATCCATTGTATTAAAATACGGGAAAGACCCGTCTCTATTGTTTTGAAAGATAGTTCGGAACCAGATGTTGGTTCTGGTTAGACCCGAATCCATTTTATTAAAAGATTAGATAGAGTCGTCTCCATTGCATTGAAAGACCGGATGGAGCCAAACAAGGGTTTGGTACAGACCCAAATTCATTAAATGAAAAGACGGGATGGACCCGTCTCTCTTGTATTGAAAGTCCGGATGGAGCCAAAAGTGGGTTCGGGATAGACCTAAATGCATTGTATTAAAAGATGGGATAGACCCGTCTCCATTATATTGAAAACTCGGATGGAGACAGAAGTGGGTTCAGGATAGACCTGGATCCATTGTGCTAAATGATGGGATAAACCCATCTCCATTGTATTGAAAGACGGAACGAAACCAGAAGTGGGTTCGGTATAGACTCAAATCCATTTTATTTAAATATGGGATAGACCAATCTCCATCGCATCAAAAGACCGAAAAGAACTAGAAGTGGGTTCGGGATAGACCCGAATTCATTGTATGAAAAGATAAGATAGAGCCTTCCCCATTGTATTGAAAGACCGATGGAGCCAAAAATGGGTTCGGAATAGACCCAAATCCATTTTATTAAATGACGTGACAGACCCTTCTCCATTACGTTGAAAGACCGAATGGAGACAAAAGTGGGTTCGGTATACACCTGAATCCATTGTAGTAAAAGACGGGATGGATCGGTCTCCATTATATTGAAAAACATGAATGAGTTAAAAGTGGGTTAAGGATAAACTTGTCTCCAATGTATTGAAAGACCGTAAGGGGCCAAAAGTGGGTTCGGGATAGACCTTAATCCATTTTATTAAGGTGGGAATCCAGACCTGGGTTCGGGATAGACCTGAATCCATTGTATCAAAAGACGGGATAAACCCGTCTTTATTGTATGAAAAAATCAGAGAGAGCAAATGTGGTTTCATGATAGACAGGAATCCATTGTATTAAAAGACGTGATAGTTCCGTCTCCATTGTATTGAAAGATCGAACGGAGCCAAAAGTGGGTTCTGGATATACCTAAATCCTTTGTATTAGGACGGGACGGAACCAGAAGTATATTCGGGATAGACCCGAATCCATTTTATTAAAAGACAGGATAGACCCGTCTCCATTATATTGAAAGATCGAATGGAACCAAAAGTGGTTACGGGAGATACCTGAATCCATTGTATTAAAGACGAGATGGACCGTCTTCATTGTGTTGAAATACCGGAAGGGGCCAAAAGTGGGTTCGGGATAGACCTAAATCTATTAGGACGGGACGGAACAATAACTTTTTTAATGAATAGACACGAATCCATTTTATTAAAAGACAGGATAAACTAGTAACCATTATATTGAAAGACCGAAAAAACCAAAAGTGGGTTCGGGATAGACCCAAATCCGTTTTAATAAAAGATGAGATAATACCTCCCCATTGTATTGACCCGAATTCAATGTATGAAAAGATGGGATAGACCCGTCCCCATTGTATTGAAAGACTGGATGGAGCCTAAAGTGGGTTCGGGATAGACCTGAATCCATTGTATTAAGAGACCGGATAGACCGGTCTCCATTATATTGAATGACCTGATGGAGTAAAAAGTGGGTTCGTAATAGACTTGAATCCAATGTATTAAAAAATGTAATAGACTTGTCTTCATTGTATTGAAAGACCTGATGGAGCCAAAAGTGGGTTCGGGATAGACGTGAATCTACTATATGAAAAGACGGGGTAGACCCGTGTCCATTGTATTGAAAGATCGAATTGAGCCAAAAGTGGGTTCGGGACAGACCTGAATCCATTGTATTAAAAAACGGGATAGTCGGTTCTCCATTGTTTTCAAAGATCGGACTGGGACAGAAGTTGGTTCGGGATAGACCTGAATTCATTATATTTAGACAAGACGAAACAAGAAGTGGGTTTGTGATAGACCCGAATCAATTTTATTAAAAGACAGGCTAGACTCGTCTCAATTATATTGAAAGACTGGATGGAACCAAAAGTGGTTTCGGGATGGACCTTAATCCATTATATTAAATAAGGGGATAGACCCATCTCCATTGTATTGAAAATGGGACGAAACCAGAAGTGGGTTCTATATAGACACGAATCCATTTTATTAAAAGACGGGATAAACCTGTCTCCTTTGTATTGAAAGACCACACAGAACCATAAGTGGGTTCGGGATAGACCAGAATTCATTGTATGAGAATATGGGATAGACCCATCTCCATTGTATTGAAAGACTAATGGAGCTAAAAGTGGGTTTAGGATAGATCCGAATCCATTTTATTAGAAGACGGGATGGACCATTTTCCATTGTATTGAAAGATAGGAAGGTGCCAAAGTGGGTTCTGGATAGACCTGGATCCATTGCATTAAAAGTTGGGATAAACTAGTTCCGAATGTTTTGAAAAAACGTAAGTGGCCAATAGTAGGTTTGGGATAGACCTTAATCCATTTGATTAAGACGGGACAGAACAAGAAGTGGGTTGTGGATAGACCCAAATCCATTTTATTAAAAGATGGGATTAACCAGTCGCCATTGTATTAAAAGACCGAATGGAGCCAAGAATGGGTTGGGGATAGACTTGTCTTCATTGTATTAAAAGATTGTACTGAACCAGACCAGGGTTCGGGATAGACCAGAATCCAATGTATTAAACTACAGGATAGACCCATCTCTGTTGTTTTAAAAGACTAGATGGAACCAATAGTGGGTTCGAGTTGGACCCGATTCCATTTCATTTAAAAAAGTGTTTGACCCTTCTCCATTGAATTGAAAGACTGGATGGAGCCAAAAGTGGGTTCGGGATACACCTGAATCCATTGTAATAAAATACGGGATAGATCCGTCTCCATTGTATAAAAAGACGGGACGAAACCAGATATGGATTCGGAAAATACCCAAATACATTTTATTAAAAAACGGAATAGACCCATTTCAACTATATTGAAAGACCTGAAGGAGAGAAAAATGAGTTCGGGATAGACCTAAATCAATTGCTTTAAGATTGGACGAGACCAGAAGTGGGATTGGGATAAACCAAAATCCATTTTATTAAAAGACGTGATAGACCCATCTCCATTGTATTGAAAGACCGGACGAAGCTAGAAGTGGGTTCGAGTTAGACCCGAGTCCATTGTATTAAAAGACGAGATAGATCTGTCTCCATTTTGTTGAAATACGGGACGAAACCATAACTGGGTTTTGGATAGACCCGAATCCATTTTATTAAAAGATAGGATGAACTAGTCTTTATTATATTGAAAGATCGTAGGGAACCAAAAGTGTGTAATGGATTGACCAGAATCCATTGCATACCAGAATCCATTGCATTAAAAGACATGATAGACCCGTGTCCTTGTTTTGAAAGATGGGACAGAACCAGATGTGGGTTCGGGATAGACCCAAATCCAAATTTTTAAAAGATGAGATAGACCCGTCTCCATTGTATTGAAAGACTGGATGGAGCCAAAAGTGGGTTCGGTTTAGACACAAATTCATTGTATGATAAGACAGGATGGACCCGTCTTTCTGGTATTGAAAGACATGATGGAGTCAAAAGTGGGTTCGGGATAAACCAGAATCAATTGTTTTAAAACACGGGATAGACCCATCTCCATTGTTTTGAAAGACTGGATGGAACTAAAAGATGGTTCGGGATAGACCTAAATTTATTGTATTAAAAGACGGGATAAACTCGTCTCCAATGTACTGAAAGAATGTAAGGGCCAAATAGTTGGTTCGGGATAGACCTTAATCCATTTTATTAAGATGGGACGGAACAAGAAGTGAGATCTAGATAAACCCGAATCCATTTTATTAAAATACGGGATAAACCCGTCACTACACCAAAAATACCCATCAACAACGGTTTGGAACCGTGGGGGTAACCCATTGTCACGTCTTATAGCCGTGGGCAGTAGAGGCGTCACTAAATCCCCATTAACGGCTACAAATCGTGGCAAAACATATTAGCAACGGTTTTATGCTCGAGGACGGTTGATGATTTAGCCACGGTTATAAACCGTTGCAAAAATGTTAGC
This sequence comes from Berberis vulgaris, assembly GCA_963556465.1. Taxonomy (NCBI): domain Eukaryota; kingdom Viridiplantae; phylum Streptophyta; class Magnoliopsida; order Ranunculales; family Berberidaceae; genus Berberis; species Berberis vulgaris. Next base: position 23,258,984 of record OY747126.1, read on the forward strand.
CACGGTTCTAAGCCATTGCAATAGTTTTAGCCACGGTTTTAAGCCGTGGCCAGTACTAGCCACGGTTATAAGCCGTGGCAACTCATGGCCACGGTTCATAGCCGTTGCAATAATGTTAGCCACGATTTTAAGCCGTGACAAGTATTGGTCACGGTGTTAAGCTGTGGCAAGTTATGGTCACGGTTTTAAGCCGTGGCAAGAATGAATTACCACGGTTTTAAGCCGTGGTAAGCATGAATTACCACGGTTTTAAGCCGTGGCCAGTAAAAACAAAATTCAAAAAAAAAGAAATCTGATTTGTTGCGAGGGTTTGAAACCTTTGCAAAATAATATAATCGAAAAAAAAAATTAAATTTTTGTTGCTGCTGCAGCAAAATCATAGCCCCAAACCTTTTTTTTTTTTTATTTTTTTTTTTAGTTAAACCTCCAGTGGGGTGGGGCAGCTATGGGATGCCAGACCTTTATTACTTATCAAAAAAATTGATTTACAATCAAAACGGGGGTACATTACGACTTTACCCGTATAAAAACCAAACAAAAAATGAAAAAGATGGAAAGAAAATGATTTACAACCTTCATCTAGAAATGTAACATCACACAGTGTCGAATTATTTACATATTGCTCGCCCAAATAAACCTGCATCAAAAACAATATGATGTTATTGAGTGCTTATATGGGAAATAAATTAACCACTTCAACTACGTATATAGATACATCTAACAAAAACAAACATCTAAAGAGTCAAGCAAATGAATAATCCCCATAAATTAACAATTTCTACTTTAAAAAAGTTCAGCCTAAACCTAAAGAACATAACACCCACTTTAAGAAACTTCACAAGCAACCCACAAAAAATTGACTCACTTGAACAATGAACTCTCCGTCTTGCAGCTTTTGAACACCTCCCACCTTAATAAAATCAGAAACATTATCCTATAGTGGGAAGACCAGAAGACAATTTGTTACTTCATGATCAAGTGCTACACAACTTATAAACTGAATACATGCTAACTTAAGATTCCTCATTATCTGCAAGTCCATAAAAAGCAAATGCAACATTGTGCTGCAGATAACCATTATTTGAGTCAAGAAGCTTCAGTAATGGCACTAGACCACCATTGTGAGCAATGCCAGCTTGGTTATGTGAATCCTGGAAAACAGAAACCAAGAACAACAGATTTACCAACTTGAGTTTTTTTTGTTTTTCCCAATAAACATGCACCTTAGCAATTCCTTAACAAAATGTTAATATAAAACTCAAAACAGGACATGCTATCACATGGTGAATTTATCAAAACATGCTAGTTGACATGCATAAAACTTAATGACAAGACGGTGAGTAGTTTAAACGGAAATAAGGCGTGCCTGGCTCAATAAAACCTGAGAATCCTGAACAGGAGCAATATGCTGCTGAACAAGTGGTGGGTCGAACTGAGTTTGCAAAGGAGAGACCTCATTATCATTACCTACCCTAGCATTATGCTCATCATTCACTTCACCAAAGGACATGGCAACAGATTGTGGCTCCTTGCAAACATAAAATGAACATTCAGGGATGAAGTTTCAAAAGATTCAGTTTACATACATGATATCAGTAAAAATCTATACCAGACAAATTCAAAACTTTACAGATATATTGTACCTGAAGTGATGAAGCCAGACAATCTTGGGGTAGCTGAGCTAATGGTGAATCTATTTGAGGTTGCACCGAGGAATATAAGCCCTCACTTTCTAAACGATCTACACTAGTAGTGACTGGATTTACTTGGCTAGACTGTATGGTAAGAGGCTGTGATTAAGGGCAAATGTCAAATGAACAGTTAAGAAAAGAAATTTCAGTAGAAGTCATGAGATATATAAACCAATAATAGAACGGGGATCAGTTTCAACAGAAATAAGGTGTGTACCTGGGCCAAAGAAACTTGAGAGTCCCGAACAGGAGCAATATATTGTTGAACAAATGGCCGGTCTCTCCGACTTTGCGCAGCTGATGGTGAGCCACCATCATCATACGCTAGCCTAGTATTATTTTCAACGTCCACTTCATCAGAGGGACTAGGTTGCTCTGTATTGGAAGGCTATTACAAATATAAACAAAGCAAACCATTCCAAGGACTAACCCATGCTATAATTATCAGCACTGCAACTATACATAAATCACCTTATTACCCAAACTTAAAGACTGTCCCTTGTTTTTACTCAATAAGGGTGTCAGAAGACAAAAGCTTGTCCCGTAAATTTTTGTTTTCAGTTCTCAAATCGTCCACCTTCTTTCTTAGCTATACAATCTGCTCTTCTAACCTCCTTTGGGCTCTTAAATAATGTTCCTGCATGAAAAATTTTAAAGATAGTCATAGCCCAAACAAAACGAAGTACATAAAACAAATAAAAACAAGAAAATAAACAATCCTCACATAATCAGGTGTATGATTGACACAAGTGCATTGTCTGCAAGACAGAGGCTCCATATTGTTTTGTTCTGACTCCGGTAATTTGTTAATTTTATCAGAATCCGAGTTCTCCAATTCTGTGACCTGCTTAAAAGGTTAAAACTGATCTCTTATGTCATCATCATCCTGTACAAATTAATCCAAAGTGGAAAAAAGAAATAACAAATACTCACAGAAACAGGAGGGGACTGTCTGCAAGACAGAAGCACCATATTGTTTTGTTCTGTCTCAGATATTTTGTTAATTGTACCAGATTCTGAGTCCTCCAATTCTATGACCTGCATAGAAGGTTCAACTTGATCTCTTGTGTCATCATCCTACGAATTAACCCGATCACATGTTACTAAACTAACAAAGTATAGAACCATCAAAAACATAGAAAACAAATAAACTCACATCAGCAGGTGTATAACTTGTAACCGAGCACTGTGATGTTGATACTCAGCATTCTGACGTTGATGCAACCTCCACAATGTCATTTTGCATCTTCGATAAGTCAATGATTATATCAGTTGTTGATTCCTCAGATGTTAACCGCAGCTTCCAAATTATCTGAAACACAAATATAATGCATCATCATTTTCAGCCTGAAAAATCATGATTTGGATATAAGGCTGGGTTTGTTTTTCTTAGGAAATTCTTAAATTTTCACCGGATTACACAGGAAAGTTTTAAGGGGAACCATTTTATTAAATTACGTGATGGACCCGTCTCCATTATATTGAAAGACCGGATGGAACCAGAAGTAGGTTTGGGATACACCTGAATCCATTTTATTAAAAAATGGGATGGACCCGTCTCCATTGTATTGAAAGACCAGAAAGAGCCAAAAGTTGGTTCGGGATAAGCCTGAATCCATTGTATTAAAAGATGGGATAAACTCACCTCCAATGTATTGAAAGACCGAAAGGGGTCAAAATGGGTTCGAGATAAATCTTAATCCATTTTATTGAGATTGGACGAAACAAGAAGTAGGATCGGGATAGACCCGAATCCAATTTATCAAAAGACGTGATAAACCCGTCTCCATTATAATGAAAGACCGAAGGAAGCCAAGAGTGGGTTCGGGATAGACCCGAATACATTTTATTAAAAGGTGGGATAGACTTGTCTTCATAGCATTAAAAGACTGGACTGAACCAGATCTGGGTTCGGCATAGACCAAAATCCAATGTATTAAAGGACAGGATAAACCCGAATCCATTGTATGAGAAGACCAGATGGAGCCAAGAGTGGGTTTGGGATAGACCCGAATCCAATTCATTAAAAGAAGGGTTTGACCCGTCTCGATTGTATTTAAAGACCGGATGGCCAAAAGTGGATTCGGAATAGACCTGAATCCATTGTATTAAAAGACGAGATAGACTCGTCTCAATTGTATTAATAGATGGGACAAAACCAGATGTGGGTTCGGAATAGACCCAAAATCCATTTTATTAAAAGAAGGAATAAACTCGTTTCTATTGTATTGAAAGACTAGATGGAGCCAAAAATGAGTTCGGGATAGACCTGAATCCGTTGTATTAAGACGGGACGAAACTAGAAGTGGTTTGGGTTAAACTGAAATCCATTTTTTTAAAAGATGAGATAGACTCGTCTCCATTATATTGTTAGACCGGACAAAGCCAGAAGTGGGTTCAAGATAGACCTGAATCCAATGTATTAAAAGACGAGATAGACCTGCCTCCATTGTGTTGAAATACCGGACGAAACAAAAAGTGGGTTCGGGATAGACATGAATCCATTTTATTAAGACAGGACGAGACCAGATCGAATCCATTTTATTAAAAGACAGGATGAACCGGTCTCCATTATATTGAATGATCGAAAGGTACCAATAGTGGGTCGACCAGAATCCTTTGTATTAAAAGACGGGATAGACCAGTCTCCATTGAATTGAAAAACAGAATGGAACCAGATGTGGGTTCGGGATAGACCTGTCTCCATTGAATTGAAAGACTGGATGGAGCCAAAAGTGGGTTCAACATAGACCCGAATTCATTGTATGAAAAGACGGAATTGACCCGTCTCTATTGTATTTAAAAATCGGATGGAGCTAGAAGTAAATTTAGGGTAAACCTGAATCAATTGTTTTAAAAGACGGGATATACCTGTCTCCGTTGTATTGAAAGATCGGATGGAGCCAAAAGTGGGTTCAGGATAGACCTGAATCCATTGTAATAAAAGACGGGATAGACCAATCTCCATTATATTGAAAGACTGGATGGAGCCAAAAGTGGGTTTGGATAGACCCGTCTCCATTGTACTGAAAAATCAGAGAGAACAAAAGTGGGTTCGGGATAGACCGAAATCCATTGTATTAAAAGAAGGGATAGTCCGGTCTCCATTGAATAGAAAGATCGGAGGGGGCCAAAAGTGGGTTCGGGATAGACCTGAATCCTCTGTATTAAGACGGGACGAAACCAGAAGTGGATTCGGGATAGACCTTAATCCATTTTATTAAAAGAAAGGATAGACCCGTCTCCATTATATTTAAAAACCAGATGGAACCAAAAGTGGTTTCCGGAGATACCTGAATCCATTACATTAAAAGATGAGATGGACCGTCTTCATTGTGGGTTCGGGATAAACCCGAATCGATTTTATTAAAATACAGGATGAACCAGTCTCCATTATATTTAAAGATCAAAAGGAACCAAAAGTAGGTAGAGGATAGACCTGAATCCATTGTATTAAAATACGGGAAAGACCCGTCTCTATTGTTTTGAAAGATAGTTCGGAACCAGATGTTGGTTCTGGTTAGACCCGAATCCATTTTATTAAAAGATTAGATAGAGTCGTCTCCATTGCATTGAAAGACCGGATGGAGCCAAACAAGGGTTTGGTACAGACCCAAATTCATTAAATGAAAAGACGGGATGGACCCGTCTCTCTTGTATTGAAAGTCCGGATGGAGCCAAAAGTGGGTTCGGGATAGACCTAAATGCATTGTATTAAAAGATGGGATAGACCCGTCTCCATTATATTGAAAACTCGGATGGAGACAGAAGTGGGTTCAGGATAGACCTGGATCCATTGTGCTAAATGATGGGATAAACCCATCTCCATTGTATTGAAAGACGGAACGAAACCAGAAGTGGGTTCGGTATAGACTCAAATCCATTTTATTTAAATATGGGATAGACCAATCTCCATCGCATCAAAAGACCGAAAAGAACTAGAAGTGGGTTCGGGATAGACCCGAATTCATTGTATGAAAAGATAAGATAGAGCCTTCCCCATTGTATTGAAAGACCGATGGAGCCAAAAATGGGTTCGGAATAGACCCAAATCCATTTTATTAAATGACGTGACAGACCCTTCTCCATTACGTTGAAAGACCGAATGGAGACAAAAGTGGGTTCGGTATACACCTGAATCCATTGTATTAAAAGATGGGCTGGACCAGTCTCCATTATATTGAAAAACTTGAATGAGTTAAAAGTGGGTTAAGGATAAACTTGTCTCCAATGTATTGAAAGACCGTAAGGGGCCAAAAGTGGGTTTGGGATAGACCTTAATCCATTTTATTAAGGTGGGAATCCAGACCTGGGTTCGGGATAGACCTGAATCCATTGTATCAAAAGACGGGATAAACCCGTCTTTATTGTATGAAAAAATCAGAGAGAGCAAATGTGGTTTCATGATAGACAGGAATCCATTGTATTAAAAGACGTGATAGTTCCGTCTCCATTGTATTGAAAGATCGAACGGAGCCAAAAGTGGGTTCTGGATATACCTAAATCCTTTGTATTAGGACGGGATGGAACCAGAAGTATATTCGGGATAGACCCGAATCCATTTTATTAAAAGACAGGATAGACCCGTCTCCATTATATTGAAAGATCGAATGGAACCAAAAGTGGTTACGGGAGATACCTGAATCCATTGTATTAAAGACGAGATGGACCGTCTTCATTGTGTTGAAATACCGGAAGGGGCCAAAAGTGGGTTCGGGATAGATCTAAATCTATTAGGACGGGACAGAACATTAACTTTTTTAATGAATAGACACGAATCCATTTTATTAAAAGACAGGATAAACTAGTAACCATTATATTGAAAGACCGAAAAAACCAAAAGTGGGTTCGGGATAGACCCAAATCCGTTTTAATAAAAGATGAGATAATACCTCCCCATTGTATTGACCCGAATTCAATGTATGAAAAGATGGGATAGACCCGTCCCCATTGTATTGAAAGACTGGATGGAGCCTAAAGTGGGTTCGGGATAGACCTGAATCCATTGTATTAAGAGACCGGATAGACCGGTCTCCATTATATTGAATGACCTGATGGAGTAAAAAGTGGGTTCGTAATAGACTTGAATCCAATGTATTAAAAGATGTAATAGACCTGTCTTCATTGTATTGAAAGACCTGATGGAGCCAAAAGTGGGTTCGGGATAGACGTGAATCTACTATATGAAAAGACGGGGTAGACCCGTGTCCATTGTATTGAAAGATCGAATTGAGCCAAAAGTGGGTTCGGGAGAGACCTGAATCCATTGTATTAAAAAACAGGATAGTCGGTTCTCCATTGTTTTCAAAGATCGGACTGGGACAGAAGTTGGTTCGGGATAGACCTGAATTCATTATATTTAGACAAGACGAAACAAGAAGTGGGTTTCTGATAGACCCGAATCAATTTTATTAAAAGACAGGATAGACTCGTCTCAATTATATTGAAAGACTAGATGGAACCAAAAGTGGGTTCGGGATGGACCTTAATCCATTATATTAAATAAGGGGATAGACCCATCTCCATTGTATTGAAAATGGGACGAAACCAGAAGTGGGTTCGATATAGACACGAATCCATTTTATTAAAAGACGGGATAAACCTGTCTCCATTGTATTGAAAGACCACACAGAACCATAAGTGGGTTCGGGATAGACCAGAATTCATTGTATGAGAATATGGGATAGACCCATCTCCATTGTATTGAAAGACTAATGGAGCTAAAAGTGGGTTTAGGATAGATCCGAATCCATTTTATTAGAAGACGGGATGGACCATTTTCCATTGTATTGAAAGATAGGAAGGTGGCAAAGTGGGTTCTGGATAGACCTGGATCCATTGCATTAAAAGTTGGGATAAACTAGTTCCGAATGTTTTGAAAAAACGTAAGTGGCCAATAGTAGGTTTGGGATAGACCTTAATCCATTTGATTAAGACGGGACAGAACAAGAAGTGGGTTGGGGATAGACCCAAATCCATTTTATTAAAAGATGGGATTAACCAGTCGCCATTGTATTAAAAGACCGAATGGAGCCAAGAGTGGGTTGGGGATAGACTTGTCTTCATTGTATTAAAAGACTGTACTGAACCAGACCAGGGTTCGGGATAGACCAGAATCCAATGTATTAAACTACAGGATAGACCCATCTCTGTTGTTTTAAAAGACCAGATGGAACCAATAGTGGGTTCGAGTTGGACCCGATTCCATTTCATTTAAAAAAGTGTTTGACCCTTCTCCATTGAATTGAAAGACTGGATGGAGCCAAAAGTGGGTTCGGGATACACCTGAATCCATTGTAATAAAATACGGGATAGATCCGTCTCCATTGTATAAAAAGACGGGACGAAACCAGATATGGATTCGGAAAATACCCAAATACATTTTATTAAAAAACGGAATAGACCCATTTCAACTATATTGAAAGACCTGAAGGAGAGAAAAATGAGTTCGGGATAGACCTAAATCAATTGTTTTAAGATTGGACGAGACCAGAAGTGGGATTGGGATAAACCAAAATCCATTTTATTAAAAGACGTGATAGACCCATCTCCATTGTATTGAAAGACCGGACGAAGCCAGAAGTGGGTTCGAGTTAGACCCGAGTCCATTGTATTAAAAGACGAGATAGATCTGTCTCCATTTTGTTGAAATACGGGACGAAACCATAACTGGGTTTTGGATAGACCCGAATCCATTTTATTAAAAGATAGGATGAACTAGTCTTTATTATATTGAAAGATCGTAGGGAACCAAAAGTGTGTAATGGATTGACCAGAATCCATTGCATACCAGAATCCATTGCATTAAAAGACATGATAGACCCGTGTCCTTGTTTTGAAAGATGGGACAGAACCAGATGTGGGTTCGGGATAGACCCAAATCCAAATTTTTAAAAGATGAGATAGACCCGTCTCCATTGTATTGAAAGACTGGATGGAGCCAAAAGTGGGTTCGGTTTAGACACAAATTCATTGTATGATAAGACAGGATGGACCCGTCTTTCTGGTATTGAAAGACATGATGGAGTCAAAAGTGGGTTCGGGATAAACCAGAATCAATTGTTTTAAAACACGGGATAGACCCATCTCCATTGTTTTGAAAGACTGGATGGAACTAAAAGATGGTTCGGGATAGACCTAAATTTATTGTATTAAAAGACGGGATAAACTCGTCTCCAATGTACTGAAAGAATGTAAGGGCCAAATAGTTGGTTCGGGATAGACCTTAATCCATTTTATTAAGATGGGACGGAACAAGAAGTGAGATCTAGATAAACCCGAATCCATTTTATTAAAATACGGGATAAACCCGTCACTACACCAAAAATACCCATCAACAACGGTTTGGAACCGTGGGGGTAACCCATTGTCACGTCTTATAGCCGTGGGCAGTAGAGGCGTCGCTAAATCCCCATTAACGGCTACAAATCGTGGAAAAACATATTAGCAACGGTTTTATGCTCGAGGACGGTTGATGATTTAGCCACGGTTATAAACCGTTGCAAAAATGTTAGCCACGGTTCTAAGCCATTGCAATAGTTTTAGCCACGGTTTTAAGCCGTGGCCAGTACTAGCCACGGTTATAAGCCGTGGCAACTCATGGCCACGGTTCATAGCCGTTGCAATAATGTTAGCCACGATTTTAAGCCGTGACAAGTATTGGTCACGGTGTTAAGCTGTGGCAAGTTATGGTCACGGTTTTAAGCCGTGGCAAGAATGAATTACCACGGTTTTAAGCCGTGGTAAGCATGAATTACCACGGTTTTAAGCCGTGGCCAGTAAAAACAAAATTCAAAAAAAAAGAAATCTGATTTGTTGCGAGGGTTTGAAACCTTTGCAAAATAATATAATCGAAAAAAAAATTAAATTTTTGTTGCTGCTGCAGCAAAATCATAGCCCCAAACCTTTTTTTTTTTATTTTTTTTTTAGTTAAACCTCCAGTGGGGTGGGGCAGCTATGGGATGCCAGACCTTTATTACTTATCAAAAAAATTGATTTACAATCAAAACGGGGGTACATTACGACTTTACCCGTATAAAAACCAAACAAAAAATGAAAAAGATGGAAAGAAAATGATTTACAACCTTCATCTAGAAATGTAACATCACACAGTGTCGAATTATTTACATATTGCTCGCCCAAATAAACCTGCATCAAAAACAATATGATGTTATTGAGTGCTTATATGGGAAATAAATTAACCACTTCAACTACGTATATAGATACATCTAACAAAAACAAACATCTAAAGAGTCAAGCAAATGAATAATCCCCATAAATTAACAATTTCTACTTTAAAAAAGTTCAGCCTAAACCTAAAGAACATAACACCCACTTTAAGAAACTTCACAAGCAACCCACAAAAAATTGACTCACTTGAACAATGAACTCTCCGTCTTGCAGCTTTTGAACACCTCCCACCTTAATAAAATCAGAAACATTATCCTATAGTGGGAAGACCAGAAGACAATTTGTTACTTCATGATCAAGTGCTACACAACTTCTAAACTGAATACATGCTAACTTAAGATACCTCATTATCTGCAAGTCCATAAAAAGCAAATGCAACATTGTGCTGCAGATAACCATTATTTGAGTCAAGAAGCTTCAGTAATGGCACTAGACCACCATTGTGAGCAATGCCAGCTTGGTTATGTGAATCCTGGAAAACAGAAACCAAGAACAACAGATTTACCAACTTGAGTTTTTTTTGTTTTTCCCAATAAACATGCACCTTAGCAATTCCTTAACAAAATGTTAATATAAAACTCAAAACAGGACATGCTATCACATGGTGAATTTATCAAAACATGCTAGTTGACATGCATAAAACTTAATGACAAGACGGTGAGTAGTTTAAACGGAAATAAGGCGTGCCTGGCTCAATAAAACCTGAGAATCCTGAACAGGAGCAATATGCTGCTGAACAAGTGGTGGGTCGAACTGAGTTTGCAAAGGAGAGACCTCATTATCATTACCTACCCTAGCATTATGCTCATCATTCACTTCACCAAAGGACATGGCAACAGATTGTGGCTCCTTGCAAACATAAAATGAACATTCAGGGATGAAGTTTCAAAAGATTCAGTTTACATACATGATATCAGTAAAAATCTATACCAGACAAATTCAAAACTTTACAGATATATTGTACCTGAAGTGATGAAGCCAGACAATCTTGGGGTAGCTGAGCTAATGGTGAATCTATTTGAGGTTGCACCGAGGAATATAAGCCCTCACTTTCTAAACGATCTACACTAGTAGTGACTGGATTTACTTGGCTAGACTGTATGGTAAGAGGCTGTGATTAAGGGCAAATGTCAAATGAACAGTTAAGAAAAGAAATTTCAGTAGAAGTCATGAGATATATAAACCAATAATAGAACGGGGATCAGTTTCAATAGAAATAAGGTGTGTACCTGGGCCAAAGAAACTTGAGAGTCCCGAACAGGAGCAATATATTGTTGAACAAATGCCCGGTCTCTCCGACTTTGCGCAGCTGATGGTGAGCCACCATCATCATACGCTAGCCTAGTATTATTTTCAACGTCCACTTCATCAGAGGGACTAGGTTGCTCTGTATTGGAAGGCTATTACAAATATAGACAAAGCAAACCATTCCAAGGACTAACCCATGCTATAATTATCAGCACTGCAACTATACATAAATCACCTTATTACCCAAACTTAAAGACTGTCCCTTGTTTTTACTCAATAAGGGTGTCAGAAGACAAAAGCTTGTCCCGTAAATTTTTGTTTTCAGTTCTCAAATCGTCCACCTTCTTTCTTAGCTCCACAATCTGCTCTTCTAACCTCCTTTGGGCTCTTAAATAATGTTCCTGCATGAAAAATTTTAAAGATAGTCATAGCCCAAACAAAACGAAGTACATAAAACAAATAAAAACAAGAAAATAAACAATCTTCACATAATCAGGTGTATGATTGACACAAGTGCATTGTCTGCAAGACAGAGGCTCCGTATTGTTTTGTTCTGACTCCGGTAATTTGTTAATTTTATCAGAATCCGAGTTCTCCAATTCTGTGACCTGCTTAAAAGGTTAAAACTGATCTCTTATGTCATCATCATCCTGTACAAATTAATCCGAAGTGGAAAAAAGAAATAACAAATACTCACAGAAACAGGAGTTGACTGTCTGCAAGACAAAAGCACCATATTGTTTTGTTTTGTCTAAGATATTTTGTTAATTGTACCAGATTCTGAGTCCTCCAATTCTATGACCTGCATAGAAGGTTCAACTTGATCTCTTGTGTCATCATCCTACGAATTAACCCGATCACATGTTACTAAACTAACAAAGTATAGAACCATCAAAAACATAGAAAACAAATAAACTCACATCAGCAGGTGTATAACTTGTAACCGAGCACTGTGATGTTGATACTCAGCATTCTGACGTTGATGCAAGCTCCACAATGTCATTTTGTATCTTCGATAAGTCAATGATTATATCAGTTGTTGATTCCTCAGATGTTAACTGCAGCTTCCAAATTATCTGAAACACAAATATAATGCATCATCATTTTCAGCCTGAAAAATCATGATTTGGATATAAGGCTGGGTTTGTTTTTCTTAGGAAATTCTTAAATTTTCACCGGATTACACAGGAAAGTTTTAAGGGGAACCATTGAAATATACAAATATAACTGAATCATATATTTTTTTTCTCATTTACATGAGAAATTCATTTCTCAAGTCCCCCATAAGAAAAGGAATTCCCACGTAAATGGAAAATAAGGTATGATCACTAGTCATAGTCATGTTTGCACATTTCAACAACTTTCACTAGGATTTGCCGGTGCAATCTAATGATAGTTCATCAATTTTTCCAAGACAATTTTCTCATAGCAAACAAACACAACCTATCCAAAATTCCATTCTAAAAGAACAATAAATGTGACCAGTTTGCATTACCATAAAACCTAAAATTATCAAATATTGGAGATGAAGAAAGAATAAATTTCACATGCAACAATCAAATACAACACAGATCAGAACTAATGAAAGGGATACTTTTTTAAGATCCAACTAACAGCATAATTCAAATGAACGGCAATATTGAAACCAAGTATAATAGTAGCTCAAAAAAGCAACTATTGATATTAGAGTCAGTAACATTTCAACTATAGAGGCAGCTAATGGCTTATTGTGCCATCTTTGCACCATCATCAGCCACTAATGGCTTAGTCTTATCCTACAACACCCATAAAAGGCAACTAGGTGTTAATAACAAGAAGCATAGTATAGGAAAAGATATTGTTTAACAATCTTACAACTGCAATAACAAACTGAAAAGTCAGGTTAATTAGTAAAACCTCGAGCATGGAGGTATCAACAGTGAACTTGATAGCATCAGCAGCAGCACGTGATCGCAGATAGTACATTCCAGTTTTCAGACCCTAGGCACATCCATTAAAAAGGCAAGAAAGTATCATTGCAGTACTTGTAAATTTCCTACCCACATAATAACGTGCACATTTATGGAGATTCCTGAACTAGCATTACAGGTCAGTTCATCGCATATTTCTGGATCCATGCCCTCGCAGTTTCCTCGTAGCGGCTTCTTTGGTTCTTGTAGATGTAAGCAATCTCCGGAACAAGAGGATCATCAGGATTGGGATCCGTGAGAAGAGAACAGATTGAAAGGAGAACCTTTCAGATGGTTAGAGCAGGGCTCCACTGCTCCTTGAGGATGTCAAGACAGATGTTGCCATTGGAGTTGATGTTTGGGTGGTAAACCTGTGTATAAAAGCAGTGAGATCTAATATCAGCCTACATTGATTCTTTATTTAGGGGAAGCTAGACCAATATCTCTGAGACAAAATCCATGATCACCATGCGTCAAGTAAAAGCAATGCCAGTATCTGGAAAGCCACTTACACACACCTATTTCAGCACTTTCACTCCCAGAAAACAGGTATCAAGGCCATTTAGGGGGTGTCTTGTGGATGCCCTAAAGCACACCCAAATACCCAATTATCCCAAATGTTTTGGCAGAACAGAAGGACACAGATCTACTAAGTACCATTGAATTACCCTACAGAGCGAGTAGATCTGTGAGTTTAGTTGGCAATTTGAAGCCAAAGATCTCGTATATTTGTAATACAAGAGTTATCCAAAATCCGAACCTTTAATATCTCAGGAGTTGTTATGCCAGAATCAATCAATTGGCCCTTCAGAAGATCAAATTTCTCCGGGGTAAGCTTGTTCAATATACTGAAAAGTGGAGAAATTATAAAGTTAGCACACATATATGACCAAGTAACTTAGTGACTGAAAAAGAAGATAAAACATCCAAAATCAAGGGGACTAAACTTGCCCACCCTCTATCGCTTACCCTTTCACTGTCTTCAAGACACGATCTTTGTCTGATAGAGTTCCCCTTCGAGCTGACCATGGCACCTCAGCCTTGATGAGAGCAGGGGCAGGTCCAACCTACTTCAAAAAAGAGAAGGGCACACAGTTAATTAAGGAAACAAGAAAAAGGACTAGTAACAGAAAAAGAGCATCTCTGTGACTTCTTCTATGGAAATATCCTCCATGAAGATAATACAAGCTACCTCAGATGAGGACTGCGCTGATGAGGACTCCTCTTCTGGATAACTTCCAAGGTAGCGCCAACAATAGACCTTGAATAAGCTTCTTGGTAGCCCTGCGCCTCTTCTTCACAGCCTCTGTAGCAATGTCCTGCAAACATCACAAGTTCAATCCAATTACATAAATTAAAGAGAAATAAAATGCCAGCTCAGTTGGATAGACTTAGGTACAGTAGTTCTGTTAAAGAGTGAAATTGGGGTGAAAAGTCATTAAGAAATAATGATAATACTATATGCAGGGAGCATAACAGGGGTTGAAAACGAGCAAGAAATTGAATGACTTGTAGCTAATGAGTACCATGGATTGATTTCAGACATCATACACAAAGGAAACAAAATGCCATAAAAACAGGATATCATTATTCTTACTAACCAGCCAATGTGCCAGACATGTTACGACTTCTTGAAGAAATGGGGCATAAGGAGATGAATTTAGAGCTAACTTTTAATGAAGATGATTTTCACACCATGGTGATCGTCTCAACAATAAAATGCTTCTTTATGATAGAATGTAATTTTAACACCCCTGACCGTGGCATTTGATATCCACTGTTAAATTGAATAAATTTTGCAAGACTTGGAGTCTTCAGAATAATCTTATTTATTATGAAGCTGTGATGGTCAAAACCATCCTCAGAACAAGTCAATCTCATATTCTCTTCCATACAGGCTATGTGATCTAGCTAGTGACCCACAAATAACCCAATAGCTTTCAATGCCACGTAGATTACTTGTCTATTATGTCTTTGAAACTACCCCAAGATGATTTAAGTTCCAATGTCTTTCCTATTTTTAGAAAAATGGGCATCCAAGGTTGTTATTCGATCTTAAAGAGCACACAAGACAGTCCAACAATAAAATCACCGGCAATGACGTTTGTGATGAATGCATGACAGGCAAGGAGAGAGTAAGTTCATGTCCTTAGGGAATGTGATGCAAAACTTTTATGCTGAGAAGAGAGTTAAAACATTTTTGGAAGAGTGCGGGGTATAAGAAAACCATCAAATACCTTGGTTGGCATCTGAACTTGCATGGCTTGCATTTGATTCAGAGACTGATGCATCAGCCGAACCACCACGCTGAAGTTGGACACCATTTTGAAAGTTTTGCAGGATACTCTGACTAGGGGCAGTATTCTCTGTTGTAAGTACGATTCCAGAAGTACCTGCATATGCAAGATCAGGCTGCACGTATGCCTCCATGGCTGCAAGCTCATCCATCCAAATCCCATCGCCGCGTTTTTTATTGCACAGTTCCTTCAAGTTTATGCATGCTTCCCTACATGAGATAGGGTAGTAAATGTTTAAATGACTTTCTAGCTAATATTTTGTGCTTCTGTTTAGAAAAATGGAGCAGCAAATATTTCTAGAAATTATTACTTGAAATGGAACCAAAATAAAAACAAGGAAAAAATAAAATAAAAAATTGGAGAGAGAATTTATTCTTGTGAAAATTGCAATGAATTATTAGAAAACAGGAAAAGGGGGTGAGGTTAAGATGGCGAACAAAAAAATGTCATTTGTCACCAAAACATACAAGTACATCTAGGTTGAAGAATATAAAAACAAATCCGTTTTGAAATATAAGTTGAATCACTTCAACCATCAAATTTCTACTATTGCAGGTGAACTCACGAAAGCCGAATCACCTTCCAAAACCACAATTTCTTACAATAGGTTTGAAACCCCAGTCAAAGTATGAGTACTCAAACTTCAGTGAAAATTTTCAAACTTTTGTGCTTTATTTCTCAACGCTCAATAAGAAGGTAAATTACACTATTAAATCTTAACCTTCTAAAGCTAACTATCTTCTCTTAGGTGGAAGGTTAGCACTCATCCATACCTTAAACGGGAAGCTCCAAAGGCATCTGCAAACGCTAAGAGATGATTTATAGAGTCCATGTCGAATCCAGCAACAAAAGCACGGGCATAAGCCATTGCTTGCTCTTTGCGTTGCACTGCCTTCCGAGTCTCCAGAACTCTTTGAAGCTGATGTCTGAATATACCCATAAATTCATAATTAACACAAGAACAAAAGATGCTATCATTAATAAAATAAATCAAAGGGAAATACATGTGTGGCTCCATCTACTGCAAGTTTTGAAAGACCAAAATCAGAGACCTTTGCTCTCATGTGGTTGTCAAGAAGGATATTGTTGCTTTTCAGATCCCGATGGATGATAGTTGGAACACAGGCTATATGAAGGTATTCAATTCCTGAAACCAGTTTATAATCATGAGACTTAAGTCCAAAAAGAAATAATTCCACGAATAAGTAGACTCACCATAAAGATATTCCCTGATTCTCTCATTTCATTTATTTCAGTAAGTAAGCATCAAGATTGTGTGGACACACAAAACCAATTACAAGGAAAACAAAGTGTAGATTAGCACAAATGGTAAAGTGTGAGTAGCGAGCTCCATAAAAAAGATTAGCACAAGTTAGAGGTTGCTTATTTATACAAAGTGTAGATTTTGAAATATAAACAGTAAGGTGGCATGTATATGAACCTGAGAATGTATTCCACGAAGTTTTGCAATAGTTTTCACCACACAATGTGGGTGTGGGTTGTATTGAATATAATAGTTTTTGTATGCAATTGTTTAGATGTAAATAACGAGAATACAAATTCAAAGAATGCGCATACAAAATAAAACATGAAGCATTTCAGTCTTGAGACAAGTATCAAAAGGGCTATGCTTAGGTGCTCTAAATTTGACAATATCTTTCTCAACACAACACAACACAACACATGGCCGACTTGGCATGCAGATGTATAAGAACGTTTGCATGATAATAAGAAGATACTCACATGGAGAACAATATCATTGATAAGCATCCCTCCTGCAGAAATGGTGCTAACAAACTCCTTCTGCAGCTTTTTGTTGTTGGTGAAAAGATACGCTGCGAGAGGCTTTGATTTCAATTGTATTAGGTCAAAGCTGTCTTCCACCATGTCAACCTATTCACAAACCGAAGATAAAGTGAATATCAATCCTTCAAGTTTAGAATATAAAAACGGAAAGACATTTCTAAACAAAAAAGATTAAAATGTTCTCTTAGGTATTTAGATGGGCGGAGGATCTCTTACAGTGACAATGGGAAGTATAGGGCCAAAAATTTCCTCGTTCATCATCTGTGAGTCTTCAGGAACATCCAACAAGATGGTGGGAGCAATGGTACTGCATGAAACACAGATTAGCATTGTCAGTTTAACTGGTTCAGCCCACAGCTCAATTCGAGAGAGAAATTAAGAAGAGCTTGGACTGATGGCACTCACAGGAGGCTCTCATCTCGTTCTCCTCCGATAACAATTTTACCAGAAACCTTGTCCTCGTCCAATAGCTTTGTCAAGCGCGCAAAGTGATTGGAGTTCACAACACGGGACAAGTCTTTTGATTTCAGTGGATCTTTCCCAAAGAACTCCTCCAAAAATAAGGCTCAGTCATGAATATATATAGTAAAAAAAAATCATCTAACCAAGATATCTTTAACTGAAAGAAAATGAATCCAAACGTTCCTGAACCAGACAGCAGAACTCTTCATTATATATAACGTAGAAGAATGCATGCTACTTGCAGTGTTTATGTCGGGATTAGCAGTATTGATCTGTTTTCTACAGGCAAGAATTTGTTCTGTTTAAATTCCATGTCTCCTGCAATGAAAAATGAAATAACAGAAGTCTGCATATTTTATTGTTTGGTTTGGGCAATTAATGATATGAGAATATTGTCAAGTTTTTAAAGTAGTCTAGTTCAGTACCAATAGCTCTCGCCAAGTTTAAGCTACCACTGACTCGCCCAGCGTGGATGAATCCACCAGCTTTAAGGATTCTTTCCTTCTCGACTTCAAGCTCAGGCTTGTGATATCTTGACAAATTGTATGCCTGCAAAACCACAATGCTTTGAGCAATGGACTATATATCGTATCGTATTTGCTAACATATATTGTGTCCGAGACCTACCTAAGCATCAATACAGACTCATACAGCCATTCATCTTTTCATCGTTTGATAATTCGATCTTCATTTTGACCATACTATCCTATCCATCACACCAAATATAATTAAAAAAATTTGACTGCTTGGAGGTTACTTAATCAGTTAAACGACATCATGCCCGCCAATTGAACGGTCCATAATGATCCACAGGCAGACATGTATGTGTAACAAGTATGAACAGGCACTTAAAATGTTTATGTTACAGTATTTGCTAATTTAATATAAAACAAAAAGAAATAAAAACAAACAAATAAATACAACTTTACCTGACCCTTCCTTGATATTACGCAGTGAGAATAACCAACATTTGCAACTACAAGTTGGTTATTTTGAATGACTGCAACACAGGCTGTGCTTCCAGAAGTTGGTCCAAAGAAAATTAGAATGGGGACCCTGATTACAATGGTTGAGAAATAAGATATGATCTAAATTGTAAAAAGAAACTTCACATATCAAAGATAAACCACTATACTGAAAATACACTAAAAATGTTTTGATGACAGCAATTCCTGGATGAAGATGGTGCATGATATGATCTAAATTGTCTATTTTATCACCCATTCCAGCCAACTCTCTCCAGCCTCTTTGTCTGCGCACCATCTCATCCATTCAGCCATGGTTTATTCTATAGGGACTCTGACCAGGGCAGACCCAAGAATCCATGTTAGGAAGGGTTGTTTTACTATTAGGTAGACATCTACAAGTCTCTTCATAAATTTTTTTTATTTTTTTCCCTGGACAAACGGCCCACCCAAAGGTCTTAATTCTAACCTGTGAACATTTACCAGTAGCAAAGACAGATCCATAACTATCCAGAATTAAGCGACATTACATCAAACATCTTATCTTCAACCATGAACAAAAATGAAAGACTCCAAATTGTCACTAGTTGAGAAATTACCTCACCATTAACTCTAAAGGAGCTTGAATCGGGTGGAACCTCCATTCATGAATTCAAGTTTCTTTCATTTAGGCAGATCTTGCATTTAGTTGCCTTATCCTCTTATTGACAATTTAAAAAAAAAAAAAAAAAAAAACTTAATTAACTCGTCAGTTTTGTTTAATTCAGTACACTTGAATAAGTACCAAAACTAAAAAAAAAATCAACCCAATCAAAAGATCAATTTGTAGAGGCATATATTCAAACACTTTAGGAAACACAAATACTCACTTAGTCCCATCCAGTACAACGGTAGCTTGAGATGTCAACATGTTCAACGTGAGCAATCTTGAACCAGTCTTCTCTCTTGTCCTTCTCGCATCTTCTCTCTAGCTCTTCACTGCAACCGTAAATCTCTAGTTGCCTCAAAGCAGTGAGGTTTTGCAGTCCTTCTGGAAATGCTTTGCGATTTGAAGATCCCAACAGAGGCGAAAGAACACTAGTAGCTGAAAGAAAAAAAAATTTTAATCTGAAACAGATCTGAAGAAGAAGAAGAAGAAGAAGAAGAAGAAGAAGAGGAGATCTAAAAAAGAAGAAGGATCTTACCTGGAAGGAGATTTGAAACGAAGGAGGGACGGAAAGATCAGTGTGTTCTTCTTCTTCTTCTTCTCACCAAACTCAGCATTAGAGGCACCGACGAACTCTACTTCAAGGACCGGAGAAGGGACGCAAAAAAAATTTTAGGGTTTCGGGAGATCAGTGGGAAGATAGAACAAATTTTAGGATTTGAAACAAAGGGTTGAAAAGTGCAGAGTTGGGGGGAGATGGAGCGGGAACGCAAAAATTTTTCGCAACAGCGAAATTTTTTTCGCCCGCGAGAAATCGACTCGACTTCTCCACACTTCCACGTGCAACACAAGTGCATTTTCATTTTATAGCAACGGTTTTAAGCCGTTGGACATTATAGCCACGGTTTTTAGCCGTGGCAAACAAAGCAACAATTTCGAACCGTGGCCAAGCCTTTTGGTGTAATGATTTAGCCACGATTTTTATTTTTTAGCCACGGTTTTAGGCCGTTGGCCATTATAGCCACGGTTTTTTGCCGTGGCAAATAAACAAACGGTTTAGAGTCGTGGCCACCTCAGTGTAGCTAAACAGGCCTTTTGGTGTAGTGCGTATCCATTATAATGAAAGACCGAAAGGATCCAAGAGTGGGTTTGGGATAGACACGAATACATTTATTAAAAGGCGGGATAGACTTGTCTTCAAAGTATTAAAAGACTGGACTTAACCAGACCTGGGTTCGGCATAGACCGAAATCCAATGTATTAAATGATAGGATAGACCCGTCTCCATTGTATTGAAAGACCAGATGGAGCCAAGAGTGGGTTCGGGATAGACCCAAATCCATTTGATTAAAAGAAGGGTTTGACCCGACTCGATTGTATTTAAAGATCGAATGGAGCCAAAAAATTGTTCGAGATAGACCTGAGTCCATTGTATTAACAGACGGGATAGACTAGTCTATATTGTATTGAAAAACCGGATGGAGCGAAAAGTGGGTTCGGGATAGACCCGAATTCAATGTATAAAAAGACGGGATAGACCTGTCCCCGTTGTATTGAAAAACTGGATGGAGGCAAAAGTAGGTTCGGAATAGACCTGAATCCATTGTATTAAAAGACCGGATAGACCCGTCTCCATTATATTGAAAGACCGGATGGAGCAAAAAGTAGGTTCGTGATAGACTTGAATTCTTTGTATTCAAAGAAGAGATAGATTCGTCTTCATTGTATTGAAAGACCTGATGGAGCCAAAAGTGGGTTCGGGATAAACGTGAATCTACTATATTAAAAAACAGGATAAACCAATCTCCATTGTATTGAAAAATCGAATTGAACCAAAAGTGGGTACGGGAAAGACCTAAATCCATTGTATTAAGAAATGGGATACTCGGTTCTCCATTTTTTTCAAAGACCGGAAAAGAACATAAGCAGGTTCAGGATAGATCTAAATTCATTATAGTAAGATGGGACGAAACCAAAAGTGGGTTCGTGGTATACCTGAATCCATTTTATTAAAAGACGAGATAGACCCGTCTCGATTATATTGAGAGACCAGATGGAACCAAAAGTGGGTTCGGGATGGACCTAAATCCATTTTATTAAATAAAGGGATAGACCCATCTCCAATGTATTGAAAATGGGACGGAACCAGAAGTGGGTTCGGTATAGACTCGAATCCATTTTGTTAAAAGACAAGATAGACCCATCTCCATTGTATTGAAAGACGGCACAGAACCAGAAGTGGGTTCGGGATAGACCAGAATTCATTTTATGAGAATATGGGATAGACCCATCTCCATTGTATTGAAATACCAATGGAGCTAAAAGTGGGTTCAGGAAAGACTCGAATCCATTTTATTAAAGGACGGCATGGACCCTTCTTCATTGTATTAAAAGACCGAAAGGTGCCAAAAGTGGGTTCCGGATAAACCTGGATCCATTGTATTGAAAGACCGAATGGAGCCAAGAGTGGGTTCGGGATAGACTTGTCTTCATTATTTAAAAAGATTGTACTAAACTAGACCTGGGTTCGGGATAGACTAGAATCCAATGTATTAAACTACGAGATGGACCCATCTCTGTTGTATTAAAAGACCAGATGGAACCAATAGTGGTTCGAGTTGGACATGACCCCATTTCATTTAAAGAAGGGTTTGACTCTTCTCCATTAAATTCAAAGACCGGATGGAGCCAAAAATGGGTTAAGGATACACATGAATCCATTGTAATAAAAGACGGGATAGACCCATCTACATTGTATTAAAAACGGGACGAAACTAGATGTGGGTTCGAAAAATACCTAAATCAATTTTATTAAAATGCGGAATAGACCCGTTTCAATTGTATTGAAAGACCTGATGGAGCAAAAAATGAGCTCGAGATAGACCTGAATCCATTGTATTAACATTAAACGAAACCAGAAGTGGGATCGGGATAAACCAAAATCCATTTTATTAAAACACGTGATAGACCCGTTTCCATTGTATTAAAAGACTGGACGAAGCTAGAAGCGGGTTCGAGATAGATTTGAGTCCATTTTATTAAAAGACGAGATAGACCTACTTCCATTTTGGTTAAATACGGGACGAAACCAAAAGTTGGTTCAGGATAGACCTTAATCCATATTATTAAGAAAGCACAGAACTAAAAGTGGGTTCAAGATAGACCCGAATCCATTTTATTAAAAGATAGGATGAACTAGTCTTCATTACATTGAAAGTTCGGAGGGAACCAAAAGTGGGTTAGGGATAGACCAGAATCCATTGTATTAAAAGATGGGATAGATCCGTGTGCATTGTTTTGAAAAACGAGACAAAACAAGATGTGGGTTCGGGATTGACCCAAATCCAATTTTTTAAAAGATGAGATAGACCCGTTTCCATTGTATTGAAAGATTGGATGAAGCCAAAAGTGGGTATGGTTTAGACACAAATTCATTGTATGATAGGACAGGATGGGCCCGTATCTCTTGTATTGAAAGACAAGATGGAGCCAAAAGTGGGTACGGGATAAACCAGAATCAATTGTTTTAAAACACGGGATAGACCCGTCTCCATTGTTTCGAAAGATCGGATGGAGCCAAAAGTTGGTTCGGGATAGACCTGAATCCATTGTATTAAAAGACTGGATAAACTCGTCTCCAATGTATTGAAAGAATGTAAGGGGACAAAAGTTGGTTCTGGATAGACCTTAATCCATTTTATTAAGATAGGACGGAACAAGAAGTGGGATCTAGATAAACCCGAATCAGTTTTAGTAAAAGACGGGATAACCCCGTATTAATTATAATGAAAGATCGAAGGGAGCCAAAAGTGGGTTTTGGATAGACGCGAATACATTTAATAAAAGGCGGGATAGACTTGTCTTCATAGTATTAAAAGACTGGACTAAACTAGACCTGGGTTCGGCATAGACCGAAATCCAATGTTTTAAATGATAGGATAGACCCGTCTCCATTGTATTGAAAGACCAGATGGAACCAATAGTGGGTTCGGGATAGACCCAAATCCATTTGATTAAAAGAAAGGTTTGATTCGATTCGATTGTATTTAAAGACCGGATTGAGCCAAAAAAGGGTTCGAGATAGACCTGAATCCATTGTATTAAAAGACGAGATAGACTAGTCTCCAATGTATTGAAAGACCGGATGGAGCCAAAAGTATGTTCGGGATAGACCCGAATTCAATGTATAAAAAGACGGGATAGACCCGTCCCCGTTGTATTGAAAATTTGGATGGAGCCAAAAGTGGGTTCGGAATAGACATAAATCCATTGTATTAAAAGACCGGATAGACCCGTCTATATTATATTGAAAGACCGGATGGAGCAAAAAGTGGGTTCGTGATAGACTTGAATTCTTTGTATTCAAATACGGGATAGATTCGTCTTCATAGTATTGCAAGACCTGATGGAGCCAAAAGTGGGTTCGGGATATACGTGAATCTACTATATTAATAAACAGGATAAACCCGTCTCCATTATTATCAAAGACCGGATGGAACCAAAAGTGGGTTCGGGATGGACCTGAATCCATTGTATTAAATAAGGGGATAGAGTCATCTCCATTGTATTGAAAATAGGCCGAAACTAGAAGTTGGTTCGGTATAGAGTCAAATCCATTTTATTAAAAGACGGGATAGACCCATCTCCATTGTATTGAAAGACCGCACAGAACCAGAAGTGGGTTCGGGATAAACCAGAATTCATTTATTTAGAATATGGGATAGACCCATCTCCATTGTATTGAAAGACCAATGGAGCTAAAAGTGGGTTCAGGGAAGACCCGAATCCATTTTATCAAGGGACGAGATGGACCCTTCTTCATTGTATTAAAAGACCGAAAGGTGCCAAAAGTGAGTTTTGGATAAAACTGGATCCATTGTATTGAAGGACCGAATGGACCCAAGAGTGGGTACGGGATAGACTTGTCTCCATTGTTTAAAAAGACTGTACTAAACTAGACCTGGGTTCGGGATAGACCAGAATCCAATGTATTAAACTACGAGATGGACCCATATCTGTTGTATTAATAGACCAGATGGAACCAATAGTGGGTTCGAGTTGGACCTGACTCCATTTCATTTAAAGAAGAGTTTGACCCTTCTCCATTGAATTGAAAGACCGGATATAGCCAAAAGTGGGTTAAGGATACACCTGAATCCATTGTAATAAAAGACGGGATAGACCCATCTACATTGTATTAAAAACGGGACGAAACCATATGTGGGTTCGAAAAATACCCAAATCAATTTTATTAATAGACGTAATAGACCCGTTTCAATTGTATTGAAAGACCTTATGGAGCCAAAAATGAGCTCGAGATAGACCTGAATCCATTGTATTAACATTAAACGAAACCAAAAGTGGGATCGGGATAAACCGAAATCCATTTTATTAAAACACGT
Organism: Berberis vulgaris; assembly: GCA_963556465.1. NCBI lineage: Eukaryota > Viridiplantae > Streptophyta > Magnoliopsida > Ranunculales > Berberidaceae > Berberis > Berberis vulgaris. The sequence continues at coordinate 23,283,640 of OY747126.1, forward strand.
GATAGACCCGTCTCCATTGTATTAAAAGACTGGACGAAGCTAGAAGTTGGTTCGAGATAGATTTGAGTCCATTTTATTAAAAGACGAGATAAACCTGCCTCCATTTTGTTGATATACAGACGGAACCAAAAGTTGGTTCAGGATAGACCTTAATCCATATTATTAATAAAGCACAGAACTAAAAGTGGGTTCAAGATAGACCCGAATCCATTTTATTAAAAGATAGGATGAACTAGTCTTCATTACATTGAAAGATCGGAGGGAACTAAAAGTGGGTTAGGGATAGACCGGAATCCATAGTATTAAAAGACGGGATAGATCCCTGTCCATTGTTTTGAAAGACGAGACAAAACCAGATGTGGGTTCGGGATAGACCCAAATCCAAATTTTTAAAAGATGAGATAGATCCGTTTCCATTGTATTGAAAGATTGGATGGAGCCAAAAGTGGGTATGGTTTAGACACATATTCATTTTATGATAGGACAGGATGGGCCCGTCTCTCTTGTATTGACAGACAGGATGGAGCCAAAAGTGGGTTCGGGATAAACCAGAATCAATAGTTTTAAAACACGAGATAGACCCGTCTCCATTGTTTTGAAAGACCGGATGGAGCCAAAAGTTGGTTCGGGATAGACCTGAATCCATTGTATTAAAAGACGGGATAAACTCATCTCCAATGTATTAAAAGAATGTAAGGGGACAAAAGTTGGTTCCGGATAGACCTTAATCCATTTTATTAAGATGGGACGGAACAAGAAGTGGGATCTAGATAAACCCGTATCCATTTTATTAAAAGACGGGATAAACCCGTATACATTATAATGAAAGATCGAAGGGAGCCAAAAGTGGGTTTTGGATAGACGTGAATACATTTAATAAAAGGCGGGATAGACTTGTCTTTATAGTATTAAAAGACTGGACTGAACTAGACCTGGGTTCGGCATAGACCGAAATCCAATGTTTTAAATGATAGGATAAACCCGTCTTCATTGTATTGATAGACAAGATGGAGCCAATAGTGGGTTCGGGATAGACCCAAATCCATTTTATTAAAAGAAGGGTTTGACCCGACTCGATTGTATTTAAAGACCGGAATGAGCCAAAAAAAGGTTCGAGATAGACCTGAATCCATTGTATGAAAAGACGGGATAGACTAGTCTCCAATGTATTGAAAGATCGGATGGAGACAAAAGTATGTTCGGGATAGACCCGAATTCAATGTATAAAAAGACAGGATAGACCCGTCCCCGTTGTATTGAAAGTTTGGATGGAGCCAAAAGTGGGTTCGGAATAGACCTGAATCCATTGTATTAAAAGATCGGATAAACCCGTCTCCTTTATATTGAAAGACCGGATGGAGCAAAAAGTGGGTTCGTGATAGACTTGAATTCTTTGTATTCAAATACGGGATAGATTCGTCTTCATAGTATTGAAAGACCTGATGCCAAAAGTGGGTTCGGGATAGACATGAATCTACTATATTAAAAAACAGGATAAACCCGTCTCCATTATTATCAAAGACCAGATAGGACAAAAAGTGGGTTCGGGATGGACCTGAATCCATTGTATTAAATAAAGGGATAGAGCCATCTCCATTGTATTGAAAATGGGACGAAACCAGAAGTGGGTTCGGTATAGAGTCAAATCCATTTTATTAAAAGACGGGATAGACCCATTTCCATTGTATTGAAAGACCGCACAGAACCAGAAGTGGGTTCGGGATAGACCAGAATTCATTTAATGAGAATATGGGATAAACCCATCTCCATTGTATTGAAAGACCAATGGAGCTAAAAGTGGGTTCAGGGAAGACACAAATCCATTTTAGTAAGGGATGGGATGGACCCTTCTTCATGGAATTAAAAGACCGAAAGGTACAAAAATTGGGTTTCGGATAGACTTGGATCCATTGTATTGAAAGACCGAATGGAGCCAAGAGTGGGTACGGGATAGACTTATCTTCATTGTTTAAAAAGACTGTACTAAACTAGACCTGGGTTTAAAAGACGGGATAGATCTGTGTCCATTATTTTGAAAGACGAGACAAAACCAGATGTGGGTTCGAGATAGACCAAAATCCAATTTTTTAAAAGATGAGATAGACCCGTTTCCATTGTATTGAAAGATTGGATGGAGCCAAAAGTGGGTATGGTTTAGACACAAATTCATTGTATGATAGGACAGGATGGACCCGTCTCTCTTGTATTGAAAGACAGGATGGAGGCAAAAGTGGGTTCGGGATAAACCAGAATCAATTGTTTTAAAACACGCGATAGACCCGTCTCAATTGTTTTGAAAGACCGGATGGAGCCAAAAGGTTGTTCAGGATAGACCTGAATCCATTGTATTAAAATACGGGATAATCTCTGATCCATTTTAAAGACCTGAATCCATTGTTTTGATAGACCTTAATCCATTTTATTAAGATGGGACGGAACAAGAAGTGGGATCTAGATAAACCCGTATCCATTTTTTTAAAATACGGGATAAACCCATATCCATTATAATGAAAGACCGAAGGGAGCCAAGAGAGGGTTTTAGATAGACGCGAATACATTTATTAAAAGGCGGGATAGACTTGTCTTCATAGTGTTAAAAGACTGGATTGAACTAGACTTGGGTTCGGCATAGACCGGAATCCAATGTATTAAATGATAAGATAGACCCGTCTCCATTGTATTGAAAGACCAGATGAAGCCAATAGTGGGTTCGGGATAGACCCAAATCCATTTGATTAAAAGAAGGGTTTGACTCGACTTGATTGTATTTAAAGACCGTATGGAGCCAAAAAAGGGTTCGAGATAGACCTGAATCCATTGTATTAAAAGACGGGACAGACTAGCCTCCATTGTATTGAAAGACCGGATGAAGCCAAAAGTGGGTTCGGGATAGACCCGAATTCAATGTATAAAAAGACGGGATAGACCCGTCCCCGTTGTATTGAAAAACTAGATGGAGCCAAAAGTGGGTTCGGAATAGACCTGAATCAATTGTATTAAAAGACCTGTTAGACTCGTTTCCATTATATGGAAAGACCGGATGGAGCAAATGTGGGTTCGTGATAGACTTGAATTCTTTGTATTCAAAGACGGGATGGATTCGTCTTCATTGTATTGAAAGACCCGATGGAGCCAAAAGTGGGTTCGGGATAGACGTGAATCTATTATATTAAAAAACAGGATAAACCCATCTCCATTGTATTGAAAAATCAAATTGAACCAAAAGTGGGTTCGGGATAGACGTAAGTCCATTGTATTAAGAAATGGGATACTTGGTTCTCCATTGTTTTCAAAGATCGGAAAGGGAAAAAAGTGGGTTCAGGATAGACCTAAATTCATTATACTAAGATGGGACGAAACCAAAAGTGGGTTTGTGGTATACCCGAATCCATTTTATTAAAAGACAGGATTGACCCGTCTCCAATATATTGAAAGACCAGATGGAACCATCTCCATTGTATTGAATAAGGGGATAGACCCATCTCCATTGTATTGAAAATGGGACCGAACCAGAAGTGGGTTCGGTATAGACTCGAATCCATTTTATTAAAAGACGCGATAGACCCATCTAAATTGTATTGAAAGACCGCATAGAACCAGAATTGGGTTCGGGATAGACCAAAATTAATTTTATGAGAATATGGGATAGACCCATCTCCATTGTATTGAAAGACAAATGGAGCTAAAAGTGGGTTCAGGAAAGACCCGAATCCATTTTATTAAAGGACGGGATGGACCCTTTTTCATTGTATTGAAAGACCGGAAGGTGCCAAAAGTGGGTTCCGGATAGACCTGGATCCATTGTATTGAAAGACCGAATGGAGACAAGAGTGGGTTCGGGATAGACTTGTCTTCATTGTTTTAAATGACTGTACCAAACTAGACCTGGGTTCGGGATAGACCAGAATCCAATGTATTAAACTACGGGATAGACCCATCTCTGTTGTATTAAAAGACCAGATGGAACCAATAGTGGGTTCAAGTTGGACCTGACTCCAGTTCATTTAAAGAAGGGTTTGACCCTTTTCCATTGAATTGAAAGCCCGGATGAAGCCAAAAGTGGGTTAAGGATATACCTGAATCCATTGTAATAAAAAACGGAGTAGACCCGTCTACATTGTATTAAAATACGGGACGAAACCAGATGTGGGTTCGAAAAATACCCAAATTAATTTTATTAAAAGACGGAATAGACCCGTTTTAATCTATTGAAAGACCTGATGGAGCCAAAAATGAGTTCGAGATAGACCTGAATCCATTGTATTAAGATTGGACGAAACCAGAAGTGGGGTCGGGATAAACCAAAATCCAATAAAGTAAAAGACGTGATAGACCCGTCTCCATTGTATTAAAAGACTGGACGATGCCAGAAGTGGGTTCGAGACAGATTGGAGTCCATTATATTAAAAGACGAGATAGACATGCCTCCATTTTGTTGAAATACGGGACGGAACCATACGTGGGTTTAGGACAGACCTTAATCCATATTATTAAGAAAACACGGAACTAAAAGTGGGTTCAAGATAGACCCGAATCCATTTTATTAAAAGATAGGATGAACTAGTCTTCATTATATTGAAAGATCGGAGGGAACAAAAAGTGGGTAAGGGATAGACCAGAATCCATTGAATTAAAAGACGGGATAGATCCGTGTCCATTTTTTGAAAGACGGGACAAAACCAGATGTGGGTTCGGGATAGACCCAAATCCAATTTTTAAAAAAATGAGATAGACCCGTCTCCATTGTATTGAAAGACTGGATGGAGCTAAAATTGGGTTCGGTACAGACACAAATTCATTGTATGATAAGACGGGATGGACCCGTCTCTCTTGTATTGAAATACAAAATGGAGCCAAAAGTGGGTTCGAGGTAAACCTGAATCAATTGTTTTAAAAGACGGGATAGACCCGACTCCATTGTTTTGAAAGACCGGATGGAACCAAAAGGTTGTTCAGGATACTGAATCCATTGTATTAAAAGACGGGATAAACTCGTCTCCAATGTATTGAAAGACCGTAAGAGGCCAATAGTTGGTTCGGGATAGACCTTAATCCATTTTATTAATATGGGACGGAACAAGAAGTGGGATCTGGATAGACCCGAATCCATTTTATTAAAAGACGGAATAAACTCGTAGAAAGACTGAAGGGAGCCAAGAGTGGGTTCGGGAAATACGCGAATACATTTATTAAAAGGCGGGATAGACTTGTCTTCATAATATTAAAAGACTGGACTGAAACAGACATGGGTTTGGCATAAATCGGAATCCGATGTATTAAAGGACAGGATAGACCCGTCTCTATTGTATTAAAAGACCAGATGGAGCCAAGAGTGGGTTCGGGATAGACTCGAATCAATTTAATTAAAAGAAGGGTTTCACCCGACTCGATTGTATTTAAAGACCGGATGGAGCCAAAAAAGAGTTTGAGATAGACCTGAATCCATTGTATTAAAAGACGGGATAAACCCGTCTCCATTGTATTAAAATACGGGACTGAACCATTTGTAGGTTCGGAATAGACCCAAATCGATTTTATTAAAAGCCGAAATAGACTTTTTTCCATTGTATTTAAAGACTAGATTGAGCCAAAATGTGTTCGGCATAGATCTGAATCCATAATATTAAGACGAGACAAAACTAGAAGTGGGTTCGGGATAGACCGAAATCCATTTTATTAAAAGACGAGATAGACCCGTCTCCATTGTATAGATAGACCGAACGAAACTTGAAGTGGGTTCGAGATAGACCTGAATCCAATGTATTAAAAACCGGGATAGGATTGTCTCCATTGTGCTGAAATACGGGACGGAACAAAAAGTGGGTTCGGGATAGACATGAATCCATTTTATTAAACGGGACGGAACCAGAAGTGGGTTCGAGATAGACCCACATCCATTTTACTAAAAGACAAGAGGAACCAGTCTCCATTTTATTGAAAGACCGGAAGGAACCAAAAGTGGGCTAGGGATATACCTAAATCCATTGTATTAAAAGACAGGATAAACCCGTCTCCATTGTCTTGAAAGACGGACTGGAACCAGATGTGGGTTCGGGATTGACCCGTATCCATTTTATTAAAAGATGAGATAGACTTGTCTCCATTGTATTGAAATACCGGATGGAGCCAAAAGTGGGTTCGGGACAGGCCCGAATTCATTGTATGAAAAGGCGGGATGGACATGTCTCTATTGTATTGAAAGACCGGATGGAGCCAAAAGTGTGTTTTGGATAGACCTGAATCCACTTTATTAAAGACAAGATAGACCCCCTCCATTGTATTGAAAGATTGGATGGAGCTAAAAGTAGGTTTTGGATATACCTGAATCCATTGTATTAAAATCTCGGATAGTCTGTCTCCATTGTATTGAAAGACCGGACGGGGCCAAAAGTGGGTTCGAGATAGACCTGAATCCATTTTATTAAGACGGGATGGAACCAGAAGTGGGTTCGAGATAGACCTGAATCCATTTAATTAAAAGATAGGATAATCCCTTTCCATTGAATTGAAATACCAAATGGAGCCAAGAGTGGGTTCGGAATAGACAAGAATAAATTTTATTAAAAGGTGGGACAAAATCGTCTTCATTGTATTAAAAGATCGGACTGAACCAGAACTGGGTTCGGAGAAGACCGGAATCCAATGTATTAAAGGACAAAAAGCGATTGTATTGAAAGACCGAACGAAGTCAGAAGTGGGTTCGACATAGACCTGAATCCAATGTATTAAAAAATGATATAGAATTGTTTCCATTGTGCATAAATAAGGGACGAAACAAAAAATGGGATCGAGATAGACATGAATCCATTTTATTAAGATGGGACGGAACCAAAAGTGGGTTTGGGATAGACACACGTCCATTTTATTAAAAGACAGGATGAACTAGTCTCCATTTTATTGAAAGATTGGAAGGAACCAAAAGTGGGTTAGGGATAGACTTGAATCCATTGTATTAAAAATGGAATAAACCCGTCTCCTTTGTATTGAAAGACAGAATGGAACCAGATGTGGGTTCGGGATAGACCCGAATCCATTTTATTAAAAGATGAGATAGACTCGTTTCCATTGTATTGAAATACCGGATGGAGCCAAAAGTGGGTTCGGGACAGACCCGATTCATTGTATGAAAAGACGGGATGGACCCGTCTCTATAGTATTGAAAGACCAGATGGAGCAAAAAGTGGGTTTTGGATAGACTTGAATCCACTTTATTAAAAGACAAGATAGACCCGTCTCCATTGTATTGAAAAATCGGATGGAGCTAAAATTAGGTTTTGGATATACCTGAATCCATTGTATTAAAAGATGGGAAAGTCTTTCTCCATAGTATTGAAAGTGCGGACGGGGCAAAAAGTGGGTTCGGGATAGACCTGAATCCATTGTATTAAGACGAGTCGGAACCAGAATTGGGTTGGGGATAGATCTGAATCCATTTTATTAAAAGACATGATAATCCCTCTCCATTGTATTGAAAGACCAAATGGAACCAAGAGTGGGTTAGGAATAGACAAGAATAAATTTTATTAAAAGGTGGGACCGAATTGTCTTCATTGTATTAAAAGACCGGACTGAACCAGAACTGGGTTCGGAAAAGATCGGAATTCAATGTATTAAAGGACAAGATAGACCTGTCTCGATTGTATTGAAAGACTGAACGAAGTTAGAAGTGGGTTTGAGATAGACCTGAATCCAATGTATTAAAAAACGAGATAGAATTGTCTCCATTGTGCAGAAATACGGGACGGAACAAAAAGTAGGATCAAGATAGACATGAATCCGATTTATTAAGATGGGACGAAACCAGAAGTGGGTTTGGGATAGAATCACATCCATTTTATTAAAAGACAGGATGAACCAGTCTCACATTTTATTGAAAGACCGGAAGGAACAAAAAGTTGGTTAGGAATAGACCAGAATCCATTGTATTAAAAGATGGAATAAACCCTTATCCATTGTATTAATACAGAATGGAACCAGATGTGGGTTCGGGATAGACCCGAATCCATTTTATTAAAACATGAAATAGACTCATCTCCATTGTATTGAAATACCGGATGGAGCCAAAAGTGGGTTCGGGACAGACTCGAATTCATTTTATGAAAAGGCGGGATGGACCCATCTCTATTGTATTGAAAGACCGGATGGAGCCAAAAGTGGGTTTTAGATAGACCCGAATCCACTTTATTAAAAGACAAGATAGACCCGTCTCCATTGTATTGAAAAATTGGATGGAGCTAAAAGTAGGTTTTTGATATATCTGAATCCATTGTATAAAAAGACAGGATAGTCTGTCTCCATTGTATTGATAGACCGGACGGGGCCAAAAGTGGGTTCGGGATAGACCTGAATCCGTTGTATTAAGACGAGATGGAACCAGAAGTGGGTTCGCGATAGACCTGAATCCATTTTATTAAAAGACAGGGTAATCCCTCTCCATTGTATTGAAATACCGAATGGAGTCAAGAGTGGGTTCGGAATAGAAAAGAATAAATTTTATTAAAAGGCAGGACAAAATCGTCTACATTGTATTAAAAGACCAGACTGAACCAGAACTGGGTTCGAAAAAGACCAAAATCCAATGTATTGAATGACCGAACGAAGTCAGAAGTGAGTTCGAGATAGACCTGAATCCAATGTATTAAAAAATGAGATAAGATTGTCTCTATTGTGCTGAAATACGAGACAGAACAAAAAGTGGGTTCGGGATAGACATGAATCCATATTATTAAGACGAGATGGAACCAGAAGTGGGTTCGCGATAGACCAGAATCCATTATATTAAAAGATCAGATGAACCAGTCTCCATTATATTGAAAGGAAGAAAGGAACCAAAAGTGGGTTAGCGATAGACCTGAATCATTGTATTAAAAGACGGAATAGTCCCATCGCCATTATAATAAAAGACGGGACGAAACCAGATGTTGGTTCGGGATAGACCCGAATCTATTTTATTAAAAGATGAGATAGACCCGTCTCAATTGCATTGAAAGACCGGATGGAGCCAAAAGTGGGTTCGGTACAGACCCGAATTCATTATATGAAAGACGGGATGAACTCGTCACTCTTGTTTTGAAAGACCGGATGAAGCCAAAAGTGGGTTTGGGATGAACCTGAATCAATTGTTTTAAAAGAAGGGAAAGACTCGTCTTTATTATATTGAAAGACCGGATGGAGCCAAAAGTGGGTTCAGGATAGACCTAAATCCATTGTATTAAAAGATGGGATAGACCCGTTTCCATTATATTGAAAAATCGGATGGAGACAAAAGTGGGTTCAGAATAGACATAAATCCATTGTACTAAATGAAGGGATATACCCATCTCCATTGTATTGAAAGACGGGACGGAACCAAAAGTGGGTTCGGTATAGACTCCAATCCATTTTATTTAAAGATGGGATAGACCCGTTTCCATTGTATTAAAAGCCCAAAAAGAACTAGAAGTGGGTTCAGGATAGACCCGAATTCATTGTATGAAAATATGGGATCGACCCTTGGTATTGAAAGTCCGATGGAGCCAAAAGTGGGTTCGGGATAGACTCGAATCAATTTTATTAATTGACGTGACGGACCCGTCTCCATTAAATTGAAAGACCGGATGGAGCCAAAAGTGGGTTCGGGATAAACTCGTCTCCATTGTATTGAAAGTCCATAAGGAGCCAAAAGTGGGTTCGGGATAAACCTTATTCCATTTTTATTAAGGCGAGACGAAACAAGAAGTGGGATCGGGATAGACCCGAATCCATTTTATAAAAAGACGGGATAAACCCGTCTCCATTATAATGAAAGATCGAAGGGAGCAAATAGTGGGTTCGGGATAGACCTAAATACATATTATTAAAAGGCGGGATAGACTTGTCTTCATAGTATTAAAAGACTGGACAGAACCAGACCTGGGTTCGACATAGACTAGAACCCAATGTATTAAAGTACATGATAGACCCGTATCCATTGTATTAAAAGACCAGATAGACATTAGGTAGACATCTACAAGTTTCTTCATAAAAAAAATTTATGTTTTTCCCTGGACAAACGGCCCACCCAAAGGTCTTAATTCTAACTTGTGAACATTTACCAGTAGCAAAGACAGATCCATAACTATCCAGAATTAAGCGACATTACATCAAACATATTATCTTCAACCATGAGAAAAAATGAAAGACTCTGAATTGTCACCAGTTGAGAAATTACCTCACCATTAACTCTAAAGGAGCTTGAATCGGGTGGAGCCTCCATTCATGAATTCAAGTTTCTTTCATTCAGGCAGATCTTGCATTTAGTTGCCTTATCCTCCTATTGACAATTTAAAAAAAAAAACTTAGTTAACTCGTCAGTTTTGTTTAATTCAGTACACTTGAATAAGTACCAAAACTAAAAAAAAATTCAACCCAATCAAAAGATCAATTTGTAGAGGCATATAATCAAACACTTTAGGAAACACAAATACTCACTTAGTCCCATCCAGTACAACGGTAGCTTGTGATGTCAACATGTTCAATGTGAGAAATCTTGAACCAGTCTTCTCCCTTGTCCTTCTCGCATCTTCTCTCTAGCTCTTCACTGCAACTGTAAATCTCTAGTTGTCTCAAAGCAGTGAGGTTTTGCAGTCCTTCTGGCAATGCTTTGCGATTCGAAGATCCCAACAGAGGCGAAAGAACACTAGTAGCTGAAAGAAATTTTTTTTTTAATCTGAAACAGATCTGAAGAAGAAGAAGAAGAGGAAGAGGAGATCAGTGTGTGCTTTCGGGAGATCTGTGGGAAGATAGAACAAATTTTAGGATTTGAAACAAAGGGTTGAATAGTGCAGAGTTGGGGACAGATGGAGCGGAAACGCAAAATTTTTTCGCAACAGCGAAATTTTTTTCGCCCGCGAGAAATCGACTCGACTTCTCCACACTTCAACGTGCAACACACGTGCATTTTCATTTTATAGCAACGGTTTAAAGCCGTTGGACATTATAGCTACGGGTTTTAGCCGTGGCAAACAAAGCAACGGTTTCGAACCGTGGCCAAGCCTTTTGGTGTAGTGATTTAGCCACGATTTTTATTTTTTAGCCACGGTTTTAGGCCGTTGGCCATTATAGCCAAGGTTTTTTGCCGTGGCAAAAAAACCAACGGTATAGAGCCGTGGCCACCTCAGTGTAGCTAAACATGCCTTTTGGTGTAGTGCGTATCCATTATAATGAAAGACCGAAAGGAGCCAAGAGTGGGTTTGGGATAGACACAAATACATTTATTAAAAGGCGGGATAGACTTGTCTTCATAGTATAAAAAGACTGGACTGAACCAGACCTGGGTTCGGCATAGATCGGAATCCAATGTATTAAATGATAGGATAGACCCGTCTCCATTGTATTGAAAGACCAGATGGAGCCAAGAGTGGGTTCGGGATAGACCCAAATCCATTTGATTAAAAGAAGGGTTTGACCCGACTCGATTGTATTTAAAGATCGAATGGAGCCAAAAAATTGTTCTAGATAGACCTGAGTCCATTGTATTAAAAGACGGGATAGACTAGTCTATATTGTATTGAAAGACCGGATGGAGCGAAAAGTGGGTTCGGGATAGACCCGAATTCATTGTATAAAAAGAAGGGATAGACCTGTCCCCGTTGTATTGAAAAACTGGATGGAGCCAAAAGTAGGTTCGGAATAGACCTGAATCCATTGTATAAAAAGACCGGATAGACCCGTCTCCATTATATTGAAAGACCGGATGGAGCAAAAAGTAGGTTCGTGATACACTTGAATTCTTTGTATTCAAAGACGAGATAGATTCGTCTTCATTGTATTGAAAAACCTGATGGAGCCAAAAGTGGGTTCGGGATAAACGTGAATCTACTATATTAAAAAACAGGATAAACCAATCTCCATTGTATTGAAAAATCGAATTGAACCAAAAGTGGGTACGGGAAAGACCTAAATCCATTGTATTAAGAAATGGGATACTCGGTTCTCCATTTTTTTCAAAGACCGGAAAAGAACATAAGCAGGTTCAGGATAGATCTAAATTCATTATAGTAAGATGGGACGATTAAAAAAGTGGGTTCGTGGTATACCTAAATCCATTTTATTAAAAGACGAGATAGACCCGTCTCCATTATATTGAGAGACCAGATGGAACCAAAAGTGGGTTTGGGATGGACCTAAATCCATTGTATTAAATAAAGGGATAGACCCATCTCCAATGTATTGAAAATGGGACGGAACCAGAAGTAGGTTCGGTATAGACTCGAATCCATTTTATTAAAAGACGAGATAGACCCATTTCCATTGTATTGAAAGACCTCACAGAACCAGAAGTGGGTTCGGGATAGACTAGAATTCATTTTATGAGAATATGGGATAGACCCATCTCCATTGTATTGAAATACCAATTTAGCTAAAAGTGGGTTCAGGAAAAACTCGAATCCATTTTATTAAAGGACGGCATGGACCCTTCTTCATTGTATTAAAAGACCGAAAGGTGCCAAAAGTGGGTTCCGGATAAACCTGGATCCATTGTATTGAAAGACCGAATGGAGCCAAGAGTGGGTTCGGGATAGACTTGTCTTCATTATTTAAAAAGACTGTACTAAACTAGACCTGGGTTCGGGATAGACCAGAATCCAATGTATTAAACTACGAGATGGACCCATCTCTGTTGTATTAAAAGACCAGATGGAACCAATAGTGGTTCGAGTTGGACATGACCCCATTTCATTTAAACAAGGGTTTGACTCTTCCCCATTAAATTCAAAGACCGAATGGAGCCAAAAATGGGTTAAGGATACACCTGAATCCATTGTAATAAAAGACGGGATAGACCCATCTACATTGTATTAAAAACGGGACGAAACTAGATGTGGGTTCGAAAAATACCTAAATCAATTTTATTAAAATACGGAATAGACCCGTTTCCATTGTATTGAAAGACCTGATGGAGCCAAAAATGAGCTCGAGATAGACCTGAATCCATTATATTAACATTAGACGAAACCAGAAGTGGGATCGGGATAAACCGAAATCCATTTTATTAAAACACGTGATAGACCCGTCTCCATTGTATTAAAAGACTGGACGAAGCTAGAAGTGGGTTCGAGATAGATTTGAGTCCATTTTATTAAAAGACGAGATAGACCTGCCTCCATTTTGTTGAAATACGGGACGGAACCAAAAGTTGGTTCAGGATAGACCTTAATCCATATTATTAAGAAAGCACAAAACTAAAAGTGGGTTCAAGATAGACCCGAATCCATTTTATTAAAAGATAGGATGAACTAGTCTTCATTACATTGAAAGATCGGAGGGAACCAAAAGTGGGTTAGGGATAGACCAGAATCCATTGTATTAAAAGACGGGATAGATCCGTGTCCATTGTTTTGAAAGACGAGACAAAACCAGATGTGGGTTCGGGATAGACCCAAATCCAATTTTTTAAAAGATGAGATAGACCCGTTTCCATTGTATTGAAAGATTGGATGAAGCCAAAAGTGGGTATGGTCTAGAGACAAACTCATTGTATGATAGGGCAGGATGGGCCCGTCTCTCTTGTATTGAAAGACAGGATGGAGCCAAAAGTGGGTTCGGGATAAACCAGAATCAATTGTTTTAAAACACCGGATAGACCCGTCTCCATTGTTTTGAAAGACCGGATGGAGCCAAAATTTGGTTCGGGATAGACCTGAATCCATTGTATTAAAAGAAGGGATAAACTCGTCTCCAATGTATTGAAAGAATGTAAGGGGACAAAAGTTGGTTCTGGATAGACCTTAATCCATTTTATTAAGATGGGACGGAAAAAGAAGTGGGATCTAGATAAACCCGAATCAGTTTTATAAAAAGATGGGATAAACCCGTATACATTATAATGAAAGATCGAATGGAGCCAAAAGTGGGTTTTGGATAGACGCGAATACATTTAATAAAAGGCGGGATAGACTTGTCTTCATAGTATTAAAAGACTGGACTAAACTAGACCTAGGTTCGGCATAGACCGAAATCGAATGTTTTAAATGATAGGATAGACCCGTCTCCATCGTATTGAAAGACCAGATGGAACCAATAGTGGGTTCGGGATAGACCCAAATCCATTTGATTAAAAAAAGGGTTTGACTCGACTCGATTGTATTTAAAGACCGGATTGAGCAAAAAAAGGGTTCGAGATAGACCTGAATCCATTGTATTAAAAGACGAGATAGACTAGTCTCCAATGTATTGAAAGACCGGATGGAGCCAAAAGTATGTTCGGGATAGACCAGAAATTCAATGTATAAAAAGACGGGATAGACCCGTCCTCGTTGTATTGAAAATTTTGATGGAGCCAAAAGTGGGTTCGGAATAGACATGAATCCATTGTATTAAAAGACCGGATAGACCCGTCTATATTATATTGAAAGACCGGATGGACCAAAAAGTGGGTTCGTGATAGACTTGAATTCTTTATATTCAAATACGGGATAGATTCGTTTTCATAGTATTGAAAGACCTGATGGAGCCAAAAGTGGGTTCGGGATAGACGTGAATCTACTATATTAAAAAATAGGATAAACCGGTCTCCATTATTATCAAAGACCGGATGGAACCAAAAGTGGGTTCGGGATGGACCTAAATCCATTGTATTAAATAAGGGGATAGAGTCATCTCCATTTTATTGAAAATGGGACGAAACCAGAAGTTGGTTCGGTATAGAGTCAAATCCATTTTATTAAAAGACGGGATAGACCCATCTCCATTGTATTGAAAGACCGCACAGAACCAGAAGTGGGTTCGGGATAAACCAGAATTCATTTATAGAGAATATGGGATAGACCCATCTCCATTGTATTGAAAGACCAATGGAGCTAAAAGTAGGTTCAGGGAAGACCCGAATCCATTTTATCAAGGGACGAGATGGACCCTTCTTCATTGTATTAAAAGACCAAAAGGTGCCAAAAGTGAGTTTCGGGTAAACCTGGATCATTGTATTGAAAGACCGAATGGAGCCAAGAGTGGGTACGGGATAGACTTGTCTTCATTGTTTAAAAAGATTGTACTAAACTAGACATGGGTTCGGGATAAACCAGAATCCAATGTATTAAACTACGAGATGGACCCATATCTGTTGTATTAAAAGACTAGATGGAACCAATAGTGGGTTCGAGTTGGACCTGACTCCATTTCATTTAAATAAGGGTCACCCATTGAATTGAAAGACCGGATATAGCCAAAAGTGGGTTAAGGATAAACCTGAATCCATTGTAATAAAAGATGAGATAGACCTGTCTCCATTATATTAAAGACGGAACGAAACCAGATGTGGGTTCGAAAAATACCCAAATCAATTTTATTAATAGACGTAATAGACCCGTTTCAATTGTATTGAAAGCCCAGATGGAGCCAAAAATGAGTTCGAGATAGACCTGAATCCATTGTATTAACATTAAACGAAACCAAAAGTGGGATCGGGATAAACCGAAATCCATTTTATTAAAACACGTGATAGGCCCGTCTCCATTGTATTAAATGACTGGACGAAGCTAGAAGTGGGTACGAGATAGATTTGAGTCCATTTTATTAAAAGACGAGATAGACCTGCCTCCATTTTGTTGATATACTAGACAGAACCATAAGTGGGTTCAGGATAGAATTTAATCCATATTATTAAGAAAGCACAGAACTAAAAGTGGGTTCGAGATAGACCCGAATCCATTTTATTAAAAGATAGGATGAACTAGTCTTCATTAGATTGAAAGATCGGAGGGAACCAAAAGTGGGTAAGGGATAGACCAGAATCCATTGTATTAAAAGACGGGATAGATCCGTGTCCATTGTTTTGAAAGACTAGACAAAACCAGATGTGGGTTCGTGATAGACCCAAATCCAAATTTTTAAAAGATGAGATAGATTGGATGGAGCCAAAAGTGGGTATGATTTAGACACAAATTCATTGTATGATAGGATAAGATGGACCCGTCTCTCTTGTATTGAAAGACATGATGGAGGCAAAAGTGGGTTCGGGATAAACCAGAATCAATAGTTTTAAAACACGAGATAGACCCGTCTCCATTGTTTTGAAAGACCAGATGGAGCCAAAAGTTGGTTCGGGATAGACCGGAATCCATTGTATTAAAAGACGGGACAAACTCATCTCCAATGTATTAAAAGAATGTAAGGGGACAAAAGTTGGTTCCGGATAGACCTTAATCCATTTTATTAAGATGGGACGGAACAAGAAGTGGGATCTAGATAAACCCGTATCCATTTTATTAAAAGACGGGATAAACCCGTATGCATTATAATGAAAGATCGAAGGGAGCCAAAAATGGGTTTTGGATAGACGCGAATACATTTAATAAAAAACGGGATAGACTTGTCTTTATAGTATTAAAATACTGGACTGAACTAGACCTGGGTTCGGCATAGACCGAAATCCAATGTTTTAAATGATAGGATAAACCCGTCTCCATTGTATTGATAGACAAGATGGAGCCAATAGTGGGTTCGGGATAGACCCAAATCCATTTGATTAAAAGAAGGGTTTGACTCGACTCGATAGTATTTCAAGACCGGAATGAGCCAAAAAAAGTTCGAGATAGACCTGAATCCATTGTATTAAAAGACGGGATAGACTAGTCTCCAATGTATTGAAAGACCGGATGGAGCCAAAAGTATGTTCGGGATAGACCTGAATTCAATGTATAAAAAAACGGGATAGACCCATCCCCGTTGTATTGAAAGTTTGGATGGAGCCAAAAGTGGGTTCGGAATAGACCTGAATCCATTGTATTAAAAGATCGGATAGACCCGTCTCCATTATATTGAGAGACCGGATGGAGCAAAAAGTGGGTTCGTGATAGACTTGAATTCTTTGTATTCAAATACGGGATAGATTCGTCTTCATAGTATTGAAAGACCTGATGGAGCCAAAAGTGGGTTCGGGATAGACGTGAATCTACTATATTAAAAAACAGGATAAACCCGTCTCCATTATTATCAAAGACCAGATAGGACCAAAAGTGGGTTCGGGATGGACCTGAATCCATTGTACTAAATAAAGGGATAGAGCCATCTCCATTGTATTGAAAATGGGACAAAACCAGAAGTGGGTTCGGTATAGAGTCAAATCTATTTTATTAAAAGACGAGATAGACCCATTTCCATTGTATTGAAAGACCGCACAGAACCAGAAATGGGTTCGGGATAGACCAAAATTCATTTAATGAGAATATGGGATAAACCCATCTCCATTTTATTGAAAGACCAATGGAGCTAAAAGTGGGTTCAGGGAAGACCCAAATCCATTTTAGTAAGGGATGGGATGGACCCTTCTTCATTGTATTAAAAGACCGAAAGGTGCCAAAATTGGGTTTCGGATAAACCTGGATCCATTGTATTGAAAAACCGAATGGAGCCAAGAGTGGGTACGGGATAGACTTGTCTTCATTATTTAAAAAGACTGTACTAAACTAGACCTGGGTTTGGGATAGACCCGAATCCAATGTATTAAATTACGAGATGGACCCATATCTGTTTTATTAAAAGACCAGATGGAACCAATAGTGGGTTTGAGTTGGACCTGACTCCATTTCATTTAAAGAAGGGTTTGACCCTTCTCCATTGAATTGAAACACCGGATATAGCCAAAAGTGGGTTAAGAATACACCTGAATCCATTGTAATAAAAGACGGGATAGACCTGTCTACATTGTATTAAAAACGAAACGAAACCAGATGTGGGTTCGAAAAATACCCAAATCAATTTTATTAATAGAAGTAATAGACCCGTTTCAATTCACACTACTAGAAGGATTAAGGGGGCTCTTAAAACGATTGCGGGCTGCAAGGTCCGACACACAGTATGGGAAACAAACCAGGCGGCGGATAAACTGGCAAAACTACTTCCTAACAATGAGTTTATAGAGATAATTCCTAGTTCTTTTGCGGAAGACATTAAAAAAATTGTATTTGATGACGCTAGGGGTAGAAAATATGCACGAATGTAACCAAACTTCTACGATCTTTTTCAGTGGT
Source organism: Berberis vulgaris (assembly GCA_963556465.1). Classification (NCBI taxonomy): domain Eukaryota; kingdom Viridiplantae; phylum Streptophyta; class Magnoliopsida; order Ranunculales; family Berberidaceae; genus Berberis; species Berberis vulgaris. Next base: position 23,301,627 of record OY747126.1, read on the forward strand.
CTGGGGAGCCCATATAAACCCCCATGCTTGCCTTTCAAAAAAAAAAAAAAAATAGACCCGTTTCAATTGTATTGAAAGACCAGATGTAGCCAAAAATGAGTTCGAGATAGACCTGAATCCATTGTATTAAAATTAGACGAAACCAGAAGTGGAATCGGGATAAACCGAAATCCATTTTATTAAAACACGTGATAGACCCATCTCCATTGTGTTAAAAGACTGGACAAAGCTAGAAGTGGGTTTGAGATAGATTTGAGTCCATTTTATTACAAGACGAGATAGACCTGCCTCCATTTTGTTGATATACTAGACAGAACCATAAGTGAGTTCAGGATAGACCTTAATCCATATTATTAAGAAAGCACAGAACTAAAAGTGGGTTCGAGATAGACCCGAATCAATTTTATTAAAAGATAGGATGAACTAGTCTTCATTAGATTGAAAGATCGGAGGGAACCAAAAGTGGGTAAGGGATAGACCAGAATCCATTGTATTAAAAGACGGGATAGATCTGTGTCCATTGTTTTGAAAGACGAGACAAAACCAGATGTGGGTTCGAGATAGACCAAAATCCAATTTTTTAAAAGACGAGATAGACCCGTTTCCATTGTATTGAAAGATTGGATGGAGCCAAAAGTGGGTATGGTTTAGACACAAATTCATTGTATGATAGGACAGGATGGACCCGTCTCTCTTGTATTGAAAGACAGGATGGAGGCAAAAGTGGGTTCGGGATAAACCAAAATCAATTGTTTTAAAACACGGGATAGACCCGTCTCCATTGTTTTGAAAGACCGGATGGAGCCAAAAGGTTGTTCAGGATAGACCTGAATCCATTGTATTAAAAGACGGGATAAACTCTAATCCATTTTAAAGACCTGAATCCATTGTTTTGATAGACCTTAATCCTTTTTATTACGATGGGACGGAACAAGAAGTGGGATCTAGATAAACCTGTATCCATTTTTTTAAAATACGGGATAAACCCGTATCCATTATAATGAAAGACCAAAGGGAGCCAAGAGTGGGTTTTGGATAGACGCGAATACATTTATTAAAAGGCGGGATAGACTTGTCTTCATAGTGTTAAAATACTGGATTGAACTAGACCTGGGTTCGGCATAGACCGGAATCCAATGTATTAAATGATAAGATAGACCCGTCTCCATTGTATTGAAAGACCAGATGAAGCCAATAGTGGGTTCGGGATAGACCCAAATCCATTTGATTAAAAGAAGGGTTTGACTCGACTTGATTGTATTTAAAGACCGGATGAAGCCAAATAAGGGTTCGAGATAGACCTGAATCCATTGTATTAAAAGACGAGATAGACTAGCCTCCATTGTATTGAAAGACCGGATGAAACCAAAAGTGGGTTCGGGATAGACCCGAATTCAATGTATAAAAAGACGGGATAAACCCGTCCCCGTTGTATTGAAAAACTAGATGGAGCCAAAAGTGGGTTCGGAATAGACCTGAATCCACTACACCAAAAGGCCTGTTTAGCTACACTGAGATGGCCACGGCTCTAAACCGTTGGTTTATTTGCCATGGCCAAAAACCCTGGATAGCATGGCCAATGGCCTAAAATCGTGGCTATAAAAATAACTGGCCACGGCTCTAAACCGTGGGTGCATTAGCCACGGCAAAAAACCGTGGCTATAATTAGCAACGGCCAAAAACCGTTGCTAAACAAAATAGTTTTGCACGTGCGCCGCGCTCTGCCGAGTGATTTGGAGAGTGGAGGTTCGCGCTTTGGCGAAAAAAATTGGGGAAAAGCGAATTTGGCGCTGATTTAGGTCATTGCGAAAGATATTTGAATCTCTCAGTTTGCGACCTCTCTCTCTCTTTTAGGGTTTGCGAAAAAGAGAGAGAGATTTGTGCGGTTTAGAGTTTGCGACCTCTTCGACCTCTGGTTTGGCGCAGAGGAGAGATCGAGGAGCTTGAGAGAGCTTCAGAGAGAGTTAATGGAAGATTGCAAGTGATTTCAATCCAGTACTGTAGAGGAGAAGAGAAGATTAGCCACAATGGTTCTCAAGTGAGTTCATTTTCGATTCTTGATATGGGTTTTTCCTTCTATCTCTTACTGTTCTCTTTTTGTTGTGTTAGTTTTCTGTTTTATAGTTGGTTTTAACATTTATCATCTAGTTTCTGATCTGATTTGATATGTAGAGTTGAATGAAATCGTTTTATATTGAAGTGGGGCTTTGAAAAATCATAATTGTTCGTAATGGGTATTCGTTATTTTTCATGGGTTTTGGCTTGTTAGATCTGATTGGATGTTAGGGTTCATTTTGATTGGGTATATGACTTGTTTTCTGAGATTTATGTGTTCTGTTTCGAGAATGTATATCTTAGTTTTCTGAGATTGTTGTCCCATGGAAACTAGTAGGCTCAACCATAGGACTTGTTTTATTGCAAGTACATTATGTATGCACTTGATGTGTAGGACTTGAAACTGTGTGTACATTATGTATCGCGGGAATGTCAAATATTTTGTTATATGAACATACCATATAAAATTTTGTGTGTGAGATATGGGGTACTTATCTCTTGTTTATGATTGCAACTTTCAGAAAGTTTTGAATTGAATGATTCTTTATTGTCTGTTCTTCAGAACTGAACTCTGCCGTTTTAGTGGTCAAAAGATTTACCCTGGAAAGGGTATAAGATTTATTCGATCCGATTCACAGGTACCATATGAACTATTTGTTTCCCAATACAAGAGTGATGTAGTTTTCTAATATGTTCGCATCATAACAATATGAAACTCTAAACAATTTCATAAATGTAGGTTTTCCTCTTTGCAAACTCAAAATGCAATAGGTACTTCCACAACCGACTCAAGCCATCGAAGCTTACATGGACTGCCATGTACAGAAAGCAACATAAGAAGGTGCTTATCTCTTATAGTTGTCACCTATTCAAGTTGAACGTCATTTTTTATGTGGCATTTTATTTCTCTTTAATTTATGTAATTCGATTGAACTTGTGATGTTTGCAGGACATTGCTGCAGAGGCTGTGAAGAAGAGGCGCAAGGCTACCAAGAATCATTTTATGGATGGTACCTGTTTTCTGGGAGTGAAAGTGCTGAAATAGGTGTGTGTAAGTGGTTTTCCAGATACTGGCATTGCTTTTACTTGACACATGGTGATCATGGATTTTGTCTCAGAGATATTGGTCTAGCTTCCCCTAAATAAAGAATCAATGTAGGCTAATATTAGATCTCACTGCTTTTATACACAGGTTTACCACCCAAACATCAACTCCAATGGCAGCATCTGTCTTGACATCCTCAAGGAGCAGTGGAGCCCTTCTCTAACCATCTGAAAGGTTCTCCTTTCAATCTGTTCTCTTCTCACGGATCCCAATCCGAATCAACAACTGATATAATCATTGACTTATCGAAGATGCAAAATGACATTGTGGAGGTTGCATCAACGTCAGAATGCTCAGTATCAACATCACAGTGCTCGGTTAAAAGTTATACACCTGCTGATGTGAGTTTATTTGTTTTCTATGTTTTTGATGGTTCTATACTTTGTTAGTTTAGTAACATGTGATCGGGTTAATTCGTAGGATGATGACACAAGAGATCAAGTTGAACCTTCTATGCAGGTCATAGAATTGGAGGACTCGGAATCTGGTACAATTAACAAAATATTTGAGACAGAAAAAAACAATATGGTGCTTCTGTCTTGCAGATAGTCCACTCCTGTTTCTGTGAGTATTTGTTATTTCTTTTTTCCACTTCGGATTAATTTGTACAGGATGATGATGACATAAGAGATCAGTTTTAACCTTTTAAGCAGGTCACATAATTGGAGAATTCGGATTCTGATAAAATTAACAAATTACCGGAGTCAGAACAAAACAATATGGACCCTCTGTCTTGCAGACAATGCACTTGTGTCAATCATACACCTGATTATGTGAGGATTGTTTATTTTCTTGTTTTTATTTGTTTTTTGTACTTCGTTTTGTTTGGGCTATGACTATCTTTAAAAATTTTCATGCAGGAACATTATTTAAGAGCCCAAAGGAGGTTAGAAGAACAGATTGTGGAGCTAAGAAAGAAAGGAGGTTAGAACATTATTTCATGCAGGAATTTTTTTACTGATATCATGTTTGTAAACTGAACCTTTTGAAACTTCATCCCTGAATGTTAATTTTATGTTTGCAAGGAGCCACAATCTGTTGCCATGTCCTCTGGTGAAGTGAATGATGAGCATAATTCTAGGGTAGGTAATGATAATGGGGTCTCTCCTTTGCAAACTCAGTTAGACCCACCACTTGTTCAGCAGCATTGTGGTTTTGCAGGCATACTATCCTATCCAGTTTTCTTTTGTTATGGTTTGATCACACAGCCACTTCTATGAATTTTCTAACTGGTGGGGTTGGGGTTGGTGGTGGTAGTGGTACTGGAGGAGGAGTGGTGGTGCAAATAGCAGCGATGACATGCCAAGATTGCAGGAACCAAGCAAAGAAGGATTGTACTCATAGGAGATGTAGGACTTGCTGCAAGAGCCGTGGGTTTGATTGTGCTACTCACATGAAAAGCACGTGGGTCCCTGCGGCTCGGCGTCGTGAACGTCAGCTATGTACTACCACCACTGCTGCTGCTGGTTCTTCTGGGTCTTCTTCAGCTGTCAAGAAACATAAACTGTCTCAGACTACAAATTCACATACTTCAACTTCTAATACTACTCCCCCTAGAAGCTTAGATACTAGCTCTAGCCACCAAGGTATGTTAAGATTCTTATCTAGCTCTTTATTGGTTGTGATTTCATAGATCAAAACACTTCAAATGGTGCTTTTTTATTTTTTATTTGTGATTTTATCAAATTCTAAAAACATTTCAGTGGGCATTTCTTCTATGATCTTGTAGATCAATGGGTATCTCTCTTTTTTATTGAAAGAAGTTCAAAATAGTGTTTTCTGTTGTTGTTCACATCTTATACATGAAAAATCCAAATTAGTACTATAGGTCACAAGAAGTTGAAATGGGTTTCTCTTTTGATGTAGTCTTATAGGGTCAGAAGAAGTTGAAATAGATTTCTCTTTTGATGCAAGTCTTGTATATCAATAGAAGTTGAAATGGGTTTCTCTTGTTATAAATGTATACATGAAAGAAGTTTTAATGGATTTTCTTGTTATGATCTATGGATCAGGACAACTTGAACAATGGGATGTACCATATTCTCTTGTTCATATTTTTTCATATGTATATACATGTTGAATGGTTTTCTCTCTTTTGTGATCTTATGGATGTTTGTTTTGTATGTACAGATGCAAGTTTTAAAGAGACATTGCCAAGGCAAGTGCGAGCACCGGCAGTGTTCAAGTGTGTGCGAGTGACAGCCATTGACGATGGAGAAGATGAGTATGCATACCAAGCAGTAGTAAAGATTGGTGGGCATGTGTTTAAAGGTTTTCTTTATGATCAAGGGATTGAAGGGAGAGAAGGGTTTCCAAATATATCTTATTTGCATTTGGGAGGAGGTGGTAATGGTGGTGTCAATGTCAATGGAAGAAATGCGCCATCTTCTTCATCTCCAGTTATTGATCCATCTGATGTCTATGTTGCAGCCTCTGGTGGTGGATTGCTTGGAGGAGTTGCTGCACCTCCCTATGGTAACCCAATAAATTGATCTAGGAGAAGATAATTTTCCATCATTTATGATCATCTTCTCCTTAATTAATTTTCTACTAATTATGATGCTACTTAAGTTTCTATTCATGTAATTAAACTTGGTAGTCTAACTTGATCAGCTTGCTGTAGCAAGCAGCTCTTACTAGCTTCTTGTTTCTTTGGTTCCTTTTCTTTTAAATTTTATGCAAGGAAGCAAATAAAGCAAGCAAATAATTCTTGTTATGTCATATAAGCTAAAAAATTATGTTTAAATAGAGATCATATAAGCTAGTTTGAATTTGTTCTTTAATTTATTTTTTTGTACTTATAGTGTAAACATCTTTTCTTTTGTTATGTTTAAATAGAGATCATATAAGCTAGTTTTCTTTTGTTATGTTTGAGCATAACCATGAACAGATGAAGACGAGCAGCTGCATGTCATAACCATTCTCTAACATGTTGCCCTTGCACTTTGTGCTACTTGTGTTGTTGGCTTACTTTCAGTATCTGCAATGTCTGTTTAAGTTTAAGTCATGAGTATAGGGTGGTTTATGGTGAGCAGTGAACTGAATTTGGTCTATGTAATTTGCTGCAGAGTGTTCTAGCAACTTATAGGTAAATCTTACTACTGAGGTTGCATATTTTTCCTTCGCTCTTGCTTTAGTGCAAATGGCCGTGGTTGTTTATATTCATTTACTGATTCATTTAGCAGCTGCTGTCTGATTAGATTTAAATCTGCAGTCAAATTTTTGTTTCTTGTTTGGATGTCCTTCTAGTTAACCTCTTACTCTTTTCTTGATTGAAGGAAGCTGCTATTGAATTGCTTCTTTATTCTTGTAGTAAAGTAAGGAAAACAAATTTTTTGAATGGGGCTTGACCTTCTCAAGTTTGTCACTTAATGAGCTTCCTGTTCTTATGCTAACTGAGTAGCTTTTACAATTTCCCATTTTTCTTCATAATGTGAATGTGCAGGTGTATCCTTGGAAGGCTTTTGCTATGAATCCAAGCAACAGATACTAGTCTATGAGTTGTAACATTAAGCTGGGGCCGCAGACTGTAAGCTACCCTGAGATTTTGCTACCCTGAGATTTTGCTTGTGAGGTAATTCGTCTTTAATATTTCTATGGAAGTAAGCTACCCTGAGATTTTGCTTGTGATTCTTTGCAGCTTTTTTCACTACCAGACCAGCTGCTACTCTGGAAATATTCCCTTCATGGCCAATAAAATTTCAGCCAACTCCAAGAGTAGTTTCTTCTCCTATTTTGACCATTTCTTTTCTTTGGGTCTTTTTTTTTTTGTTTATTATACAAGCATAATAATATATAGCTTGAACTTATCTCTCAACTTTTTTTCATTTTTCTTCTCATTGTGCTCTTATCTCCAAAACACCCATTTCATGCTTTTCTATCAAAATCAGTATAATACCCATTAGGTGCTTTTTCATGAATGATTCTTGGATTCCCATTTTTATTAAATTCTGATTTTGGTGTTTGGCGAAGTAGGAGAAAAAAGTTGAAGTGCTTTTGATAGTATTTTGGGGTCACTATTTTGAACTTGGTATTGTGTTTTTGTCATTAGGGGAGTTCAACAACAGGAGGTGAGGAGGAGAGTATTGACTCAGGATCAACTCTGAATCCTCAATGGAACCAGAATCTTCTATAAGTAAAAAGGCATCAAATCAACCTCTTGACCAAAAACTCTAGCAACAGCAAATAGTAGAGATGGCAAGTGATGTCTCCAGAGGAATAGCAGAGCCACTACAGCAGGATCAATTACCAAAAATACAAGAAAAAGTTTTTTTTTTCATTCTCATTTATCACTCACTCACTACTACTAGTACTACTACTAATCTTTAATTTTCTCTAAACAAATCCCAAACACTTGGGAAAAAAGTTGATGTTTTACATTTCTTAAACTAAGTGTTATGTCATTGATTTGGAGTGATAAAACCAATCATAGAAAGTTTTTGTTTTCCTTTTCTTGTTTCTGAAAAGATTCTTGTCAAATAGTTTTCTGATAAAACTTCTGACATCTTGAAAGAGGGTTCAAAACCCAAACTTCAAGAAAAGAGATATTATGTACAAACTCACTCACCATTGTTACTACTAGTCCCATCTTTTGTATAATTTTGATGCCCACCACCCCACATGACATTTGATTTTTATCACTTTTTAAACCATTTTATCAGAATTCAAGACCTCCCCATCATTAAAAAAAAACTTTGATTCAAACTTTTTTTTTGCTCAAATGTTGCAGAGAAAGGGATGTGGTTCAACTTCTTCAGTATTTCAGTGTGTGGTAGTAGTGGTTTTTATTTATATGGTCTGTGTTGCTCCTGATTACAAACCTGTGCATTTTGGTATCATGCAAAAAGCTTCTAATATCATGCAAATCATAACTGGAACAAGTTTCATAACCTTGGATCCAAAAATTAATTTTCTTATAACATTATTTTTTATATTTGTATTTGTTTATGTGGTTACATTAGGATACGAGACAAGTGTTTTTGTTTCACAGATTCCTCAGTTTGTTCTTGAAACTGGAGAATCAGAGACTCCAGAGAGACGCAAGAAGTTGGTTGCTTGCACTCAGCCACGTCGAGTGGCTGCAATGTCTGTTTCCCATCGTGTTGCTGAAGAGATGGATGTAACTATTGGTGAATAAGTTGGTTATAGCATCCGTTTTGAAGATCGCAGCAGTGCTAAGACGGTTCTCAAGTAAGATATTTCTCCTTTCTATTAACTTCATTTCCCCCTCAACTTATTTTTTCTTCTGAAATATTCGGTGCTTCCTTTTCTGCCTACGTTTATACTTATTTTGTATGTGATATGCGTGGCAGGTATTTAACTGATGGTATGCTTTTAAGAGAAGCTATGAATGATCCACTCTTGGAACAATATAAGGTTATAATTCTGGATGAAGCTCATGAAAGGACTTTAGCAACGAATGTTTTGTTTGGACTTTTAAAGGAAGTATTAAGGAACAGGCCGGATTTGAAACTGGTGGTTATGAGTGCCACACTTGAGGCTGAGAAGTTCCAGGGTTATTTCAGTGGTGCCCCGCTAATGAAAGTTCCAGGAGGATGCAATGGACTACACAATGTCGAATTGTAAATGTTGTTGTTTCTGCTGTAATGAATTGTGAATGATCTAAATTTTTGCTGTAATGAATTGTAAATGTTGCTGCTGTAATGAATTGCTTGAAAGCAATTGCTGGAATTTGCTGATCAGAGGTTGTAAATGTTGTATTTAAATTTAATAAAAAGTCATATTAAATTTTATTTACTTGATGCACGTGCTGAATTATACTTACCTATAAGAAGTAATCAAAAGTCATTTGATAGCAAAAAAAAAAAAAAAAAATTGCAACGGCTAAGAACCGTGGCCATGACTTGCCACGGCTTAGAACCGTGGCTAGGACTTGCCACGGTTTTAAGCCATGGCTAGGACTTGCCACGGTTTTAAGTCGTGGCTATTCCTGGCCACGGCTTAAAATCGTGGCTAACATGTTTGCAACGGTTTATAACCGTGGCTAAATCATCAACCGTTCTCGATCATAAAATCGTTGCTAATATGTTTTGCCACGGTTTTTAGCCGTTACTGGGGATTTAGGGACGCCTCTACAGCCCACGGCTCTAAGCCGTGACAAAGGGTTACCCCCACGGTTCAAAACCGTTGCTAATGGGTATTTTTGGTGTACTGATCAATTGTATTAAAAGACCTGTTAGACCCGTCTCCATTATATGGAAAGACCGGATGGAGCAAAAGTGGATTCGTGATAGACTTGAATTCTTTGTATTCAAAGACGGGATGGATTCGTCTTCATTGTATTGAAAGACCCGATGGAGCCAAAAGTGGGTTCGGGATAGACGTGAATCTATTATATTAAAAAACAGGATAAACCCGTCTCCATTGTATTGAAAAATTGAATTGAACCAAAAGTGGGTTCGGGATAGACGTAAGTCCATTGTATTAAGAAATGGGATACTCGGTTCTCCATCGTTTTCAAAGACCGGAAAGGGAAAAAAGTGGGTTCAGGATAGACCTAAATTCATTATACTAAGATGGGACGAAACCAAAAGTGGGTTCGTGGTATACCCGAATCCATTTTATTAAAAGACATGATTGACCCGTCTCCAATATATTGAAAGACCAGATGGAACCATCTCCATTGTATTGAATAAGGGGATAGACCCATCTCCATTGTATTGAAAATGGGAACGAACCAGAAGTGGGTTCGATATAGACTCGAATCCATTTTATTAAAAGATGCAATAGACCCATCTCCATTGTATTGAAAGACCGCATAGAACCAGAATTGGGTTCGGGATAGACCAGAATTAATTTTATGAGAATATGGGATAGACCCATCTCCATTGGATTGAAAGACCAATGGAGCTAAAAGTGGGTTCAGGAAAGACCCGAATCCATTTTATTAAAGGACGGGATGGACCCTTCTTCATTGTATTGAAAGACCGGAAGGTGCTAAAAGTGGGTTCCGGATAGACCTGGATCCATTGTATTGAAAGACCGAATGGAAACAAGAGTGGGTTCGGGATAGACTTGTCTTCATTGTTTTAAATGACTGTACCAAACTAGACCTGGGTTCGGGATAGACCAGAATCCAATGTATTAAACTACGGGATAGACCCATCTCTGTTGTATTAAAAGACCAGATGGAACCAATAGTGGGTTCGAGTTGGACCTGACTCCATTTCATTTAAAGAAGGGTTTGACCCTTCTCCATTGAATTGAAAGCCCGGATGAAGCCAAAAGTGGGTTAAGGATATACGTGAATCCATTGTAATAAAAAACAGAGTAGACCCGTCTACATTGTATTAAAAGACGGGACGAAACCAGATGTGGGTTCGAAAAATACCCAAATTAATTTTATTAAAAGACGGAATAAACCCATTTCAATCTATTAAAAGACCTGATGGAGCCAAAAATGATTTCGAGATAGACCTGAATCCATTGTATTAAGATTGGATGAAACCAGAAGTGGGGTCAGGATAAACCAAAATCCATTATAGTAAAAGACGTGATAGACCCGTTTCCATTGTATTAAAAGACTGGACGATGCCAGAAGTGGGTTCGAGACAGATTGGAGTCCACTATATTAAAAGACGAGATAGACATGCCTCCATTTTGTTGAAATACGGGACGGAACCATACGTGGGTTTAGGACAGACCTTAATCCATATTATTAAGAAAGCACGAAACTAAAAGTGGGTTCAAGATAGACCCGAATCCATTTTATTAAAAGATAGGATGAACTAGTCTTCATTATATTGAAAGATCGGAAGGAACCAAAAGTGGGTAAGGGATAGACCAGAATCCATTGTATTAAAAGACGGGATAGATCCGTGTTCATTTTTTGAAAGACGGGACAAAACGAGATGTGGGTACGGGATAGACCCAAATCCCACTACACCATAATTGTCTATTAATAGCAATTGTTCATAGCATTTATTAAACTTGTGCTACGAAAAGCCCAAGTTTTAATCACATGACTACGTTAAAATGCTATGAAAAAATGAGCGGGAGAGTGAAAAATTTAGACTCTGTTTTTTGCCACTAAAATTGTAGAATCGCGCTTAAGTCTCTAACCTAAACGTAAACCCATCTCCCTCACCACAAAGCAGTGCCCTAGCCCCGCCTCTCCACTTCTCTCCTTTCACTGTCGCCTCTCCTTTCACTGTTGCCTTTCCTCTCACTGTCGCCATCACTTCTCACTTTCGCTCTCACTCTTAATCCACCTCTCTGTCGCTCTCGATTCGCCTCTCGCTCGACCGAGTAGAGAGATAGATCGTGGGAGAGAGCGAGGGAGACAGAAAGATCAAGACACTAAGAGATTGAGAGAGAGAAGAACAACAACAATAGGGCAGGAGCTCGCAGATCCTTCCTCCTTCAGCCGCCCTTACAATTTCGGTGAAGCCATCTCTCGAATCAAACAAAATCTTGCTTATACTCTTATTGAGTCTCCTATGTCACCTATTTTACTCGTGAGATTGAATGTTCTCATTTCCATTTTGATTAGGGTTTTCTTGTTTGCTTACATGGGGCATTTAGGAACATTGAGGATTTGTTTCTTCATGAAGATGAAGTCGCTCAAGGGGGTTTGCTTTCCATTGTCGGGTCACCCGTGAGTGCCACCTATGGGAGAATTTGAGTGGAGCGTTCTATTGGTTTCTTATCTCTTGCAGATGGTGATTCAAGCCAAAGGTTTGGGCTTTGTATACTCTTTAATGTTTTTCTTCTACAATACTTCTTTTGCTCTGAAATTGATGAAATTCTTCATTTTGCAAGGAGATTTTGGAGATCATCAATACACTCGTCGCCAAAGCAGCAAAACTAAGATACTTGACAAGTTTTCATCATCCTCTTCTACATTTAACTACCTAGTCCACCACCAAGGAAAGTTGAAGCTGGCTTCTTTTGCATAATTTATAGGTATAGTATAGATCTAAGTTAGTAAGCAAAAATGTCGGAAGTGTCTGGCTAGTCATTCATTTAGCGATCAAGTTATACATTTTTCAAAATAAAAAAAACCTATGGCTATAGCATAAATTAGTTCAATTCAGTTCTATTGTTTATGGTTTGACAATTTGGGTTCCTGAAAACTTGTTTAGGGTTTATTGAAGAAGGATCTTGTGGAATAACTGTATTATTTTCTTTTCTTTTTCAAATTTAATGTCAAATTTCTTAGGAATTTAATATCATGAATTTTTTTGTGAAAATTTAATATTAAACATTTTCTTATGAATTTCACCATTTTTATTGCAGTATGAATTAAACTCTCGAGCGGTGTCAAAGATGTTGTTACACTCAAGAGACCAATCTCGCTAATCATGAAACTCAAGTCTGTTTTCGAAAATTTCTTTTTATAATTAGGCTAAGATGGTAAATGCAAGTGTATGCTAAATTATTTGTAGCAGTAGTTCTGGTGGCGTTCAGTTTTTCTACGTGTTAATGCATTGCCATTAATAATGTCTTCCATATGAATTACATTCCTCCAGCATTGAGCGCTCCCATGCTTACTTAGGGCTTGGGCACTTGGGCTCTTCATTCATCTATTATAGTACCAAAATTATGTGTCTCAAGCTGATGAATGTTGTAAGATATTCAAATCTGTAACTATGACTTATTGACCTTTCCTTATGTTACATTGTTATTTACTTTTGGTACGTGTAGAGCTGGTACCAATAGGTTTCTAAGTTGAACGCTAAATATGAATATCTACAACGTGCTCAAAGGTTACATTGAGCTCAATTCTCTAAATTAATAAATACCTTAGCTGCACCAGTCAATAGTTCCTGTACTATGTTGTATTAGTAATTGCAAGAAAATTTGATTTCTCATAAAAATTAAAAAACATTGTTAAAAATTTCTAACTCTTTTAAGATGTTTTCATTATACAAGGCATTTGCTTGGGGAAGATCTTGGGCCACTTAGCGTGAAAGAGTTGCAAAGTCTGAAAAAACAACTTGAAGGTGCTCTTACACAAACTAGGTGACACAAGGTACTTCAAATATTAACAAGTCTGCTGACTGTGTCATACTGATTAGTTTTTACATTAGTTGGCTTGGTTGAGGAGAGTAATTTTATTTACTATTCTCATGCACAATTTTATAGAATTCCAGTGTTCTGTAAGTGGTTGGTTTTACGTTGTTTATCACTTTATCCTATATAGACAGTGCGACTTAGTTACAACAAGAACTGATGATTATTTTCATGTTTTTGGCAGTAAATATTTTATCTTCTTTGAGATCCATTTACGTTTGTTTTGTTTATCAGAAATACGTTCCTTAGTTTCTTCACGTATTTCTATATTTGATGGAATAATCTGTCAAGTTGAGTATGTTCTTATTGTGTTCCATTTAATTATGGACATAGATAATGACAGAACAAGTTGAGGAATTTCGCAGAAAGGTAAATGTACACACCAGTCCAACGACTTTTCTTACACAATTTTAATCTATAACATTCAATGTTTTTGATATGTATGTATGGACTTTTCGCTTATCTTGACAGGAGCGATATCTAGGTGATATCAACAAGCAACTTAAAAATAAGGTTTCGATTTAAATGTAGCTAGGGTTAAAAAAAATCATTTCCTGCTTTTATTTGCATTAACAATCTTCGACTTGTTTTAAAGTTCCAGCTGGAGGCGGAAGGACAAGGTTCATACAGAGCCATTCAGGGCTCATGGGAATCAACTTACTTTGAAAACAAAAATTCTAAATGGCGAGGAAATCAGCGAGGGAGGGGGTGGCAACCCTCCACCCCCTCGGGATGCGCGATGGGGATGGAAGGCATGCATCCCGAGGGGGATGGAGGGTTGCCACCCCCTCCCTTGCTGGTTTCCTCGCCAGTTAGACGGGTTGCTTTGAAAATGAAGGGAGTTTATTTGTTATGATGTGGTTTATGAAGAGATTTTACTAATTTTGAAAAACTCGAGGATTTTTGCTTGAGAATGGTGGAGTCTTTGCAGGGAGTGGTTAATGAGGATATCAAGTCAAATTATCATTACTAGTTCTAAGAAAGTTCTGATTATTTCATTGAAAACCTCTCTTTTACCTTAACAGGATAAACATTTTGACCGATGCCTGTATTGTTGTTGTACATTTACTGTAACTCTTTGTCATGGTATCTTTTTTTATTTTATCTACTTCTTTACTGAATATAACATTTCATTTCATTTCTATTATTTAGAGAAATGAGAACGAGATCTACATCAAATAAAAAGTGTACAACTACAGGTATATTTCTCCAGTGTGACCTATTTGTTTTTGTCGACATTATTTAGTAGTCAATCTTCTGAGTTTTAACTTTTTTTTAATATACTTATATTTATATTGTGTTTTATTTGTAAAAAATATAGGGAAAATGGTAATGTACCATTGCAACTACTACAATACAGATATAACAGGCAAGATCCGAATTAAGTGTGCCCAATGCCCTGATTTTGACCTATGTGTGGAGTGCTTGTCTGTCGGGGTCGAGGTTGCACTTCACATAAGCGACCACCCATACAGGGTCATGGTGAGTGATGTTTACAATCTATTTTATTTGTGTGCCATAAATGAACTGTTACGAGAAATTTGGCTTGTAGACTCATGGTGAGTGATGTTTACAATCTATTTTATTTACAATCTACAGGGTCATGGTGAGTGATGTTCACATATGGAGTTTCAACAATTGAGGCATCGTGTAGTGTCATTGGACAATCAGTTGAAGGGCTCTTCCAGAGTGTGTGATGATGAAATGTCAGGCCACCAACTTGAAGCTCAAACTGCAAAGAAAGATAAGGGTAAGGGTACGTAAGGTTGTGCAAGAAGAAGAAGACCAAACTAGATGTTGATGTTAGAGTTTAGTTCAACAGTATTTTCCATGTAACGGTGGACGGTGGGTTTTCCCAAATTGGGGTTGCAGACATGCGGTCTAGTGTAAATCTTGTAAAATTTCGCTGGAACTTGTAAAATCCTGTACAATTTCTTTTGAACTTGTTCAAATTGTTTAGCTTCTATGGTTAAAGAAATTAGTGTTATAATAGTGTTTCTAAAATTTCAAATTGATAGCAAATGAAATTTAAAAAAAAATAAAAAATAAAAATAAATAAATTTGCTATGTATACCTACCATAGCGGTTTTAAAACGCTATGGTAGACTCTATCATAGCGTTTCAGAAACGCTATAAAACGATCTACCATAGCGTTTTTAAAACGCTATAACAGGGTACCTTTCTATAGCGGTTTAAAACCGCTATAATAGACCCAGGGTCTATTATAGCGCCGGCAAACATAGCGTTTACTAAAACGCTATGGTATCCTATCATAGCGTTTTTGAACCGCTATTAAAGGGCTTTTTTTTTGTAGTGTCCAATTTTTTAAAAAATGAGATAGACCCGTCTCCATTGTATTGAAAGACTGGATGGAGCTAAAATTGGGTTCGGTACAGACACAAATTCATTGTATGATAAGACGGGATGGACCCGTCTCTCTTGTATTGAAAGACAAGATGGAGCCAAAAGTGGGTTCGAGGTAAACATGAATCAATTGTTTTAAAAGACGGGATAGACCCGTCTCCATTGTTTTGAAAGACCGGATGGAACCAAAAGGTTGTTCAGGATAGACCTGAATCCATTGTATTAAAAGACAGGATAAACTCGTCTCCAATGTATTGAAAGACCCTAAGGGGCCAATAGTTGGTTCGGGATAGACCTTAATCCATTTTATTAATATGGGACGGAACAAGAAGTGGGATATGGATAGACCCGAATCCATTTTATTAAAAGACGGAATAAACCCGTATCCATTATAATGAAAGACCGAAGGGAGCCAAGAGTGGGTTCGGGAAATACGCGAATACATTTATTAAAAGGCGGGATAGACTTGTCTTCATAATATTAAAAGACTGGACTGAACCAGACATGGGTTTGGCATAAATCGGAATCCGATGTATTAAAGGACAGGATAGACCCGTCTCTATTGTATTAAAAGACCAGATGGAGCCAAGAATGGGTTCGGGATAGACCCGAATCAATTTGATTAAAAGAAGGGTTTCACCCGACTCGATTGTATTTAAAGACCGGATGGAGCTGAAAAAGAGTTTGAGATAGACCTGATTCCATTGTATTAAAAGACGGGATAAACCCGTCTCCATTGTATTAAAATACGGGACTGAACCATTTGTAGGTTCGAAATAGACCCAAATCGATTTTATTATAAGCCGAAATAGACTTTTTTCCATTGTATTTAAAGACTAGATGGAGCCAAAAATGTGTTCGGCATAGATCTGAATCCATAATATTAAGACGAGACAAAACTAGAAGTGGGTTCGGGATAGACCGAAATCCATTTTATTAAAAGACGAGATAGACCGTCTCCATTGTATTGATAGACCGAACGAAACTTGAAGTGGGTTCGAGATAGACCTGAATCCAATCAATTAAAAAACGAGATAGGATTGTCTCCATTGTGCTGAAATACGGGACGGAACAAAAAGTGGGTTCGGGATAGACATGAATCCATTTTATTAAACGGGACGGAACCGGAAGTGGGTTTGAGATAGTCCCACATCCATTTTACTAAAAGACAAGAGGAACCAGTCTCCATTTTATTGAAAGACCGGAAGGAACCAAAAGTGGGTTAGGGATAAACCTAAATCCATTGTATTAAAAGAGAGGATAAACCCGTCTCCATTGTCTTGAAAGACGGACTGGAACCAGACGTGGGTTCGGGATTGACCCGTATCCATTTTATTAAAAGATGAGATAGACTTGTCTCCATTGTATTGAAATACCGGATGGAGCCAAAAGTGGGTTCGGGACAGCCCCGAATTCATTGTATGAAAAGGCAGGATGGACATGTCACTATTGTATTGAAAGACCGGATGGAGCCAAAAGTGTGTTTTGGATAGACCTAAATCCACTTTATTAAAGACAAGATAGACCCGTCTCCATTGTATTGAAAGATTGGATGGAGCTAAAAGTAGGTTTTGGATATACCTGAATCCATTGTATTAAAATCTCGGATAGTCTGTCTCCATTGTATTGAAAGACCGGACGGGGCCAAAAGTGGGTTCGAGATAGACCTGAATCCATTTTATAAAGACGGGATGGAACCAGAAGTGGGTTCGGGATAGACCTGAATCCATTTAATTAAAAGATTGGATAATCCCTTTCCATTGAATTGAAATACC
The DNA here is from genome assembly GCA_963556465.1 of Berberis vulgaris. Lineage (NCBI taxonomy): Eukaryota > Viridiplantae > Streptophyta > Magnoliopsida > Ranunculales > Berberidaceae > Berberis > Berberis vulgaris. The sequence goes on from OY747126.1 coordinate 23,318,961, forward strand.
AAATGGAGCCAAGAGTGGGTTCGGAATAGACAAGAATAAATTTTATTAAAAGGTGGGACAAATTCTTCTTCATTGTATTAAAATATCGGACTGAACCAGAACTGGGTTCGGAGAAGATCGGAATCCAATGTATTAAAGACAAAAAGTGATTGTATTGAAAGACCGAACGAAGTCAGAAGTGGGTTCGACATAGACCTGAATCCAATGTATTAAAAAACGATAAAGAATTGTTTCCATTGTGCATAAATAAGGGACGAAACAAAAAATGGAATCGAGATAGACATGAATCCATTTTATTAAGATGGGACGGAACCAAAAGTGGGTTTGGGATAGACACACGTCCATTTTATTAAAATCCAGGATGAACTAGTCTCCATTATATTGAAAGACCGGAAGGAACCAAAAGTGGGTTAGGGATAGACTTGAATCCATTGTATTAAAATAGGGATAAACCCGTCTCATTTGTATTGAAAGACAGAATGGAACCAGATGTGGGTTCGGGATAGACCCGAATCCATTTTATTAAAAGATGAGATAGACTCGTTTCCATTGTATTGAAATATCGGATGGAGCCAAAAGTGGGTTCGGGACAGACCCGATTCATTGTATGAAAAGACGGGATGGACCCGTCTCTATAGTATTGAAAGACCAGATGGAGAAAAAAGTGGGTTTTGGATAGACTTGAATCCACTTTATTAAAAGATAAGATAGACCCGTCTCCATTGTATTGAAAAATCGGATGGAGCTAAAATTAGGTTTTGGATATACCTGAATCCATTGTATTAAAAGATGGGATAGTCCTTCTCCATAGTATTGAAAGTGCGGACGGGGCCAAAAGTGGGTTCGGGATAGACCTGAATCCATTGTACTCAGACGAGTCGGAACCAGAAGTGGGTTCGGGATAGATCTGAATCCATTTTATTAAAAGACATGATAATCCCTCTCCATTGTATTGAAAGACCAAATGGAACCAAGAGTGGGTTAGGAATAGACAAGAATAAATTTTATTAAAAGGTGGGACCGAATCGTCTTCATTGTATTAAAAGATCAGACTGAACCAGAACTGGGTTCGAAAAAGATCGGAATCCAATGTATTAAAGGACAAGATAGACCTGTCTCGATTGTATTGAAAGACTGAACGAAGTTAGAAGTGGGTTTGAGATAGACCTGAATCCAATGTATTAAAAAATGAGATAGAATTGTCTCCATTGTGCAGAAATACGGGACGGAACAAAAAGTCGGATCAAGATAGACATGAATCCGATTTATTAAGATGGGACGGAACCAGAAGTGGGTTCGGGATAGAATCACATCCATTTTATTAAAAGACAGGATGAACCAGTCTCACATTTTATTGAAAGACCGGAATGAACAAAAAGGTTGTTAGGGATAGACCAGAATCCATTGTATTAAAAGATGGAATAAACCCTTCTCCATTGTATTGAAATACAGAATGGAACCAGATGTGGGTTCGGGAAAGACCCGAATCCATTTTATTAAAACATGAAATAGACTCATCTCCATTGTATTGAAATAATGGATGGAGCCAAAAGTGGGTTCGGGACAGACCCGAATTCATTTTATGAAAAGGCGGGATGGACCCATCTCTATTGTATTGAAAGACCGGATGGAGCCAAAAGTGGGTTTTAGATAGTCCCGAATCCACTTTATTAAAAGACAAGATAGACCCGTCTCCATTGTATTGAAAAATTGGATGGAGCTAAAAGTAGGTTTTTGATATATCTGAATCCATTGTATAAAAAGACAGGATAGTCCGTCTCCATTGTATTGATAGACCGAACGGGGCCAAAAGTGGGTTCGGGATAGACCTGAATTCGTTGTATTAAGACGAGACGGAACCAAAAGTGGGTTCGGGATAGACCTGAATCCATTTTATTAAAAGACAGGGTAATCCCTCTCCATTGTATTGAAATACCGAATGGAGTCAAGAGTGGGTTCGGAATAGAAAAGAATAAATTTTATTAAAAGGCAAGACAAAATCGTCTACATTGTATTAAAAGACCGGACTGAACCAGAACTGGGTTCGGAAAAGAGCGAAATCCAATGTATTGAATGACCGAACGAAGTCAGAAGTGAGTTCGAGATAGACATGAATCCAATGTATTAAAAAATGAGATAAGATTGTCTCTATTGTGCTGAAATACGAGACAGAACAAAAAGTGGGTTCGGGATAGACATGAATCCATATTATTAAGACGAGATGGAACCAGAAGTGGGTTCGCGATAGACCAGAATCCATTATATTAAAAGATAGGATGAACCAGTCTCCATTATATTGAAAGGAAGAAAGGAACCAAAAGTGGGTTAGCGATAGACCTGAATCATTGTATTAAAAGACGGAATAGTCCCATCGCCATTATAATGAAAGACTAGACGAAATCAGATGTTGGTTCGGGATAGACCCGAATCTATTTTATTAAAAGATGAGATAGACCCGTCTCAATTGCATTGAAAGACCGGATGGAGCCAAAAGTGGGTTCGGTACAGACCCGAATTCATTATATGAAAGACGGGATGGACTCGTCACTCTTGTTTTGAAAGACCGGATGAAGCCAAAAGTGGGTTTGGGATGAACCTGAATCAATTGTTTTAAAAAAAGGGAAAGACTCATCTTTATTATATTGAAAGACCGGATGGAGCCAAAAGTGGGTTCGGGATAGATCTAAATCCATTGTATTAAAAGATGGGATAGACCCGTTTCCATTATATTGAAAAATCGGATGGAGACCAAAGTGGGTTCAGAATAGACCTAAATCCATTGTACTAAATGAAGGGATATACCCATCTCCATTGTATTGAAAGACGGGACGGAACCAAAAGTGGGTTCGGTATAGACTCCAATCCATTTTATTTAAAGATGGGATAGACCCGTTTCCATTGTATTAAAAGCCCAAAAAGAACTAGAAGTGGGTTCAGGATAGACCCGAATTCATTGTATGAAAATATGGGATCGACCCTTGGTATTGAAAGTCCGATGGAGCCAAAAGTGGGTTCGGGATAGACTCGAATCAATTTTATTAATTGACGTGACGGACCCGTCTCCATTAAATTGAAAGACCGGATGGAGCCAAAAGTGGGTTCGGTATAAACTCGTCTCCATTGTATTGAAAGTCCATAAGGGGCCAAAAGTGGGTTCGGGATAAACCTTATTCCATTTTTATTAAGGCGGGACGAAACAAGAAGTGGGATCGGGATAGACTCGAATCCATTTTATAAAAAGATGGGATAAACCTGTCTCCATTATAATGAAAGATCGAAGGGAGCAAATAGTGGGTTCGGGATAGACCTGAATACATATTATTAAAAGGCGGGATAGACTTGTCTTCATAGTATTAAAAGACTGGACAGAACCAGACCTGGGTTAGGCATAGACTAGAGCCCAATGTATTAAAGGACACACTACAACACAAATGGTCAATAATAGCATATGACCATAGCGTTTTTAAATAAAATGCTATAAAAAATTTACTTGATTTGTTCAATGTGGCAAAATGCTATTGAAAACCCTATAAACAATTATAAAAAGCTATCAATCCAATTTCATTTGTGCGCTAAATGAAATGTTATGAAGGCGGGATTGATTTCGCTGGGCGCCAACTATCCCGCGCAAATCGAAAGAAAAAATAATAGCTAACAAAGAAGAGGGAAGGAAGGAAGAAGAATCTCGCTCGATCTGTCTCCCTCTCCCTCTGCATTCTGCTCTCCTTCTCCGATCGTTCTCCCTCTCCCTCTCCGTTCTGTTTCTCCCTCTCCAACGAGTTCTACTCCTCGCCGTACGTGCTGTCGCTCTCCGTTTCAGGTCGGTATCTGATTCTCAACACACTCACTCTCTCCTGCTTTGCTTTCACCGCAAACCCTAACGATTTTTAATTTGTATCATTTTTTGTATCAGTTTACGAAGTAATTTGTATCAGTTCATGAAGTAATTGTGGAAGTGTTTGGAAGGCTTTGAAGGATCAGTATTTGTATCAGTTTTGGTTGATTGAAGGATCAATTTTTCAGATAGGTAATTCTCGAATTGAAATTTTTTCCCTTTCCTCTTTGATTTCCTTATTAGAGTATTAATTTGGTTGAGTTGTGTAGTTCTTCATTTTGAGTAAAATTCCTGCATTTTTCTTGAAATTTCTTAGGGTTATATGTTTCTTTCTCATTCTGATTGAGAGTATAATTGTTGGGTGCATTTTCATGTGGAGCAAGCTATTTATCAATCCTACCCCACCTCTGCAAGCTATTTTCCTCTGGTTGTGCTCATTTTGATTTGTCAGATGATTTTTTTTTTAATGGAAAATTGATTTAGAGACTATCTTCCTCTGGGAATTTTTATGTTTTTCATGTTTCATTGACAATTAAGTGTGGTCTTGTTTTACAGTATAACTTGACAAATGTAGAAAATTTTCAGTTGCTAGTCAATGGATACAAGAAACTAGGTTGACTGCCTACCGGTGATCCTAAAACATATACTACCTTGTTGTCACTCTTCTCCCAAACCTTCAATTTTACTTTGCCAGTTATCTAATATCCAGGTCTATAAGTTCTTTATCGCTTTAAATTGATCTTTGAAGAAGATTTATTTTTGCTTGTTACATTGTAGCCAATCTTGAGCGGCTGGAGAATTCGATAATGAATGTGAGATTTGGGTTGATTCCCATTTCTACATTTTCCTTTGATCTAGAAAACAAGAACATAATTCAGGTTTTTCAAATGTATAGGATTATGTTTTAACAAAATCTTATCCCAGATATGCTAGTACAATTGTATTATTTGATTTTGGTCATCGATTGTTTTCGACTTGATAATCTAGTGACTGATCAGTAGCTTAATGGAAATGACCAGCCAAGTGTGTAGTAATGCACTATTGTAATGTTCATTAGTTGTGTATACAAGAGTGTATGTTCTAAATTAGAATAAAATCCATCTACAACCAGGAATTGCTACAGTGATGATTTAATATACAACATCAAATTTTCTCAAGATTTCTGGAGGAATTTAACAATATTAATTGTGATCACGGAACACAACTGGTGAGGTTTTCGTTGTATCATAATGTTTGAAAACTTTACTGGAGATTCGAAAATTAAAATTATGCAATATGATTTGTCGATATTATGAGTCATGCATTCCATTGCGACAGGCATTGTCTGGGATCACTGAATGCTTGGGAGTTCCTCTAGTTAATTATTAATTCATGAAATCCTCCATCATGAAATATAACAAATCATTTCATTACCCGAAAGGCCAAAACCAACCTCGTGTGTTTATCCACCCCTTTATCGAATTAAAGTATTAAACCCAACCAAAAAAAAAGTTAATTATTAAGTGCCCCTTAAACGTTATTTATTTATATCATTTTTGTATATATAAGTTTATTAAGATGATAGGTATGTTAATTTATGCAGTTAAAACGGATAACGGACCTATAACGGTCTAGGAGCGTTATAAGTTATAACTGGTTATATCGAGATATAACGGTATATAACGAATTATTTTTTAAATATATTTTTATACCCCCACTAAGTATATTAATGTATTATAGAATTCATGCTTTCATATTATCACGTGCTGGCATGGCATTTGATGAGAAATCATTTGATCAAGTTTTCAGATAGACTCATTAGAGCAGTACCTAACAAACAAGCTTATAATTACATACATTGTTCATCTCATCATCATAATAACTTACATTGCAGAGGAGACTTATGTCATGTCAGTAATATTTCACTATGTCTCCATATAGTACTCTTTCACTCAGCTCTTTGTAAAAACACATTTCTTTTACTGCATGGTAATGTAAAAAACATATGTGACTGTAAATTTGCTTTTGCATGCATGTCATGTTACTGCAGGTTTGGCTATTATAATATGAGCACTAGTTACTATCAGAAGAAATGGCACCCAAAACCATTTACTATCTAGGAGGGGACCTACCCGTGCAAGGTGGGGGCTCCCCTTACCAGTTTCAGGTGGCAACTCCAGCTATCTTCTCCCTCTTCCTGACTGTCTAAAATTGATTCAAAACAAACCAACTAATGACACATGCACTCACACCCAACTCTACTGGCCAACAGCAATGTTGTATCATTTATCGTCTTTTGATGTATTTGTTTTTATATATTATTTACACATATTTCGTATGTTGTCTATTCAGTTTTGTTTTCATTATATGATTAAGCTTATAAATGCATTACATATACTGAAATGATCAACTTTTTTGTCTTAGACAGGTGAACAACAATGGTTGATGAAGCCAAAAAGAACGACCTATCTCACAAAAGGAAACGTACTTTGATACCCAGAAAAACATCCAAGGTCTTAGAAGGAACGGATAAGAATGTATCAAAAGGTCCAGAAGCATGTCAACAGACTTTGACCCAACAACATGAGAGTCATGAACCTAATCTCCAACATATACAACCATCGGCGTCCAAAGAAGTGGTCGAAAAAAATGCACAAAAAGCACAAGAGTCAATTGCAGACCCGATGGGAGTTAAGAAACCTAGGGGTTCAACCAAAATGAGAGATATTGCTGTAGAGGCGGCAAGTCGAGTTCATGTTGAATTTACAGATAAAGGTGAACCATGTGGAGCGGGGTCAATTAGTTTGTCTTCTTTTTTAGGTCCACTTGTACGAGAGCACGTACCTGTAACATTATGCGATTGGAGGAAGCTTGGTAATGACGTAAAAGTAATCTTGTGGAGATCAATTCAGGTATTATGAACTCTTACAATTCAATGAAATGTACATTTAAGTATACACAAGTTGTGATAGAACTCTTACAGTAAAATTACCAGTATTGAGTTACTTAGTGATAATTTTATATAAACTCCAGGCAAGATTCGATTTGGACACAGAATGGCAAAAGGCTATCGTATTTAAATCGATGGGATGTATATGGAGGGCCTCAAAATCACGGTTAGTCAGCCAAATAAAAGAAGCAGCTAATGAAGAAGAAAGACTTGCGCTTCAGCCTAAAAACATTCAAAGTAGAGCAGAGTGGATAAAGTTCATCAAGACAAAAACTAGTCCATCATTTAAGGTATGTTTTAAAACTAGTTGTAATATTATATTATATGGTAAATCATTATAATTCAGTTAAAATCATGCTAAAGTAATACAATTTCAGGCTGTAAGTGATAAGTATAAAGCAATGAGGCGTAAGCAAATCCCACACACATGCAGCCGAAAACGATTGGCTCGATTAGCAGAAGATATGGTGATACTCTTTTCATATTCATATGCATTCTTATGTTGTGGTCAAAATATTGTTTAGGTCCAATTACTAATTTTTCAAAACCTTATATCAATTTTTTTTTCTGATAGAAAAAGAATAGTACCGAGCCATCTTCTGTTTCTAGGGTTCAAGTGTGGATTAAGTCGCGCACCAAAAAAGACGGTAAACCAGTAAATACAGGAGTTTCCGAAACCATTGTGAGTGAAATGTCATTTGTAATGTTGCATTATGTGTAATTTTGTATAGTTTCTGAAACCATACACTATGATATGATATGTGTTGAATTATATAGGAGAAGCTAATCGAAGCCGAAAGTGCATCTAACTCGACAACAAATGTGACTGATGATGCTCTTTCCAAAGTCTTAGGAAATGAACATCCTGGACGACTAAGAGGAATGGGAAGAGGAGTGACCATCAGCAAATTGACATTCCTTCAAACTAAGGACAAACATGCGACGGAGATGCAAGAGCAACAAACTGTCATGCACGAGAAAATCCAACATTTGGAGAAATTGGTCAACACATTATTGAAAAACAAGGCAAGTTTGATACATGTTGTGATCAGTTATTAATTAAAATTTCTGCTTAGTCGTTGAATTTTTTTATTTTTAATTATTTGATGTGTTGTTAGATCGAGCAAAGTGGATAAGAAGACAAAACATCTCCAGTGGTACGACAATTAGTTTAAAAATTGTCGCATTAAGCTTCAATCTAAACTTGCTTCAATTCTAATATTTTAATTGATTAATTGCAGAGTGTCAACACGAAGTCACTAGAGAAATGCCAGTTGTTAGATTGGAGTGGAACAAAGGAAATTGTTGCGGAAGGACATTTGATATCAAGGGATCCTAATGTGGAGGTCAATAAAATTCCTATGGGTCCTAGTGCAATCAAAGTCCGTGTTGATATCCCAACTAAACCAGATGCTTTCCTATGGAGGCCTACATCTAGTATGACTTGTATAGAACAAGCTCAAGGTAAATCGATAGCATGGCCTGCCGATAGAGTTATTTTGCAACCTGATCAAGATTCAGTTCAACAAGATAATATTGACACGCCTTTGGTAAGATAAGTATTGATTGCTTTGGTATTTATACAATGTATTTGTGTACTTTAAATAGTTGTATTATTGTGTATATGATTCCTGTTTTTTATACATTCTTTCTTTACAGAGAAACGACAACAATTCAACGAACAAGTACACATTGTTTGATTGGAGTGGAAAAGATGAAATAGTGGCAGAAGGACGTTGGCATTCGAGTGATCCAAAAACACTGATCAATGATATTCCTCTTGGACCTAACGCCATGAGTGTTTGGGTAGATATATCAAAAAACCATGATGCATTTTTATGGAGGCCTACATCTAGTATGACATTCATTAAAGATGTGGTTGGTTCTACTATAGCTTGGCCGGCAGACAAAGTTGTTTTAGAAAAAGTACCTGAAAATCAGGAAGTCGAAAATGCATCATATCGTTTGGTAAGTTAAATGTGATTGACATACACTAATGCATAATTGAAGTAAATATATATCTATTAGTAAAGTGATTACTCAGTTTAATGTATTTGTTCTGTTTGACTTGTTGTTAGAGTGTGAACATGGGCTCAAAGAAAAACTGCAAGTTGTTGGATGTTAGTGGTTCGGGACAAGTAGTTGCTGAAGGACGTTGGGTTTCAAGTGATCCAAATCAGGTAGTTCATCACGTTCCCTTAGGTCCTAATGCTATTAAAGTTTGGGTAGATAGTCCAAAAGTTCCTACTGCATCTCTTTGGAAGCCTACATCTGAGCTGGAATTTATTGAAGATGCCATCGGTACTACAGTAGCATGGCCAGCAGACAAAGTTGTTATGATTTAGAGATTCGGTAAGCATTGATAGAGACTTGTAATATATATTAGAATGCATGAATGAATATCTCTCTTGGTCTTGAATTCCTGAATATATGCTTGAACTACTACCACTTTTGTAGATCCACTTGTATTCATTGCATATGTACGTATGTTATATGAATGTTAATGTTGAAATGTTATTTTGTAATGTTGTTACCGTTGTTGTTAATGATGCACATGTAATGTTGTTGTTAATGCTGTAATGCTGTTGCGTAATGTTGTAATGCTATTGTTGCGTAATGTTGTAGAATACTATTAAATGTTAGTTTATGTATTGCATAATAAGATGTTTCACTGCTTCAAATGTCAATTGATTTTGCATTATAGGGAGTTGTATTCATCTACATAGTTTTTAGGGAATTTTGAGAGATAGATATGAGGAGATTGGTTGGAATAATATGAGGAGATTTCTCCAAAATGTTTAGAGTGTTTTATTAAGCGCTTAGCTTCAACATTCATGATGAGAGAGACAAATTGCAAAAGGAAATCAGGACACCATCTAAAGATTGGAGACAAATCAGCATATGGAATCACAGGTTCAATTTTGCTATAGAGATTTTTTTACCTTTTAAATGCATTTGGTCATTTTGACAATGATTAGTCTTGTTGTTCAAGTACTTACAATTGGGTATGCTTGCATGGGTATGTAGCTGCTGACTATGCTTGCATGGTTATGTTCAAGCCTTTCTACCTCAGCTTCAATTTGAGTATGAAATTCGGGACTAAATCAACTAATGATCGGAGGCAAGTATTGAGGTATGCTTCAAATTTAGTATAAATGCAGGTCCGGAGTCGGGTATTGAGGTATGGTTTATGTTAGAATGTCAGGATTAGACAATAAAGTAGTAGTGGTTTGGTACCTCTATTTAGACAATAAAGTAGTAGTGGTTTGCTGAATCTTCATTTTACCCTTTTAGTCAACCATGATTTAGGAATTTTCATTCTTTTGAAATGATAGGGTGGTCTAGATATGGTTTTTGTTGTGGTCAGTTTTACCCTTTTAGTCTGTCATCAAAATTTTCGTCCGATCAAAGCGTAATGTATATAAGATGCCAGAATCATGTTCTTTGGCCTCTTGTATTTGCTGATGTCTCTTATGATAGTTATTGCTAAGCAAAGTTGGGTGTATGTTTTTTTCTTGTAGATTAATTGTTCGGCCATGGTAAAAAAAAAAAAATTAGGAACCCTTTTTTTTAAGTTGTCTTTTCTTTCGTTTGTCTTTTTTTTTAACACTTGGGCATGCAACATTTAAAAAAAAAAAAAAATTATAAGAACCCTTTTTTTTGTCTTTCAACTCCCTTTATTTATTTATTTCCTCCTGTGATTTAATATGTAATGCTAATCCATAGGATCATGGTGTTATACACGTTTAGTTCGAAATGCAGAGTACTTGATGTCATGTAAGCGATTCTGGTTTCAGGTAAGATTCTTAATGCAAACCATTTTTTTATTCCTCTGTATCATACTTGAACCTGTCAAACTGACTTCATTTCTCCGAGTAGTTATTCATGATTTAGGCCTTTCTCAAGGCGTGGAATTGCTGAGTGTAGTTAAGGTACCAGAATGGTGTTATGGATTAGTGGTTGGTTTTTGGTACTCAAAGTTAGAACAATGTCTGAACCCAAACCAGTTAAATAGGGAGACACCATTTGATGTGTCTATCAGGTTGAATTTTCCATTTTTCTCATGCAGATCCTATATATCACAAAAATGTTAACTTCAATCTTGGCTTTTTGGTCAGTTTTATGTCATTCTCTTTGCAGCTGCTACTGCTGAGCTTCGGGGCTTATTGCAGTCTGTTTATTGCAGTCTGCTACTGCTGGTTATACTGCACTTTAAGACAGCATTCTGTTTATTGCAGTCTGCAAAACATAAGGTACAACCACATCAATTTATCGCACTTTTCAGTCTCACACTTTTCATTAATCTATAGTTATTTTCTACAAACAGGTCAGGACAGATTGTACTTTTTGATTGTTGTAATGCCTGGAGAAAACGGAACCGGAAAGACAACATTCATTTGCATGCTGGTACTTTCCTATAGATGTTGGTTTATTTCAACTATATATGACAGTTCATCTCTCACATGGGTTGGTAACTGATTATGGTTAGAAGGTTTAGGATCACAAACACGTGCAACATATTATAGAACACTTATTATTAGAGTGTTAAAAAATGCTGGTACGACTAGACTCGACTCGACTCCGATCAGATTAGATAAATCCACAATATTGTAATGCAAAGAGTTTGGGTTTTCTTGTCGTACTAAGGTTTGGTTTACAAAAGTTACCCTAAGTATGAATTATATTTTAGGGCCAAAACTGTTTATTTTTACAGCCTTAAATTTTCTTTCAACATGTCCCCACCATTTCTAAACACTTGCTAGAAACTCTCCTACGTTATTTTCTATCGAAAGTATCTCAACATACTAATTGTCATATAACTATAAGTCTATATAAAATACATCAAGCAAAAAAATCAAAGGAACCATATAAATCGATTTATTATACAACTACTACTACATCAAAAGGGACCCTATAAATGGAAGGAATATGTTCCAGCAACTAGTGCGCGCTGTTAGCCAACGCACCCCAGTCCTTATTGACCGGGATGAACCTTTTCCTATCTGTAAGATCCAGTCCCTAACTCCTTATGTTTTACTTTGCTATATGATTTAATTTCTTTAGATTTAATAATATATTCCTGGATTTAATATATATTGCTATGGAGAACACAAATAGCACATGTACATACAAGATACTGCTGTTAAAAACATAGCACAAAGAACATAAAGCAAACAGCAATTGGCATGAAAGATTTGTACTGCTAATCTTTTTTCGTCATTTATTGAGTTAGGAAAGTGTTGGTTTTTGTAGATGGACAGAGTTCAGCCCAGTGGATGGTGTTTGAGAGACAAATTCGAGAATTGAAGGCTTAAACCTATGTACGACCTTTGATCGCCCGATGATAGCTGTCTGGCAGTAATAGCTGTTGTTGCTGCTGCTGCTGCTTCTGTTGATGTGGCTTCTGTCTGGCAGTAATAGCTGTTTTTGTAATGCTTCTGTCTGGCAGTAAATTCTTTTCTAGCTTAGTTTAAAATTTTGCTAGCTGTCTTTGTAATAGCTGTTTTTGTAATGCTTCTGTTTGGCAGTAAATTCTTTTCTAGCTTAGTCAATGGGAGACCTCAAACCTTGATTTTTCTTTTCAAAGTTTCTTGAGCTTTGTCCTCCAAAAAGCATTTTGCTATACTTTGACAGACAGCAGCTGAACTCAAAGACATTTTTGTGGGAGGATTTAAGGTCTCCCATTGGACGTTTTGTTATCAATGTGTTTCCTTTGACAAGTACAGATTTTGGTTTTTTTCTTAGCCTCTGTTTACTGACCAATTGATTTTTGCTGTTTGTTCCTTCTCAGCTTACCCTAAGGTGGGTCATGGACACTGCAAAGCAATCAACCCCATGTGGGTCTCTTAATGAAGTTTCAATGGTGTTGCTAAACAATGCATTATCTTTGCCATTTGCAACTTTTTTGATTATTGTATTTGGTGAATGGGAATATGTTTACAAAGTGTAAGCCTACTCTCCTCTCTCGTGGCTGCTGGGAATTTTTTAATGTTCCACATTCTAATGTTTACTGTTCTGTCTGCAGGGATGTTGTCAGGGATCCATTCTTTTGGGTTGTGGCAACTGCAAGTGGATTGCTTGGACTTTCTATAAGCTTCACCTCTATGTGGTTCTTAAATCAAACTGGTCCCACTACTTATAGGTAAAAGGCTTCTCTCAATACCATGCATATATTAATTTTTCAACCTTTATACTAGCGATATTATGCCTCTTGTCAGCAAAAAAAAAAAAATTATTTCAATTTATGTTAGCATGTCCTTTGAAATTGCTAGTCTTGTGTTTCTAACCCAATGCCTTGAACATATGGTGGCATGCACCTATCTAGGAACTGTTTGTCATTTTCGAGTTTCCAATCCTGAATTCACTAATAGTCATTTTTGGTCATCTTTAGTTCAAATTGAACCTAGTTTATTTTTACTAAAACAAGCCCATCCATTGAGTTCTGATTTGGGTGTCAAAAACTAACAAACTGAAAAGGTCCATCTGAATTAATGGCACTTCAGACTTCAAGTCTAAATTTTGACAAAACAGGGCTAGATGTTTGCATATAGCACCATATATATGAACTTGGCAAGGAAGACCTAAGCAAAGAGATTCTTGAAGTTGTAGAGATTTCAGATGCTGGTCATGCTGTCCATCTGGAGAACCCGCTTCTTGTTATATCAGCCGTGAGGAAGTTCTTGACAAAATTGAATGAGAAACTCAGTTAGTTCATTATGTATGACCAGTGTTCCTGCCATCATTATTATCGTCACCAACTCCACTTGGGAAGACTCATGCACTTTGTGCTCTGATTGGAATATCATGCTTCTATAACAGACTCATAAGGCAACTGGTTTGATAGAAATGAAATGATAATGTATCATCTTTGCACTAGAACAATGCATAAATTTAAATATAAATTCATAGAGCAATGCAATATACAATCTTTGACAGGCATCTCAGTTTATAAATAGAAGTGACTAGATACAATCTCTCGTGACATTCATGACATCCGCCAAATTGAATCATTTTTTAAAGTTCTGTTAATTTTAATCTATATAGTCAATGGATTGAATTAGACATACTGAAATGTTTTTTTACTTTTTCATGAGTCCTATACAAGGGGTCACTGATCATGAAGTGGATTGCTTATTAATTACTGAGGTGATTTTGTTCTAATGTCACCATTTCTCTATAGTTAAATGTGTGTGTGTGTGTACAGTTTTCTGCTGGCAAGCTTGGGGCCAAGTACCGTTGATTCTGGTGCTAGACAAAATCTAGCATCTGTCCTTGAGCACCATGGCTCCTGTTTTCCTGTGCGGCTCTGGATGAATTTGCTGGGTCGTGACAGACACTGGAACAGCTGTGAGGAACGACTGCAGGGACAATCTGTGGTGTCGCCATCTGTTGATTATGGTTCGTGAACAAATTCTCCACTGTTTTGTTACAGGAAAATATACTACTGCTTCATGATTTTCTCGACATTCTACCAAAGGTTTTTGGTGCATTTTCTGACAGCTCATATAGTTTTCTGACAGCTTATATAGTTTTTGGTTATAGCTTATATAGTTTTTGGTTATATAGCTTATATAGTTTTTGGTTTTTGGTGCATTTTCTGACAGCTTATATAGTTTTTGGTTATATACTACTGCTTCATGATCACTCTTGCACTTGGTACTTCTTTATTTTCAGAGAAGGAGAAAGGAATGGAGGAATTACAAAAGCTATTGCAAGAGAATGTTCCTTGGCAATGTGAGGCAATGCCTTCAATATCAAAAGCTCTGCTTGACCCAAAAGCTAGTAAGAAAAATGGGACTTGGTTATTGATTCAAGGGGATCAGGAGAGAAGGGGAACTTCAGATGGCATAATCCACATGAAATTGCACATTGAAGATTCAGTTGAATCTGGTCACAAGCGAAAAGCAGAATGGGATTCACCAAAAGAATCCAAATATCGAAGAACAAGTGATGAGGAAGACAGCATTTCATCAATCAAGCAAAGTGTAAAGGTGTTCTCAAGGCAATCTAGCTCAAACACACTTGACTTGAACATCCTAGCTGAGGAAGAGGAGGACAACAACAAAAGTGAAATCCAGGTGCAAATCAATTTGTTGATTCATTACTGCTGATGCATCAAACACACCTGTCATTCATTACTGCTGATGCATCAGGTGCAAATCAATTTGTTGATTATGCTGATTCACTTTAGAAGCATCTAACTGAAATCCAGGAGTAGGCAAGTGTTGTGTTGAATATTCTGCAGTAGTTAGTTGCTCCCCTTCCTGTTTTCGAGAGAATTATTGTGCACCATGAATGGTTTTGTATTGGTACATTTTCAAGCTATTATTCAAATTTGTTGTCAATAAAATGTATTCCATAATCTTGTGTCTTGATCTACTTTCCTTTTCAAGTTTCCAGATTACGGTGAACTGGCTCTACTACAAGAAAAATGTTGATTAATAGCTTTTCAAAACGCTATAATATTAGTCTACAATATCATTTTTAAAGGATATAAACATACTGTAGCATTTCAAAACCGCTATGGTATAGTATATAAGAACGTTTTATAGCAGTTTTAAAACGCTATGGTAGACTATAAATAGCGGTTTTCAAACGCTATAGTAGGCTATTCCATAGCGGGTTTATAGACTGCCATAGCGTTTTTAAACTGCTATGTATAGTCTACCATAGCGATTTTAAAACGCTATAGTAGAGTATTCCATAGCGGTTTTATAGTCTTCAATAGCGTTTTTAAACTGCTATGTATAGTCTACCATAGCGGTTTTAAAACGCTATAGTAGAGTCTACCATAGCGGTTTTAAAACGCTATAGTAGAGTATTCCATAGCGGTTTTATAGCCTTCGATAGCGTTTTTAAACTGCTATGTATAAGCTACAATAGCGTTTTAAAACCGCTATAAATAGTCTACCTACCATAGCGGTTTAAAAACGCTATGATAGCCCGTGTTTCTTTTATAGCTTTGGCTGTCATAGCGGTTACTAAACCGCTATAGTAGGATACCATAGCGGTTTTGAAACGCTATTGATGAGACTTTTTCTTGTAGTGACATGATAGACCCGTATCCATTGTATTAAAAGACCAGATGGAACCAAGAGTGGGTTCGGGATAGACCCGAATCCATTTCGTTAAAAGAAGGGTTTGACCCATCTCCATTGCATTTAAAAACCAGATGAAGCCAAAAGTGGGTTCGGGGATATACCTGAATCCATTGTATTAAAAGACGAGATAGACCCATCTCCATTATATTAAAGGATAGGACAAAACCAGAAGTGGGTTCGGAATAGACCCATATCCATTTTAATAAAAGACAAAATCGACCTGTTTCCGTTGTATTGAAAGATCGAATAGAGCCAAAAGTGAGTACGGGATAGACCAGAATCGATTGTATTCAGACGGGACGAAACCAGAAGTGGGTTCGAGATAGATCGAAATCCATTTTATTAAAAAACGAGATAGACCCGTCTCCATTGTATTGAAAGGTCGGACAAAGCGAGAAGTGGGTTTGAGATAGACCTGAATCCATTGTATTAAAACAAGAGATGGACCTGTCTACATTGTGTTGTAATACGGGACGAAACCAAAAGTAGGTTCGGGATAGACATGAATTCATTTTATTAAGACGGGATGTAACCAGAAGAGGGTACGGGATAGACCCGAATCAATTTTATTAAAAGAAAGGATGAACCATTCTCCATTATATTAAAAGACCAGAAGGAACCAAAAGTGGGTTAGGGATAGACCTGAATCCATTGTATTAAAAGACGGGATAGACCCGTCTCCATTGTATTGAAAGACGGAATGGAACCAGATGTGGGTTCGGGATAGACCCAAATCCATTTTATTAAAAGATGAGATAGACCCGTCTCCATTGTATTGAAATACCGGATGGAGCCAAAAGTGGGTTCGATATAGACCCGAATTCATTGTATGAAAAGATGGGATGGACCAGTCTCTATTGTATTGAAAGACCAGATGAAGCCAAAAGTGGGTTCGGGATAAACTTGAATCAATTGTATTAAAAGAGAGGATAGACCTCTACATTGTATGAATGACCAGATGGAACCAAAAGTGGGTTCGAGATAGACCTGAATCAATTGTAATAAAGGACGGGATAGACCCATCTTCATTATATTGAAAGACTGGATGGAGCCCAAAGTGGGTTCGGACAAGACCTGAATCCATTGTATTAAAATACGGGAGAGATCCGTCTCCACAGTATTGAAAATATGGATATTGTAATTGTGGGCTCGAGATTGACCTGAATCCACTATATTAAAAGGTAGGATAGTCTTGTCTCCATTGTACTGAATGATCGGATGGGGCCAAGAGTGGGTTCAGGATAGACCTGAATCTATTGAATAAAGACGGGACAAAACCATAAGTGGGTTCGGGATAAACATGAATCCTTTGTATTAAAAGAAGGAACAGACCCATCTCCATTATAGTTAAAGACCGGATGGAACCAAAAGTAGTTTCGGGATAGACAAGAATCCATTGTATTAAAAGGCGAGATGGACCGTCTTCATTGTTTTGAAATACTGGATGTGGCAAAAAGTAGGTTCGGGATAGACCTGAATCCATTCTATTAAAACGGGACGAAACTAGAAGTTGGTTCGGAATAAACCCGAATCTATTTTTATTAAAAGACAGGATAAACCCGTCAGCATTATATTGAAAGACCGGAAGGAACCAAAAGTGGGTTCGGGATAGACCCAAATCCATTTTATTAAAGGATGGGATAAACTTGCCTCCATTGTATTTAAAGACCGGATGGAGTCAAAAGTGGGTTCGGGATAGACCCAAATTCTTTGTATGAAAAGACGGGATGGACCTGTTTCTATTGTATTGAAAGACCGGATGGAGCCAAAAGTGGGTTTTAGATAGAACTGAATCCACTGTAATAAATGACGGGATAAACCCGCCTCCATTGTATTGAAAGATCGGATGGAGCTAAAAGTACGTTTGGAATACACCTGAATCCATTGTATTAAAAGTAGGGATAGTCCGTCTCCATTGTATTGAAAGACCGGACGGAGCCAAAAGTGGGTTCGGGATAGACATGAATCCATTTTATTAAAAGACAGGATAATCCCTCTCCATTGTATAGAAAGACCGAATGAAGCTAGGACTGGGTTCAGGATAGACAACAATACATTTTATTAAAAGGCGGGATAGACTCGTTTTCATTGTATTAAAAGATCGGACTAAACCAGATTTGGGTTTGAAAAAGACCGAAATCCAATGTATTAAGGGACTGGATAGACCCATCTTCATTGTCGTGATCCGAACCGACTTAGGTCGGTTTTAAATTTTTCAAATCGAAACCGAACCAACCATTAACAAAACCGATCCGAAACCGAACCGATTCTAATTTATGCAAACCGTAATCGAATCGAACCGACTAAAATCGAACCAAAACCAAAATAAAACAGAACCGACCGATTATTTTAAACATATTATATTATTTATATATAAAATATATATTATTTATTATATATATTCGGTCGGTTCAATTTGGTCAGTTAAAATCACATAGAAATCGAAAATCGAACCGACCACTTCGATTTTGAATTTTTTTAAATCGAAACCGATCCTAATCGAATTTAAACCGAACCATTAGGTTTGGTTTTGATTGGTTTGGTCGGTTTAATCGGTTTGATCGGTATTTTGTTCAGCCCTAGGGTTTGGGATAGATGGAATCCATTTTATTAAAAGACAGGATAGACCCACCCATCTTCATTGTATTGAACAACCGGATGGAACCAAAATTGGGTTCGAGATAGACCTGAATCCATTGTATTAAAGACGGGATAGACTCGTCTCCATCGTATTGAAAGACGAGAGAAAATAAGATATGGGTTCGTGATAGACTCGAATCCATTTTATTAAAAGACGAGACAATCCCTTTCCATTGTACTAAAAAATGGGACTGAACATGAACTGGGTTCGATATAGACCCGTATCCATTATATTGATAAATAGGACGGAAGATGATATGGGTTCGGGATAGACCCAAATACATTTTATTAAAAGACGGAATAAACCTGTCTCCATTGTATGAAAAGGCCTGACTGAACCAGAGCTGGGTTTGGGATAGATCGAAATCCATTGTATGAAAGGACGAGATAAACCCGTCTCCATCGTATTGAAAGACCTGATGGGGCCAAAAGTGGGTTTGGGATAAATTGAATCCATTTTATTAAATGACGCGATAAACCCGTCTCCTAAAGATCAAATGGAGCCAAAAGTGGGTTTGGGATAAACCTGAATCCATTGTATTAGAAGACGAAATAGCCCCATTTCCATTGTATTGAAAGACCAGACGAGGCCAAAGTGGGTTCGGGATCGACCTGAATCCATTGTATTAAGACGGGACGGAATCAGAAGTGGGTTCGAGATAGACCCGAATATATTTTGTTAAAGAAAATATAGACCCGTCTCTGTTATACTGAAAGATCGGATGGAGCCAAAAATGGGTTCGGGATAGACCTGAATCCATTTTCTAAAAACGGGACAGAACATGAAATGGGTTTGTGATAGACCCAAATCCATTTTATTTAATAACGGGGTAAACTCGTCTCCATTGTATTAAAAAACCGAATGGGGCCAAGAATGGAGTAGGGATCGACCCGAATACATTTTATTAAAAGGCGGGATAGACACGTCTACATTGTATTAAAACACCGGACTAAACCAGAACTGTGTCGAGATAGACCGGAATCCAATGTATTAAAGGACGGGATAAACCCGTCTCCATTGTTTAGAAAGACCAGAAGGAGCCAATAGTGGGTTCGGGATAGACCTGAGTACATTTTATTAAAAGGCGGGATAGACTCGTCTTCATTGTATTAAAAGACGGGAAAGGAACCAGATCTGGGTTCGGAATAGACCATTTTCCATTGTATTGAAAGACCAGACGGAGCCAAAAGTGAGTTTGAGATACACTTGAATCCATTGTATTAAAAGACGAGATAGAATCGTCTCCATTGTATTGAAAGACCAGACGGAACCAGAAGTGTGTTCAGGATATACTAGAAATCATTATATGAAAAGACTGGATAAAATTGTCTCCATCGTATTGAAAGACTGGATGGAGCTAAAAATGGGTATGGGATAGACCTGAATCCACTGTATTAAAAGACAGGATAAATTCCTCTCCATTGTATTGAAAGACGAGACAGAACCAGAAGTGGGTTTGGAATAAACTCGAATCCTTACAAACTTAAGACGGGTTAGACCCGTCTCCATTGTGTTAAAAGACCAAACGAAACCTGAATTCATTGTATGAAACGACTGGATAGATCTGTTCCGACTGTATTGAAAGACGGATGGAACAAAAAGTGGGTTTGAGATAGACCTGAATCCATTGTATTAAAAGACGAAATAGATTGTCTCCATTGTATTGAAAGATAAGACGAAAGTAGAAGTGGGTTTAGGATAGACTCGAATCCATCTTATTAAAAGACGGGATAGACCTATCTCCATTATATTAAAAGACCGAACTAAACCAGAACTGTGTTCGGGATAGACCAAAATGCATTGTAATGAAGGATGGGATAGACCCGTCTCATTGTATTGAAATACTTTATGGAGGCAAAAGTGGGTTCGGGATATACCCGAATACATTTTTATTAAAAGACGGAATAGACCCATCTCCATTGTATTAAAAGACCGGGCTGAACCAGAACTGTGTTCGGGATTGACTGGAATCCATTGTATTAAAGTACGGGATAGACCCGTCTCCATTGTATTGAAAGACCGGATGGAGCTAAGAGTGGGTTCGGGATAGACCCGATTCCATTTTATTAAAAGATGGGATAGACCCAACTCCATTATATTGTAGAAGGGACGGAATCAGATGTGTGTTCGGGATAGACTCGAATCCATTTTATTAAAATACCGGATAGACCCGTTTACATTGTATTGAAAGACCAAACGGGGCCAAAAGTGGGTTCGGGATAGACCTGAATCCATTGTATTAAAAGATGTGAAAAACCCGTTTCAATTGTATTGAAAAACGGGACAGAAGTAGTAGTGGGTTCGGGATAGACCCAAATTCATTTTATTAAAATTCGGGATAGACCCATCTCCATTATATTAAAAGACCAGACTAAACTAGAACTGCGTTAAGGATAAACCGAAATGCGTTGTAATAAGGGACGGGATTGACCCGTCTCTATTGTATTGAAAGTTGGGATGGAGCCAAGAGTGGGTTTAGGATTGATTGAATACATTTTATTAAAAGACGGGATAGACCCGTTTCCATTGTATTAAAAGACCGGACTGAACCAGAACTGGATTCGGGATAGACTGGAATCCATTGTATTAAAGGACGGGATAGACCCGTCTCCATTGTATTGAAAGACCGGATGGAGCCAAGAGTGGGTTCGAGATAGACCTGAATCCATTGTATTAAAAGACAAGATAGACCCTTCTCCATTATATTGAAAGACCGGATGGGGCCAAAAGTGGGTTTGGGATACTTGAAACAATAATATTAAGAAGGGGCAGACCTAGAAGTGGGTTCAGGTCAGACTGAAATCCATTTGATTCAAAGACATGAGAGACCCATCCCCATCATATTAAAAGATTGGGCGGAACCCAAAGTGGGTATGGGATAGACCCGAATCCACGGTATTTTTTTTTTTTGGAAATTGAGCAGGGGTTATTTAGGATCCCCAAACCTGAAAATGAATAAAAATATTAACATTACAATCTTAAGTATATTTTCCCCATTCTATCTTCTTCAACAATATCTTTGATGTCCTCCGCAAAGGAGCTAGGTATGATTTCTAGAAATTCGGAACTGGGAAGCAAACTCGCCAGCTTATCTGCAATCCTGTTGGTCTCCCTAAAGTCATGATTTATATTATATTGGTCGAGTTGGCCCAACATACTTTTGATCCTTCTGATAACGTGCCTAAAGTTCCAAGCCACATCCATGTCTTTGGTTATGTACTCCAGGACAGTAGTAGAGTCTGTTGATATTTTGATCTTCATAATATGGTGTAGTCTAGCTAGTTTAAGCCCGGCTTCTATTCCTTGAAGTTCATGTTTAATAACTGTTTGCTCATTGGAAGATCCTGAGCATGCGGCCACCAAAGCACCAGTATCATCTCATATGACAACACCGTATCCTCCCTTGTTGCCCTGAAGTGAGCCGTCAGAATTGATCTTATACCAGCCCACAGTCGGTATCTTCCACTTACATTGTATCGGTCTCTTCAATTTGTACCCTGGCTCCAGGTTCCACTTGCTAAATAGCTGCCTATTTTGTGCACTTTCCTCGACTACAAGCTCTTCTGAACTGCATTTCAATGTCTAGGTAGATGCACTTAACTAGCTCAATTCCAGTACAAAATTGTTGCTCATACAACCTTTTATTCTTCTCAACCCATAAAACATACATTGTTGCATTCAGTGTAAGCTTTTTAATTGTTGTACTGGTGTTATTACCTGCCAAGTGTCGACTACACCACTGAATTTCCTCTTCCCGTCCTAAGACCTGTCTCGAATAATTCAGATATTGCAACATTTTGTTCCAAACAAACTTAGAGTAATTGCACTGAAAAAAGAGGTGCTCATCAGTCTCGCTTTCCTGGCTGCATAATGGGCACATATCAGTCTGGGTTGCACCCTATTGCTTGAGCCTAGTTAGAGTTTTAAGAGCTCCATGAATCAATACCCATGTGATGAAACTATGCCTAGGAATGTTGCCTTTGAACAAAACCAATTGTGCCCAGTCTACCCTGCTCATGCGCCTCCTTATGGCTTCATAGGTGGCTTTCATTGTAAATGCTCCATTGCTCCTTGCAGTCCACAATACCTCATCCTGCCTACTATCATCTAGATCAACTTCGCCTAAGTTACTAGCAATTTCAGTGATTGAAATACTCACACTCACTACACCAAAAGGCATGTTTAGCTGTAGGGAGATGGCCACGGTTCTAAACCGTTGGTTTATTTTCCACGGCAAAAAACCGTGGCTATAATGGCCAACGGTTTAAAATCGTGGCTAAAAAAATAAAAATCGTGGCTATAAACTACACCAAAAGGGTTGCCACGGCCAAAAACCGTGGCTAACTGCCAACGGTTTAAAATAGTGGCTATAAGCTTTTCACGTGCCTGTGGTGGAGGCACTACAACGCTATGAAAGTCGCGGGAAAAACTAAAATTCACGCGGCTCGATTCCCTCCCATTTTTACATTTGCTTCCCTCTCAGTCTCGCTCTCTTTCCCCCCTCATTCACAGCAGATCGAATGCTCTCCCCTAACCTCTCCTCCTCTTTGCCCCCTCTCTTTCTCTCTTCTTCCTTGGAGCAGTGTTTCCCTCTTCACAAATCTCTCTCAAAAGCTCCTCTCTTCTTCATCTTTCATGGCACCCCAAGCATGATTTCTTCAAGCAGAATAGTCTATTGTTCTCATCTCTTCCTCTCCCCATTTGCAAAGTTGAAAAGTTAGGGTTTCCTCTCCCAATCTCTTCCTCTCACCATTTGCCTGATTTGTTGTTGTTGTTGCAGACATCGAGGATGAGATCCAATCCAGCATCCGTTCGTTGCAGCTCGACTCAGCAGGTAAGAATTCGCTGAATCTCGTCCTTTACCATTCGTTCGTTCATTCTCTATCACTACTGTATTCGATGATGTACTAAACGTAAGGTTTCGGTTGAGTTTTGTAGAAGAGAACAACGGTGTGGTTTCGATGGATGAAGTGAAATCTGAACAAGTTAAGTCGAAAGAAGTCGTAAAATCTGAACAAGTTAAGTCGAAATAAGTCGTAAAATCTGAACAATGGTTAAAACTCTTCCACCATCAGAGTCACTTCCAAGGAGTGAACCAGTTGGTGGGTATATCTTTGTTTGCAATAATGATACCATGCAAAAAAACTTGAAGAGGCAACTCTTTGGTAAGCTTTCCCCCAATTTCCTTTGTTTTTTGTTGTTCAAGTTCAATTTTTTTTTTTTAATTTATTGATCTTTGTTAATTGATTTGAGTGATCATTTGAATTTAATTTGATGTTTTGATCCATGGGTATTGATGGGTTTTTTTGAATTTTGGAAATTGGGTTTTATTGATTAATGGGTAGGCATGATTTGTGGATACATCTGATATGATATTGTGTTGTTTGTGATTTTGATTTTTCAGGGCTCCTTCCAAGGTACAGGGATTCAGTGAGGCAAATAACACCAGGATTGCCTCTTTTCCTTTACAACTACTCCACTCACCAACTCCATGAAATTTTTTAGGTTTGTGGTCTCTTTCCTTGTTTGTATATGTTTTCTACTTCGTGAATTGATGTAGATACTAGATACTAAAGTTTAGTGTTGAAGTGAAGTACATATATGTGGTTTAGTGGAAAATTTTCACTTCAAGGGATAGTCTGATTGATTTATCATTGTTGCCCTTGTTTAATGATACTACAAATGAAGAAATTTAAGATATGTGAGGTATATTGCCTAATATATATTTGAAGCATGCTTAGATCAATAAAGGATGTTAGATGTCAAGGGTAGTAGAATGATACTACAAACCTTTTTCTCATTCATTCATAGTTGTTTCCCCTGTAAAAGGAATCATTCAGATCTATTTTTTAACCTACAAATTTTTTTGGGGGCACAAAACATCTAGGTTTAGATAAGCACTTCTGATCTGAAGGGTATTTTCACAATTGAAAGCTTGTATGTGTTCTTGGCAGCTAGCCTACATTCTTCATATGCAGTGAGAACCTTGGAACTGTTCAACTTCCATTTGGGATCCCAGATCACAAAAGCACTAATTAGTAATTACACTCTACTTCCCTGAGAATTGAATTCCAAGCAAACCAAATTTACCTTAATACCTTGTTTTCTTATGGCATTAATACTTTGACTTTTATATTCCTCTAGTTTGTTTAGATAATCTTTTTCTTTTCGCTGGTGTGTAAGGTCAGTTGCTGATAAATTCCATGTTCAACCTGTACTTATTTTCAGTCATAAAACAATTCATCTGAAAAAGTTCTGAAAGGAAAAGAAGAAAGTTATAGGTCCTCTGTTGATAAAAGTCAATCTGGGGAGGGAGTTACCCAATATGAAGAAGCCCCCATCAGCCCAGTGAAGCTTAACCAACTTGTAATTGACTTTCCATATCAACTTTTACATATATCAAATTGCTAATAATGCACTTGACTACTTTGTTAGCATAAATTTGACACTTTTTCACTGACTTTTGTGATGATTCAAAAATCTTCTGTTATTGGATTAAGGTAACTCATCTTGGAATCTTCTGTTATTTGAATTATAATGTCTGCATGATGCTGTGATCTCATAGGAATTTTGGGTTGGAAATGAAGAACTTGTTCATATCTATGAGAAAAGGCTGGGGGATGCTGGTTATATCAGTTTCAAGCTTGCACGGACAAATAATCGTGGGGATGGTACGCTTATTACATATACTTGTGTGGATAATAATTTGACACATTTTATTGAGCGACGTTCTAATTTTAATGGGTGAGCGGGCCTGACATTTTGCATTGCCGCAAGACACACGTGTCTGCATCCTTGTTATGCAACTAGCTAGCCTCCCCACCACACACAGTCACACGCAGTCTTCTCAAGAATCTGTTGGTTTTTTTTTTTTTTTTTTGCATTTGTAGACTGTTCTAGTGGAGCCAACAAGTGGAAACACAGGCATTGGTCTTGCCTTTATTGCTGCGGCGAAGGGATATAAGCTCATCTTAACGATGCCTGCCTCTATGAGTATGGAAAGAAGAGTTCTTTTTAAGGCATTTGGAGCAGAGCTTGTTCTTACTAATGCATCAAAGGGTATGAAGGGTGTTGTTCAGAAGGCTCAAGACATATTGGAGAGCACACCCAATGCATACATGCTTCAACAATTTGACAATCCTGCAAATCCAAAGGTTTGGCATTTATCAACCTGTTTCTCACTTTCTCTACAGAGTATTTCTTTCCCTTGCAATTGAGATGTTGTATACAGCTAACCTTCCAGAGTTAGGACACAACTTCTTAATTCATGGAGGCAGGATTTCCTACCTATAAAGTGGTACATCAGTTTGACACCAACTGTTGAAGGGTGGCTCCCCACATTTTTAGGCCAGAAATATTTGGATGCTTGGATGGTAAAAAAGTAGAATAGATTTCATAAGCTGATCCTATTGGATATACATATTCTTCTAGAAGAATACGGCATCTTCTATATAGATGCTTTAAAATTAGCTATAGGTCTGGTGGTTTTGTTCCAGCAGAAATTGAACTTTGACAATGGAGTTGGGACATTATTAACTTGTCATTTCTCCTCAATGAAATTTTACCTTAAAAAATAAAATAAAAGTCCATGTAGCTGGGATTGATTTATTGCGCACCTGATCTTTAGTTGTGTAGTGCGGAAAAATCAATTTCTTGCACAACCATGTTTAGTTGTTAGCTTATCATATTAAAGGAGGATTGTTCTATATTTAATTTCTTAGATTGAAGGTACTGTGCTTTGTGCATATCCATTTTTTTTTCTTTTTTTGAGATTCAAAATCTATTGATTGCAGGTTCACTTTGAGACAACTGGTCCAGAGATCTGGGAAGATACAAGAGGCAAAGTGGACATATTTGTTGCAGGGATTGGAACTGGTGGTACTATTTCTTGGGTTGGTCGGTTCCTGAAAAAGAAGAACCCTAATGTAAAGGTAACATGTTCTTTTCCTTTTCTATTCTTTTCATGAGAAAACTAAAATCATACATATCTGACAGGTGGCGTATCCCCTTGTCCATCATGTGTTGCATGACATGGGTATCATGGAGGGATGTAGAAGTACAATGTTACAGCATTAAACATTTATTTCCTGTCTGATTTACTTAACATGGGTACTGATAGTTCATATTTCATTTGATTCTTTCACATTTCAGGTTATTGGTATTGAACCAAAAGAAAGCAACATTTTTTCTGGTGGAACACCTGGTAAAGCAATGGAAACATCATTTCTATTTTCTAGCACAATTGTTTTTTTTTTTTTTTGAAAAGCAAGCGTGGGGGTTTTATATGGGCTCCCCAGACCACTGAAAAAGAAAGCAAGGCAAGATAGATCTCAGTTACATTCGGGAGTATTTTCTACCTCTAGCATCATAAAAAACAATCTTCCTAATGTCCTCCGCAAAGGAACTAGGGGTGATCTCCACAAACTCATGATTTGGTAAAAGGCTGGCTAGTTTATCTGCTACTTGGTTCGTTTCCCGTACTGCATGCATTACCCTGCATTCTGCAAATTTTCTCATTTCTTCCTTGATGCGTCTAGTTGTGTGAATTGCTTCCCAAGGAGGAGCTTTTTTGGTAGAAATGTACTTCAATGCATTGCTTGAGTCCATGCATATAACTACCCGCTGAATGTCATGTCGATGAGCTAGTCTGATTCCTAGCTCAATTCCCTGTAACTCATGCAGGGTGACAGATTGTGCTCTTCTAGACCCTGCAGCTGCTGCCACTACATGTCCCACATGATCCCTGAGAACTGCACTGTAGCCTCCTTTATTGCCCATGAGTGAGCCGTCTGTATTGAGCATGAACCAACCTGGATCAGGTCTTTGCCACGCATGCAGAGTGCTTGTTCGTAGCTGAAACTGGGCTCCAATCCGCCATCGATCAAATAGCTCCCTGTTCTGAGCAGTGTCTTCTACTTGTTGATCCAGGACTAATACTCGCAATCGAACATCATCAATGACCTTTGGGACTAGGTCAGCAGCTGCTCTGAACTGAGATTGGAACGCCCTGCTGTTCCTTTATGTCCATATGTGATAAATGGTTGCATTCAAGGCTAACTTTTTCAACATCGAGCTAGGGGATGTACCAGTGAAGTGTTGCTCACACCATTGCCATTCTGCATCCCAATTCATTGGCTGATGTCTGTAGCCCAGTTGGGTGAGAATACGTGACCAGACAAAGCATGAATATCTACACCTGAAAAATAGGTGCTCTTCACACTCGGATGCATCACCACAGAGAGGGCATAGTGAGCTTTCTATAACTCTCGATTTTTTCAGTTTGTCCTGGGTTTTGAGTGCCCTGTGCCTTGCTAGCCATGTAATGAAACTGTGTCTGGGTATCCTGGCTGTGAACCACATAAGTTTGGACCACGAGACTGTTGGCATTCTCTGTCGCAGTGAGTAGTATGCACTGTGGTTTGTAAACTCCCCTTCCTGACCCCCCCATCCAGGTGACTGCATCCTGGTACTTACTATCAATTTCCACTGAACCGAGTTCTGCCAATATATCAGCTGTAACTGGACGTTCTTGCAGCCTAGTGTTCCAGGTATTATCTGTAATAAGAGCACTGACCTTAGCATTACGGTGAAGCGTCGTGTGGTATGTTAGATATTGGGGGAACCTGTGAATAAGAATGCCTAATGGGTGCCATGGATCCTTCCATAAAAGGGTGTCTTTGCCATCACCAATTGAGTGAACAATCAAAGAGGATGCTTGCACTCTGGATTGTAGTATTTTGCGCCAACACCAGGATGAGTCACCTGGAGTGTCCATGGTCCAGAAATGTTTCCCTTTGATTAAATTTCCTTTTGTCCACTGTACCCAGAGATTGTTCTTGTTGGAGACGATGTTCCATACATGCCTCATCATAGCGGCTTTGTTTGAAGTCTCAATGCACCTCACTCCCAGACCTCCCTCATTATAAGGGCTGCATACTTGGTTCCAGTTAACCATAGGTGTTTTAGAGTACTCATAAAAGCCTGACCACTGGAAGTTCCTCATGATTGTTTTGATATCCTCTCGAACACTTGAAGGTAAGACGAAGCAAGATGTCCAGTACACGTGTAGGCTATTCAGAACGGCCTTGATCAGAGTGAGACGACCTGCATATGAGAGAGTCCTGTTCTTCCAAGATTGTACTCGTTTACGGACTCTATCTATCAGTGGTAAACATTGATTGTAGTCCAGGCGAGAAGAAATCAGTGGTAGTCCCAGATATCTCACTGGAAGAGTTTCCAGTTTGAATTCCAGGCACCTAGTTATCAAGTGAAGCTCCTCAGTAGGGACCCCAGAAGCAAAGAGATTACTCTTAGAGCAGTTAATGGCAAGACCCGTGCTTGAATTGAAAAGGTGCAGAGCAGTAGAAAGAGCAGTTGCAGACTGGATGCTCCCATGGAAGAAAGCAATGAGGTCATCTGCAAAGGAAAGGTGAGTGATCTGTGGGTTGTTACATTTAGGATGCAACATGTATTCTCCTTCTTCCACCTTCCCTTTGAGAAGTAAGTGCAAAAGTTCCATAACCAGGACAAACAAATAGGGTGACATGGGACACCCTTGGCGTAGGCCTCTTTTGGCCCTTATGAAACCTTTAGGCGAACCGTTGATAGAGATAGAGAATCTAGGAGTTGTTATGCATACCTTCACCCATTCAATGAACTGACCAGGAAAGTTCATTTTTTTCATAACATGCTCTATTGCTTCCCATCTATCTGTGTCATAGGCTTTCCTTAGATCTATCTTGGCTACACATCTAGGAACTCCCGTGTTACGGTGATAATTTCTAACCAGTTCATGGGTGAGCATCACATTATCATGTATATACCTGCCTTTGATGAAAGTAGACTGGTCCAAGCTAACCAATCTATGCACCACTTGCTTCATCCTGTTTGTCAAGATCTTGGTGATGCATTTGTACAAAACATTACAACAAGATATCGGTCTGAAATCACCCAGATAAGACGCATTAGTAACCTTAGGAATCAATGTAATGTACGTCGCATTTACCTCACCAAGGAGCTTTTTACTTCTGAAAAAATTTTGCACTGCCTTTGAGAAATCAGTCCCTATAACCCGCCAAGCTGTCTTGAAGAACAAGGAAGAGAAGCCATCCGGGCCAGGTGCCTTATCAGATCCTATTGAGGATAGAGCTTCTGTGATTTCATTCCTGGACACCTCTTGGTTCAGCTCCAGAGCCTCTGAATTTGTACCTAGGAATTTGGACTTTCAAGTAGTTGACGAAGTCTTAGAGGTTAGAACATGTTCTACCTAAACCTTGAGTTTTGATTTTTAAACATTTATCTCACACTCTGCTAAGTAGTATTGTGTCTTCTGAGAGTTTTGCCTCTTGATAAAATTGATGATGTTTCACAATTATTAGTCTGTTTGTCTACACAGTAGTGGCTCAGTCTTCATGAAGGTTGGGAATCTTAGAAAAGGAAGTCTCACTTGGTGAGTCATTGCAGTTTTTCCTTGAGTCAGGAAACACTGATAGTAATAGTGGTAGTTCAAGAAATGTCTTTCCACTATAGCAGATAACTAGAATATCAAAAGCACTTTAAAGCAACGTATGACGTGAAATAGGGAGAACAAGCAACTAAGATGTAAACTTTACAGAATCTGCCACCACCATATTTTTATTCATCATCAACAATTACGTCAGTCCCTCTGATTGTGGACTTCATTGCTTCCGCGAAGGTTCACATCATCAACCTTATGCAGGAAAAACATGGATAGTACCTGGGGAAATCACTATAATAATGAAGCTCGCTAAAAAACTACAATCCCTTTCATCTTCCATAAACTTTCTAATGCTCTTTGTTGATAAACCTTTATTTGCTAATATTCAAGGCTCTGAGAGCTTCTAGAACTTGATTATGGTCTTTGAGGATTGTGTGGTTATAGGTTTTGTAATAGGTTGTTGTAAAATATAAAACTTTGAGCATCTAGAAAGGAAAGATTAGTATGTTTCTGAAATTTGGACATCTTTTATCCTAAAAACAGATCCAATGGAAGACTAACGTTACAAGTTAAAAGAAAAATCTAGATAAAAGGATAACTTTTGGCCTGAAATTGGAGTATCGGACTAATTTTAGCTGTTCTCTAGGCAGCACTTAAAGGGTTACCACTTAACTTTTAGTCTAAAATAGAATAAACTTGGACTAAACAATTGGAGAGAATTATATCTGATACTCCGCCACATGTTTCAGTAATGGCCGATTCAACCTCAGGAGCTTGGTTTTATTTGGATCATTTTGGGATGGAACAATGTCCTTCCAAACTGTCTGATCTCAAGAGGCTTGTGGAAGAGGGTGTTCTCCAGTCAGATCATTTAATTAAGCACTCAGCAAGTGAATGGTGGTTGACAGTTGAAAATGCTGCTTCTCCATCATTGCCAGCAAATTTCTCATCTATCGTCTCGGATAGTGTAACCCAGCTTGTTAGTCCACCTGAAGCTCCTGGGAATCTATTGTCAGATATTGGTGATGCAGGGCTTTCTGCTTACCCGCTTGACCAGGAACAGTCGGTTGCTTTGTCACAGCTTCCAACACAATCAGATAACAGCTCAATTGCATTAGGCGATTTTGAAGATCTCCACATTGTTGATAGAGTTGCAGCTTTGTTAGAGGGTTATACTTTTACACCAGGGAGGGAACTTGAGACAGTTGGAGGCATGAGTTCTAACTTTTTATTCTCTCTTTTGAATTTGTTATACATAAAACTTATATTGTCATTTATGGATGGGTGTTGATTATTTTGTTGTGTTTGCTGGAAATGATTTTGCAGAAGCTCTGCACATGACGTTCGAGTTTAAAGAATGGGAGAGATGGATTAATTCTGAAGGTACTATTGGTTGTTCTGATTGCATAGGATCAATTTGTTTGTTTAAACCCCTGGTCATATGTATGCATTTTGTCCATGATAATTACGAATGATGTGCCACCATATTGCCCTTGTTTTTACTCGATATTCCAATACATCAAACTGATTGGAACATAGCGACTATGTTAATCAAACTTATGTGATTGGTTGCTTGTTCTCACTTAATGTACTTCTAAAATTAGAGAAAAAGGCAGTTACAGAACATTGTCAGTTAACTTTCTTTTCAATTTATGAGGAAACTATGACAAGTTAAGGAAGTTGATAAAAACTACGAAGGGTAGGCAAAACAACTTGAAAAAAAATCGCCAGCACTGGAAGCTTCTCTTGGTGAAGCATACGTGCATCTTGTTATATATATACACACACAATTATGGAGGTTTGATGTCCAGTCTGAGATATTACTAAGCACAGAGTTTAGAAACTTTAAGAAGTTGGGCACATTCTAAGTAGAGAATTTGTTTTTTTCTCTCTGGCTCCTTGATAAGTAGGTTTGTACAATTGGATGATATGATTATCATTGAAATATGATAACCTGAGTTAGCGCTCATCATTAAACAGTTACGTCTGGCTATAATATTTTTGTACCTTGTATTTTGAAGTCTTTTTTCCGTGGTATGAAAAATGATCTATGTTCTTAATTTCTTAGTCCTAAATATTTTCTTGCTGAGGCGCCCCCACCCCCGGCCAAACACATTTTTATACACAAAATTCACAAAGATGTGGAATCATTGATTTCTTGTTCTCCTTGGTGATAGATACATGTGTGTCTTGTCTAAAA
Organism: Berberis vulgaris; assembly: GCA_963556465.1. NCBI lineage: Eukaryota > Viridiplantae > Streptophyta > Magnoliopsida > Ranunculales > Berberidaceae > Berberis > Berberis vulgaris. Next base: position 23,351,125 of record OY747126.1, read on the forward strand.
CAATTTCCCTGAGGAGTTGTTTACACAGAAATTTTAGCATATAGTTCATTCGATTTTTGGGTATGTGAACTTTATCAATGTTTAAGTGACCCTCTTTCAAACTTTTATTCATGACAGAAGATGATTATATTCGTTCTGGTAAAAGAGTTCGGTTACTTGCTGATGAAAGTGAAGATGAATATGATTTAGAAGTTGATCTCCTCAGAGGTCAGAAGGATGACTGCTTGTTTGAAGATGTATGTGGTGATGCTACTTGTAGTCAAGCAGAAAATATGAATACTGAAGCTGAGATGGAAAGCTGGGGTTTGTTGAATGGCAATATTTTAGCAAGAATTTTCCACTTTCTGAGAACTGATATGAGGTGCCTCGCCTTTTCTGCTGCTACATGTAAACATTGGAATGCAGCTGTCAAGTTCTACATGGATGTCTCTAAACAGGCCGACTTGTCAGAAGCAGGACCCTACTGCACTGACTCCATGTTCCACAAGATAATGGTAGGATTTCAATTCTGTTAGTACCCTAATACTAGATATTAGGAAAAAAAATATTGACAAGCTTTCCCTAACTAACATTTGTCTCATCATTCAAATTTACAGAATTCTTATGACAAAATGAAGATAACATCTATTATTTTGGTTGGCTGCACAAATATTAGTGCTGGCACACTTGAAGAAGTTCTCCTTTCCTTACCTTGCATATCTTCTGTAAATATTGGAGGTTGTAGTCAGTTTGGAGAGTTGTCTCAGAAACTTCCGAACATTAAGTGGATAAAGTATTGTGGTTTGCGCGAGACAAGGACGCTTGAGGAGTCATCTTCTAAGATCAAGAGCCAAAAACAGATAGCTGATAAAGTATTGTAGGATTTTCATTTTGATATTGTGATTTTGTGATTCTGTGTCTTAGCAATTTACCTATATGCAGGATAATTGTAAAGCATGCAGAGGTTCTGGAGTGGTTCAAGGTGTCAAGGAGGTTAAAGTTACAATACCCGCGGGTTAGTTTGTTGACTCATTATGAAATACCTCCATAATGAAATGGGATAGAGTTGTGATTTTCAGTTTATCATGGTTTAAATACAACCTTAAGACATGCCTTAAGGTGTCTACTCTTGATTAATGGTATGAGACAAATGAAGAAATAGGATGAGCATCCCCTCAATTTCTCATTTGGTCCTCAGGAATGTTCAGTGAATGGTTGAATAAAATTTTTGTTGCCTGGTCTTAATGTTAAGTGTGAATAGTTATAAAAGGTTCTTGTACTGTCATACATACTTCAAAATGAAAAATGTTTTGAGGGTTATTGTCATCACCTTGATTTTATGCATTATCACCAATGGAGAATGATAAATATTTTGTATCTTAATACATTTTGTTTCCTCAAAGCAGGAGTAACTTCATCCATTTGTATATTTTTAGTTTGCTAATGTCAATTCATATGATATGATAGCAAATGATCTCAATCCAGTACTGTTGTTGTTCATATAATTGTAGAACCATTCTAAACCGTCCATATTTTACACCAATCTGTTGATTTATGCTTCTGAAGTCCACTCTACTAAATTGTTTTTTTTGCAGGTGGCATGAATGGTTCCAGGCACTGTTGCTGGTGGATCTGCTGCGAGGCAAGATGCAGCCAGACGTGTACATGCTGCCTGGGTACTGCAGGGTGTGGTGTGCTGCTTGGTGTGGGAATGCGAGTGTTGGTTGGTGCTGCAGGAGCGAGGCTGCGGATTGAGCAGGGAGGTGCACTAACTCCACAACAGAGTTGCTAACTCGATCTGTTTTTATTTTTGGTACTTCTTTATGCTTATGTGCTTGTTTTAAGTGATTGTTAGTGGGCTTTTAGTCTTCAAGTCTTGTTAGCCAGCTTGTGGCTGGGGTTGCGGTAATTTAGATTGGGCAAGGTTTTTTGTCCATTTTTGTTTGGTTTTTATACGGGTAAAGTCGTAATGTACCTGATATTTACATAATTATTACATAATATATCCCTCAATTTATATATGTTAGTGTTTCGATTATTATATTTTATAGTAATTATTTCGTTTTCATGTCTTTGTAGGAATTTGAACGTAAACGATGAAATCATATTAAGGCGACAAGTTAAGGAACGACAATTGGTCGATTCTAGCGGTGGTACAAAGTAGAGGGTCACACATCTAAACCCAAAACCTAAGCCCAAAAACTAAACCCATAAACCCAAAACCAAGCCCATAACTTAAATCCAAATCTAATGCTAAGCCCAATCAAACCCTAGACACATTCCCTCAATCACCAAAGATTCTGATTTATTTTTTTCCTTAAATCACTCATTGAACCCTCTCCTGAACTTGTCCATATTCATTTTCTCCTAATTCTCTATAAATACAAAAATTCAATGGATGAGAAAAGGGAGGAAGAGAAGGGAAGAAAAAAAATCATTAAAAGATCAAATCCTCTTCCTTCACAAAAGGGGAGAAGAGAAGGGAAAAGAAAATACAGAAAATTAAAGCCTCTTCTCACTGTGATTTTCATCACACAACACCATCCACAGACACACATTCTCCACTGTCCTCACCTGTCTCGCTCCACCTCGCCACCACCGAGCTCCGCCACCGTCATCACGCCACCACCACAAAACAGGGGCGTGACAACCCTGTTTCGTGTCAAACTTTCACTCCGCCACCACTCTCTGTCCCTCTCCCTGTCCATCATCCATCAACCACCATCACCTCCAGACAGCACCGCCACCACCACGCCGCGAAACAGAGCCTCACCGCGGCTCTGTTCCGCCTCGCCACAACGCCCTGTTCCTCCTCTTCTCTCGGCCTCTCTTCGTCTCGAGCTCTTTCCTGCCTCCCTCTCTCACGACCACCATCACAACAGACCGAGCACCACCGCGCGAGACAGAGCTCGCAAGCATAAACAGGGAGCCCCTGTTCCTCGTCTTCCTCCTTCATTTTTTTTTTGTTATCTCACTGTTTCCTCAATCTCTCTCTCTTTTTCAGGTTCTCGAGACGGTTTGAAGACATAGGACGCTCGCGAGGAGCGAGAACGAGGTCGCGAGAGCGCCGCTGCTCGCTGGAGAAGAAGGCGGAGCGAGGCGGTACTGTAGCACACTATAGCGAGGGCGGGAGACCGAGTCAAATTTGTTATTTGGCTATTGGCACCTTGATTTCTGCTCTGTACCACCACAGAGCATTTGCAGCCATTTGTCTTGGGATTCGTGTTCTGGCTACCTGCTGATCTGCTGAGTACCACCACATCGAGTTTGTGTCAAACCAAAGGGATTGCATAATTCATTTTGATTTATTTTACTGAATTGTGTGCTTAATTGTTAATTACAATTTATGTCTGAATTTTTGATAAATTGCTTTCACATTTCATTTTCGAGAAATTAAACTTGATATGTTTGGTAGTTAGAATTACCCTTTATCAATATTCAAAGCATGTGCTAGAAATATTAAGCTTAAACTTTGATTAAGTGTGCCCTAAAGAGACACTTAATCGTATTTGCTTGAAATAATTTGTTAATGTTTGATAGAAACATGATATAATTTGAATTGAATTTTAACGATCACATATTCGTCGTAAGCAAGGGATTCCCATCTCTAAAGCTTCTCGTTTAAATTTTCAGTAATTTAGATTTAAATGTTTTTGCTAACTCATTGGTGAGTCCAAGCCCATAAAATCCATCTCAACTATCTTTTATTTTATTTTATTGTTCTTATTTTTAATTTATTTTTAGTTTACTTTTAAAAACACAGTAACCCCATTTCCTCCAAATTAGTTTAGATAATTTCTAAAATTCAATTGCATCCACCTTCCTCGTGGGATCGACCCGTACTTGTCGTTGTCTACCAGTTAGGCACCGTGCACTTGCGGTTATTACAAGTGGGTTAAATTAGCCTATTTATTTAGGTTAGTAAAATCCGCATCAATACCCCCGTTTTGATTCTAAATCAATTTTTTTGATAAATAATAAAGGTCTGGCATCCCATAGCAGCCCCTCCCCACTGGAGGTTTAACTAAAAAAAAAAAAAAAAAAAAGGTATGTGGCTGTGATTTTGCTGCAGCAGCTTTTTTTGTATTATATTATTTTGCAACAGTTTCAAACCCTCGCAACAAACCAGATTTTTTTTTTTTGAATCTTGTTTTGACTAGCCACGACTTAAAACCGTGGTAATTCATGCTTGCCACGACTTAAAACCGTGGTAATTTAATATTGCCACGGCTTAAAACCTTGGCCATCATTTGCCACTGCTTCAAACCGTGGCTAAAATTATTGCAACGGCTTAGAACCGTGGCCATAAGTCGCTACGGTTTAAAACCGTGGCCAGTACTCGCCACGGCTTAAAACCGTGGCTAAAATTATTGCCACGGCTTAGAACCGTGGCCATAGGTCGCCACGGTTTAAAACCGTGGCTAGTACTTGCCACGGCTTAAAACCGTGACTAAAACTATTGCAACGGCTTAGAACCGTGGCCATAACTTGCCACGGTTTTAAGCCGTGGCTAGTCCTGGCCACGGCTTAAAACCGTGGCTAACATTTTTGCAACGTTTTAAAACCGTGGCTAAATCATCTACCGTCCTCGAGCAAAAAATCGTTGCTAATATGTTTTGCCACGGTTTGTAGCCGTTAATGGTGATTTAGCGACGCCTCTACTGCCCACGGCTCTAAGCCGTGACAATTGGTTACCCCCACGGTTCACCGTTGCTGATGGGTATTTTTGGTGTAGTGACTCTGTGGTATTCTCCAAGCATTCTCATTGATAATGGCTGAAACTTTAGCATTCTTATGAAGAGACGAATCATATTGTAACTCCTGTGGGAACTTATCAATAAGGATTCCCATGGGGTGCCATGGATCCTTCCAAAAGAAGGTGTTTTCACCATTTCCAATTGAATATATTGCCAGATGGGATGCCTTGTCCCTACATTCTAGAATCCGTCGCCAACACCATGAGGCTTCTTTTGGTGATTTCATTATCCAGAAGTCTTTGTGTTTGATCAAATACTTCCGGATCCATTTGACCCAAATAGAGTCTCGTTGAGAGACAATACTCCATATATGTTTAAAGGTTGCTGCTTCATTCCCCAGTCTTATGTAACGGATTCCTAGACCCCCTTCATTATATGGATAACATACCTTGTCCCAACTCACCATGACTTTTTTTGAGGAGACATCACTACCTGACCATAAGAATGAACGTAGAATTGCATTAATGCTCTCCAACGTTTGTTTAGGTAGTCCATAACAAGCAGTCCAATATATATGCATACTAGCCAATATTGCTTTAATGAGGACCAGTCTCTCTGCATAGGTAAGAAACCTATTCTTCCAAGAATTTATTTTCTTCCTGGTTTTATCAATAATGGGAGCACACTGATGGTGAGATAGGTATGATGAAATCATGGGGAGTCCAAGATACCTTACAGGAAGATTGCCAATTGGAAACCGGAGTTGTTCTACAATCTGCATGCGTTCCTGACCCGAGACTCCTAACAAGAACAATGAACTTTTATCACAGTTCACTTCAAGGCCACTGCATGCTTTGAACAGCTCAAGGGAGTCACATAAAGCCTTCGCTGATCCACTATCTCCATAGAAGAAGGCTATAAGGTCATCTACAAAGCATAAGTGCGTAATGAGTGGGTCCTGGCATCGATAATGAAGCTTATAATGGCCTTCCTGCACTTGTTTCCTTAGAATCACATGCAACACTTCCATAAGCATGAAAAATAGATAGGGTGACATAGGGCACCCTTGTAGCTTTAATATACCCTTTAGGAGAACCATTCAGACAAATGGAGAATTTAGGAGTTGAGATACACTCCTTAATCCAATCAACAACAATTGTAGGGAACTTTAGTTTCTTCAGTAAGTGAAGGATTGCATCCCACCGAATCATATCATAAGCATTCCTCAAATCAATCTTTGCATCACACCTAGGCGGGCCTGTGTCTCTAAGATAGTTACGCACCAACTCATGGGCAAACATTATGTTGTCTTGAATATATCTTCCACTGATAAATGCTGATTGAGAGCCACTTACCACCCTTTTGACCACCTCCTTCATTCTGCTTGCTAGGATCTTAGTAATACATTTATAAGCAACATTACAACAAGCTATAGGCCTGTATTCACTAAACAAAGAAGCATTAGTAACTTTAGGGACTAAAGTGACATTTGTAGCATTTACCTCTCCCAATAGTGTAGATCATCAAAAGAAGTCCACGATTGCTTTGACAAAGTTATTCCCAACTATACGCCATGCATGTATACTTGAAGAATAGAGACGAAAATCCATCTGGCCCCGATGCCTTGTTGGAGTCAATTGCTGCTAGAGTTTCAATTATCTCATCTCTGCTTATCTGTTTAGTTAACTCAGTTCCCATTTCCTTAGTAAGAGTGTTGTCAAACTGTAAGTTATCTATTATATCTGGGTCATAAGCAGTGTCATGGGCTCCAGCAAAAGTGTTCCCAAAATACTGTATACACTCCTCTTCAATTGCTGATTGATCTTCAAGTTTTTCGCCTTGATTGTTATAAATGCTCAGAATATTATTTTGTATTCTACGTTCTCGCATCATGCCGTGGAAATATGCATTATTCTGATCCCCAACTGTGAAGAGGAGAGACCTAGATTTCTGTTTCAGCTAGGACTCTTCCTGCCTAGCTAATTTTGCATAGTCTTTAATTGCTTGACGTTCCTGTAATAGCAATACATCAGTAACCGGGGAGTGTTGGATGGCCTGTTGAGCATGTTGCATACGTGCTCTAGCTTGTTCTACCACTAAACTAGCTTTATTAAATCCATTTTTCCACCACACCGTCAATGCTTGCTTCACTTTCTTAAGTTTCTGGACAAGTCTGTACATAGGTGAACCAATGACTCGAAGCCTCCACGCCTCTTCAACTGTCTTATAAATATCATGCTCATGGACCCAGTAGTTGAAGAACTTAAAAGGGTCAGGGCCTCTGATGCTATTATCATATAATGATATTGTTACACGAGTGTGATCAGAGATACCTGCATTCAAGAACTCCGCTTCAGCTACAGGCAATTGTTGTAGCCAGTGATGATTGACCAGCACCCTATCAAGTTTAGAGTATACTCTAGCTGAACCAAATTGGTTAGTGCACCAGGTGAAGAAATTTCCCTTGTATTGACAGTCATATAGGCTAGATTTTGTCACACAATTTAGAAAGTCATGGCTTCCTCCTTGTTGCGTCTCCGCATTTCCTATTCGCTCCGCTACATGTAATGTGGCATTGAAGTCCCCTATCAGAGCCCAAGGCCTTTTTACTGAAGTGGAAAACACCTCTATTTCTTGCCATAGGAGTCTCCTTGTAGTGTATTGATTACTTCCATAGATGAAAGTTAGTATGCACTCAAAACCATTATTCCATTTAGCATTCACTATGATTACTTGTCCTGTAACTGAAATGATTGAAACCGTGACAATGCTTGGGTTCCATCCTACCCAAACACGACCTCCTTGAACATCTGTCCCATTATCTATCCATACCCAGTCTCGCATCAGCAATCGCTGCAAGGCCCCCTTCTTAGCATCTTTAACTTTTGTTTCTACAAGTCCTACTATGTTCAATTTTTGCTTCTTGATGAACTCTCTCACCTCCTTTTGTTTGAGAGGATCATTGAGCCCTCTTATATTCCAACATCCTATCTTAATTATTGACAACCAGGTAAGTAGAAAGCTGCTTGACTCCCATTGGTGTTAGCCTGCTTTGCTTGGTTTGCAATGTTCTTGACTCTATTAGCTAGAGCTTCCATAGTCTGAGCAATGTTTGGTGTTTGAGTGTTATTTGGCTTCTCACTAGCTAGTGGAAGAGTTGCTGACTCAATCTGTGTAGGAGTAGTTGTTCTCTCTTCCTCCATATTACTCTCATGTCTGTCAGCTTCTATTATCACCATCTGTTGGTTTTTCCCATCCTGTTGGTGCTGATCTTTCTTTTGCTGTTCATGTAACTGAACCACCTCTTTACTGGTTGATGGTTTTGCACAAGCACTTGGTTCATGAACTGAGCTCATGTTACGTGGTTTGAAGGCTCGTCTCCCACGGGCAATGGTCCATCCCTCACTCTCCTCATTCTCCGTCTGGATCTTCTTCCCTGTAGGTTTCCATACTCTGGTCACTATTTTTTATGTTGGATAGTTTAGGGAAATGTTGTTTTGTATGACCAAAGACAGCACAAGTGCTGCATTGTGCGGGAATCCAAGCATATTCTGCCTCAACTACTCTCTTGATTCCTTCATTGATGATTACTGGTATCTCCTTGGGGAACTTGTTACCGATGTCCACTTCAATGCAGACTCTCGCAAATGCCAGTTTTGTTCCTTCTTCAGTTTCCTTGTCCAACATTATCGGGACTCCTATGACGCTTGCAATTTTTTGTATTCCTTCTGGGTTTCATAGAAACAGTGGAACTTTCTTCAACGTGACCCAGATAGGTATTGAGGTGAGCGTTTCAGCTTCCTCATACATAGTAGGAGCCCATGCTCTAATGATAAATAGGCGACTAGCAATATGTAGCGAACCAAATTCCAATACTTTGCACCTTTCAGCGTCATCTTTGAACTTAAAAACAAAATTATTTTCACCATGAATGTTCATATCAAAATTCCTGGTACCCCAGGCCTTAACTAGTGATTCTTTAACAAAGTTAAATGCAAGTCGTTTACCAACAAACCTGCCAATGATAAGCTTTTCACATTCATCAATCCTGCTTGCAAAGTCATCAGTTTGTACCTTAACAACCTTTACCCCATCCACTGTCATTGGTTGCTCATATTGAAGTCTAGTTGTCCCTACATGGCGTCCTTGTTTGAGTTTTGAAGCCCAACTACCTTTGCTAGGCGCAGCAGTAGGCCTCTGCACGGCCCCATTGGTGGTCGAGTTTGTCTCAATTTGCAAACTGGTAGCCGCCACAGAAACAAAATCAGATCTAGTACCTAGGATCGACTCTGTGTTAGGGCTCATCAGTAACCTTATAAGCGCATCTTTTTGTTCCTGGTTTAATAAACCTAGCTTTTCCATTAACTCCTTAGATTGCTCCGATCCCCTTTTGTCATTAATAGAACCTCCACAAGGGTTAATGGAGGTTCCTATAGTTCCAGGTTCATGTCAGATCAACAAGGGTGATACCGAATCCACTGTATTAATACATGGGATTGACCCATCTCCATTGTATTGAAAAACAGGACGAAACCAGATGTGGGTTTGGGATAGATCCGAATCCATTTTATTAAATGACATGATAGATCCGTTTCCATTGTATTGAAAGACCAGACAGAGCCAAAAGTGAGTTTGGGATAGACCTGAATCGATTGTATTAAGATGGGATGCAACCAGAAGTGGGATCGGGTAAGACCAGAATCCATTTTATTAAAAGACATGATAGACTCGTCCCCATTATATTGAAAAATCGGATGGAACCAACAGTGGGTTTGGGATAGACCCGAATCCATTTTATTAAAAGACAGGATAGACCCGTCTTCATTATATTACAAGACCGGACTAAAGCAGAACTAGGTTCGGGATAGACCGAAATGCATTGTAATGAAGGACGAGAAAGACCCATATCCATGGTATTGAAAGACTTGATGGAGCCAAGAATGGTTCGGGATAGACTCGAATACATTTTATTAAAAGATGGGATTGACCCGACTCAATTGTCTTAAAAATCGGATGGAACAAGAATTGGGTCCGGGATAGACTGGAATCCATTGTACTAAAAGACGAGATAGATTGCCTCCATTGTATTGAAAGACCGGATAGAGCCAAGAGTGGGTTCGGGATAGACTAGAATCCATTTTGTAAAAAGACAGGATAGACCCGTCTTAGATGTATTGAAAAACCGGATGGAGCCAAAAGTGAGTTTGTGATAGACCCGAATCCATTTTTTTAATAGACTGGATAGACCCGTCTCCATTGTATTGAAAGAATGGATGGGGCCAAAAGTAAGTACGGGATAGACCTGAATCCATTTTATTAAAAGAGAGCATAAACACATCTCCATTATATTGAAAGACCAGATGGAGCCAAAAGTTGGTTCGAGATAGACCTGAATCCATGGTATTAAGGGTTTTGTCGGTCTCCATTGTATTGAAAGATGGGATGAAACTAGATGTGTGTTCAGGATAGACCCGATTCCGTTTTATTCAACGACGGAATAGACCTGTTTCCATTGTATTGAAAGATCATACGGAGCCAATAGTTAGTTTGGGATAGACCTGAATCCATTGTATTACGACCAAACAAAACCAGAAGTGGGTTCAGGATTGACCAAAATCCATTTTATTAAAATACGAGATTGACTCGTCTCTATTGTATTGAAAGACAGACAAAATCAGAATAGGGTTCGGGATAGACCTGAATCCATTATATTAAAAAATGAGATAAACCTATTTCCATTGAATTCAGAGACGGGATGGAACCAAAAAAGGGTTAGGGATAGACTCGAATCCATTTTATTTAAAGATGGGATAGACCAGTCTCCATTGTATTAAAAGGCCAAACAGAACAAGAAGTGGGTTCGGGATAGACCCGAATTCAATGTATGAAAAGATGAGAAAGACCCGTCTCTATTGCAATGAAAGACTGGATGGAACCAAAAGTGGGTTTGGGATAGACCCCCATCCATTTTATTAAAAGACGGGAAGGACCCGTCTCCATTGTATTGAAAGACCAAATGGAACCAAAAAGTGGGTTCAGGATAAACCTGAGTCCATTGTATTAAGGTGGAACGGAACCAGAAGTGGGTTCGGGATAGAACTGAATCCATTTTATTAAACGACACGAAGGACCCGTATGCATTGTATTGAATGACCGGATGGTACCAAAAAGTGGGTTCGGGATAAACCTGAATCCATTGTATTAATGTGGGACGGAACCAGAAGTGGGTTTGGGATAGACCTGAATCCATTTTATTAAAAGACACGATAATCCCTCTCCATTGTATTGAAACACCGGACGGGGCCAAAACTGGGTTCAGGATAGATCTGAATACATTGTATTAAGAAGGGACAGAACCATAAGTGATTTCAGGATAAACCCGAATCCATTTTATAAAAAGACACAATAGACCCGTCTCCATTATATTAAAAGACGAGATGAAACCAAAAGTGGGGTTGGGATAGACCTAAATTCATTGTTTTAGATGACTAATAGACCCATCTCCATTGTATTGAAAGGTGGGACAGAATCAGATGTAGGTTCGAGATAGACCCGAATCCATTTTATTCAAAGATGGATAGACTCGTTTCCTTTGTATTGAAAGACCGAACAAACCCAAAAGTGTGTTCAGGATAGACCTGAATCCATTGTATTAAGATGGGACAAAACCCAGAAGTGGGTTCAGGATAGACCGAAATCCATTGTATTCGAAGATGAGATAGACCCTTATCTATTGTATCGAAAGACGGGACGAAATCAGAAGTGGGTTCGGGATAGAATCGAATCCATTTTATTTAAAAATGGGATTGACCAATCTCCATTATATTAAAAGACCAAACAGAACCAGAAGTAGGTTCGATATAGACCCGAATTCATTGCATGGAAATACGGGATAGACCCGTCTCCATTGTATTCAAAGACTGGATGGAGCCAAAATAGGTTCGGGTTAGACTTGAATCCATTGTATTAAAAATGGAATACACACGTCTCCATTGTATTGAAATGCGGGACTGGGTTCGGGACAGACTCGGATCCATTTTATTAAAAGATGAGATATACCCTTCTCCAATGTATTAAAAGACCAGAAAGAACAAGAAGTGGGTTCGGGATATAACTGAATAATTGTATGAAAAGACGAGATAGACCCGTCTCTATTATATTGAAAGACCGGATGGATCCAAAAGTGGGTTCGGGATAGTCCCCGAATTCATTTTGTTAAAAGACGAGATAGACCTATCTCCATTGTATTCAAAGACCGGATTGAGCCAAAAGTGGGTACGGGATAGACCTGAATCCATTGTATTAAAAGACGGGATAAACTCATCTCAAGTGTATTGAAAGACGAGACAAAACCAGAAGTGGGTTTGGAATAGACTCAAATCCATTTAATTATATGACGTGATAGACCAGTTTCCATTGTATTAAAAGGCCAGACGGAACCAAAAGTGGGTTTGGGATAGACCTAAATTCATTGTATTAAAAAAAAGGGATAGACTGGAATGTATTCTAATGAAGGATGGGATAGACCCGTCTTCATTGTATTGAAAGACTTGATGGAGCCAAGAGTGGATTTGGAATAGACCCGAATACATTTTTTTAAAAGACGAGATAGACCAGTCTCCATTGCATTAAAACACCAGATTGAATCAAAACTGAGTTCAGGATAGAACAAAATCCATTGTATTAAAGGACGAGATAGACCTGTCTCCATTTTATTGAAAGACCGGAAGGAGCCAAGAGCGAGTTCAGGATAGACCCGAATCCATTTTATTAAAATACGGGATAGACCCATCTCCATTGTATTGAAAGACAGGATGGAACAAGATGTGGGTTTGGGATAAACCCAAATCCGTTTTATTAAAAAAAAAAAGATAGACTTGTTTCCATTGAATTTAAAGACCCGACGGAGCAAAAAGTAGGTTCGGGATAGACGAGAATTCATTGTATGAAAAGACATGATAGACCCGTCTCCACCTTATTGAAAGACCGGATGGAGCAAAAAGTGGGTTCGGGATAGACCTGAATCCATTATATTAAAAGACGGGATAGACCCGTCTCCATTGTATTGAAAGACGGGACGGAAGCCGAAGTGGGTACGGGATAGACCCGAACCCATTTTATTAAAGGACGGGATCAACCCATCTCCAGTATATTAAATGACCGGACTACACTAGAACTGGGTTCGGGATAGACCGGAAGGCATTGTAATGTAGGACGGGATAGACCCATCTCCATTGTATTCAAAGACTGGATGGAGCCAATAGTGGGTTTGAGATGCTTGGAATACATTTTATTACAATATGGGATAGACCCGTCTCAATTGTATTACAAGACCGGACAGAACCAGAATTGGGTTCAGGATACACTGGAACCCATTGTATTAAAGGACGGGATAGACCTGTCTCCAGGGTATTGAAAGATCGAATGGAGCCAAGAGCTGGTTCGGGATAGACCCAAATCCATTTTATTAAAAGACGGGATAGACCCATCCATTGTATTGAAAGATTAGATGGAACCAAAAGTGGGTTCGGGATAGTCTTGAATCTATTGTATTAAAAGAAAGGATAGACGCATCTCCATTGTATTGAAAGACCAGACGAGGCCAAAAGTGGGTTCCGGATTGACCTGAATCCATTGTATTAAGACGAGACAAAACTAGAAGTGGGTTCGAGTTGGACTCGAATCCATTTTGTTACAAGACAGGATAGACCCTTCCCCATTATATTGAAAGATCGAACGGAACAAAAAAAGTGGGTTCGGGATAGACCATAATCCATTGTATTAATAGACGGGATAGACCCGTCTCAATTGTATTGAAAAACGAGACGGAACCAGATATGGGTTCGGGATAGACACAAATCCATTTTATTAGAAGATAGGATAAACAATTTTCCATTGTATTGGAAGACAAGACGGAGCCAAAAGTGGGTTCAGGATAAACCTGAATCCATTTTATTAAGACGGAAAGTAACTAGAAGTGGGTTCGGGATAGACCAGAATTCATTGTATGAAAAGAAGGGATAGATCCATCTCCATTGAATTGAATGACCAGACGGCACCAAAAGTAGCTTCGGGATAGACCCGAATCCATTTTATTAAAAGACGGGATAGACCCGTCTCAATTATATTAAAATACCGGATCAAACCAGAACTGGTTTCGGGATAGATCAAAATACATTGTAATGAAGGATGAGATAGACCCGTTTCCATTGTATTGAAAGACTGGATGGAGCCAAGAGTGAGTTTGGGATAGACTCGTCTCCATTGTATTAAAAGACCAGACTGAACCAGAACTGGGTTAGGGAAAGACTCGTCTCCATTATTTTGCAACAGTTTCAAACCCTCGCAACAAACCAGATTTCTTTATTTTTGAATCTTGTTTTGACTGGCCACGGCTTAAAACCGTGGTAATTCATGCTTGCCACGACTTAAAATCGTGGTAATTTAATATTGCCACGGCTTAAAACCGTGGCTAAAATTATTGCAACGGCTTAGAACCGTGGCCATAAGTCGCTACGGTTAAAAACCGTGGCCAGTACTCGCCACGGCTTAAAACCGTGGCTAAAATTATTGCCACGGCTTAGAACCGTGGCCATAGGTCGCCACGGTTTAAAACCGTGGCTAGTACTTGCCACGGCTTAAAACCGTGGCTAAAACTATTGCAACGGCTTAGAACCGTGGCTAACATTTTTGCAACGGTTTAAAACCGTGGCTAAATCATCATTCGTCCTCGAGCAAAAAACCGTTGCTAATATGTTTTTGCCACGGTTTGTAGCCATTAATGGTGATTTAGCGACGTCTCTAGTGCCCACGGCTCTAAGCCGTGACAATTGGTTACCCCCACGGTTCCAAACCGTTGCTGATGGGTATTTTTGGTGTAGTGACTCTGTGGTATTCTCCAAGCATTCTTATTGATAATGGCTGAAACTTTAGCATTCTTATGAAGAGACGAATCATATTGTAACTTCTGTGGGAACTTATCAATAAGGATTCCCATGGGGTGCCATGGATCCTTCCAAAAGAAGGTGTTTTCACCATTTCCAATTTAATATATTGCCAGATGGGATGCCTTGTCCCTACATTCTAGAATCCGTCGCCAACACCATGAGGCTTCTTTTGGTGATTTCATTATCCAGAAGTCTTTGTGTTTGATCAAATACTTCCGGATCCATTTGACCCAAATAGAGTCTCGTTGAGAGACAATACTCCATATATGTTTAAAGGTTGCTGCTTCATTCCCCAGTCTTATGTAACGGATTCCTAGACCCCCTTCATTATATGGATAACATACCTTGTCCCAACTCACCATGAATATTTTTGAGGAGACATCACTACCTGACCATAAGAATGAACGTAGAATTGCATTAATGCTCTCCAACGTTTGTTTAGGTAGTCCATAATAAGCAGTCCAATATATATGCATACTAGCCAATATTGCTTTAATGAGGACCAGTCTCTCTGCATAGGTAAGAAACCTATTCTTCCAAGAATTTATTTTCTTCCTGGTTTTATCAATAATGGGAGCACACTAATGGTGAGATAGGTATGATGAAATCATGGGGAGTCCAAGATACCTTACAGGAAGATTGCCAATTGGAAACCGGAGTTGTTCTACAATCTGCATGCGTTCCTTACCCGAGACTCCTAACAAGAACAATGAACTTTTATCACAGTTCACTTCAAGGCCACTGCATGCTTTGAACAGCTCAAGGGAGTCACATAAAGCCTTCGCTGATCCACTATCTCCGTAGAAGAAGGCTATAAGGTCATCTGCAAAGCATAAGTGCGTAATGAGTGGGTCCTGGCATCGATAATGAAGCTTATAATGGCCTTCCAGCACTTGTTTCCTTATAATCACATGCAACACTTCCATAAGCATGAAAAATAGATAGGGTGACATAGGGCACCCTTGTAGCTTTAATATACCCTTTAGGAGAACCATTCAGACAGATGGAGAATTTAGGAGTTGAGATACACTCCTTAATCCAATCAACAAAAATTGTAGGGAACTTTAGTTTCTTCAGTAAGTGAAGGATTGCATCCCATCGAATCATATCATAAGCATTCCTCAAATCAATCTTTGCATCACACCTAGGCGGGCCTGTGTCTCTGTGATAGTTACGCACCAACTCATGGGCAAGCATTATGTTGTCTTGAATATATCTTCCACTGATAAATGCTGATTGAGAGTTTGGGATAGATCTGTCTCCATTAGTTTGGAATAGATCCGTCTCCTTTGAATTGAAAGACCAGACGGCACCAAAAGTAGCTTCGGGATAGACCCGAATCCATTTTATTAAAAGACGGGATAGACCCGTCTCAATTATATTAAAATACCGGATCAAACCAGAACTAGTTTTGGGATAGATCAAAATACATTGTAATGAAGGATGAGATAGACCCGTTTCCATTGTATTGAAAGACTGGATGGAGCCAAGAGTGAGTTTGGGATAGACCCGTCTCCATTGTATTAAAAGACCAGACTAAACCAGAACTGGGTTAGGGATAGACTTAAATCTATTGTATTAAAGGACATGATAGACTCGTCTCCATTTTAATGAAAGACCGGATGGAGCCAAAAGTCGGTTTCGAATTAGACTCGAATCCATTTTATTATAAGACGGGATAAACCCGTCTCCATTGTATCGAAAGAACTGATGGATCCAAAAGTGGGTTTGGCATAGACCTTTCTCCATTATATTGAAAGACCGGATGGAGATAAAAAATGGGTCTGGGATAGACCTGAATCCATTGTGTTAAGACTGGACGAAACCAGAAGTGAGTTAAAGTGAGACTCAAATCTATTTTATTAAAAGAAAGAATAGACATGTCCTCAATATAGTGAAAGACTAGACGGAACCAAAAGTGGGTTTGAAAAAGACCGAAATCACTTTTATTAAGAGATGGGGTAGACCCATCTCCATTGTATTGAAAGATGGGATGAAATGAGATGTGGGTTCCCGATAAACCTTTTTCCATTGTATTGTAACTTCAAGAATCCAAACGTAGGTTTGGGATGGACTAGAATGCATTGTATTAGAAGAAGACATGTATCCATTGTATTAAAAGATCAGATGGAATCAGAAGTGGGTACGAGATACACCTGAATTCATTGTATGAAAGGACATAATAGACTTGTCTCCATTGTATTGAAAGACCAGATGGAGCCAAAAGTGTGTACGGGATAGACTTGAATTCATTGTATTAAAAATGGGATCGGCTTGTATTGAAAGAGAGACAAAACCAGAAGTGGGTTTATAATAGACTCGAATCGATTTTATTATAATTCTGGATAGACCCGTCTTTATTTTATTGCAAGACTGAATGGAGGAAAAGGTGGGTTCGGAATAAACCTAAATCCAATGTATTAAAGGACAGGATAAACCCATCTCCATTGTAATGAAAGATGGGACGGAAGCAGAAGTGGGTTCGAGATAGACCCGGATCAATTATATTAAAAGACGGGATAGACCCGTCTCAATTGTAATAAAAGAGCGGAATGAACCAGAATTGGGCTCGGTACAAGCCATAATTGAAAGACCGAATGGTGCCAAAAGTGGGTTCAGGATAGACCCGAATTCATTTTATTGAAAGACGGGATTGACGCATCTCCATTGTATTGAAAGATCGAATGGAGCCAAAATTGGGTTCGGGATAAATCTGAATCCATTGTATTAAGATGAGACGAAACAAGAAGTGGGTTCTGTAAAGACCCAAATCAATTTTATTAAAATACAGGATAGACACATTCTCCATTATATTGAAGCACCGGACGGAATCAAAAGTGGGTTCGAGAAAGACCTGAATCCATTGTATTAAAAAAAGGGATAGACCCATCTCCGTTGTATTGAAATACAGGACAAAACAAGATATGGGTTTGGGATAGACCAGAATCCATTTTATTAAAAGATGAGATAGACCCGTTTCCATTGTATTGAAAGACCGGAAGGGGCCAAGAGTGGGTTCGAGATAGAACTAAATCCATTGTATTAAGAGACGAGATAGACCTGACTCCAATGTATTGAATGACAGGACGAAACCAAGAGTGGGATCGGGATAAACTCAAATCCATATTATTTAAAGACGGGATAGACCCGTCTTCATTGTATTAAAAGACCAAACAGAACAATAAGTGGGTTCGGGATTGACCCGACTTCATTGTATTGCTAGACTAATGGATCCAAAAGTGGGTTCGGGATAGACCCGAATCCATTTTATTAAAAGACAGGATGGACCCGTCTTAATCGTACTGAAAGACCGGATGGAGCCAAATATGGTTTCGGGATAGACTTGAATCCATTGTATTAAAGGACGGGATAGACCAAATCTATTGTATTGAAAGACAATACGGGGCCAAAAGTGTGTTCGGGATAGACGTGAATCCATTTTATTAAGACGAGACGGAACCAGAAGTGGGTTCGAAATAGAGCCGAACCCATTTTATTAAAAAGTGGGTTTGACTCGTTCCCATTGTATTGAAAGACCGGACGGAGCCGAAAGAGGGTTCAGGATAGACCTAAATCCATTGTAATAAGACCGGATGAAACCAGAAGTAGGCTCAATTGGAGGCCAATTTAGGTGCAATCCTAGTGTTCAAGGATTTGAGTGACCAAAATGGACTTCATTTTACTTATACAGCATGCGTACATTAATAAAGTCAAATTCAACAATTTGACTTAACAAACATGTTTCGTTATGCTTAACAGAGAAAGAAAACTCGTATGTACATTGTAGGCTAATATGGAGGCCAATTTAGGTGCAATATGAGAATACAAGGATTTGAGTCACCAAATGGACTTCGTTTGATTTTTAACCGGATGGGTACATTAATAAGTTCAAATGCAACAAGTTTGACTCGACAAACAAGTTTTGTTCTGCTTAACAAAGAACAAAAATTGGTTTGTATGTTGTAGGCTCAATTTTTTGCCAATTTAGGTGCAATTCAATAATACATGGATTTTAGTGACAAAATGGACTTTTTTTGCCTTCTAACCACATGGGTATGTTACTATGATAAAATTCAACAAGTTTGACTCAACAAACAAGTTTTGTTGTGTTTAATAAAGAAGCAAAACTCGTATGTACATTGTAGGTTCAATGGGAGGCCAATTTGGGTGCAATCCGAGAATATAAGGAGTTGAGTAACCAAATGGACTTCGTTTGATTTTTAACCGCATAGGTACGTTAATGAGGTAAAATTCATCAACTTTGACTCAACAAACAAGTTTTGTTATGCATAAAAAAAATGAACACTCATTTGTACGTTGTAGGCTCAATTGGAGGCCAATTTGGGTGCAATCCGAGAGTACAAGGATTTGAGTGACCAAATGGACTTCGTTTGACTTGTAACCACATGGGTACGTTTATGAGGTCAAATGCAACAAGTTTGAATCAACAAACAAGTTTCATTGTGCTCAACAAAGAATTAAAACTCGTATGTATGTTGTCGGCTCAATTGGAGGCCAACTTGAGTGCAATCCGAGAATACAAGGATTTGAGTGACCAAATGGACTTTGTTTGACTTCAAACAACATGGGTATATTAATAATGTCAAATACAAAAAGTTTGACTCCACAAAAAAATTTCGTTGTGCTTGACAAAGAAGGAAAACTCGTATGTACGTTGTAGGCACAATAGGAGGCAAATTTTGGTCCAATCCTATAATACAGTGATTTGAGTGGCCAAATGGACTTCATTTGCATTCTAACCGCACAGGTACATAAACAAGGTCAAATTCAACAAGTTGACTCAACAAATGAGTTTCATTGTGCTTAACAAAGAAGAATAACCCGTTTGTACATTGTAGGCTCAATTGGTAGCCAATTTGGGTGCAATCCGATAATACAATGATTTGAGTGACCAAATCAACTTTGTTTGACTTCTAAAAACATGTGTACGTTCATATGGTCAAATGCAACAAGTTTGGCTCAACAAAAAGGTTTCGTTGTGCTTAACAAAGAAGAAAAACTTGTTTGTACGTTGCAGCAAAATTGGAGAATAAGGTCAAATGCAACAAGTTTGACTCAACAAACAAGTTTCGTTGTGCTCAACAAAGAATTAAAACTCGTATGTACATTGTCGGCTCAATTGGAGGCCAACTTGAGTGCAATCCAAGAATACAAGGATTTGAGTGACCAAATGGACTTCGTTTGACTTCTAACCGCTTGGGTACGTTTATAATTCAAATGCAACAAGTTTGACTCAGAAAAAGAAAAACAAGTTTCGTTGTGCTTAACAAAGAAGGAAAACTCGTTTGTATGTTAGGCTCAATTGGAGGCCAATTTTGGTGCAATCCGAGAATACAAGGATTTGAGTGACCAAATGGACATCGTTTGACTTCTAACCGCTTGGGTACGTTCATAATTCAAATGAAACAAGTTTGACTCATAAAAAAAACAAGTTTCATTGTGCTTAATAAAGAAGGAAAACTCGTTTGTATGTTGTAGGCTCAATTGGAGGCCAATTTTGGTGCAATCTGAGAATAAAGGATTTGAGTGACCAAATGGACATTGTTTGACTTCTAACCACATGGGTACGTTGATAAGGTCTAATGAAACAATCTTGACTCATCAAACAAGTTTTTTTGTGCTTAACAAAGAAACAAAATTCATTTGTACATTGTAGGCTCAATTGGAGGCCAATTTGGGTGCAATTCAAGAATACAAGGATTTGAGTTTCCAAATGGACTTCGTTTGACTTCTAAATGCTTGGGTACATTGATAAGGTCAAACACAATAAATTTGACTTCACAAATAAGTTTCGTTGTATTTTAGAAAGTAGGAAAACTAGTTTGTACGTTCTAGGCACAATTGGAGACCAGTTTGGGTGCAATCCAATAATAAAGAATTTGAGTGACCAAATGGACTTCGTTTAACTTCTAACCACATGTCTACATTAATAAGGTCAAACAGAACAAGTTTGACTCAACAAACAAGTTTCGTTGTGCTTAACAAAGAAGGAAAACTTGTTTGTCCGCTGTGGGCTCAATTAGAGGTCAATTTGGTTGCAATATGAGAATTCAAGGATTTAAGCGACCAAATGAAATTTGTTTTACTTCTAAGCACATGGGTGCCTTCATAAGTTCAAATGCAACAAGTTTGACTCAACAAACAAGTTTCGTTGTGCTTAACATAGAAGGAAAACTTGTTTTTACATTGTAGGCTCAATTGGAGGCAAATTTTGGTGCAATCCGAGAATACGAGGATTTGAGTGACCAAATCGAATTCGTTTGGCTTCTAACTGGTTGGGTACGGGACCCTTCCACCTATAGGCTGGTGGCGTTCACTCACTTTGAGGAGAAGGATGACTCTTCTTCTTGTCCGCAGAGTAGCCTCGAAACCGATCCGTCTGTCGCGGAGATGACCTTCAATCTTGATGTTCCAAAGCCTGCCTCCAAACCTGAGGTCATTCCTAATTCTGTAATGCAGGAGGATGTTCTTGGCTCTACTCCCACTGTATGGGCGATTTCTTGTATTGGAAATGATTTATTAAGGAAAAAAGTTTTCTTTCCTTGTCTTATTGCATGTATCATAGATGTTAAACTCGTTTTTTTAATTTTTGCTTTGATTAGGCAAAATAGATGGGTGTGTCCGCCCCCATCTAAAGTAGGGCTTAGTCTGGACTGGAGCCCTTTCTTAGCTTGTCTTGATAGTCCCTAACTCTGTATAGCAATTAGGTTGTTTAAGAAACCACCTCTCGTCGGACTGGATTTCAATACCATATGTTTGCGTTCTATCCTGAAGAGGACTTGAGTTGAAGAGAAGTCACCTCCGCCTGTCTGGGCTAGACTTCCATAACAAACCCCAATCTTGAACTGGAGTTGGGTTGTGGAGAAATCATATTTGCCCGAACGGGTTAGATTTTTTCTTCATACTGGCTCAATCCTGAAGAGGACTTGAGCTGGAGTGAAGTCACTTCTGCTTATATGGGCTAGACTTTCATAATGGACCTCGGTCCTGAACATGAATTGGGCTGTAAATAAATCATATTTTCCCAAACGGGTTAGATTTTTGCTTCATACTAGATCAATCATGAAGAGGACTTGAGTTGGAGAGAAGTCATTTCTGCTCATCTGGGCTACACTTTCATAATGGACCCCAATTCTGAACAGAAGTTGGGTTGTGGAGTAATCATCTTCACCTGAATGGGCTAGATTTCTATATTCTTCTGGCTCAATCTTGAATAGGATTTGAGCTATAGAGAAATCATCTCTGCCCATCATGGCTAGACTTTTATAATGGACCCCAATCCTGAACAGGAGTTGGGTTGTGGAGAAATCATCTTCGCCCAAACTGCTAGATTTATGTATTCTTCTAGCTGAATCCTGATTAGGACTTGAGCTAGAAAGACGTCATATATGCCCATCTTGGCCTGACTTTCATAATGGACCCCAATCCTAAACAGGAGTTGGGTTGTCTAGAAATCATATTTGCCCGAACGAGCAAGATTTTTGTTAAGCGGACTAGGTCACTTGTTGGGCAAGTTGTCGATATCCAGAATAGATCATCCCAGTGAAGTGAGTCATCATCAGACTGGACTGGGTTCGCTTTGTGATACTGTGGTTCCTTAGGTGGACTAGGTTACTTATGCGACAAGTTGTCGTTGTCCTTAACAGGACTAGGCTTGGCAACTATGCGCCATTTTGGTATCTGTGATTGGACCAAGCCTCTTTGTCCTATGAGATATACGTGAACTGGGATCGGTTCGCTATGCAGTACCTTGGTTCCTTAAGTAGACTAGTCACTTATGCGGCAAGTTGTCATTGTCCTTAATATGACTAGGCTCCACAGTTGTGTGCCATTTTTGTCCGCATGATCAGACTAGTCCTCTTTTGAGCGGTGAGTTATCTATGGACTAGGCTCAGCCTACTGTGTAGTACCTCAGTTCCTTAGGCGGACTAGGTCACTTATGTTACAAGTTGTCATTGTCCTTAACAGGACTAGGCTTGGCTGCTGCATCTTGGTCCCCGTGATAGGATCGAGTTTTTAAGTGTGTTGAGTTGTCTGTGGACTTGGCTCGGTCTGCTTGCAGTGAACGGTCCGTGGACTGAGTCGTGTCCGAAAGTGTGTTGTCATGGTTCCTAAGGCAGCTAAGTCAGTTATTTTGGAAGTCGTCGCCATCCTGAATAGGATTAGGCTTGGCCGTTGTGCACCATTATGGTCTTCGTCATCGGACCAGGCCTTTTTAAGGCGGCGAACTATCCGTGGACTTGGATTGGTTTGCCTATGTCACTTTGGTTCCTTGGGTGTATGCGGCGAGTTATTGACATCCTAAATAGAACTAGACTCGGTGTTGTGAGCCATTTTGGTCCCCATGACAGGACCGAGTTTTCCCTTTTAGAAAGAGTTGAGTGTGGAATGGAGTCGTTTTTAAAGAGATTACTTTTATTTATAGTTCTTCTTTAAAAATTCTACATCATATTTTTTCACTCAGACTTTCTAGTCAGTAAGCCCTTGGCCCGTTGGTTCTTCTTTTTGTAGGGGGCTCGAGCCATTGTGGCTACTTTCCCGTTAGTTTCATTGCCACATAATGGCATTCCCTTGCGGAAGACTGATAGTCCATGTGTGGTATCGACAGAGTATTTTAGGTATTAGTGCCGTGTGAAGACTACTGTTTCCGCCAAGGCCTTCCAGAATCACATTGTACATGGAAGGGCATTTACCACAATGAACTTCGTCATTAGGAGCTTTACCGGTTCCCCTGCTACCACGGATAGCCTGATGCTCCCGACATGGTAACTTCGAGCACCGCTGAAGCCAACCATGACCTGATTGTGCAATTTCAGCTCTTCCTTCCTCAGTCTCATCCTGTTGAAGCCTCCAAGGATAGGATGTTGGTTTAGCTCCCTATGTACCCTAACAATCTTTTCACACCCCATTTCTATATCATGATTTTGATACCCAGGGCATCATTATGCGAGGAATAGACCCCCTGCATATCTCGCTCAGTAAACATTAGGTCAGGGTTGGGTGGACTATTTGGCGTGTTGAACAGGGTAGTCCTTATAGTGGGAACCTGTCCGCAATTTTCAGGTTGCCTTCTTTCTTGACTGGTTGGATTTATTTGGTTCATCTTGTACACTCTATAAGACGTAGATGTCGTCTGCACTTTTTATTCGGCCTCTGCTTTCGTTTCTTCCTTCTTATTTTCTCGGAGTTGTCTCGTCAGAATTCCCAAATTTTCCGAGTCTCCCCTTTGAAACCCTGTACTTGATCTCATTTTTTAGACTACGACAGTCCTGAGTGGTGTGACCATGGTCCTTGTGATAGGAACAATACTTGTTCTTAACACACCTTAAATGATCACTCTTGAGCTTGGGGGGCTACTCGATGTCCTCCCAGCTCCTCATGGCAGAGAGAATATTGGGCAACCCAGAATTGAGGAGGTGTAGTTAGCATACCTCGAGCCGACGTAGTTGGTAACCCTATTATGTTTTACCTTGTTAAACTTGGTCATATTGTCGTTTTTCTTCCTTTTTGGCATTTCCTTCTCACGCCTTATCTCCTATCCCTTGTCTTGAGTTCAAAAGGTCTTTTTGGCTTTGTTTTCGCCTTATTTCTTGGATGCCATCATTTCTTCGGGAGTGTTATACTTTTTCACACATTTCAGTAAGTCTGTCATATCTCTTAGAGGCTTCAGGGTGAGGAAGTTGTAAAACCGACCTCTTCAGAGGCCAAAAGTGAAAACAGTGGTCGACATGTCATTGTTTCAACTGTCGGTCAAAGTCAATTCATCGTTGAAGTGAGTGACATACTCCTCAAGGGTCTCGCGTTGTTTCTTATTGAGGCCCAACAAGTAGTGGGGCCCTTTCCTGATCCGTTGGCTCCTGAAAATGCCTTCGCCAGGACCTGAAATGAATCAATAAATCTCAATTGGAGGCTATAGAACCAGGTCAACGCAGCCTTCTTTATGCTGGTGGGAAATTTTTTGCATAGGATGACTTCTGAACTTTCTTTCAGCGCCATCACATGGTGGTAATAACGCATATGATTTGATGGATCTGATGTTTCATCATAGAAATCGAGCTTAGAGAGGACAAATTTCTTTAGAAGGGGGTGTTCATGATCTCTTCTGAGAATGGAAGGACAATGAGCTTATACATGACATCTTGATCAGTTGCCCTCGGTGGGAGTGGGTTCTTGAACATTGTCTTGTTTGGGGCATGGTCCCCATGACCTTCTTCAGCTCTTAAGCTCCCCTCCCATCCAGCTATCCGCTCTTCCATGGGGACGTTTTTCCTTTCCTGGGCACGCTCACTATCATCCTCTTGGGTCTAGCACCTCCCTTGATTTTTTCTATTCTCGAATGGCTATTGTCAATCCTGGGTAAGCCTTTCTACCACCTGTGTTTGGATGATCCATGTGGAGCAGGATCTGATCTATACGAGGGTCTACCACGGCTGCCTCAGTGGCTGGACAGTGCGATCTTCTATTTCCTTGATCGGATCTTTTGTGGCCCTGTGGCTGGGCTTCCCAAGCCAAACCATTGTCTGACTCGGCATTGTTGTCGTGGGCTCAAGATATGGTGCTAGTAACCATGTCTCGATGCTCTGTTGGTTAGAAAGAGCTTATATGTTTGTTTCAAGAAAAAAATTGTCATTCTCCCCACAGACGATTCCAAACTGATGCATCCTAATCCATATTTATTAATCTCGAACTTGCAAATCGAACAACAGTGAGCTAGGGACCACCGTTGTGGTGGCCGAAGGCACTCCCTTGCTAAAGTCAGGTGACGGTACAAGAAAGAATGTAGACTAGAAGAAATTATCAATGTGTATGCGTACCTTTTTCCTTCATTTTTCTCACCTAATGTAGCAAGTGTTCCATTCCTCAGCTATCTCTGCTTTCGTGGGCATGATGGAGGGATAGGATCTCGCCCAAGATCATCCTTTGCATGACTGAGTTTCTTCGACACTTGGCTCTGTTAAGGACCCAATGATTGAAGGCTGCTAGAGGCAAGGCTCTCGTTGTGTCTGATGCAGAGGAGCCGTCTAAAATGCTTGCCTCCTTTGTGAGGGGAAAGTCTCGTGTGAAGACTGGATCGTCTTCGGCAGGACTCGCTTTGGTGAAAGAAGAGTGAGAGTCTGATAAGCCTATTGGGGCGGAGGCTGATGTTTCCAGCTTGAAGAAAGATTACCTGCAGTTTGCAGGAGTGGTAGACAGATTGAACCTTACTGACGCGCAGATCAAAGCTCTAAATGACCTTCTGGTGCGGGTTGCAATGGCAAATTCCGCCGGTGCTAATTCGCATGGGACCATTTCGGTAAAAAGCTCCTATGAAAATTCACATGAAGCTATAGAATTTGGTCGTCCTGCTAGCATGCAGTCTGAGAGTGGCCATGTTGGCATAGGCCAAGTTTCATGCAGTCCGCGTTGCTTACCGTCTCGTTCTAGGCCACAACTAGAAGTGTTGGAGGGTCCTCTGGATAACTCGCTTCCTCCTCTCCCTCATGATCCCATCGAGTTGTCTCCCAATAAAGGGTCGACTGTTGTCGATAAGGGGAAGGCTATGGAAAAGAGCCTGAGGATGGTGGCAACCGTGAAGGGTGGTGCTGGCGTGATTCCTGATTCGGGGAAGCTTCACTTGGGTGCACGGATAAGCCTGTTTGCACCAAACTTGGTGAAGATGAGTTCACAAGTGTGGCACCAAGAGGTGGACATAGAATATGCTTCGAGGAAGCATATAAGCAAGCGTCACAGCTGGCTGATGACCCACGCTCCAAAACTGAGGAGGATTCGTTGGAAGGGTGTATGGATAAGGGCTTGAAGTACCTTATGTTGGGTATGTCTCATTTAAGCCACGTGGCTGTTGCTGGGATGGAAGTCGAGGCGGCTCATGAGAGGGTATACACCTTCAAGCGTGTATTTTTGAACATGTAGACACTGTATTCTGATGCACTCTATGAAATTGAGCTGCTGAAGAAGTAGGCTGAAGAGAAAAGGCTGGATCAGTCAACCATGGCCGCTGAGGATCAGAAGGCTCGTTTGGAATACCTTGAACGTAATCTGTCGGAGGTGGTGTCCGAAAGGAATGAACTTGAGGAAATGAGTCGGATCCGTTAAAAAGTCAAGGTTGCGCAGAAAACTGTGGCTAAGGCGTGTTCTGAACTGTGGTCTCTTGCTGAAGAAAGTGCTCGAAGGAAGCTAACTGGGTTGCTGAAAAGAAACAGTTGGAATTCGATGTGGAGTTCTATGCTCGCGAGGCGAGAAAGACTGAGGACTAGCTCGAATTGGGGTGGCATGAGCTTAGTGTTGTGAAGAACAGTCTTGCCACATAGACGTCTCAGGTCGACGCGCTGACTGACAAGTTAAAGCTACTGGAGTGTGCACTTGTTGACGCGAAGGTGCGAGTGGAAGAGCTTCTTCAGGAGCAAGGCAAGTGTGTGTTCAGCTATGTTGTACATGGTCGACTGGAGCTACTCGCGCTGACGATAGAGGAACATCCCGTGTGGGATCTCGGCCGCTATAAGAAGATGTCATATGTAGACTTGTCTATTACCTCTGTGTCATCGGACGACGAAGACTGTCGGGGCACTAATGTCAAGATCGTGGCGCGAGCGGACGCAACTCCTACTCCATCTTCCACTAGGCTTATTAGCTCTTCAGCTTTTGTACCTTCTCCTGATAAGGAGTAACCTTGGTGTGATTGTACCCCTTCTCGTTTTGACCGTTAATGAAAATAGTTTTATCCGTTTCGTGTTTGTTGTCTCTATTGCATGTTTTTCATTTCGCCTTGTGGTCTTGCTTTAGCATAGGCTGGTTGAATCAATATGACGTTGACTGGTCTGTCTGCGATGGAGAGCTTGACCGCTTTGTATTGCGAACGACTCAGGTCATTGCTGTGAAGTCATGTCCGATAGTGGCCATGCTGCGGACAATTTAGCTAGGGGTTGAGTCCCCCGAGCTGTGTCTTGTCTCCGAGGTAAGTTGCTTGGGGCTTACCCTGTTTAACCGACTGTTCAGCTGCAGTTGCTGCTATGGGCGAGTTGCGATGGCCAAGTGTATGTGTTAGAGCATTAGTGCAGAGTCAAGCGCCGTGAACTCAGGCTGGCATCCTAAGTAGCTTTTATTTGGGCAGTGACTGTACGACCTATGTATCGATGCAAATGGTCGTCGCTAATATTTGAATGTCAGTTCGTTTGAGCGTGGAGATGTTGATTCAGCTAGATTCATGTTTGCGAGTGTTGTTTTGAAGAAAAATGGAGGTGCGTGGCAAGCTGTTTGAGACTCCCACCTTCCGAATCATTTACGACCGACAAAGTAGACTATAGAGTCGGTGAGTAAAAGTTTGGTGTCCAGGCTGAAAAGCAGTGGTCCCGTGGCAAGCCGTCGGAATCAGTCCTTGACTGACTAAGCTCCCACCTTTCGAATCGTTTATGACCGAGCAAAGAAAACTACAGATTCGGGGAGTATAAGGTTTGGCGACCAGGCTGGAGAGCAGTGGTCCCGTGGCAACCCATCGGAATCAGTTCAGGAACGACTAGGCTCCCACCTTTGGAACCATCTACACCCCCCCCGTGCTGTGGGAGCTACGAATTCGGGAGAGGTCTGGCGACCAGGCTAAAAAACAGTGGTCCCGGGGCAAGCCATCGGAATCAGGTCGAGATCGACTTGCCTCCCACCTTCCAAATCATCGACACTTGTGCGCATCAAGATACAAATCTGGGAGCTTTCGACGGCCACATTGAAAAGCAGTGGTCTCGTGGCAAGCCGTCAGAATCAAGTCATGGCTGACTAGGCTCCCACCTTTTAGACTATCTATACCCTCGTAGTGGGGACTACAAATCCAAGGTTGGTGATTTAGCAGCCACACTGAAAAGCAATGGTCCCGTGGCGAGCCATCGGAATCAGTTCGAAACTGACTAGACCCCCACCTTCCAAACTATCTATACCATTGTAGTGGGGGCTACAAGTCCAGGTTTGGAGATTTGGCGGCCTCGCTGAAAAATAGTGGTCCCGTGGCGAGCCATCATAGTCAGTTAGGAACTGACTAGGCTCCCACCTTCCAGACTATCTATACCCGCGCAGTGAGGGCTACAAGTCTAATTTTTATTAGAAGCTTTCGTTGCTAGTCGTCACTAGCTAAGCCTACCTGATTAGGTTCGATGATCATTGACCGCGAAGGGAGCAATGATCCTTGCCAAGTCGTCGTCACAAGGCATGATAGCGCTGATTAGACTCCCACTTCCTAGATCGTCAATGCCCGCGCTAACGCAGACTAGGTCTCGGGTAGAACCAGAAGCCATTGTCATCAGACTTGGCTGACTAAGCTTACCTTGTTTGAAAAGAGGTTTTGCCTGCTAAGGGGTGTGCGAACCTAGTCCATCTGCCTGGTGCATGGGGTTGACAAAGTTACCTTAATCAGCTAGTGATCTGCAGGTACGATCCGTGTGTTAGAGTTGACTAGGATTTCTCGTGCTTGTGCCAAGCATGCGACAAAATATTGTTTGAGTAATAGGCCGAGCCCATGGGCCCGCAGAGGAAGGGCTAGGGCATGGTGCGCTGTGTGAACGGTGTAGATCGTGCGGTAACACGTGTATGGTGTAGGCTGCGTGACTGTTGAGTATCGGTTACTCCCCCTCAATTGATGGGGTTGTGTGCGGTGCCATCAATTTGAATAACGTGGTAAGCATAATTTCCTTGGGAACCGTTGTCTCCTCGTTTCCCGTACGGTATTCAATGCTTGGCAGGTAATGCTGGACTGCCCACTTGGTGAACCATCATGTCTATATAATGGTGTTTGTCAATCGTTGTAGGCACTATCTTTCACAGAGCTTATCTCCTATAATGTTCTCGCTTGAAGAGAACGCTTTAAGTTTTCCAAAGGCGGATCTCCATTTCTGGAGTCTCTGAATGTTCTGACATTTGCACTGGTTAGGCACAAAGATAGTTGTTGTTATGTGTGGTCACCTGTTATTGGTGGGCACGTAGTTGATCTGCTGAGGTCATGTAATTTCTTCTCATATTGCTAGAAATAGTATGGATTTCCTACCAAGGGAGATGCCTTGGTGTTACACCGTACAATTTTCGCCTTCGTGTGCTCGGATCCCTCTGCTAACCAATGGCTGATTAAAGTGTTAGTCGATGTGCAATGTCTCCGGATGTGGTATCTTTCAGTCACACCTAGTGTTGCAGATGGGAAAAGTGGTGTTTCTTGATAGCATTGTGAGATCGTTACTGGGTTGCTGTTTGTGGCCATCCTCATCTGTCTTTTTCTAAGCTATTTGAGGAAGTTAGAAGGGGTGGGATGTCTCTCGAGGAAATCAGAAGCCCGTTGTGAGGTCTACAACGTCGTAGGACGAGCACTTTTCCGGAGTGATTTGACGGAGCAATCTGCCTGCTCAGTCCTTTCAATCCCATCTCACGCTTCGTCTTTATCTTGGGAAGGGGTCGAGCGAATTTCGATCGTTTATCTTTGTTGTCACTTGCAGATTGCTCACATCAAAAAATCTACAAGTTTTCCTCGGACGCTTCTTGCAGTAGAATTGTCTAAGCGAGTCTTTTTTCTTCTTTTAACACTATATTCAGATGTTTTCCGCATGTAGTCTTTTATATCCGCCTAAGAGCGTTCCTAATACGTAGCCTTTTGTATTTGCCTCAAGGGACTTGTTACGTCTTTCCAATAATCAATAGAGTTTGTTTTCGTAATTTTTCTTTTATTTCTTAAATGATTGTAAATCACACAAGTCTTTTAAATACTAGAACTCAATATTGACTATGGAATGGGAAACAAATAACTTAAAGCAAACTAACTGTTGATGGAGAGAAATTGATCCTGGCCTTGGAGTGAATTCGGGTTGCTCTCGCAGATCATGTAGCGAACTGTCGAGGCGTTACATAGGTTACTGATTAGTAACCCCTGTAGAGGGGCGGATCTCCGCCCCGACGGAATGTTGGGGGATGTGTTCCCGTTTGCCATGGCCTTTTCGTCTCGCTGGGCGGAAGAGCTCATTGCTCCTGTCCCGCTCGAAAGTGATGTCTCTACCGTTGCTTGGCCTAGTACTGGGTCAGGCTGCTTTGCAGAATATGGTTGAATTTGGGAGCTTTCTATCCGTTTTAGTGCAGCATAGTGGCAGCCTCGTGCCGTAGGTTGGCCTCCACGTATTGTACCTTCGGTGTGGTTAGCAGTATACTTAACACACTGTTGAAGGATGGAGAGCACTATTTCCATCTGGTGGAGGCATGGTCTTCTCATGATGAGATTATAGGATGATGGCGCGTCTACCACCATGAAGTTTAGAAATAGGACCTTCCTGAGCTGCAGCTCTCTTGCCACCGTAGTTAACCTTATCTTTCCGACGGGGAAGCATTTCTCCCTGCTAAATTTGATAAGCGAGTGTTTTGAAGACGTTAGGTTTTCTTCCTTGAGGTCTATGTTGCGGAACGCGTTGTAGAACAGAATATCGAGCGAGCTTCCTGTGTCCACCAGAACTCTCGTCACTTCCCACATTGCTATGGAAATCGAGATGACTAGAGTGTCATTATAAGGCGCTCAGACTTCTTCAAAGTCTTTTTCTGTAAAGGTCAAGGGGAGTGGGGCTCTGAATCCTTGAGTGGCAGATGTGTTTGTCCTCATCCATGGGTTGTGTCCACATATCCAGTAGAGTCAGCTTGCGGGACCTACATGAATGGCTTTTGTTTGGTCCGACTCCATGGAGGACGTATATTATCCCTGGAGTCTCCTTTATTTTTTTAACTGACTCCCCCTGTCCTTTGTTTGTTTTGTTCCCTATTAAGACTTCAGGAACTCTTTCAGTTTGCCTCTGTGGATCAAGTATTCGATTTCATACCTCATACTCTTGCAATCATTGGTGTTGTGGTCGCCCTCCTTGTGGTACGCGCAGTATTTGTTGTTGTCACGCTTGTAGGGGTCTCCGCGTGTCTTCGGGGGCCACTTCAGTTCCTCCCAGCTCTTCATGGATTTAAGTACGTCTGACAGGCTAACATTTAAGGGTGTCACAGCTCTGGATCCAACGTAGTTGGATGATTTCTCCGGCCTGAACTAGCATGGGTCTGACCTGTTGTCACTGCACTTCCCGTTGTTTCGTTCCTCATCCTCGCGTCTTTTGCCCTCCTTCTTGTCCCTATGAGTGGAGGGCTTCTTCTCGACTTCGGTTTCCCTTTTAATAGTCCACGACTCCTCAAGGGTGATATGTCTCTAGACGCTCTTGAGGAGCTCTGTCATCTCCAGAGGGGGCTCTAGGGTGAGGTCCACATAGAGCTTTCCATCTTTAAGGTCCACAGTGAAGGACGTTACGGCTGTATCGTCGCTACACCCATCGATGAGGATCAGCTCATTGTTGAACCGCGCGACATACTCTCAGAGTGTCTCGTTGGACCTCTACTTTAGAGAGAGTATGTAGTGCGGGCCTTTTCAAAATTGTTGGCTCCCGATGAAGCGTGTCTGGAATTCCCTTGCCAATGTTTTGAAGGAATCGATCGACTTCAGCCGAAGGTTGTGAAACCACGTCAGTGTCGAGCTTTTCAAACTAGTGGGAAAGGTCTTGCACATGACGGACTCAGATCCTTCTTTAAGGCCATTACGTGCTGGTGATGGCGCAGGTGGTCGAAAGGATCGGTTGTTTCATTGTAGGAGTCAAGCTTCGGTGAAGTGAACTTCCTCGAAAGGGTCTCGTTCATGATCTGGTCTACAAATGGTGGGATGGAGAGGCGGTACAGTACGTCTGGACCATGCGTCCATCTGCGAAGGGGGTTCTCAGGGACGAGCCTCTCTATCCAGGCGGCAAGCTCAGCATTAGTCGTGCAGCCTCCTTTAGTCCAATAAGAACTAGCGGGGGCTTGACTTTCCTGCGCTTTCTCCCTATCATTTTTTGGAGGCGAAGGTCTGTGTTGCTTCTGGTCTCCATTAGCGGGTGATGGATTCTGTCGCGTGAGAACCTCCACCGCCTTGGCGATCCGCTATATTTGAGATGCCAGCGTATCAATTCTGGGGTCTGTCGTCGTTGTTGCCTGCGCGAGAGCGTGAGTCGGTTGCCCGTGCACGATAGGAATTGTTGAAGGAGGTGGTATAGGGACAACCTGAGCATTTGATGTGTCCCCTGGTTTTTCGTTGTTGCGTGACCTCTCTCTCTTGTTTTTAAAGGAGATGACGCTTAGTGTACATTTAAGAACTTTGTCGCCCTCATGGACGACGCTAAACTGATGCAGTCATTTTTTGCTCCCTACCTTGACCTGGATTCTGGTGACATGCTAACCTGCACAAGTAACATAGTGAGCCACGGACCACTGTTGTGCTAGCCAATGACACTCCGATGCTAAAGTCAGACAGGGATTTGAGGAAGTTGCAGCGTACTTTAGCTTACCAACCTCATGTCATACTTATAGTGAAAGGAGTCCTGGTTCTACCAGGCCATCGTAGGCGTAGTTTAGGAAGGAGATCTTTGTGGAGATCCTTCTCTAATTAGGAGTCATTAGGGGTGGGCAAAAACCGATTTAAATTCAGTTAACCGACCGAACCGATTTTCAAATTCGGTTCGGTAACCGAACCGAAATATGAGTATAAATCAAATAATTTAAACCGAACCAAACCGATTATAAACGGTTCGAAATCGGTTTACGGTTTTGAACCGACCGATTTATAACCGAACCGACCGATTAGTTAGATATATATAAATAACTAAATAACAAGTAGGTGTCAATACTTGATTAGTGCAACAAATGCACTGCAATACACCCTAATGCACTAAATCACCCGCTTCTCTCAAAGTTTTCAATTTTGGGCTAAAAATTGAGTCTATAAAAAAATTGGACCTATAAAAAAATTGGACATGTTTTAATGAAAGTCTTTCAAATGCTTGAGCCTAAAATTTCGGCCCAACCGAACCGAACCGATCCAAAATTCGGTTCAACCGAATTCATCGGTTTACAAATACAAAATTCGGTTTCGGTTTCGATTTTGGGCAAACCGAATGAAATCGGTTCGAAATCGGTTTGGGGCTCAAAACCGAACCGAACCGACATTGCCCACCCCTAGGAGTCATGTTGTAAAAGGGAAGTTCCCTGTTAGCCCCGTGCTACTAGATATGCGAGAGATAATTCCCAATGCAAGAGTAATCAATCGAAGAGAGTTTCCCTGTGCAGAATGTACTATGGTATTTGCTTCCTAGTTGGAAGCAGATAGCAGCTATAGTTGCCCGTCTAAAGCTAATCCTCGAGATACTTGCCTTAATAGGGCTTATGGGTATTAAGGACAGCTGTGAGACGTGTGAGCCTAGCATGCTGTGAAAGTTCCGAGTTTGCCTGATGGATTGAATTGAACGGGCTTAGAGTCGCTTGGGCCGGATCAGTATTGGGCTGATGCTAGGGCCTGTAATCCCTCGAGATCATCATGACACGTGTATGGCTTAGACGTCTGACCGTTTTTATGTATCATCACTATAGATATAGTTAGAAGCTCTCAGAGTGGGTACCATCATTAATCGACGGTTTCAAATAAGATTTCGCATACCAATTTTTTATTTTTTAAATTACTAAGGTGCTCCTTGTGACTGTCCTCCAAAAATTTTAGGGTAAGGTTTTTTTTAGTTTGGCACTCATAAGAGTTTGACCCTCGTTTTAAATTTTAATTGGGTTTAACCCTCTCTTTTTTATATCTAATAGAGTTTGTCTATCATGATTATTTTTTAAGCCCCTATTCCCTTACCTTGGATTAACCTAGAGTTAAGGTCAAAATACTCAATCGCACATTTACATATCACAAATAACATCGAACGTCCAGATCACACATTTACTTTGGCGCGGAGTTTCCCCCAAAATTTTCCTCAAACCATAAACTAACCTAAACTTTCTATAAACTCTGCCAGTTACGAGAAAAAGATGGGTATGTCGCAGGGATAAAAAGATGGGATTTGTTGTTGAATGAAATTTGAGTTTATTTTGTCTAGATCGAAGAATTCCAGTCAATTGAAGATTTTGGTTGAACTGTTGCTCGTGTGATATAACATATTGTTATTGATTGTAGGGAAATGGCAAGTCAATTGACACTACAACACAAATGCCCAATAATAGCATTTGTTAATAGCGTTTTTACTAAATACGCTATCAAAGATGAAATTTTTGGCGTAAACAAAAATGAAAACGCTACAAAAAAATGGCGGGATTTTTGGCGCTCGATTCTGTCCTCCCTCGTTTTACTGGGCGCTCGATGTCCACCCTCCCTCATCTCGCCATCTCCCTCCCTGCTCTCTCCATATCTCCATCTCCCTCCCTCACTGCTCCCTCCATCGCGCCATCTCCCTCACTGCTCCCTCTATCTCTCAATCGCCCTCACTGCTCTCTCCATATCTTTATCTTCATCTCCCTCATTGCTCCCTCCATCTCTCCGTCGCCCTCCCTCTTTCGATTCACCTCTTTTTAGAGAGAAATGGTTGGGATGAGACCATATGAACCAGATGAGGGTGAGTCTGAGTTTGTTGAAGTTGATCCAACTGGAAGATATGGAAGGGTACTTAAAAATCTCTATTTTGTTGCTTGTTTGGGTTCTTCTTTATGTTCTTCATTTCTGATATTTGGTTCTAATTTTGTTGGTTTTTCAGTACAATGAGATCCTTGGGAAAGGAGCTTCAAAGACAGTGTAAGAAACTTAAAACCCTATTTGTTATTTTTTCATCCCTTTTTGAGATTTTGAAGAAATTTCAGTTTTTTATGAGAACTTTTGCAGTTTTATGAGATGGGTATATGTTGACTTAGTTCTATGTTGGTGGGTTTTCTTCCTTTTTGGTTTTGGGTGTTGCAGTTACAGAGCTTTTGATAAGTTCGAAGGGATTGAAGTGGCTTGGAACCAAGTCAAGCTGTATGATTTCCTTCAGAGCCCTGAGGATCTTGAGAGGCTTTACTGTGAAATCCATCTTCTCAAGACCTTGAAGCACAAAAACATCATGAAATTTTACACCTCTTGGGTTGATACGGCCAATAGGAACATCTATTGCAAATTGGGCAAGGTGATAATCTCTTCCATAATCGGTTTGCAATAATAATAGATTTTCTGCTTTGTTAATTGTCACAGACTATTTTTGCACTAGAAAATTTACACAATAATAATAGATTTTGAACTTGGTAGAATGCAAGTTTTGCAAGAAAATTTACATGATAATTTCTCAACATGTTATATCTAATCTAGAATCAATAAATGTAGTAGTTTTCTGTACTTCCCATTCTTTATTTTCCTGATCTTTGATCCACAATTTGGTTTGTGGCATTGCTTTTATATGTTAAAAGATTCTTGTGGGACGCTACATCTGAATATTTTGACTATCTTCGCAGGTTCTTGTGGAACTGTGTATCATGGTCTTTGGAATGGCTCGGTATGTTATTTTATTTTTATTTTTTTCATAATTTGATGTCTCGGGGAATCATACTGAACTGGTGGTAGTTGTTCTTGGTGTTAATGATTTCTACTTCTTTTAGGATGTCGCAATCAAGGTATTCTCCAAGCAAGAGTTCACAGATGATGTTCTACATTCTTTCACGAAAGAGGTCTGCATTTTAGTCATGATTAGTTTTGCCATTCAGAAAATTTCCTTGTTCATATCTTCAAGCGTGTTCTATTAATGTAATTGTTTGATGAATTAATAACACAAGCTTACAATGAGGATTGAATAATTTTCCAAGATAGTGTGTAATTGATGGTTTGAATGATAGAACGGGCAGAAGGATTTGTTAGGGAGAAATATGGCGATCAAATAGCCACTTGTCAGGATCATGCCTTCTAATGTCAACTTTTGTTTTCATTACTTTCCCTTTAGTCTACATTTCAAGGTTACCAGGAATTATTCATATTGTGATTTCCCATATTGTACATTATACACTGAATATAGAATTGAATTTGGGGGCAGATTTACACGGGCAATCTGTTAATCTCATGCCAACAACTATACAAGGTCATGTCCTAATAACTCAAATGCTATATGTATGCATGGTGACCTTGTTCAGGATAAAATCATTTATTAAAAAGATGATTTTGCAGTATTCAACAATACATAAATAAAGTGAAAACCCATAAATATGGATTCTTATAAGGTTCTGTTCTCGTCTTTGGATTATGATTTTCACCCACGAAAATAACCTGTGTTGAAAACTTGTATATGTATCCATTGTGCTCTGTATTTTGTGGTGTTTAAGGCCATCAGAAAATATTTTTTCAGAATAGTTTGTAATTAATTGCTCTCTCGTACATGAAATGGAAGTGGGGTTTGAATGTAAATTTTATATTCATGAAGGTATCACTTATGAAGAGGCTTAGACATCCTAATGTACTACTCTTTATGGGGGCAGCAACCTCATCTCAACGTCTTGGCATTGTTACAGAATTCCTTCCACGGTTGGTTCTCCGCTTCTTTTGAAAAACATTGAAATAGGGAGCAGTTGAAGTTTTTCCTCTGTTTCCCTTATATTACATTGTCTTCTGTTCTTAAATGCCTTACTATTTAATTATTTGGACGTAACAGGTTTACACTTGTTTTGAGTGCAGTGGGAGTTTGTTTCAGTTGCTCCACAGGAAAACAACTAGACTAGACTGGAGGCGGCGTACTCATATAGCTCTGGATATTGTGAGTATTAGTTTTCTATGAAGGTGACAGCCATTGATTGTCTGATATCTGATATTTCTATCTTCTTATTCTTTTGAGCCGGTTATGTATTTCTAACCCAAAGAGTTTACTCGAGACTGATCAATTTTCTAACTGACATCTACTAGGCAAGAGGAATGAACTATCTTCATCACTGCAACCCACCTGTTGTCCATCGTGATATGAAGTCGTCAAATGTACTAGTTGATAGAAAATGGACAGTGAAGGTATGTTTTAATTTATCTATGAACAATGTCCATAATGGCCTTTTCTGCCATTTTCTACTTAACCATGATCAAACGCGTGCGTCCATGGTCCATGTCTAACATGGGTGTGCAGCATTGGACATATCACACATTCACCTAATAAGTTTGATTCAGACCCCATTTAAGTGTGTCCTGCATGGGAGTCGCTCAAGGTGTTGGACATAGTAAAATTATGGGAGTGCATTTGACTAATTTTACGCCTAAATATTTATTTAAAAAATGAAGAACATGTCTTCTTTCTTTTTCGTTTCATCAGGTTGGTGACTTTGGTCTTTCACGTCTCAAACATGAAACATACCTGACATCAAAGACGGGGAAAGGAACGGTATATTACATACAACTTCGTTTCAGCTACACAATTCTCTTTGGATTGCATCTTTGCCGTAATATGATCATAGTCTGGATCTTTCTGTTGTAATCTGTGCAACAACCTAGTGTTTATTTAACCTCCTCTTATTGTTTTTATAGCCACAATGGATGGCTCCAGAGGTGCTTCGTAATGAGAGCTCAGATGAGAAGTAAGTTGAAATTTTAAGGTTTTAGAAATATCTATCTTTGATTTTGCAATTATACGACTCAACAAATGTTCTTGTTCTGTTTGTTTGATGACCTGGAAACCTTTAGGTCTGATGTGTACAGCTATGGTGTAATACTATGGGAGCTAGTCACGGAGAAGATCCCTTGGGATAACCTCAACCATATGCAGGTATTGTATCGAGTCACACACTAACCTACTATCACTTCACTATGATTCGGTTGAATTAACTGAATAAAAGCACCCTTTGCAATTTATTCCAAATAGGAAGGCAATATTTTCTTGAATCGAGTGAACATCTCGCTTGGGTTCAAATACTTTCTATGGAGAGACTAAAGTCCATGTGCTTTGGCTGTCTTTTTTGCCTTCTTTATGAGCTGTAATATGGCAAATTAACAATTTCTAGATCTATGGTCTCAGTTATTTGCCCTTAAACAGTATTGTGAACATGCATGATAATATTTCATGCAGCACTTTTGGTTGATCCTCATTCAATCTCCAAATGGGAGGATGTAATCGGAGTTTTGCATGCTTAAGCGACCTTCGCCAGTGCTATGTCCATTGGGGCTTGGATTGTCCAGAATTTATGGCAAAATTTTCATCCTAGTGCCAGGACGCTTGCTGTCAAACGCTTGGATTGTCCGGAAAAAGTTTAATATTGGGGTAAGCATGATAACACGTTCATTGATTTTCAAGTTAGATACCTTCTATTGCACTTTGAATCAATCCAATATATTTACAAGTTCTTTCTCGTTCTCTTTTATTTTTGTTCAACTTTATTTTTTCTTTTTCTAAATACAAGCAGTTTCATTTACCACTAACTGCTAGGATAATAGGTAAGCGTGAAGTCTAAAAGCTATATCACTACTCCTATGCCTAGTTTAGCCTTTTGTCTAATTGTAACCTGGTTGAAGCACAAAGTTCTACTTTTGTACTCTATAAGGGGCTGATAGTCAGTTTTTGGTTATGTTTTTACTTCGTTTTCGCAAGAGCTTTAGATCTATGCTTTAGGTCCG
The DNA here is from genome assembly GCA_963556465.1 of Berberis vulgaris. NCBI lineage: Eukaryota > Viridiplantae > Streptophyta > Magnoliopsida > Ranunculales > Berberidaceae > Berberis > Berberis vulgaris. The sequence continues at coordinate 23,390,202 of OY747126.1, forward strand.
TTACCTTCCTACACTTCTTTTGCTTATGTCTTCTTCCTTAATTTCTGGGGAATGGGGGTGGGATAAGACCCTTTCACTTCTTCAGAAACAAAACTGCGAAGATCTTGTATAGTCCATGTCTTTTAAAATCATATCCTTTGTACTCCATGCTTGAACAATTGGCATCTTGAGCTTTCAGGGGTGCAAAACAAAAACCATGTGCTTTTAAGCTTCAAATTTAGCCTCTTATTGATGATGGTATCCTCATTGTCATTAGATCAGATTCTTTCATTTTTTTTCAAACCAGGAAGGGTATTAGTTCTAAATTGGAAGGCCGTTGATGGCTTTCATATTTCAGTTTGATCCTTGGTTATGGATTCATACAATCTTTGCATGTCTGTATATGACTGATATCCTTGAATCAGTTGCATATGAAATTGTCATGCCCAGAATAATAATGAGACTGTCTGTTATACGTGCTAATGATTGCATGGAATACATGGCATTGCAAAAACTGCTTCGATTGGGCAACATCAATGAATCGCCTCCATGAATCTCTCACATGTTACCATAATGTTAATCTCAAATGAACCCACATTTTTGTTGTCTAGTGACGGTATGCGGCCTGGATGATGCGGGGAATTGCGGTTGCGACACATCTAAACAGGGGCAGAATTCTGGCAGAGCACTCTGTTGCAAAACAGAGCTGCTCTATTCTGCGCTGTGTTGCTGTTGCGGATGCTGCTGCTGAGTCGCTGATGCAGCTGCTGCGCTGTTGCTGCTGCTGCTGCTGTGCTGAGGTGCTGCTGTTGCTGCTGCTGCTGCTACGCATTGCTGCTGTTGTTTGCTGCTACGCTGAATTGCTGCTGCTGCTGCTGCGCTGATCTGTCGCACCGTTGGTTGGAACATTTGCACTTTGAGCTGGTACTTGTATTCAAGTAATCAAAACAGTTCTTGTTTAAATTTTACAACCACTATGCCACTTGTAAGTAGTGCAAAATCTCGAATAGTGCATGTAGAATGTGGTTTTATTTCTGTCTTGTTTGGTTTTTACAGGAGTTTAAGGAACTGCAGCTTGCAAGGTCTAGTTCCTGACCTAAGCACCATACCAAAGCTTGGTTATTTGTAAGTTCATTATAAATCAAGAGAAATTGGAGAGCAAGCACTGTAAGTTGGCTTTGTTTTGCAAATGGATAGGTAGACAATTTGATTTAGCTTGTTCATGCATCGTCAAATGGTTTTGTTTGGCCCCCACCCTGGCAGGTACTGCCATTTGATACCAATTACCTATCTGCTTCAATTCTTCAGCCATAATCCTTGGACCCCCTGCTCTCCTTTCCTCCTATTTATTGTGGTGTTTGGGTAGACTTAAACTAAAAACCTTCAATCTATTAATCTTTATCTATATAACATAAAAAAGGCCCTTACATATTACAAAAATAAAATGAAATGAGTGTCATACTAAGGGTTGTTCAATAATTAGACACTGAAGAATAATAAATGTGGAATTTCAAGTTTTTCAATTCAATAAAAACGAGTCTTTGATTTTCAAAGTCGTCGTTAAATTTTAACTTTCAATAAAACCTGTGCTGCGTGGTACGCCTTTTAGCACATAAATAGTTTAGCTTTGGTGTGAATAAAATTCTAGTGCTTTATTTGAATAAAATGCTAGTGGTTTGAATGAATAATATGCAAGTACATCAGGTGAATAAATTGCTATTAGTATGGAAGAATAAAATGCTTGTGTTTTGAATCAGTATAAAGTGTGTAAGAATAAAATGCAGTTTTAGCAAGTAGTAGTAAATAGTAAGTGATTAAAAGGTAATCCCTTTCATTTAATATTTTTTAATCACTTACCACCTTGCCATCGTCGATTGTTGCGCTAGGCTGTGTCCCTCACGCTTAGACAACCAACCGATGGTAGATATATAAGTATGATTTGCATTCTTTTGATTCCAAGGCCTCTTCGACTCAACGACAAAAACTCTAGCGGATGGTACCAAAGTTTAGCGGTTTGATCCTCACCGGATCCAATTTATTGGACTCTCTGGAAGGAGAGAAATTAGAGAATCTTTGAAGGAATTTATGTGGATGTGTCACCCTACTCCCAATGAAGGGGAGGGAGGGGGTTGTGTTGGAAAGGCGCCTCCTGTGGAGTGATGATCATTGCTTCAGGATGTGTTCCACATGCTTAGATATTGTTTCAAATGAAGATTCTAAAGTGTGAACCTGCACTTTTATGACACCAAGGTCTTTTCAGCTCAACAACAGATGTACAAATGTGAAAGGGAAAGATCTAGGTTTGAACTATCTGTGGTGGTGGTTAAGTGGGCATAGGATCAATGATACGAGTTGATCATTACAGTGGATGTTGATAAGAATCATAAGATACCCATGGAATGCCTCCTATTGCTTCGGCGTTGAGCATCCGCGAGGAACAAACTATCTTGTGTAACTTCTGAAAGATTTTGGACTCGTTTGGTTGCTTTCTTTCTTCCAACTAAAAGGAAACATTCTCACTCGCAATGATAGTTTTTATTGTATGAAACACATGTGACCTTTAAAAACAAATCATCAAGTTTTGTGATAAATAAGAACATCAGTGGTATATAATGCTGTTTCACCTTCATATATCATAAAGTTTATCATAGTTTTTCCTGTTAGAGCTATTCTAGTCTTGTAAAACCTTGTAGGATCAAGCTCCTTAGCATCTACCCACTGATTTATTTTTAATGTTTATGGGGACAGGTATGTTCAAGTTTGTCAGTAAATGCATTGATAAGAAGGGCTTTTCAGGAACAAAACGTTATTTTGGTGATCTAGGAAAAACTGTAAGTTTCTTACTTGGAAATGAAGAATTACAATTCGTTTTTTTGTTTTCTTTTGTTTTTGATCATGTAATTCGTTGTTGAATAAATGTCATAGGATTTAAATTTGTATTTCATTTTTCAGATAAAGGCAGCTGGATCAAATGTAATCTTTGCTGCTATTACCGAAATATCAGATAGTGTTCTGAAAGGAGCAGAAGCAAATGGTTTTAATGGCATGGTACTGTCTACTCTTGACACAAAAACCACCGGCTTAATCCGTGCATATATGGAATATAAGCATACCCTTAACATTGTCTGTCCACATGGTATATTGTTAGGTGACTGAAAGTATGTGTTAGTTTTAGGCCAGAACATAAAAAAATTTCAAATTTTGATCATTTGCAGAGATGTTGAAGGAGCTGTCAAGAAGAGAGGTTGCTTGCTGCTGCTGCTGCTGTCGTTGCTATCATTGCTTGCTGCTGAGTGTAAGATAACGCTTTTAAATGCCGTTTGATTTTTGTCAAATGCATACATTTCTGATATCAGACAGCAAATGAATGAAGCATGCCTACTCTCACTGGCAGTCTTGGTTATCTTGTGTTTTTCTTTCATAATCTTTTAGTTGTTAAGTTTATATCTCAAGTGTCAAAGCATTATTCATCCCTGGAGAAGGAAACTATAGTTATGTAATGCACTTACTAGGTGTTGTTGCCAGTGATTTCACTCTTGATCAAATCTGTAGGCCGTGTACATGTCTGCTAGTGCTTAGCAGTTAGCACTAAATGAAAAACATTAGACAGTATCTACTAACTTAAAGAGGCATTATCTTACTCAAATTGTTTGTACTTTTGCCTGGCACCTTTTTTCTTTGGAAAAGAAAATCCATCTTTAGGTCATTTGCTAACTTTTTAGTTGAGGTAAACGTAGTAATCAATGTTTGGGACTTCTAGTGTTCACTGTTATGTTGCCTCACTATAATGACAAATCAACTTGTGCTATTTGCAACCATTGTTGTTGCTTCCTTTATAAGTGTTGCAATTTTTTGAGAAATCTGTGGTATCCATTGTCCTTGTTCTGTTGTTTTGGCATAACATTGTTATTACTTCCTTTTCAAGTATTGCAACTTTTAAGAAATCTCATGGATCTGTGCCTTGATTCATAAACATACCATACCATCAGCTAGGAGAAGCACCCAGCTCTTCCAAGTGTCAATATTGAATGAATGTCATCATTCAGTGGCTTCATTGGTCAGTTTTTGATGATCTTTTACCCTGTAGGCTGCATGCAAGAATGCTCCCGAGAGTGGTGAAGCTAAAAGAGCAGTTGATTTGCTGTATGATACAGCTTTGATCTCCAGTGGATACTCAGTAAGGACTCCCTCTGAAACTTGTTTCTGAACCAAACCTGTTTGATAATTACTTAACTCTATCTTGATAATATTTGCAGCCTGATAGTCCAGCTGATTTGGGTAACAAGATATATGAAATGATGGCAATTGCCCTTGGCGGGAGATGGGGAAGATCAGAAGAGTCTGATGCCACTGAAGAATCTGAAGCTGCTTCAACTGCCGAAGCCTCTGAAACAGAAGTCGTTGAGCCTTCAGAAGTGAGGGCAGAAAATGATCCTTGGAGTGATTGATAATTTTGATAGGTCCAAGTGTCATAAACAGAATTTTGAACTCCCAGACCTTAGAAGCAAAAAAGCCATTTTGTTAGAGAAGCGGGTGGTGTTATTGGCATGATTCTCATTGATCCAATGGGCAAAACCATCGCTTAATTTTCAGTTTGTTATCCCAAGTACCATAATTGTAATACATTATTTTTATTATTTGATAGATTTTGTGACTCGATGTAATACCGTTTATTAATTAATTACATTACTTTGCCTCAATTCATGGAAATGTTTAACTTTGGCACATTTAAATTTTTATTTTCTAGACATAAAACTTATGAGATGTGTAATAAAAAGTCATTTGATAGTAAAAAAAAAAAAAAAAAAAAAATTTGCTATGTATACTTACCATAGCGCTATGTAGAGTCTACCATAGCGGTTTTAGAGTCTACTATAGCGTTTTTAAAACGCTATGGAAGAGGCTGCCATAGCGGTTTTAGAGTCTACTATAGCGTTTTTAAAACGCTATGGAAGAGGCTACCATAGCGGTTTTGAAACGCTATAAAAGCCAAACTTACCATAGCGTTTTAAAACCGCTATAATATCCCCTGGGTCTATTATAGCGCCAGCTGTCATAGCGGTTACTAAACCGCTATGGTAGCCTACCATAGCAGTTTTTAAACGCTATTAATCACAATTTTTCTTGTAGTGTGATAACATTCTTGATCAATCATGGGGGTCATTGGAGTCAACCTACAACATTGATAGGGGCGTGTGTTCATTGATGGAAGACTTAGATGTTGAACTTTTCTCACATATTAACTTAATGACCAATCTTGAAAAAATATGGGTGTTAAGGAAAAGAAATTTTAAAGTTGGATGGATAAACAATGGAGTAATGCAAATGATAGACACTAGCTTACAACAATTATCTAGGACCAAATTTTTTGTGAAGAAGTTGTTGGGCGAGATTTGTGTACCAATTGCATCTTTTTAAAAGAGTAGATAATGTATTGTATGATAGACCCAAGCCACCAAGGTTGCTCTTTAACAACACCTAGGATGACCTACTTGTGTTGTGTGAAGATGATGAAGGTGAGGGTGTTGAGCAGTCATTTTATTATAGTAGTGGTATTCAACATTCAACGGAGTTGGGTGGTGGTAATGAGCATGCAACAAATTGGGCAACGGGGCGGATTGGGGCTGATTTAGACAAATTTGTCCCCAACCCGCTAGGGATCGCAGATCCCAGCATCCGCCTCAATTAACTACCACGAGTTCAGCGGATGGCGGATCCTTGCCAATTAACCATTTATGCCCGCCTTCCCTAGGATTTTTTAGGCCCGAATTTTCCTAGTCGTGCAAGCTTTATTTGGATCTGAGTTTTTTTAGGTAGCTCATTTTGTAGGCCTGTACAATTTAAAATCACTTAAACCTATATAAACTAATTTCAAGTATAACAAAGTTGATGCAGATTTTACTAACCTAAATTAATAGGCTAATTTATCCCGATTGTTACACCGCTAGTGCACGGTCGTCTAACTAGTAGACAGTGACAAATATGGGTCGATACCACGAGGATTGAAGACACAATCGAATAATCTATTTAAACCAATTTGAAAGGGGTTACAACAATCAAAATTTCTAAACTAATGGAAAGCAGAAAAACAACTGAACATTGAGTTTGAGAATCAAAGAGAGAGTTGCAGGCTTTCATATAATACCTCAGGTTTATAAAATTATACCAATGTCAGTATTGTCTCCTAGCAATTTAGTGAATTGATTTTAGCAAAGATGCAAACCCCTAGCATGAATTTTATGTTGAAGACACAACTAATCACTGATTTAACTAATACGAATAAAACATGTTTAAATAAAAACATAAAATAATTCTAACTAGCATTGATGCATAACATACACGGTAAAAGTAATATGTGTTTGTTCACAAATCAACACAATGTCAATGTATCAAAAAAAATTAAAAAACGAAAATAAATTCTACTATACCTGGGGAATCATCTATGCCTTAGCAGAGGGTTTAGAATATCATAGTGGTGGTGGTCGCGGCAATAGAAGTGTGAATGAACATCGTCGGCTCCTTGCGAATGCGCTTCACGAATGTGTACGGATTCACTGTGGTGGTAAAGATTAAAGCTGGGTGCAAGTAGCCTAGAGCTTTAAAATTCATTTTATTTCCCTCCAAAAGTCCTTCACATGTTCGTTGTTGTTCTATGTGGTGCTGTGAAATCTGTGAGAGAGAGATGGCGAAGGGAGAGAAGAGGGAATGAATGAGAAGATCAAGCGAGAAGGAGGACGTGGTGGTTATGATTTGTCGAGAAGGTAGAAGGGTAGAAGAGCAGGGTGACAAGAGGGGTGGCGATGGTGCTCTGTTTTGCCCGGTTTCGCTGTGAAGTAGCGTGCGAAAGAGAGGACAGAGAGGCTGGTGGTATTGGACGAGAGGAGGAGACAAGGTGGTTGAAAGACTGACAGTGAAAAGAGGGAGGGAATAAGGGTTGTCGAGATGATGACGGTAACAGAGAGGTTGCGAATCTCTATCCGATGGTGAGATGGTTGTCATGGAAGAAAAAGGTCTGGCGAATATAATGGTCTGGTGAAGAAGATCGTGATGAAGAAGAAGGTCTGAAGAGATGGCGTGATGGAAGCAGACCAGAGAAGAAGAAGAAGAAGAAGAGGATCGAGAAGTATGTTGGTGGTTTACCTGTGATGTGATTAAGAATAAGGGAAGAAAGTGTGGCGAGATGGATTGTGGCTGGTAGTGGTGATATCTCTAGCAAGAAAGAGATCTAGGACGAGGAATCAGTTATGTGCGGAGAAGGCGAGATGGAGAAGGAGAATGAAGGCTCTGTTTTGTTGAGGCTGTATGCCAGGAAGTAAAGAGAGCCAAAGCAAAGTGGAGAATGAAGAAGAAATAGGTAGGAAAATGGGCTTTTAGGTCATGACCATGGCTTGGGCTTGACCATCCTTGCCTGTCCCTGACTGTCCGGTACTTGCACTTTCAAACTCGTTGCTGTCCATTATTATTATTATTTTTTTTTTTCTTCGGAAGGTAAGACTTTTGAGGATACGTGAAATATATATATGATAAATTTTAAGGGTATATGAAATATTTGAAAAAAGATACGTTGCAAGTAAAAAATTTATTAAACACATTAAACGAAGCCTAAATATCAAGAAATGAAACAAACATAAAATTAATTTATATATATATATATAAATCACGAGTGTGTCAAAAATCAATATATAAGTAAAAAAAAAAATGGTAAGTAGAAAATCAGGGGATGGTTTTAAAAATCAACAAATAATTAGAAGAAATGATAATTTAGAAAACCTCGAAATTGAAGAAAAACCCCTCAAACAATGTAATTTTTGGTAGCTGACTTTTGTATTTTCACGAAAAAATGAAATTTTTGAGAAAACTACTAAATTTACGAAAAATCCTAAAAATTTTCGACAAAACCCTACATTTTTCTTTTCGTAATTTCAAAAGGCAAAAATTTTGCCGAGATTTCGCGAAATCTTATTCCTTTGTCTTACTGTAACACCTATACTTTTTCAACGACATTAATAAATAGTTTTGTACATAAAGTTTCAATTTTATTATTTGTATTTTTGTTAAAATAATAATGATATACACATGTAGTATCCTCGTGCATGTTTGGTGTGTTGCTTTGTATGGTGTGAAATTTCTCTTTAAATATAAGACCTGAATAATTTCTCATATGAAAATGTTTTTTTAAATCTTATTTTATTTGCCAAGTTGTATTTTTTCCGAAATTCACATAACTTTTTTACCTTCATGATATCGAGACAAAATTCTATTTAAGATGTGTATAATGTAATGAACCTATTTTTTTAAACTCTCTAAATTCTATTTATCTCGGTATTTCGACTTCAAAATATTAATATTTGAATAATATCGCATAGTGAGTAAATTGTTCATAAATTATGCACTAGTTTTTAAAACTATTACTTTAGTGGTAGTAAGAAATTTCTTAGCTAAATATTACATCTTTATTATTGAAATGCTTATTTTTATTAGTTAATTAGTGATTAAGTTAAATAATATATTTAGAAGGGGTGCATATAGTAAGTTTTAGCCTGGACACAACACTAAGATTTGAGCTTGGGCCATTATTTTTTTCATTAGAGTAGTCATTAGGATAGTGATAAGGAAAAACCAAAAAGAAAAATGTATGATAGTTTTCTGTAAATACCAAATCCACATAGTATGATATTGTTCGTTTTTTTCCCAATCACTAACATGGGTCCAAAACCTGTCATACCAAGGGGATACAAACTCACACATAAGTAGCTCATTCCCTTATCTGACAACCCACCTACACAAAGGTGCTACAATTCACCCTCTTAAGGAACCCAACATCCTTGTTGGCACACTTCCGATTGGGTCCAGCTATGGTATCGTTTTACAACGACCCGATCCACATGGTATGATATTGTCTGTTTTGGGTCTAAATACCCTCACGACTTTAAAACACGTCATACAAAGGGGACACAAACTCGTCATAAGTAGTTTATTCCCTTCCCTCACAGCCCACCCATACAAGGCTATTACAATTCACTCCCGTTAGGGAGACAATGTCCTCGTTGGCACACTTCTGGTTGGATCCGACTTTGATATCATTTTTTAATGACCCGATCCACATTGTATAATATTGTGTTTTTTTAACCTAACTATCCTCACGGCTTTAAAACGCACCATACCAAGGGATACAAACTCGTACATAAGTTGCACATTCTCTTCTCTCACCCAGATAATTTAGGACTATGACACCTAGGTAGTATATCAGTCTTTTCTCGCCCACTCAAGGTAACATGTCAGCCTCACAACTCATTTACACAAGGGTGTTACAGAATAAAACAACAAGCTAATTATGTTCTACCAACAACCTAAATTCTAAAATGTTCTAAAACGAAAATCAACAACAAAACAATGACCACCAACAATCCCCAAACACACTTTGTTCTTTTGTTGTGGCAATAACTTATCCAATCGGAAATATATAAAAAAAATTAAGTTAATTTCTATAAAAAAAAAGTCATATAAGAACAAATAGAAAAATTGGTGTTTTATATCACCTCCATCAAGTTCTTCAAATGAAAAACATTCAAAACCTTTCCATCACGCAACCGTCATGCCATTTTGTTCCTACAACATAAAACAATACATTTTTGCAAGGCCTATGATATCATTAGATGCGTCCAAATCACGTCTTCCTATGAATTTGACCTGCAAAACAGATGTTAAACTGCCAAAAACAACCCTTTTTGGTGGCCGAAGGCATTCCGATGCTTAAGTCAACAACTCTGTTTGAAGAAGGAAGAAAATATGGACAAAACTCAGTTAAAGTTGCATACCTTTGTCGAATGTTCCCTTTACCTTTTACAATGGTCGTGGTTAATTATCTGCGTGACTTAAGCATGTGAGGCACAATGGAAGGAGATGTTTCCTCTAACAATCTCCTTCTTTTTGGAGATGCGTCCGTGGAAGCATAATTGCCTCCACGAATCTTTTTTGTGCAACGTTGCCCTTCTTTATGAGAGAACTCATGTCGGGCCTGGATTTGGGCTTCGATTATGTCTTCTTGTAATGGCCTTGTTTGGGCCTTTTTGATTGGTTTTAACTTTCTTGGGTTTACGAGTTGGCCCAGTAGATGAGGCGCCAGATCCTCGTGATGGATGTTTTATGCCAAGTGTATGTCCACGATGTCGATCTATTTTTATGTATCGCCAACTACTCCCCCTTAGTTAGTGGGTAAGTTCATGTATCCACTAGCTATGTGGTGGTTTGGTTTTCGATTTCAACATTACGGCGCATTTAGTGTTCTTACTATCTGTTGCTGCTGCTATCTCTCTGAAGTTCCATCCGCCTGCTCATTTCAACGTGATTCTGGGATTTCGTACGACTGTCATATCTTGTATGTTCTCCCAAGAGTAGACCATTCACTGCTCGTCCTTAATAAAAGAGGAGTTGAGTTCGGGGTTTCTCCCTTTTACACCTTTTCAATTTCAAGTTGTTGATTCCTTTTATTTCTCATTTTTTCTTTGCAATCATGTCTAGCTTCAGGGTTTTGAGTGGCGATGTTCTTGATGCTTGTGAAGCTTTATTTTCATCTAAGCGAGAGACGCATGCGATTTTGGATAGCATTCGTCACGATTATTCGTTGTTGGCAGATCAAGAAATCATTCTCCCCAAAGATGGCTACAGTAATTGTCGTCTAAAGCATGGGTATATCGCTATGTACCCTAGTATGTTTCATTTCGGCTTTAGGCTTCCGGCTCCTAAGATCGTCTGAGAGTACTTAGACTTTGTGGGCATCACCCCGTCCAACTGGTTCCTAACGGTTTGAAGGTGAAGATTGCGACCTTAGCAAGGGCTATCACATCTGGTATCCCTATGAATGTTAGGGTCTTGCATTCATTGGTGGGGTTTAGTGTAAATGTTAATCGCACCTGTTGTCTTCGCTATCCATCTTGTTTCAAGGGTCTACGAGAGGAGTATGAGGGTTGGTCGAGGCACTGGTTGTATGCGTCCCTTTCTTCCAATTATTTTAGGTTGCGCTGAAATCAAATTCTACAGACATAACGAGAGCCTAAGAGGGTAGAGTTGTCACTATCATTGGATGACCAAGAGTTTTGTAGTCAGTTTGGCAAGCTTCCCCGAGTCTTGGTGGAAGATTTCCTTACTACGGATGCCATTATCCGTAGTGGGTTGTATTCGTAGAGCGAGGTGGATCGCGCGGAGCCTATTGTAGGTCGTGCCTTGGAGGTAACTGTTGCATGTGCTGGTGATGTGGATGTCGGCAGCAAAGAGAGTTTTGTTGATGAACTTGTAGGCCGAATTGCTTCTGTCGTTGTCACATGTTCTGGGAGTACTGGCTCGATTGTTAGGAAGAGGAAAATTTCCAGGCCTCCCAGCCCTTCCACTACACCAAAAATACCCATTAGCAACGGTTTTAAACCGTGGGGGTAACCCATTGTCACGGTTTAAAACCGTGGGCTGTAGAGGCGTCGCTAAATCCCCAGTAACGGCTAAAAATCATAGCAAAAATATTAGCAACGGTTTTATCTCGAGGACGGTTGATGATTAAGCCACGGTTATAAACCGTTGCAACAATCTTAGCCACGGTTCTAAGCCGTGGCTAGGAGTAGCAACGGCTTAAAACCGTTGCAAGTTATGGCCACGGTTCTAAGCCGTGGCAATAGTTTTAGCAACAGTTTTAAGCCGTGGCCAATAATAGCCACGGTTATAAGCCGTGGCAAGGTAGCCATGGTGTTTAGCCGTTGCAATAATTAGCCACGGTTTTAAGCCGTGGCGAATTTTTTTTTGTTTTTTTGTTTTATTTTTTTGGTCACCAAGATATATCAAATGTATTAAGATGATTTACAAGCTTTGTTGCTGAAGAGGGACCTGAACTCTGAAGTTGAAATTTTCACAAGGATCATTTCATCACCACAATGATTGTCTCAGAAAAATATCGAACTATTATTACCTAACAATTTCAGCCAATTCTGTGGCTCTATCAATTTCTGAAATGTCATCTACAGAACACATGTACAACTGCCAAGGGTCAATTGTCATAACAGAATTCACAAACCCCATTACAAGCATTTCAAACAGATCAGATAACAAACAACAGGAGTTACTAAACATTTGAATGGTGGTTACTCCCGATGGATGAAGCAATCGACCTTTGTGACCAAGAATTTCGTTAATGACATCAGAAAACTTTTGATAATTTACAAGAAGTCACAAGATCGTTCAGAGGTCTGCCATCTATACAAGATATCAGCTCAGATGCCTCACGAATAATTCAGCTTCTTACTCTTTAGTTTTCAAGTTTGGATTCTATGTCCAATCTGGAGGAATTCCATGCCTTTGAAACCACTCAGGCATGTGAAACTTTTCATAGAGTGCAAACCTTACATCCTTTTGCAGAGACAACTGCTTCAGAAGAGGAAGAAGGACACTATGAAGCTGCAAAATGAGAAAGATAATTAGGAAAGGTGGTGACAAACAATGACAGAATTTGATATAGTTAAGATATATAACCAAGCATAACAAGAAAGAATATATTGCCAACGAAATGAGTAAACTATGGTCCAAAATAAACCCATTCAATGGCATCATAAGATGACCATTTAACCATGGAATTCTTTCTGGAATCAAGTGACATTACCTAACATATATAAATTGCTAAGATCCGTGATATCACGATATATGCGGATACAATGCAGACATCACAAATATTTTTACCTGATTTTAGGATGAGAGTCGCAGCATATATATCAAGATATTTGAAAACTAATGGCAATGACAATTCAATGCCTAAGACAAGCTAAGAGAACTCAACTAAAAGTCTAAAATATGTTAAAGACTCGGAGAATAAAGCCTGGTTCTGAAAGCTCTCGCTCAACTTAGAATATATATATATAGGTAAAAAAAAATTATTAATTATTTGAAAATCAGATAGCATATAACTAAGAAGATAATTCTTTTCACTCACCGATAGATTTCAGTATAACTGATGGTGTCTGACAAATTGTCAGATTTTCCAGCTGCACGGAGATCTAACCACGCATCCACATCAATTGTAAACTTTTGACCGAGTGTTTTTTCTTCGAGTTTTACCCCATGAAAACCATGGAATAGCAACCCTCTCAATACAAGTTTATCTCCCTTCACAACCTTCTCTACATCCATTTGTCCACCTAAAATAATAAACATTGGTTATCAATGCATACACTCAATGGAGAAAACAAAAGCATTAGAGAAATGAGATAAGAAAATGAACATTCTGGTCCTATATATACTATTTATCAAGTGAACTACAAAAAACATGGGAATGAGAATGGATACAGTGCATGACCTGAAGATTCTACAGACCAATAAAAATAAATCAAACACATTATTGATATATGTTGTAAGGATGTACAGCAAACCATACTTAAACAGGTGCACCAGTCTTCAGAATTCAAACACTGCAGTTGTAAGGATTTTGCTCCATCGAGAAGATAAATCAGAAATAAGTGTGAAAGGCAATCAATTCAAAACCATGTGGTGTATAAGCGATTTAATCGTAAAGAAAACACAACTTATATGCTCATTGATACCAGTTAAACATAAAAATAACATGTCTGTAATGTTAAGAATGTTAAACTTGTTAAACTTTACCTAAGTATTTGGAGAGCTTCTTTCTCAGCTTCCAGTATCGATTTTACTTCAAGGATCGCCTCTTGCTTGGACTGTAGATCAGTGGACATTTGTTCAGAACTTTGTTGTTCAGTTGCATAATTGGCTTTCTCACAGACAAGCCTCTCAGACATCTCACTAACTTCTTCCTTGAGGTTAAGCAGCAATTGCTTCTGACAATCATGAGCTGCCTCTTCTTTCAATTTCTCAGATATGCTTTTATCTCGCTCATACTTCTCTTGTTCCAAATCATGAATTGCTGTGTCAAAATCCCTCACTGCTTCTAGACAATAGGCTTTTACTTCATTTAGCTTTTCCTCCCAAACTCTCTGTATATCTCCTCTGAGCAATAACTCAAATCGAATTTCTTCCATCTCAGCTAGTTTTGCTGAATTTTCCGCTTCTAATCGTGCTGAATTCAAAACTACAGAGAACAGTAAATGTTAGTGCTGAATAAACAAACAGCAAACAGGTCTCTATAAGGAAATACACTGAATAATAAATTTTTAGAGTTCTACTGGTACACAGGCTCACCTAGTATATTGCAGAGTGTGCTGTCCAGTGTATTGCAGCACCGAAAAAAACTAGACAGAGCAGCTCCAATTCTCGGCAGACCAACCCTGCAAGAAAACTTCACTGCTCAATGAATTAAATCGTCCACTAGACACAGGGATACCCTCCTGTAGTAGAGAACATTCCTCAAGCAGGTACTAATATTCAAGGAATATTCAGTCTTCATTCCTCAAGCAGCTATTACTACTACTACTACTACTACAACATAAGAATAAATATGTAAGCAAAAAGAAAACTCCAATTACCTGGTCAATGAGTTCCTTCCGATTCAACTCTGCCTTTCTCAAGCGAACAACATATGTGAGCTTGATCCCATCAATCCATTCCATTGTAAGTACAGCCTTCCGTGTCAGGTTCCAATAAATTTTTGGCACCTTAACACAGTTTACCTTCTTGCTACCAGGATAATCAGCTGTGGTCTTCCCTTTGTTACTATCCTGAACAGTTCCTAATAATAAAAAAAATTCAACTTTGTTCCATACTTCAAAATAAAGAACTAATAAATACCTCAGATATTAAATGTAATAACCGTGGGCAGCAATTTGTGAGAGAATTATGTTGTGTTTGGCACAACTTATTTATAGCTTTTTGCTTAAAAGAAGGTACCCCGAAGATGGGAATCCGAAGACCAAAACAAAAGAAAAGCAAAAAAAAAAAAAAATGTAAATGCTGAATCAATGCTTGAATGCATGATAACCAAGGGAAACTACCTGGTTATACTATAGCTTTTAAGAGAAAACCACAAACCAAATAGAAGGGCAATGGGAGTTACTTGTATAGGAACCATAGAGAGAAGCGAAGCGCTCGGCATTATGTCCCTCAAGTATGTAATCTATTTCTTCAAACATGTGCCTGGCCTGCCTAATCATTCAAAGACTGTACTTATGGATAACAATCAAGAGACACAAACGTAATAAGAATAACCAAGTCGCAATAAAGACCAAAAAGAGAAGTCATGATGGACTGCAGTAACTAAAACATTTAAAGAGACATAGTGAAAGAAACTGCAAAGGATAAGATGCTACTAATATGCAAGTAGGTAGTTCCTATTCAAACAATATCCTTCTCAATATCAAACCGATTCCTGTGAAGATTTATTTATAAGTTGAGGCCACTTTGTAGCCCCAATGCAACTCCCTGTCCAAGTGAAAAGTTTCAACCAAAGGTCACAAAATAAATCCCGACATCATAAAAATTCTAATTTTGTGCATCCGAATAAAGAATATTAGGATGGAACAGATATAGACTACAGTAACCATATAGATAAATACAGTAACCAAGGAAAATAAACTTGAGAACCCCTCAAGTGACACTTGACTTATAGTAGGTATATGCTGGAGAAATGCCTAAGGCAAAGAGCTTTCAGGAAAAGATTAGGTTCAAACTCCAAATAATTTAGTTAAGCAGAGAACAAACAAATTCTATACTTTAAGTAGAGAGTGGAACCACCATACTGCATAAAGCAGGACCTGGCCATCATCCATTGTTTTGAAAGACATGGACGCCTCTCTGTGCTGCAGAGATGGAAGGGAAGTGTCTATCAACTTAACCAATAAGCAATGTACTAAACAATAAAATTGACTAGATAGAATTCTCCCTTACCACGATAGATGCTATATTAAAAGAAAATGCTCATGACAAAAGCAGTGAAAGGAAGGAGGTACCTGCACATTGTTTCTACCACGAAAATGGAGGGTTACCATTCAGAAGCTCAAAAATAATTGCACCCAAACTCCACATATCTACCTGCATTCAACCCCTCCCCTCCCTGGATGTGATTATTCTGTATGTGATAAATGGGACTGAGAAATTTTGAGGGGTGAATCTCAAGTTCAACTTCATTACCTTTTCATCGTATCTATGAAATTGCAGGATTTCAGGAGCCATGTACATGGGAGAACCACAAACTGTTTCTGCATAGCTACCAGGACATATACTTCTATTTGCAACAAAAAGGAATTGTAAGTTGCAGAAGGATAAAACTTAATTCAATAGGAGAGTTAAACCATTTAGCCTTATTACCTTGCAAGACCAAAGTCGACAATTTTTATCACAGCGTCGCTATCGGCAGTTGATAGAAGAATATTCTACTCAACATAACCATCAATTCACTTCAGTTAAATTTCCCATGCAAGCAACTATGTAATGACAGAAACGTCATATGGAGATACATGCACAAATTAATGACAAATCACTCATCAAGTGTATTAGGCAGTCTAACTCCTGGATATTCTTACTATATTACAGTCGTAACTGTCTCAACATGAATATATCTTGGACAAACAAATCAAAGCCCAAAAAGAACAACAAAAACTGGGCTCAAACACAACCAAAGTTCAATGTGGGTACATTAGATCTTCCCTTAAATGATCACCCCAGAACCCAAACCAAGTACCTCAGAATCACAAACATAAATGAAGTATTAAAAAGTGAAGAATCAACAAAAGGACACTGAGTTCAGTTCAGGGGATGAAATTGTGTTTGTGCTAACATCCTCTTTTTCTTTTCTTTAGAATTCTTAGAGTGGAGATGAAATTAGGGAAGATAGCTTACAACAAACATGGTAAGTAATGATCCAATCAATGCCATCACAAGACCTGGTAAATAAATAAGTTTTTGAGAATTAATAGTTTTGAAACTAGCAGAAAGCACTGAAATAATTTACTGAAAAAACCAAACTCTTATTAATCTACAGCTGCAACAACAGCAACGACAGCAGAAACAGCAACAACAGATGCAACAGGAGAAAGGATCCTGTTGGTTGTATTTTGGGAATTGGTTGTATAAGAAAAGAAGTAAGAGTTTGGGAATTGGTTGTATAACTTAAACATGGTAGTGAAAATGCATAAAACAAATGCTAGGAGCAATAAATTTTCAAATAAAACTTTGAATTATGGTTGGCATGTTGTCTTGGAACATGTGCTTTGATAAAAACAAGCATAGTAGACAATCACAGAAAGTAAAATACGGGATGTTTGATGGATGGATGGTTCCCCATTTTGTAATCATACCATGGCACATACTGAAACCGAAAGTTAGCTAACATGCATGTTTTGTGTGCTGTGAGGTGGGGGGCCTCTCTGCCTCTGTTTTGCATGGACATTTTTTTTTTTTTGCCTCTCTTAATTCTAATTTACAGAGGGAAAAAAATTCTGAAAATTTTGGTAAAGAGTGTTGGCATCACAAAGTTTCTCAATTCTCATTCTACTTTGCTGACAGACTTTTTTCACTGGCTAATGGCACAACTAAATAATTTTCCTAATAAAATGATATGATTATTATCTTCAAACAGTTTAAGTTGAAATGACAGAGGTTATATATAAAGTATACCTTGTCAACAACACAACATCCTGACAAACGTTTCAACCTACAGTTATATCCAAAAGAGTAGAACACATTGAAAATCGTGTAAAAAAATCATGTACATACAGAGGATGACAACAAGGAATTCATATTAATATCCATGAAGACAGAATACTACTCACCTTTTGCACCGTAGATTCATTGATTAATGGACTTGAAAAATGCAATGAAAATTTAAACATCATTATAAAGGCTCATACATTTTATTGAACACTCCCACAACTACATTCAACATTTACAATGATCCCAAGCATAAAATCTAAGTTTCTAGGTAGATAAATTGTTGAAGACACTTAGATAAGGCATGCTTTTAGAAGTAAAAATGAGATGCGACTGCCTGAACCATTAAACTTCAAAATGCAGCTGCATAATATTTCTCTTGATCAGACCAGACACATGATTATACATGTATTAGATGATAAAATACTAGAAAACAACTCCGAATCATTCAGTTAAGACAACAAGGCTTAACCAAGGTAATCTTCAACTCATTAATCAAAAGGATGGTCACCGAGAAATAAATACAATGACAGGACTATTTCATAAAATTAACGAAAAAAATCAACTAAAAATAAATGAAAAATGAGAGGCCTTACTAAGTCTGGACCAGGAGAGGTTAGGACAGCAACAGTTGACCCCAGAAAATCGAGATTCGACCCACATGCACCATTTGCCAAAGAACACTTAGTATACGTTGTTGTTGTGTTATACACTAATGCCTGTATGGTTACACTCAGCTGCACCTGTTTGAAATAATTTTCAGCTTTAAGCACTTTCAAACAACAATGCCTTACCACATATGCTTGCATAACTAAGCCAAACATATAATCAAATGAAACATAACAATGATGGTAGTGGTGCACTGCAGAGGAAGTTTTACCAATAGTAACCACTGATCATTCTGACATATTGTTTCAGAGCTGGCCTACTTGAAAAGTATCCGGTCCAGTATGCATTTGTATGATCTGCGTATCTAATAACTGAACAATTCAGTTCTTATGACCACACAAAATTGAAGCATAAATGAGGAATTGATTCAAGTCTTATAGAAAATATGACTCGCGGGAAGTAATCATCAGTTTTGATTGGCCATGATTCTTTTGTTGCATGTACAGGCACGTATGCCTACAATCAAAGCAAAAACAAAACAATATCATTGAACCCAAATAAAAAAAAACACTAAAAAACCAACAAAACAACAATGGTAATCATTAATTCACACCTCAAGCTTCTCAACAAGTTCTTTTGCATTTGGTGCAGAGGCAATTATTTGGCGCTGTGAAAGCTTGATAAACCCATCATCCACTGCTTTGTCTATAAAGGTCAGTAGATAGTTGTAATATCCATCCACATTCAACAAACCCACCTGCACAGATTTCCTCACTTTGTCAAGCAAATGAAGGTAACAAAAACCAAGACTCCATGGTAGGTTTTTTGATTTGGTTTTGGTTGCTTACAGGTTTGTCATGAATGCCAAGTTGATCCCAAGTGATGACCTCCAAGAGCTCCTCCAATGTGCCATAAGCAGTTCTATCAGACAAAACATGTTAAGTTTTAATTAGAAGAAGATGAAGAAGTATAACTGTATAATTAGAAGAAGCAATTAAAACAAAAAAACAAACAAGAAAAGATGACCAATACAGAACAGACTGAAGTGTTGGAGTTTAATTTGTTTATTGGGAGAAGGAGGAGGAACAGACTGAAGTGTTTTGGGAGGAGAAAGTTTACAAAAATAGAAACAGAACAGAGCTTATAGAACTTACAGCATAGAAACAGAACAGAGCTTGGAGTTGGATCTTCGATGGTCGTATTCTCCTCTCAAACAAATTTAGCCGTCGTCTTCTTCGATGGGTTGATTACCTTCTTCAGTTCGAGCTTCTCTTCTTCTTCAGTTCATCCTCTTCTCTGTCGGCAAATGAAATATGTGAAAACTCAGAAATATGTGAGTAAAAAGAGGATAAAAGAAGAAAGCAAAAGGTGAATTGGGTACAGAGGAATCTGGTTCTTCCTCTCTTCATTTCATGAACTAAAAAAAGCAAAGCACATAGAAGGACAGAAGTAGAAGAAAAACTCAAATAAACACAAAAAAAAATCCCTTAGATATCGATCGGATCTCATGGAATTTTTTAAAAAAAAACCATTAGTGGTCGAATCTCCTACAACTCCTAACAAAACAATCTCACTCTGGATTTCCATTTATTTCTCACAAATTTTTTTTTTCCTTTTGGGGGTTCGTTCTCTCTCTCACTTGGATCTTCATGAATCTTTGCAAAAATCCTTCAAAACACAAAACCCATATCGATTTCACCAAAATAGACAACCCCAAATCAACAAAAAACAGAATCAAAATCAAAATAAAAACCCATATCGATTTTAAAATACCAATTTTATCTCAAGAAACCCAAATTGAACCAAAATGCATGAAACCCTAAAGAAACAAGAACTTAGAAAACTCAAACTTGAAACCCAGAAAAACTTAGAAAACAAGAACTTACTTTGAAACCACGTTGAGGAAAGCGAATGCGGAAGCAGTAAAGACGGAACGCAAAGCGGGGACACAAATTTTTTTCGCAACCGCGAAATTTTAGGGTTTGGGAAAATCAGTGTGTGCTTTCGGGAGATCTGTGGGGAGATGGAACAAATTTTAGGGTTTGAAACAAAGGGTTGAAAAGTACAGAGTTGGGGGGAGATGGAGCGGGAACGCAAAGCGGGAAGAATTTTTTTTCGCAAAATTTCACCCGCGAGAAATCGACTTACTTCTCCACACATCCACGTGCAACACACGTGAAATTTAGCAACGGTTTTAAGCCGTTGGGCACTATAGCCACGGTTTTTAGCCGTGGCAAACACACCAACGGTTTAGAACCGTGGCCAAGCCTTTTTTTAGCCACGGTTTTAGGCCGTTGGCCATTATAGCCACGGTTTTTAGCCGTGTAAAATAAACCAATGGTTTAGAATCGTGGCCACCTCCGTGTAGCTAAACAGGCCTTTTGGTGTAGTGTTCTAAGATGTTGGCAATTAGTTTTAGTCCTGTCTTGAAGAAAAAAAACTTGCCACATCGATTTGTGAGGCCGCTAGGGCTCCCTTCCCTCCTGCTTTTCCCCGAAAAGGAGGTCGTGGTTTGAAAGATGACTCTTCTGCCCGAGAAGATGAGGAAGTAAATCGAGTTCTTGAAAGGAGCAAGAAGAAGGTTTCTCGTCTTTTAGACAACCATGAGAAGATTCTTGTTCCTCGTACGGTTTGCACGTTTCTACTGACTTTATGATTGACGACTCTCACATAATTGAAAATAAAATGCTTCAGCTTGGTCTTTAGCAGACTGAGAATCTGAAGAATACTTAGACCTTGGATGACTTCAAGTACGACCCGACACTAGAAGATCGAGTTGTTACTCGAGCTCGGGGGCTTCAAACTCTCTGTTTCTCCTATTGTTGCCAAGACCTCGTGATTGCCTGCTATTCCCTCCACTTCTCGTCCTATCTCGGCTGCGCCGAGAAGTTTTGCTGGCCTTCTAAGATTGATGTGCAGGAAAGCGCTCGCTACTTCATTGGCGGTTTATCCTTCCCAATTTGGGTTTAGCTTGCATGCGCCTAGTTCCTTTGTGTTGAGGTGGACCTTCCGGATTACCCAATCACCGATGTCAAAAGTATGGATTCTTACCATCTTATTGTAATATCTTGTCATACGTTGTTGGTAGGCCGCTGTTTTGATAGAAACCGCTTCTCGCTTTTCTTCGACTAGGTCTAGTCCGACTCTTAGTGCGTCGATGTTATCTTGAGCGAGGAATTCTTTGATTCAGAACGTTGGCATACTGATCTCCACGAGTATCATTGCTTCAGATCTGTATGTGAGGGCGAAAAGGGTTTCTCTGTTTGGAGTTTTCTTTGTTGTTCTATATGCCCAAAGAACGCCAGGCAACTCGGATGTCCACAATCCTTTCTCTGCTTCGAGCCTTCTTTTGATATCTTCCAAGATTGTCTTGTTGGTGTCCTCAGCTTGCCCGTTTGCTTGTGGATGGAAGATGCTGAGAAGTGCTGTTGGATATTCAGGTTTTTACATAGCTCCTTGATCATCTTGCATTTGAATTATTTTCCGTTGTCCGTGAAAATTACCCTTGGATCCCGAATCTGCATATTACGTCTTTCCAAAGAAACTTTCGCTAGGGTCTCTACTTCTTCCCATTTCGTAAAGTAGTCTACTGCTACGAGGAGAAACTTCATTTTGTCGGACATGGGGAGTGGTCCTTGATGTCCATTCCCCATTGCGCAAATGGCTAGGGGCTACTCACCAGGATCATATTTTTTCCTTGCATGTGAGTGTACGGGGAAAATCTTTGGAACTTGTCGCATGTGCAAATGAGTTTTTGAGCATCTGCTTTCATCGTTTGCTAGTAGTATCCTAGCGTGAGTGCATTATGGGCCAACGTTCTTCCCCCTGGGTGATTTCCGCGTGTACCATGGTGGATCTCTTGCAGGACATATTCAACATCTTTTGGTGAAAGGCACCTTAGCAATGGATTCGTGGCAGACCTTCTGTAGAGTCTGTTGTTAATCATTGTTTATCATGCAGCCCGATTTTGTTGTTTTATGGTCTCCATCTTATTTGTTGGGAATTCTCTGTTTGATATATACGCCAGGATTGGAGTTGTCCAGTTATTCTCTTGATTTTTGGCTCATGTTTCTTCCACTTAGTTGTCAAGTATGGAGATTTTTTGCATCATGACGAGTGGATTATCATTCTTTTTAGCTATTGATGGTTCCTTTGCCAGTTTGTCGACTCTTTTGTTCTCCATCCTTGCGAACCGTTGAATGATCGCAGTCTGGAAGCCTTCTATCAATTCAGTGTTTTTTTGGTGGCATTCGAGAGTCTTTGACTTGGTATTCACCATTTAGCTGATTAACTACCAGTTTGGAATTAGTAAAGACATTGATTTCTTTTATTCCCAAGTTTTGGAATAAGTAAAGACATTGATGTAATTTATTCCCAAGTGTTTAGTTAATTGTAGCTCGGCTTCGTTGTTTGAGGCTTTAAGGTTGAATTTTGTTGCTTTCTCCAAAGCAACGCCATCTGAGTTGTAAGGTCTAATCCAACTCCCCTTCCTGCCTCATTGGATGCTCCAACACAGTAGAGGATTCATCCGTTGATGACTAGTTTGTTTTGCTCTTCTTCGTTTTTTTTTCGTCTGTTGATGGTTGCTCTATGTGAATTCGACGATGAAATCCGCCAATGCCTGGGCTTTGATAGTGGTTCTAGGGGCATAGCTAAAATCGAACTAAACCAAGCTTTTGCCCATTTCACCGTCCTTCTTAATAGATTTGGTTTGTGCAATACCGACCGAAGTGGTTGTTCTGTCATAATTGGGATTGGATGCGCTTGAAAGTATGCTCGTAGTTTTCTTGAAGACACAATCAGGGCGAGCGCCAATCTCTCTAGAGCTGGATAGTTGATCTTTGCATCCGCAAGTGTTTTGCTGATGTAGTATACTGGTTTTGTGCGCCTTTTTCCTCTCGTACTAGCACTGAGCTTACCGCGTGGTTGGACACGGATAAATATATATACAGTGCTTCCCCCGTGTTGGTATAGTTAGCAGTTATGTGCTCCCCATATATACGCTTTTAGGCTTTGAAAAGCTTTCTCGTACTCCGCATACCATTCAAATTTCTTATTTTCATTCAAAAAAAAAAGGTAAACATTTGTTCGAGGATTTGAAGATGGATATGTTCAAGGCCACGATTTTTCCATTAAATCTTTGTACACCTTTTATGTTTGTGGGCAGCTGCATGTTGAGAAGCGCCTGTATATGCTTTGGACCGGCCTCGATTCCTCTTTGATTGACCATGTACTCGAGGAATTTTCCTAATTCTATTCCAAAGGTGCACTTCTACGGATTCAATTTCATATTAAATTTTCGCATTTGGGAGAAAACATGTTCGAGATTCGTGATGTGGTTTGCTCAACATGGGCTTTTAACAAGCATATCGTCGATGTAAACCTCCATTGTTTTACCAATTTGATCTTTGAACATTTTGTTCACTAGCCATTGATATGTTGCTCCCACGTTCTTCAATCCGAAGGGCATTACCCGATACCAATATGTACCCTTTTCCGTTATAAAAATATTCTTGGTCGGGAGGGTACATCTGTATCAAATTATACCCAGAGTATGCTTCCATAAAGCTCAGCAGTTCGTGTCTGGTGGTTGCATTCACTATTTGGTCTATTCATGGAAGTGGGAAACTGCCTTTTGGGTAGGCCTTATTCAAATCAATGTAGTCCATGCATACCCTCCATTTGTCGTTCTTTTTATCTACTAGCACTGTGTTGGCCAACCAGTCTGGGTAGTGAGCTCTTCTTATCATTTTTGCATTAAGTAGGCGGTGCACTTTTTAGTTTATTGCCTGATTACATTTTGGAGCCACCGGGTTTCTTTTTTGTCGAGCCAACTTCTTGTCTGGGTTCATTTGTAATTTATGAAAAATGACGGACGGGTCTATTCCTACTATGTCATTCATCGTCCATGCAAAAACATCTTGATTATCTTTCAGCAGTTAGATTAGTTTCTCGTCGAGCTCGGGACGAATCTTTGTGCCAATCTGAACTACTTTCTCCGCTTCATTGTCTAGGTAGACTATGATTTTTTTTTCTAGCTGTTCTGTCGATTATGTGGGCTAGTTGGAGCCATATATCATCCGAGAGGTCGGGATTCATCTGACAGGTTGCTCGGAAAACTTCGCCGGTTGTTGCAATAATTGCTATTTGTGGGGAGCTTTAATCATTGTGAAATGACATTCACGGGCCGCTGGTTGATCTCCTTTAATTCTCCCAACACCATTGTCGGTATGGTTCTTTAAGCATTGGTGCATAGTTGAGGAGATTGCGTCCATTTTGTGTATCCAAGGTCTCCTGAGCAGCATATTGTATGCACAAGGAGCATCGACGACAAGGAAGTTTTTTAATAACACTCGTTGCTTTCTTGGTTCTCCTACTTCGATTGGTAGTTAAATCATCCCCAGTGGACGACATTGTTCCCCGATGAAACCTACCATTGGTTGATCGCTAGGTAAGAACATCTCATTAGTGAACCCTATCCTTAGGAACACTGTTAGGTATAGGAGGTTGGCTGAGCTACCCATGTTGATCAACACTATCTTGATTTCCCACCTAGCTATCATGACCAAAATCACTAAGGCATCATTATACGGGAAGTTGACCCCGTTTGCGTCTTTATTGGAGAAGGTCGGAATCCTCTGCATCGTTCTTGCGCGTTGTGCTGACGGCTTTTGGTATCTAATATTTGCTCGTAGGTATTTGACTACTCGCTTTCGGGATCGGTTGGATTGCTCCTTCTCTCTGACTGCAGCATGCAAGACGTATATTAGCTCATTTGGTTGGTCTCTTGATGTGATTATTTCTCACTCAACTTAACAAAATTTCCAAGTCGTCCTTATCTGACATGGCATTTGATCCCATCCCTCAGGCTGTGACAATTTTTGGTATCGTGTCCGTAGTCGTCATGGAATAAGCAATATTTTCTTTTGTTTCATTTTTCTGGATCTTCTCTCATTTTTGGTAGCCATTTGACGCCTTCCCTTCCCGCTATAGCTTTAAGGACCTCGCCTCGACTAGTTATTAAGGTCGTGAAGGATTTCTCTACTGGTTCACGTTTGGGCTTCTTCCGTTGAAGTCTTCCAGGCTTACGTTGGCTGAATTTGGAACTGTTATTGGTTTGATGTCTCTTAAGCTGGGTGTTTTCTTCTTGAGGTTTGTTGCTCTCCAGGTTTTGGGTGAGTGTGTCCACCATTTTGATCATTTGGGTCATGAGCATCTCCACACGGGGGTCCAAGGGGATTCCCCAAGATGTCAGAGACGTCTGAATCGTTATCTATTGAGGTTCCCTTCATTCCGGTGCAGTTGGTTCGACGGTTGTCGCTGGGTTGATATCACGAGACATGTCGCATCGTCCATCGCCAGATTGAGGATCTGTAGAGCATTCCATTGGCTTTGATAGTTTCTTGATAGTTAATCAGATCTTGGTGAGTTTTGTTACTGTGGATATTCTTTTGAGAAAGGAAACTTGTCGCTCCCTTCAGACAACGCCAAACTGATGCGACTAAATCTCACCCTCTTGTGAGTTTGACCTGCAAAACAGATGTTTGACTACCAAAGACCACCTTTTTGGGGGCCGAAAGCACTCCGATGCTTAAATCAGCAACTCTGTTTGAAGAAGGAAGAAAATCTGGACAAAACTCAGTTAAAGTTGCATACCTTTGTTGAATGTTCCTTCTACCTTTTATAATGGTTGTGGTTGATTTTCTGCGTGACTTAAGCATGTGAAGCGCAAATGAAGCATATGTTTCTCGTAACAGTCTCCTCCTTATGGAAATGCATCCGTGGAGGCGTAATTCCCTCCACGACTCTTTTTTGTGCAACCTTCCTCTTCTTTATGAGAGAACTCGTTTTGGGCCTGGATTTGGGCTTTGGTTCGTGTAGGCCTGGATTTAGACTTCGATTATGTCTTTTTTTAATGGGCTTTGTTTGGGACTTTATGATTGGTTTTAACCTATTTGGGTTTTACGAGCTGGCCCAGTAGATGGAGTTCCAGATCCTCGTGATGGATGTTCTCTAGGACGTATATGGTCACAATGTCGGTCTATTTTGATGTATCAACATCATTAATTCATTATAGGCTCATTTGAATACTTATTTACCTCAAAAGATCTGCATCATTTCGATGGGTGGACCTCTTATATGGTGAAGTAGAAGTTTCACCTGTATTAAGTGAATTTACAGATAAAAAAATATTTAGTGATTAATTATGATGTAGAACATACGGCTGAAATAATTGAAGATGTGATGGACCGACGAAAGATAAAAGGACGCAACAGGAATTTACAAATTTGGCGTTCGAGCTTGGAATAAGGCATTCAATACATTTTCAGAAAGGAAAACGACGTTCTTTGTACAACACACGGTATGCCATGACGTATGGTGGATTTTAGGTGTTTGAGATCGTTTAGACTGTTTTGGAATAGAATTTTAGTTTATATTGTTCAAATAGTATTTTTGTTTTGTTTCTAATAGGATTATAGTTTATATTCCATTAGACCTTGGATTTTCAAGGGCTAATAGGACAATCCAAGGTTAAGTTAGGTCTTTAAATTGCTCTCATGTATTTCTCAAATAATTATTCAATTAATTATTATTCAAAGAACATTTGTGTTTTTATCTTTTTTGGTGGATTCCAAATTGTTTCTGGTGGATTCCAAATTGTTTTTGCTTGTGTTGCGTCAAGTGGTATCAGAGCGGGTTTCTTCCCTATTTCCATATCTAATTCATATCCATGGGTGATCGTGGTAGAGATGGTGTTCCGATTACTTGAGCAGATTTGGATTCCCTTAATGCTCGCATAGATGTGTTGACCAACCAATTCGAGGAGATTCGTGAGTTATTATGACAAGTTGTCGGACGCAATACCAGAGGTAACAATGGAGGAGATAACAAATGTAATAGTCGAAGAAATAATCAAGGGGAAAACAAAAGAAGATTTCTTGTTTAGGAGAGTGAGTCTGAATCAGATGAGGAACCACCGCCAGGCAATTATCTGATTCATCAGAATAACCATTATCGCCACAATAATTTTGACGACTAACGGATCAAAGCTAACATGCCAAAATATTTGGGGAATTTGAAAGTTGAAGATTTTCTTGACTTGGTGGTGGAAATAACAAGGCTTTTTTAGATCATGGAGGTTCTGAAAGCTAAGATGGTTTCTTTCCGATTGAAAGCTTCTACAACTATTTGGTGGGATCAACTACAAAATACCCATCAAATACAAGGAAAAAATCGAGTTTGAACATTTAGAAAGATGAAACAGCTTCTAATGGATCAATTTTTATCTACTGATTATGAGCAGATTCTGTACCGTTTGTACATTAGTTGTGTAAAAGGTATTAGAATAGTAAGAGAATATACGTACGAGTTCATGCGACTTGCAAAACTAACCACCTGACAGAGATGGAATATCAGAAGGTTGCTATGTATGTGAATGGACTGAAACCCTGCATTCATGAAAAAAATTGGTTGCAGAATTTGTGGACTATATAGGAGCCATTAACATGGCGTTGAGAGTAGAATTAATGGAGAAAGATAGGAGTCCGACTTCTTTTCGGAGGAATACGACAAAATATTCAGATGGACCTATTGTTTCACCTGCAGATAAAGGAAAAACTATGAAGCATAGTCTTGGAGGATCAAAACTTGCAAAATTTTCTTTTCGATGATCTAGAAAAGGAAATAGTAATACTATCAATAGGGGACAGGACAGGAACTAAATTCGAAGGGAAAATCCATATGCCAAACCTACAATAGACATTTGTTATAGGTGCAACAAACCTGGGAACCATTCCAACGTATGTTCTGAGAAAAAAAAAAGCCAATTTACTAGAGGCTGACAGTAAAAATCATGACGAAGAAGAAGACGAAGGGGATTTCAATGATGACTATGCAGGGGTTGAATTCGCAATCGAGGAGGGCATGGAAAGGCTTGCTTTGGTCTTACAGCGAGTATTGTTGGCACCAATAGAAGAATGGTAGCGACATAGCATTTTTCAATCACTTTGTTCAGCCAAGAATAAACTAAGCCATGTGATTGTAGACAATGTGAGCTGCGAGAATTTTGTGTCGAAGAAATTGGTGGAGTACTTATAACTACCTACAAAGCCACATAGCATGCCATATTCACTTGGATTGGTGAAGAAATGACCCTCCATTCGTATTGCTAAGTCGTGTCATGTGCCATTGTCCATTGGTAAGCATTACAAATATGATGTATTATGTGATGTGATCGATATGGATGCTTGCCACATTTTGGTTGGTCGTCCTTGGCAATAAGATGCCCATACTACATTGAAGGTTTGTCACAATGTTGTGATTTTTAGTTGGAAAAATCATAAAATTGCAATGGCTACTATATTAGAATCTAGAAATTTGCTTTAAGGAAATAGTTTTAGTTTTTTTACTTTGACTGACAGTAACTGAGCCAATAAAAGAATCTGATGTTTTCAATCCCAAGGTAGTAAAAAGATTGTTGGTAGCAAACAAAGAATAAAAAAACAATTCCTATTGAAATGTAGCAGTTGTTCGGCGAATTTGAAGAAATGTTTTCAAAAGAGTCATCTCAAGGAGATTTGATCCCCTGTGCTAGCCTACTGAATGTATCCATTTACAATATGAGCCCAAAGGAGAATGAAAGTCTAGGAGAACAAATTGATGAGTTGTTGAGGAAAGAATTTATAAAGGAGAGTATGAGTCAATGCAATACCCATCCTCCTAGTTCCAAAGAAGGATAATACTTGGGGAATGTTTGTAGACAACCGAGCAAACAACAAAATCACTATACAACTCAGGTTTCCTATACTTCTTTTAGACCATATGCTAAATGTGCTTGAGGGCTTGAAGACATTCACAAAGCTAGACCTGTGAAGTGGATATCACCAGGTTTGAATCAAGCCTGGAAAAAACAACTTTCAAGAGTAATGATGGATTGTACGAGTGGTTGGTGATGCCATTTGGATTGTCCAATGCACCTAACACCTTTATGAGACTTATGAATTAGGTTCTTCATCCCTTTCTAAATTCCTTCTTAGTATTTATTTTGATGATATTTTGATCTACGACAAACCCAAAACGAAACACCTAGTTCATTTGAAAAAAGTCTTAGGTGTATTGAAAGAAACTAAGTTATTTCTAAATCTGAACAAGTGTACTTTTTGTACACATAAGTTGTTGTTTTGGGGTTTTGTTATTGGTGAGGATGGAATACAGGTGGATGATGAGAAGGTGAATGCAATTCATGAATGGCCAACTCCGAAGTCAGTTTCTGAAGTTAGAAGTTTCCATATGTTGGAAACTTTTTATAGCCGATTTGTTAGGCATTTTAGTACCATAGCAGCACCTATCACGGAGTGTTTGAAGAAAGGCAAGTTCAGCTGGGAGGAACGAGCAAGAAAAATGTTGTCCTTATCAAAAAAAAACTTTACAACTCTCCAGTTCTAGCTCTCCCTAACTTTGAGAAAGTTTTCGAGGTCGAATGTGATGCTAGTGGCATGGGACTAGAAGTTGTGGTCAATCAAGAGAAGAAACGAGTAGCTTTCTTTTTCTGAAAAATTAAGTGAAGGCCGACAGAAATTGAGTACTTACGACCAAGAGTTGTATGCGGTTGTTAGAGTTTGAAGCAATGGTAACACTACCTTATTAAGAGGGAGTTTGTTTTGTATACGGATCCTCTGGCTTTGAAGTTCATTAGTAGTCGTAAAAATATTGATAAGATGTGTGCAAGGTGGGTGATGTTTTTGCAGAAATTTCCATTTGTCATTGAGCACAAATTTAGTACTTTGAATCGGGTTGATGATGCACTTAGTAGGAGGGTTTCTTTGCTGATTACCCTTGCTCAAGAAAGTTGTGGGATTCGAACTTGAAGGAATTATATGAAGCTATGATTTTAAAGAATTTTGGGCAAAAAGTGTTAATCATGAACCAGTAGCAGATTATCTTCTCAATGAAGGGTACTTCTTCAAAGGCAATAAGTTGTGCATCCCTATCTCTTCCTTATGTGATAACTGATTTCGAGATTTGCACGGAAGAGGATTGAACGGTCACTTGGGTCAAGATAAAACTATAGCCAGTTTGGAGGAGCAATTTTGTTTGCCTCATTTGAAGTGTGATGTGGGGAATATTGTGAGAAAATGTTAGACTTGCCAGGTTTCGAAAGGACAAGTTCAAAATACAGGACCTTACATGCATTTGCTTAAACTTGAAGATATATGGCAGGACCTTGCTATGGATTTTGTGCTCGGATTATCCCGAACACAAAGGGGTGTTGATTCTGTTTTGTTATGGTTGATAGGTTTTCTAAGATGGCGCATTTTATAGCATGGAAGAAGACAGTTGATGCATCCAACATAGGCAAACTGTTTTTTAGGGAGGTTGTTCATTTGCATGGAGTTCCTAAATCCGTTACTTTTGATTGTGATACGAAGTTTTTAAGCCATTTTTTGGATTACTTTGTTGAAGTTGTTTGATACTATTTTGGATAAGAGTAGCACTGTTCACCCACACACAGGTAGTCAAACTAAAGTTTCAAATCGTACTTTGGGAAATATGGTTCATAGTGTTTGTAGTAAAAAAAACCTAAATAGTGAGATTATGCACTTCCACAAGCGGAATTTGCTTAAAATAATGCAATCCACAGTGCAACGGGAAGATCACCATTTTCCATTGTTTATACAGTTGTTCCTAACCATGTAATGGACATGGTGAGGCTGCCTAGAGTCCAGGTGATGAGTGTTGATGCAAAACATATGGTTGAAGATTTTGCGGCTACCACAGATACAGTTAAACAAAAATTGGAAAAGACTAATGCCAAATATAAAGCTACAACAGACAAACACTACGAAATTTCCAACACTTTCAATGTTACTGCTTTGTATGAGTTCTATGGGGATGAGGTTATTTATCCTGACAATAACTGGGGGTCGAGATTTTTGAAGTGGAAGGGACTGATGTGGAACATATGGCTGAAATAATTGAAGAAATGATGGACCGATGAAAGACAAAAAAATGCAACAGAAATTTACAAATTTGGCATCCGAGCTCGGAATAAGGCATGCAATACCTTTTCGGAAAGGGAGCGACAATCCGGGTATAACTTTGGGCTATACCATGAGTTATGGTGGATTTTAGGCATTTGAGATTGTTTAGGTTTCCAAAATAGAACTTTATTGTTTTGGAATAGAACTTTAGTTTCTATTTTTCAAATAGTATTTTATTTTTAAATAGTATTTTAGTTTTGTTTCTAATAGGATTATAGTTTATTTCCCAATAGACCTTGGTCTTTCAAAGGCTACAAGGACAATTTTAGGTTGACTTAAGTCCTTAAATTGCTCAAAGAATTATTCAATTAACTATTATTTAAAGAACCTTTGTGTTTTTATCTTTTTCTAATGGATTTCAGATTGTTCTTGCTTGTGCTACATCAAATTAACTACTCCAAAAATAATATAAAATAAAATAACGAAGATACTTCATAGCTAGATTATTTATTACCTTTCATATCAACCCATAACAAGTTTTGGACACACAACAAAGCTTCTAATGTCTTTTGATGAAGTTTGTTGTGATGGGGCTAACAACTAACCACTCATACTAAATACAGAGACTAGAACCACTAGAATGTCTCTAGCAACCCAATTCAAGGTCAGATATTTGCTTCCATTAGCCTTCTACCAATTCAGAATGTCAAATTTTTGTTTTTGAGGCATAAAAGCATTCGCTAAACAGTAATCCAATTCTGTCTTCACTGTACTACTAGGTGCATCCCCATACTTGTGCATAAAATCCATAAAACCAATATAGAAAATATCATCAACAATTAGATTTGTGGTTAGCTGACATGTGACTTACTATCTCTTGAAGAACTTGCCCTAGGCCTTGTACTCATTTGATATTCATTTATCAACTAAAAACACAAGTTTTGAAATTGGATTGTTTTTGTTGTTCATCATCCCGATTATAAAGTATGCGAAAGTAACACTCAATCAACTTCATCTTGAATGGAGAATCCAAAATAGTTGCGCCACAACCATTATTCCATGGATTGCATTCCAATACTTGTCAACATTTTGAAATGTTTGATGTCATTTCTCTTTCCTTTGGATAATTAGAAGCATGGCACTGATCTTTTGGCTTTCGAATCGAACAAATCTTATGGATTAAAGGTTAGTTGTAGGATATCTGGATCCAAAAAAATACTTTGGCTGCCTTATAAAACAATTTCAACTTCTCACATATCTCAGATGCAAGCAACCAATCTACATCATGTAGCAACAAATTATATTGTGAGTCTCGTTGCTTTATCTAGGAAAAATATCTTCGAAAATCAAGGTAGTCTGAATCATCAAATAAGTGGAATTCCACATTGTTTTGCAATCTAAAACCAACTTCTTACCACAATCAATTTTGAACTGTCTAGTTGCCTCCATAAACTTTTCTTCCCTTTTCTTGGTTGTCCAAGAAGCAATAGTATTCGGAATTCTTTCAACACCATCATCTATAACTTCCAATCCATCACTAACAATCAAATTTAAAATGTATGAAGAACATCTCATGTGGAATAAATCACCCCCCTAACATCGTGATGCCTATATCAAGCTTGTTTAAAAAAAAAAGTGACCATGTTATCATTATTTGAATAATTATCCACGGTTAAGGCATATAGCTTACGATCTAGATTCCAATCCATCAATGAATCACAAAGAACTTCAGCAATATAAGGGCATGGCACATAAATGAACTGAACAATAAATATGCAATAATGTGGAACATACTAAATAATAACATTTAACACACTATTTTGATTACTCGCAGTCCACGTATCAGTAGTAATTGCAATCCTACTTTTGTCCTCTCCAACATTTTCATTGTTTTCACCATTTCATGATCATAAATCTTCAAAGATATCACTTTTTATTGTATTTCTAGACGCTTACTTGAACTGCAATTGGATAACACCAATCATCATTCTAAAACCATGGTGTTCAACCATTGCAAGGGGGTACTCATGTAAAATACTTGCTTTTGCAATAGCTTCTCTTGCAAGCTCATGGTCAAAACCAGAAGAACTAAGAGCAATCGATCCAGTCAATGTGGAAATACTCATTGTCATATATCCACTTGACCACCCCTCTTCCGTAAACATCTTTTACTATGATTAAGTAAATGACTTGAGCCATTCCTAAGCTCATCTCCAAGCAAAATACCACAATAATTGCATTTAGCTTCTTGCACACCGTTAATGGTGTTCAATGTACCACTAGGTCATGACAGCTCAACGGTTAGAGCTTGGCGGATGGTACCACTAGGTCATGGGTTCAAACCCAGCTTGCGGCATCTTTATGGGTTCTGGGATCCTATAAAAACCCTGTTTGCCTTTCAAAAAAAAATAAAAAATGGTGTTCAATGTAAAGTGCTTTCATGCTTCAGATGTGAACTTCCTTTTTACTGTTGGTAGTAGTGGTGGTAGATGTGAACTTCATCAACATTATTTTTTTCAACAACAGTAGGAAGCTTGGGCTTAGCTTTGCTACAAATATAAATATTGGGACGAACTAGGACAGTCCGAGACTAAATTGGTGTATCCCAATTCCGTCCCAATTCGAATCGAACCAAAACCATACAATCCGGGTCGAACCGGGTCGGGACCGAGATAGTTGCCCACCCCTAATAAATATGTCCTCCAAAAGTTCTAAACCCTAAATCAAAAAAGTCATCATGATTATACTTAAAGCCAGAGCAAGCATACCATCAAAAAAACAAAAAAAAAGGGATGTGTGATTGAATGTGAACTTAAGGGATGAGAAGAATGAAAAGAGAATAAAAAAGGAAGATATACGTTCGAAGAAGGTTCCTTCAGTTGGATCAATCATTATGTGCTTGCCTTCTTAGCTTCTTCAGTTCGTTTTTGTCTTCCACAATTCACCTTTCACTCCCGTTCTCCCTCTTTGGCTCTCTCTTCTCCTTTCATTTGGTTTTTTTTGTCTTATATTATGTGTGGAGTGTGGTGGTTTTCTCGAGCGATACACACCATAACCTATTTAGATTAATTATTATTAAATTACATACAGGTTGGATATTTATAATTTTGTATGTGTGTGTGTGGTGCCCCACTTTGGTTGGTGCCCTAGACCCAGGTCTAGTAGACCTATGTTAAGGATCGACCTTGACAAGACTATTGGAGGAAAGGGTATGTAGTGAAGAGTATTTACTACATAACAAAGATCTCGATCCTTCATGTTGACCTTGACTTTTTGTTCCCCGTTCATTATTATAAACATACTGTCTTTTAGACAAATGAGTTCTTGAAAAAAAAACATGTTAATTTTCTATTTGTTTATGTCCACCAAATAATCCATTCAGATGGTTAAAATATGCTAAACTAGGAATTGCGAAGGCTAACTTTGAGGATAAGTGTGCATGGCCTAAACCCTTTCAATTATCTAACGAACTTGTACAACCACCATTTTTTTAGCTCACAATCAATTACTAATTGGACCTCGCATCGAATTTAAATGGGCAATAGGTTCATTTAAATTATTATTGTCTATTTCGTCACTCCTCACGTGTAACTGATGGCATGTGATAGTCACGTAGCATCCTAAGCTCAATAAGCATTTAGGGTTTGTGGTTGATGGCAGTGTTTGATGGTGATGGCGAAAGGCCACCGGTTACCACGGTCCTAGTTTATTAGGGCATCAAGCCTAGTGGAGGATATGGTGGTTGCTGATGGTGGATATGGTGGTGGTGGTGGCTGCAAATGATGGATTTGGTGGTGCTGGTAGTTGTGAAATTCAAAGGGGAAAAGGGGTTTGAAGATGAAGACAGGGAGAGTTTGGGGGTCACCTGCCATGTTTTTAAAACATGGACTAAATATAAGACGTTTCTATTACTTGTTTATAGAAGAATTACACTCTCAATCAACGCTCCACAAGGTCAAGTTATTGCGTTCCACAAGACTTACCGACATGAACCAAGTGCTTTGTTTTGTGAGTCTTATGAACACCTTGATGATCACCAGTGGGATAAGAAACAATCAAGTTTTACAAACATGTGCTTCGGGTTTTAGAGATACCACCGGGTATTATGATCGTGCTTCACGAGACTTATTGATTGGCCAAAGATCACACCATCATGGAATGCAACACAATCAAAACTTACGACATGCTTGGGATCACCGGGGAGATCCTTACTCGCACTAATCCACTCCACGGATTCAAGAACCCAATCAGGTAAGTTGAGCTTATACTAGCTAACACTCAAAAACATTTCTCCAGTAATTACTCTCAAATAGACCGATGGAAAAAGGTTTAAGCTCGGATCTCTCACTCCTTTATAAAGTGGAAGAGAGGTCCACCCGTACAAATATAAAAGTTTGGGATGACAAATAACATTTTCTCTAGGGCTTTTAGATCTCAAACAAAGAAGTTGTTTGGTCTAGGTGAAGCTCACAACTCAAGCCCTAGATCTCTTTATTTCTTTTGAAACCCACATAACGATAATATGGATAGATTCAGATATTTCATCTTGAACAATGAGGAGAAACTTACTCTTTTTCTTACTGGATCTGTTTCTCTTAAATAACTATCACAAGTTTCACTTAAACTCCCAAAGTTATTGAAGGCAGATGCAGCTATTTATGTATTGATCCTGGAGGGATGAGGTTGATTTCATTGTCTTATTGTTCAACTTTTTAGAGCTGCTAGACTCAGAACGTCTCTTTGTTTTATTAGAACATTTTCTGCTGGCAGTGGACATATCAATGATGATGTTGACTTTTCCATGCTCAAAAACCTTTTTATTTTTTTTAAATAAAAGATTTTCTTTTGTCACATGGGCAAGGTACTTTGGCACATTGCCTTCTACCTTGACATTGACATATCCTTTAAGCACATGGGCATGTCTTTTGAAGGAATATTCATTTTCATATGAGATGATATCTCAAATTCAATTTTGAATTTGGTTCTCTCAAACTTTTGTCTCCAAATAGCTTTTATTTTCATTTAATTTTGGTTATATATAAGCTATTTTCGTGAGACTTCATTTGCCCCATAACTTGTTTTGGTCCACCTTCTTGGACTTCAACTATCTTAGACTTGTCTTTTTGAAGCTTTGACAATGATTGACCGGTCTTCAAATCTTTGACTTGTTCTCTTGAATTGACTTCGTCCTTTATTGACTTTGACTTTGTTTGGCACATGACTTTAAATAATCTTCTTGCGCTAACACATGTTGTTGAGCCTTCATGATCAAATTTGAATGGTATAATTTCATTGATCACTCATATCCCAATATGTGCGACTTTAATACCACTCTATTCAACATATATTGATTTTACAAGCTTAACCAATATTTGCTTTTGCGATAATTCACAAATAACATTTTCAAATTTTGCATCACTACTGCTCCCAACTCTAATCTCCAAAACACCACCCAACATATCTAAAATAGTATCACCTTTTTGCCACCGCACCAAATATACTTGTAAGCGGGAAAACTTCAAAACCTGCATCTGAAAAGATCATAAGAGAACTATCAATCTGTGTAGTTTGTGGGTATGAGTTGGTCTCCCACAAAGTTAAAGTATCAACAGTGCTAGACTCCACCAAATCTGCTCCAAATGCAATTTCCCAGCTAGAAATCAGTTTTTTCTGTAGTGATGATGCATGGAAGGAATATATATCTCTTTGTCATCAAACTTTTTCTTATTGCGAGCTTGCCAAATAACATCAAATAGCTGCGATATACACTAAAGTCAGTGATTCATGCATATTCAAAACATTTGTTAGATCCCAAATATAGTTGATAAGATCTTTAGAAGTATTGATTGGACCAATTGATCATCTTAATTAGACATCTTATTTGGATATCAGATAATAGCCACAAATGGCTTGCAACGTGACAATTAAAAACAAATACTATACAGTCTCTAATTTCATGTGACACAATGGGCAAATTGGATCTAAATGGATATGGTGGTTGTATTGTACATCCCGCATTGGAAAATAATAATAAAAAAATCCAAAGCAGGAATTCGACACGGTGGGGTGTTTTCAGCTTCATATATCTGTGATGAGCATTTTATAGTCATTAAAATTGAAGTTTGGACAGGTATGTGATCGAGGTTCATGAAATATCTATAGGCATACTTGACTGAATAGGTACCTTATGGATTTGATAGCCATGTCAACTAATCAGTAGCAGCTCGTTGGAGTTTTCGAGAAAATGAAAATCCTTATATTCACGTAGGATTAGGATTTTCAAACCTTGGGACGTGAAAATTTAACAACAGAAATATTAAATAAAAATTAACATAGACAAAAATTCAAACCAGGTAACTCTTTAAGGATGATCGCTCCATAAAATAAACCTCCAAAAACTCTGCCCCAAAACTCTATAATCTGAAAAAGGCCAAATGGCTACGTTTCAATAAAAACATGCCCAACATGCATAAACTTACTTGGGTCAGCGAAGTAGCTAGTATGAGAAATCTCCATCTCTATAAATAAAATAAGTTAGACGTTTTAACATGAAAGGTTCACACACAATATAATAATACATCACAAACTGGTAGTTCCTCCATGAGGCAAATATGTCATACTAATAAGTTTATCATGCTTCAAGTAAACATTTACTTACCCGACACTCGCAACATGGTAAGTCAAACTTGCAGAAACGTTATTAGACTTACCATCCTGCACGGAATGGTTAGAAACCAATGAATAAACTTTCCTAATTTATCGGTCCTCATAAATACAATTTATTTTTTATCAAGTACAAATCCTAGTCATAGTACGCCATTATTTAAATATCAATAAAAACACATTTTACCTCTTAAGACATGTAGTTATCATTCAATGATCAAATGAGCATTTAGATTCTTCCCTTAAGGCAATCATGCACATACACAAAAAATTTGCTTCTTTTTCACAATCGCATTCTCCTCCTGTGTCGAACACACATCACCCAAGTGTACATCCCTTGCCTTCGAAACTCAGCTTGTACATGACCCAAGTGGAGTGTCACATCTAGTATCATGTCATTACAATCGAAATTCAATCCATGACAAACATTTTCTAAACATTACATGTACTACCGAACTCACATGAAACGGCGTACCCGATATGCAAACAAATCTACATACCAAAATTATATACCTCGTATACAAGCAAGTCTGTATATAAAAACACATTTTTCATTTTTTTTTTTTAGAGTTGTGGAAAATAGCACAAAAATCAACAAAACTCAAATGCAGCTTATCAGGTCAAGTGCATCACAATCAAATACTCATATTCACCCTAATGCATTAACATATATTTTCTAACCCTTAACATTTCAAGTATCACTATTAAACCATAGGTCAATCTGCATACCAATCAAATTCAAGTCATGTTATGCACATACCAAATTACATAACAATATACATACTCAAATTCATCTTATTGAGGGATGAATCATCGAATTTAATTCCAATATAACCAATAACATATTTATCATCTTCGATACACATAGAAAATCAACGTTGCAATTGTTATCCCAATTCATTATGTATGCCCCTAATTTCATAATCTTACATTGAATATTATATTCATATGATTTGCACATAATGCATTCTACTAATTTCAACAAAATGAATATTTCAATAATTAAATTTCAAATATATTGTTCCTTCCACATGTATAAAAATTTGGCAATAGTCATATACCCCAAACAAAATACTGTAATTTCCTAGACATGCTTAAATATGATTTTTATTTGCAAAGTAAATACTTAAAATAATATAAGTAACGAGAATTACTCACTAAATAAATTCCAAATCAGTTTTTAACCAAAACAATAGACCAATCCCATTCCACAGTAAAATCTCAAAATTTGCCTCAGTCAACATGAACCTAAGCAAAGGGAAACGAATAATGAGAAATATTTTGTATGGGTGAGATTTTGTTGCCCAAAACAACAAGGGGGGTTTGATTTGATAGGGAAAAGTAAAGTTTTCAAGCAAACTAGGGTTTGAAACAACACAAAATCTCAAATTTAGTATTCCACTCAAATCAGATGAAATTCCACAAATTAGCAAATACAAACAACATCAATAACTATAACTACAGAGATGGAAGAATTGAGAGACATGATCTGAACCCTAGACTTGTGATTACATCTGTCACAGGCCTACCAGTGAGCTACTACCCCATTGGTGGACTTCACAAACCTGCTCCAAAGCTCATTTGTTTTAGTCAAAAGCTTCCAAATGAGTTTAGATAGCAATTTCTATGCCACATAGAGTCCAATTTAATGGTATGACAAGCTCTACTTTCTGATGTACCATACCACCAAGAGGAATGTTTGCATAACATACATTAAAACAGAAGATACCAATACAACTGACTTTACCATTGCGGTTCGTCAGCCTGTGAAAGAAGGCAAGACTTCCAACCACTCAGTCTGGTTTGGATTTTCCAAATGGTAGATGAGAAGTCTCTCATTTTACTTCTAAGTGGTAAGTAGAGGTAAACCAAGGTACTTCTCATTAGAATTAAACTATCTTACTCCTAGCATGCGTCCAAGCAATTTTTGGTGTCGATGATGTACATTTGGGCTGCAATACAAGGTGCATTTTGACAAAATGCAAGTCTTGTGCCTTGAAAATGAGGATCCTAAATAAATAGTGTACTGGGATAGTCTAAGAGAGTGGAGGACAGTGATGTCAAGATTTATTCAACCATACCATCATCCCGAATGATAACCATAATCAAGAATTTTTTAACATGGTTGTAGGTAGTCATCGAAAACACGAGATTAAGGAAGTGCAGGATGGGCGGGATTGAAATATCCATCCCGATCCCAACATGGCTAAAAAAGCGACCCCAAATCGAATCCCGGCAAACATTTTTAATTCACTTAAATTTTGTTTTTAAATTTCTTTATAGATATCGTGTGAAAACCTCAAATCCAGTGATATACGTTTTAACCAAACCATCTCTGATCGATCAAATCCAGTGACCCTTTTGAACCCGAATGCGTCACTAGGGTTTCATCACACCAATTGAATGGATTCTTACGCAGTGCGTTTGGCCATGGCGGCCCTGTTCGGGGCTTCATTTGCGGTTTCGGCTTACTACATGCACCGAAGAACCCTAACTCAGTTACTCGAGTTCGCCAAGACTGTCGAGCGAGATTGTTATAGTGAAGATGAAGTTGAGAGACAGAGCCCTCTTCTAAACCTGTAGAAAACCTCGCATCTCCGTCTCCATTACATTCTTGTTCCATAAATCTTCATCTCAAACTCAACAAATATCTATTTTCATAAAACATAGATGATCTGAAGAGCACGATCAGTTCCAGCTCATTGAGCGTGAAGACATGGAGAAAGAAGAAAATATCTTCGAATTGATCGATAAAAGTAAGTTTCACTCTCAAATTTCTGTCGATTATGTAGTTTTTCAGTTCAAGCGAGTTTGGTAGCGTTGTGCTACTAGTCGTTCTCCTTATTTGGAATGCATTGCATTGGGTCTCTAAGCTCATGTTGATCAAGCCATCGATCTCGTGGATTTGCTCATGGGGTAATTTACTTGTGACCCTTTTCAGTTAATTTCAGGTTTGAATTAGTTGGTGAATGAAGTACATCAAAGAAAAACTAATTAATTGAACAATTTGAATTGTCTGATCAAGTCATCATGGCAGTCAATAATCTTGAAACCTTCCTTCAATCATAAACACAAAAACAACAATATAACAAACTAGATGCCGAGTGTTGTTAGGTTGTTTAACAAGGCTTGGTTAAATATGAGTTTAGAGTGAATTAGAGCGGGGTTTCAGCTATGGTAGAAGCTCTCTCACTTCTGGCAGTTGGAACATCGTTGCTTGGTACTCTATTGGCATTTTCGTAGTTCTTCTTAGAGCAACTAAAGAACCTCCCATGGTATTTTCCATCAACCCAAATACAAGTATATAGCTTACTTTGTGTTAAAATGAGTTTTATCTATTTATTCAATTGCTTAACCTTTAGGTTTGTTCTGTTAACTTTCTCATTATAGCAGATGCTTGAAGGAGATAAAGGGCACGAAAATGTTGAAGGTGATATCAGTTCATTTGACCTGAAAAACTGGTAGGGATGTCATCATGGCTACTGCAATAGTTGTTGCACCACCTCTGTTTATTTGGACTACTATTCCAGACGTATTATCTGCTACTACTGTTATCGTTGTAAGAACAACTTGAGATACCCTTCAAAAGTTTTTTCTCTCTGACTATAATTCCAGCTACATGTAGTGATTCATTGTGAATTATCCTAAACGTTAACTAAGAGAAATTCCACAATAATATAAGTCAGAGACAAGCTCGCCTTCACTAAAACCCACTGAAATTCTATAAGGTCTTTCCAATTAATTGCTAAATTGCTAAAGAAGTTGAATTTTTGTAAACTAAGAGGAAGTGTGGATTTATCTTTGCTTTGAATTTGTCGTATGATATTCTCGTGAAAGGTTTTCTTCAATTGGCTGTGTTGCTCTGCTCAATACCGACAATTAGTTATAATGTCATTGTTGTGGTTCATAGCTTTGTTTCTATGCATACATTTACTTCTAGTTATAAAAGTGCTTTGATGGTGTTTTGACATGTTAGGTTCCATTAACTAGAATTTAATGCATGATTGTTTTGTTGGAAACTGTTGTTTCCTTATTACGCGTGAATAAGGTTCAACTCTGATCGTATTCAGAATCGAATGCTTTGAAGCTAGAGATGTCAACACAACCAAGGAACAGATGGAACACAAGTTTCTATCAAGCCATTAGTAGATTGGAAAAGGATCAGAGTGGTAGCCATTGTTCTTTTCTTAGCAGTGGTCCCTCCCAGTTGTTGACACATCGGACATTTTGTGCGTTCTTATGTTTGAGGACAATTTTCAGGGTGTTCCCAATTTGGAATTATCGAGAGCGTGAAATATTTTTTAATTTTTCTTATTTGTTAGCATACTAATGATGTACTTGATACATGTAATTTTTTTTTTAAATACTGATCCAATATGAAAAAACGATGTTCTAATTGACTGCAACTATTTCACTTTGTAATGGTTGCAAAATTATTTTAATTTGGGTATTTGAATATTTGAGTTTTATAATCTCATTGGATGTCATTCATATGTTGATACTTTTTTTATTTATTTAATTAAAAACAAATAAAATTTTACATTTTGATTTTTGTAAAAAAAAAAAAACATTTGTAATATGTCGAGGTGTTACTAATATTTGAACATTGTAACATGCTGCAGTGCCATTAGCAACATTGGACAACTGTTACGAAAGTTGAAGGTTGTAACACATCGAGGTGTTACTAATATTTGTATTGTCATGATTTGCAAGACTTTTTGTGGTATTACAAATTTTTTTAAAAACAAATATAGTGTGTTACAAAGTAAGAGCGTTTAGGCTATGTTGGGTGATAGCAAGTAAGAGCGTTTAGGCTATGTTTAGGCTATGTTGGGTGAAACCACTAAATACCTCTCTGCTTTATAAGTGAATCAATTTAAACAAGCAAAATTGAGCAACAAAGATAGCAAGTGGCATGTAAAAGACTGACGAAGTGGCCATGAGTGGAATGATGTCGTCCAACAAGTGAAAGAACAACAATCACTCACAAGAGCAGAAATGGAAAAATTATAATAATTTCTTAATCGTGAAAGTAGGTTTCGCCTCATAGAATTTCCACTCTCATTATTAGATGCTCACTGTTAATGAATTGGTTCAAATATGAGCTGTCACTCACTTGTTCCTATTTTCAGATATATTCTTGTCAATAATGTCTTTTATGGGCCAAACTCCTGAGATATCAAGACTCAGGAGTATCAATGTTGGCACCATGGGAAATTCTAGCTGGCCTGGGAGGCGCGCCTGGGTGGCTGCCTGGACGCTTCTTGGCACGTGCGCCTGGGAGGGTTCAAGGCACGTGATGGAGCTTTTGGAAGGAGTTTCAGCAGCAACAAACACATTTCCCCTTATTTCACTTTTCGTTTTGGTTTTTGGCTCCAAACAACAAACAACAAACCAGAGAACAAGAAACCAAAGACGAAGCTCCATCGCACCTCCCTCCCCATTGTCGACTCCACCGAATCAAGAAAAGAGAAGAAGCTCCCCATCGCAAGTTCCCTCGAACAAGAAGTCCCCATTCGATCTTCAAGCCATCTCTCAAAACTACAAAGGTAAGTGCCTCATTCATTTACTGTTGATTTCTTCTTGTGGGTTTCTAGATCTAGGG
Source organism: Berberis vulgaris (assembly GCA_963556465.1). Lineage (NCBI taxonomy): Eukaryota > Viridiplantae > Streptophyta > Magnoliopsida > Ranunculales > Berberidaceae > Berberis > Berberis vulgaris. The sequence goes on from OY747126.1 coordinate 23,433,627, forward strand.
TTTGTACTCATTTTTCATGTTGATTTCAAAGGGTGGGGTTCTAGATCTAGATCTAGAGATCTAGGGTTTCTGATTTTGACTCATTTGACAAACAAAATCTGTTTTGAAATGTCGAAATAGAAATACAAAAACTGATTTTTACGAAATTGGAAGGGATGGGTTTTCTACTCCCATTTTTCTACTGATTTTCTACTCCAAAAGTTCTGAATTATAAACTGAATTTTCTTTTTTCTTGTGGGGTTCTACTGATTTTCTTCTTGATTTCTTCTTGTGGGGTTCTAGATCTAGATCTAGGGTTCCTGACAAACTTTTTTTTTTTTTTGCTACATTATGTACTACTACAGCTTTTCTCTCTCAAAGGGTCTGTCTCTATCGATTTGCAGACCCACTCTGAACAATCTTTAAGACCATTTAATTCCCAGAACTTGAGTTCTAGAGTGTCTGATCTGTTCTCCCCCAAACTGGGATTTTTTAAGATAGAATTTAGTGATCATTTGGTCTGTGTTTGTGGTTTAGATTTGAGTGGAAATTGAGTTTTTTATTTTTTATTTGATCAAGGATCAGTCTTTTCATCCGGTCAACAAAGAGAGCAATGGTGTACATCCTGCATTGGGTTGTTGGGTTTCAATCAGATAATCTGATAAAGGTACGGTCTTTTTGTCTGGGTGAGAGACTGAGAGGGTTGTGAGATGTTGAACTGAAGCAGAACAGCCAGTAAAGATGTTCAAATCAGCCAGATGGAGAAGCCAGAAGAACAAGATCAAAGCTGTGTTCAAGTTGCAGTTTCATGCAACTCAGGTATTAAGTTGACTTTTAATGTATGAAAATTGTTGGCTTTTGGTACTAAATCTGAAATGGTTGTTGTTTAATTTTGTCTTAAATTGTTGAAATATGATTGAAATTTAAAGTTTGGATTACTGCGTGATATGGGTTGGTGAGATTATGAAATGTGTTTGAAGAAATTTTATCATACTTGTTAATCTATTTATGTGTTTGATTGCTCTCATTTTCCTCAAGTGCCTCAGCTAGGAAAAGATACATTGATGGTATCTTTGGTTCCAGTGGATGTTGGGAGGCCAACTGTGAGATTGGAGAAGGTGGCAATACATGACGGGAGTTGTCGATGGGAGAATCCTATAAATGAAACAATAATTCTTATCCAGGAAACAAAAACAGGAAAAGTGAATCAGAAAAAATACCACTTCATTGTTTCAACAGTAAGAAATCCCCAATCTTCATTTCTTTTTCTTTCTGTTCATAGATTTTTGTTTGGTGCTTACTAGTTTAGGAATTCTTGCAGGGATCTTCGAAAGCCGGTGTTTTGGGTGAAGTTACACTCGATTTGCAAGGAAAGGATACCTATCTCTTTTTAGTGTTCTTTCATAATAGTGTAATTTATTTGTTTCTCAAGTGTAGATGAACATAGGTCAGAAATTTGTAGTTTGTAAGCCTGATCTTAAGTCAGAGGAATGTAACGCTGTAGTACATTGGAGGTTTTTTTCTTGAATTTTTTGCAGTATAATGAATGTAACGCTGTAGTACATTGGAGGCTTGTTTCTTGCATTTTTTGCAGTAAAATCCATTTCCTTTTCTTTTTCTTTAGGATTTTTTGCATTTATACTGTTTTGCAATTTTTGCTGCTGCTGCTGTAATTCTATATTGTTTTGTAATCAGAAGTACCTTTGAGTTCTAATTAGAAGTAGAAGCAACTGTGCATTTGGTTTTGGTTTCCAAATGCTACCCTGCCACAACTTTGGATTTGTTGAGTACTTCCCTCACGAGATTATTTTCGGCACAACTTAAGACAAATGATATATTCTTTAGAAAGTATCAGTTAAATGGAGGAGTATAATGGAAAAACTCCGAAAAAGAAAGGATTTGTAACTCAAATCATGCATGTTGAACACATGAAGCTAATTTTAATTTGTCATATAGGTATCAGGACAGCCACAAAAACCATGTTTTGTCCTAATGTTCAACCCGAAATGAAGCTTCAACTTCCTAAGACCAACTTCTGTTACAGCAAACACTGGGGGGGGGGGGGGGGGGGGGGGGGGGGGGGTGATTTCATCTCCATAACAAAATTAGAAACTCAAACTGACTTGATGATGCATCACAATAAAAGTGGGGATCCATTTTATGAGTTGCAAGGCTGCTTTCATGTATGCTAGATGAGCTATTGCAATATCCACAACTTCTGCTCAACTCAAATATTGTTGATAGCTAAAAATGTAATAAACACATTTCTAGTGCTATAAATCAGTGGATCAATGTATTTTGAAAACCCACTTCTCAGAGGCAAGGCAAAAAATTCTGCGTAAACAAACAAAAATAGATGATAAGTGAGAAACTTATGACAGTCTTCGAGTCTAAATCTAAGTTAAACCACAGAACAAAGTTTATTAGCTTCTGAGTTGCAGACATCAGGAATCCACAATTCTTGCACACTCACATACTAAAAAGAATAAGTTAAACCACAGAACAAAGTTTGTTAGCTTCTGTGTTGCAGACATCAGGAATCCACAATTCTTGCACACTCACATACTAAAAAGAATGATGTGAAATATAATTATACAAATTTCAACATCAGCTTAATTGTAACACACCTATAAATTTCAACATCAGCTCAAGGGTCAAGGTAGTTCTGAAAAATTAGAAATCCATTCATAAAATCGACAATAGCCACTCCCAAGTGTTCTCTTCCATCACAGAGTACTTAGCTTGCGCTTCTTTGCCTCAATCAAAAGCAGCACCTGCAAAGAGTGGTCATCTCCGAATTCACCGCTGGGCTAGCTTGCGCCTCTTCTCCCTTCTCAACCTCTCCCGTCTCTCCTCTTCTTCAATGAGGCGAAGCTCTCTTTCATCCTCCTCTTTTGCAATCCTTGCACTGTCAAAGTATACTAGAATGTGAGTCCATGACAAGAAAACCATATAAGCCATCAAATAAGTTGCAAATTGCAATGGGCATAGCAGAAGCATAATCCAGTATTGCACGATTCTGGAGTTTCAAATAAGTTTTACATATTCTCTTGTTTTGGTAGCCCGTGCCTCACACTTGAGATTGGCAAAAGGCACACAAAACAGTAACTATGTCAAACCATTGCAAGGTAATAATACTTTACATAAGTCCCACTTTATTTTTCAACAAATTCAATACATTATGTAAAGAAGTGACTGTGCAACTAGACTTTATGTAAATTCAATACAATATTCCATGACATTATGTAAATTCAATACCTTATGTAAAGTGACTGTGCACGACTGCTACCTGAAAGTATACCTTGTAAATTCAATATTCAAGGATGCTACCTGAAAGTATCCCTATCACTATCGCAGCCCACGACTGCACCACCCCTGCATCAGACCAATAAAATGTCATTCACCATCAACCAATAGCTATATCCTTGTATTATTCTACTGGTGTAACTCTCATTCATTTAATAAACAGTATCCTAGGGTCTAATTATGTATAAGACTATTAGTCATCCTATCCATTTTGGTGTGTATTAGCCTAGTCAATCTTTGAACTGTAAGGCCATTATTGGTGTGTGTAATTGAAACCACTATTCTACGACATGGTACGGTTATGTACCTGCTCCAGGAGTGATGCAAGCAAGACCAGTCATCATGCCTTGAATGGCTCCGATGACAGAAGGTTTCCCAAAGAAGACAACATCAAGAGAAGTCAATACAGAAAGGCTTATTCTTATGGCATCAAGAGAAGTCCATACAAGAAGTCATCATTCAGCATCAAAGGATACATTAATTGTAGTGGCATGCAACAACTGAAGATGCTCGCTCCCTTGGGTCAAGGATGCAAACATTTCAACCCTCCCATTGCAGCCATAGCAAAGCAACATAAGACAGGTTAGATGCCATTTTAAGTTAAATAACTAATCGAATATAGAACCTTCAAAATGACACAATGAAGGAGATACAGGCAACCTGGACCATTAAATTAATAATGTATCAAAAGAGTCTTAACTTGTTAACTAATGATAACCTCAAAATCACACCATTTAAATAGCTTTAAAGTTCAATGGAAAAAAAAAATGCATGAGGTAAGGCGACATTGATAGTTCTCATTGAGAATCTATTGTGGTTCATTAAACAAGATCAAAAACTTACTTCCCACTGCCAATGAAGTCATCACAGGTTAAAGTATTGATGTTCCATACATGAACATTAAGCTCTCTGAGACCTTCAATGAGGGGGAACACAAACTTTTCTTGAAAGATAGGATTTTTACCACCATCTCAAAAAAAAAAAAAAAAACAAATTAATCAAAAACAACGAAAGGGTCATTGAATTGAAGAAATTTAAGTAAAACCCATATTCACAAATTGAAGAACATAAATTCGAAAACCCATCCACACAATGAAATTAAAAAAGCAATTTCAGTTTATAATTCAGAACTTTCGGAATAGAAAATCAGTAGAAAAATGGGAGTAGAAAACCCATCCCTTCCAATTTCGTAAAACTCAGTTTTTGTATTTCTATTTCGACATTTCAAAACATATTTTGTTTGTCAAATGAGTCAAAATCAGAAACCCTAGATCTAGAACCCCACCCTTTGAAATCAACACGAAAAATGAGTATAAACCCTAGATCTAGAAACCCACAAGAAGAAATCAACAGTAAATGAATGAGGCACTTACCTTTGTAATTTTGAGAGATGGCTTGAAGATCGAATGGGGACTTCTTGTTCGAGGGAACTTGTTCTCTGGTTTCTTGTTTGTTGTTTGGAGCCAAAAACCAAAATGAAAAGTGAAATAAGGGAAAATGTGATTGGCTGCTGAAACTCCCTCCAAAAACTTCTTCTTGTTCTCGATTTTTTCTCTCGATAAATCAAACCAAACCAATCTCTGAAACCTATCTCGAAGAGAATAGGTGTTTAGTCTCTCATTTTTTCAATCTCTTGTACTTTCTTCTTCTCGATTTACAGAGAGTTCAGAGGAGGGAAGAGGGCGGCGTGGCAGGGGTTGATTTTCAGATAGGAGAAGATCGGGTTGCGGTGGAAGGAATGGAAGGGAAGGGAAGGGAAGGTTTTCTTCTTCGATGGGGAGTATAAACCAAGAGCTCATAAACCTTTCAAAGTTGAAATCGAAAATTTCCCAAATTTTTTTGGCTGCTGAAACCCCGCCCAATTTCCTTCATTCACGTGCCTTGGACCCTCCCAGGCGCGTGCCAAGGAGCGCCCAGGCAGCCACCCAGGCGCGCCTCCCAGACCAGCTAGAATTTCTCTGGCACCATTGCTATTAGTTCTTCTCTGAGCCTTGGGAAATACCAAAGTAGCTTTTGTGAGTTTTCCACGGCATCAACCACTCTCAAGAATAATTTCCGTTAATATATCTTGCTATCTACAAATGACGAGTGATGTAATCACTGGTCTACTATTTTATATTTGGTAGCGGGATAACTTTCTTGGGTTTGTTGTTCAGTGTATGTTCTACCATACATACGGGTGCTGACTTTCCTTTTTGATCATTTTAGCCTAATCTAGTTTGAACTTTAGCAAAGGATTTGGGGGGGCTCCTTGGAACCACTTTCATGAGTTCATGTGAAGCTGTGTAATTATCACTTTGCTTAATGCACATCCCATTCTTTCGCCAAAAGCGTTGGATAATTAATTTGTGTGAAAGCTCTTATGTCATATTCATCATGTAGGGACATATACACCCCAACTGCAGCAAATATTTCCCTGATAAGAGTCATTAAATTTACTATTGCTACAATATCAACAACGGTGTGAGGTACAACTTCACATCAGGAGACCAAAATGTAGAAATCCTTTCCTACTTTTAGTTGAAATAATCTATAGAGTCTTTGTCATTTCTTGAAAGAAAACCAACGCTCTAACCCATGTCCTCCTTTCTGAGACAAACACCTGTGATCCTATAAATGGAAATTCAAACTGGAGTCATCAAACATACACAATGTTCATTCAGATAGCCTGAAGAAACATCACAAACTCATTACCAGATGATTAAGAGTTAAGAATCAAACAATGCTAGATATGAACTAAAAAAAATGGGAAGAAAGACACGGTGTGTCAGTGTATTTGATTATGACTATTTTGTTGATACTTAAAAGAAGACAGGGCGATTTTGGGCGACTGAAGGATGTGTTTGGTATTTTAATTTCGTTATTTTTTCCTTGCATCTGGGCGATTTTGGTTCGTTGGTTTTAGGGCTACTCACCTAGCGACTTCTCCTACCGTCCATGGTGGGGGAATACGAGTGGGGCAGGGAGCGGTTTGGCGCCTCAACCAGTTCGTTCTTTTGCTCAAGTCTCGGGAATATTCCTAAGGCGGAAACTATTGAGGGTTCCATTGAAGGCACCGGCTTGAGGAAAAAGGATCTCCTGCTATCGCTCTTACGGGTATGGATGAAGGTAATGGCACAAATTTCATGGAAAAACATGTGATAGTTTTTAAGTTTTCGAGCTTTAGGCCGACACTGGAAGCAATATGGGATACAATTCATAGATCTTGGGGGGTTGCAGTCAATTTTTCGATGGGTCTTTTAGATCCCAGACATATTTCTGTTAGACAACAATCAAAAGAGGAGGCTAAAAAGGTATTTATCCCATGACTCTTATTTAATACGTGGGGTGTGTTTCAAAGCTTTTAGATGACATGCAAAATTTAGTTTATGGGAAGACCCAGTGATTGTTCCTTTGTGGGCTTAACTTCCCAATCTTTCGCTTCAATTATTTTATCACCCTCGGTTAAAGGCTATAGGCAATTCTTGTGGTGGTTTTTTGCAGATGGATGATAGCATTAGATGCTTGACTAGGCTTACGATTGTCCGTATGAGTGTGGAGATGGATTTATCTGATCCACTTCCCACAAGAATTTGGATTGACAGATCAAGGAATAAGGGCTTCTGGCAATGGCTTGTTTTTCCAGTTTTAAGTATTGCGAGGTGTGTTCATTAATTGGGCACGACGTGTGTGTTTCGAAGAAGAAAGAAGGGTTGTTCAGGTTCATAAACAAATAAATAGACACATTATAAAATTGAATCCGGAAAAGAAGGTGTCTCGAATACAGAAAAATGGGATTTTAACAGAGGTCGCGGGAACTAGTGGTACAAAAAATGAGAAAGGGGAAATAATAATGAGTCCTATTAGAGAGGAGACAAAATTGAGTGAAACTAGAAAGGCGGAGGTGTGCAATACCTCTAATTCTTTTGAGGCGCTGGCTAAATTTGAACAAGAAGAAGAACTGGTAGTTAATGACATGAATTCAGAAAAGAAGGTGTTGATTACAGAACAGATAGTTGCAGTTAATGACGGCTTGGAAACAATGGCGGAGAGGGGGATTTCAGAAGGTAACTCCGTAGAAAGAAGAATTAAGAACTTCGCAGATTATTTGGAATCGGCGTACACAATGAGTGCGATAGAGAAGGTGATACATGCATTTCAAGATGACGACATGCAGAAGGGTGAGTCGGCTGGACAGGATGCAGGCGAAGAGAAGTTTGAATTGGCAGACAAGGAAATGAATGTTAACATCCAGGCGAGTAACTCACTAGATCAACGGAAATTGTTAGCAGTTCACGGATCGTCTGGACAGGGCGCAAGCGGAGAGAAGATGGTAATGGCACAATGTACTGGGTGTAATCAGTCCAACGAGTGTTGCAGTCGAGCAGAGGAACTCGCCAGTAGTTCACGGGCAATCTGGAAGCGTTCAGGTTGCTAAATTGGAGAAAGAGAATTTAGGCAGGGAGCTAAGCAGATCAGATTTTGAACATGGAACTAATACAAATATGGAAGAGATTTTGGAGAAGGCGATTAGTTTGAACAAAGAAGGACGTAATTAAAAAAGAAGAAAGATTAATATTAATACCTTTGAAAGTCCCAGTGTTGACAACATGGATGTAGAATTGGAATTAGAAGTAGAACCTCAAGCCACCATGATCAGAGATTTGGAGTTGGGTGCACTGTCATAAGGAGAGCTGAGCAATAAAAAGAAAAAGAAAGTCAAGATGGCAATTCCCCCAGGTTCTCGTCGGATGACTAAGAACACTGTTTCACCCTCCCAGGTTAAAAATGATTGAGAATATTATGTTTTAGAATGCTTGTGGGGTAGGAAATAGAGCCACGAGAAGTCGGTTAATAGGAATTGTAGCTGAAAATAATGTTAGGATTATTATGATAGCGGAACCAATGATTGAGGCTAGTAGACACTTGGAAATTGGTAATAAGATTAGCTTGTCGGGTTTTTTGTCTAATGAAGTTGTGAGCGAGAAGATTTGGATCTTCTGGGCATCTGATTTAGCAGTTTCAGTGATTGATATGTCGGATCAGATTATACATTGCAAGTTAACGGATACGAACTCTCGGATTTTTATGGTATCTTTTGTGTATGCTAAATGCTCAATGGAAGAGATAAGGGAATTATGGTTGATGATGGAAAATTTGGCTATGCAGTGTGATGTCCATTGGATGATTGGAGGGATTTTAATTCCGTTGTTAGTAAGAAAAAATAGGGGGGATTACTCCCTCAGTTATTAGTTGACCAATTCGTTGATTGTACTGAAAATTGTGGGTTGCATGATTATGGGTTCACTAAACCAAGGCTTACCTGGTGTAATAGTAGGTGAGGCAGATATTTTATCTGGGCCAGGCTGGATAAAGTCTAAGTGAATTCTGAGTGGGTGACACAGTTGCCAAATACGAAAGTGAAACACTTACATCGTACTTTTTCTGATCATGCACCTATTCAGGCGTCTATGCCTACATGATCAAGATTAGGTTTTGCTCCTTCTAAATATGTGGACGACACATTCTATTTTTGAGACACTGGTAGATTCGGTTTGTAGTGTGGAGATGGGCAATATGAGGGCGCTATATAAAATTGATGTCAAATTAAAAGTCCTTCATAAAGCACTTATTAACTGATACAAAGAAGTGTTTGGAAATGTTTTCAACAGAATTAGAGCTTTGGAATACGAAATGCAGCAATGGGAAACCATATTACTTTTTGGTTGGAAGGAGATGGAAATTAGGATGTAAAATGCATGTTGTAATCTGAGTCCTTGTTAGGTGGAATATAGGCTAGCCCTTAAATAGAAGGAGTTGTACTGGATGCAGAAATCAGGGGAAAATGAATTTAAGGAGGGTGACGCATGTACAAAGTATTGTTTGCTTCTGTTAAATCGAAAAAAAAAAAGGGTTATTTTTTTGATTACTTTGCCTTGTATTAAAGAAATTTCAGACTCAAGGGTACGCAAAGCTAATGGGTATTTTCAAAAGTTACTTTCTTCCTAGGATAATCATGTTATTGATAAGGAGTTGCTTGACTGCATCCCACAATTATTTCCAGTCTGAGTTGTGATGAATTAGTCAAAAGTCCTAAGCTTGAAATGACACAGGCTACCTTCGACATCCTGAAGAACGGTGTGCTAGGTCCTAATGGATTCACTGCAGGTTTTTTCAAGCTTGCTGGGAGTTGGTTGGAATTGACATATGGGAAGCTGCAATTCAAGTCTTTGAAGGTGAGGTCATTCTTTCCGCTTTCTCGGCCAACATGATAGCGTTGATCCCTAAGGTGGATTTCTCACCTGGTTCTTTTTCAGATTTTTGCTCTATTAGTCTTTGCAATGTCATTTACAAAATTTTGGTAAATTACTTTGCAATAGATTAGCTTTATTGTTACCAGATATTGTGGCTCGAGAACAGGGTGTTTTTTTGAGAGGGAGATCTATTGTGGAGAATATTGGACTCCCAGGACTTAGTTAGAGAGGTTGATAAAAAGGCATTTGGTGATAATGTGATTTTAAAGATTGACTTGGAGAAAACTTATGATCACTTGGAATTGTATTTTCTGTTATCGGTGCTCAGAAGATTTGGATTCACTAACAGGGTGTGTCACAATATAGCCAATTGTATATCTAATTGTGGTTTTTCGATGTTGTTGCAAGGAGTTTACAAAGGCTGCTTCAAAACATCCAGAGGTCTGAGGCAAGGATACCCGCTTTTTCCTTTGTTATTTTTTATTGCGTTTGAAGTGCTTAATAGGGGGCTTAAATTAGTTTTTAATAAGGAAGATATTGGTTTTTACTACAAGCCTAGAGATTGCATGTCGATCACTCATCTTTTTTATGCAGATGAATTTTGATATTTCTCAATGGCAGGAAAACTTTAGTTTCAGGGTGTATTAAATTTTTGGAGAGATATAGTAAAGCCTCAGGACAAAGATTAATGCAAAAAAAAAAAAAAACAAATTTACGATGGAGGAAAAGGGCACAACGAAGAGAATAGTAGCAATGAAGAATTATACAGGTTTTCAGTATAAAAGGGTATCTTTTGAAATATTTGGGTGTCCCAGTATATCAGGAAAGATGTAAATTATTTTCTTTGAGGAGCTTGAGAGTAAAATTCAAAGACGAATAAATGGTTGGAAAGCGAAACTTCTTTCTCTGGACGGAAACTTGATATTGATTAAGCATGTGCTAAGCTCTATCCAGGTCTATACGTTAAGTGCTATGTGTGTGCTACAGAAGATACTAGCAAGGAGCCAAAAATTGCTACGAAATTTTTCTGGGGAGATTGTGAAGGTAGATTGAGGAAAAAATGGTTGGCTCGGGAAAAAAATAGGTTTTCCACTAGGGGAAGGAGGATTGGGGGCTAGGAATATTTTGATAGTCACGAAGGCCTTTCGATTTAAGGCTCTGTGGAATCTACTTAATTCCAATTCATTGTGCGCGACCTTCATGAGACGTAAATACTGGAAGATGGGGGTTCCTTTGAATTGCCAGATGGAGAAAAATGGGGTTTTGATATTTATGAAATAAATCGTGAAGTTAAGATTAGTATTTGCTGGCAACTATGTATGGCGTATTGTTAATGGAAACTCTAGTTTTTTTCACAGAAATTTGGAATTTAATTGTTGTTTTTATGAGGCCAGGGGAACATGGGAAGTGGCCAACGGTTATTGAGGTGAAGAATAGGATGGGGGTTAATTGCAGTAAAGATTGGGGTGTCGAACCCTCGAGGAAAAGTGATCTACAAAACAAGGTCAAGGAAGAAGAACTACGAGAAACTAAATTTAAGAAATTCTAGCAATTTTAAAATATGAAATTGAATTTATTTTAATAAAAATCAAGTTTAGAAAAATCACAAGGTTCCAAGAATCCCTCCTAGATTTCACGTGCCAACTTGTATTGATTCGCTATGATAACTCAATTACGTGTTCCACATCCCAAATAACATAATCGGAAAAATAGTTTTTAATGCACCAATATATTCTAATGTAAATGGAATTTAGATTTCACTTTTTCTAGAAAACACAAAGATTGGTCATATATGATATCCTAAATTTACGATATATCCGGAGACAATAACGTAATAAAAGACAATCACATATAACTAACCTACCGAAATTAATTGATCTTTAAAATTCCACACATAAGAAAAACATGACTAGACTTACATGGAGAAGACAAAGACAACCACCGGAATAATAATCTATGAAGAAGTTGATGAAATCTTTGTCACTAAAATAACATAAACTCCTATATTAAATAAAAGTGAAAATCATAAATACCATTATTCATCGTGAAAGCATAAACGAATCAAATACAAATTAAGTGTGTTACATCTAGGAGTTCATTTCTTCGCCTTGCGTGGAGTTTAGTGACACATGGTGAACCATATGACAGCAATAGCGGTGTGGAGCTTCATCTGCATGGCAGCGCGTGGTGGATTAGCGATGCGTACTTGGCTGTTGATGCGTTGTGTGTGTCCATGTTGTTCATGCGCTCTCTACTGTTCCTGCGTTCTCTGCCCGTCCTCCTTCCCTGTGTGTTGTTGTCTTTATGATAGAAAGAAAACAACTCCTTATTGGAAACCCAATTGGAAACCAAATACCAATTGGAAACAAAATAAAAATTGGAAACCAAATATAATTGGAAACAAAGGGGTCCCACACTTTGTTTAGATTCTGTTTTAATAACAAGAAAGGTGGGTTTGGCTATGTTCATCCATATTACTCTTTTGTTCCACCAAAATTCAAAACTAATTTCCTTTATTTATTTTTCTTTGGTTCTCTTTATTAATCTTTGGCTTGAGTGTTTCCCGCTCCACTTTGTCAATTTGTCTATGAATTTCCAAATTTGTCACGCTAATGCATTTTTTTCATTTTAACTCCAAATCCTACAAAAATAAAATAATTAAACTAAAATACACTATTTAAAACACTAACAAATATAAATTAGGAGGTATATTATGTAATAATTATGTGAATATCAATGGGGTTGCGTGCAACGCCATTAATTGATTGACGTGGTCTGTGCAGTTTCCTTGGGAACCATCGACTTCCATTTTCCATACGACAATCAATGATTGGCAGTTAATGCTAGAGTGTTCGTTTAGTGAACCACTATGTCTATATAATGGTGTTTTTCAATCGTTGTTGGCACCATCTTTTGTTGAGCTTATTTCCTGTAATGTTCTTGTTTGGAGAAGATGCTTTGGGTTTTCCTAAGGCTGAAGTTGGATCTCCATCACTGAAGTTTTTGAAAGTTCTGACGTTTACATCGACCAGGCATGATGATAGTTGTTGTTATGCATGGTCACCTGTTGTGAGTGGGCACATAGTTAATCCCTTGAGGTCTCGTAATCTCTTTTCATTTCACAGAGAAGTAGTATGAATTTTCTACCAAGGGAAATACCTTGGCGTTACACCGTACTACTTGTGTCTTCGTGTGCTCGGATCCCGCTTCTAACCAATGGTTGATCGAAGTGTTAGTCGATTTGCGATGTCTCCGGGTGTGGTAGCTCTCAGTCGCACTTGCCATTGCATATCAAAAAGTGGTTTCTCTTGATAGCATTGTCAGACTGTAACTGCGTCGCTGCTTGTGGCCATCCTCATATTCCTTCTTCTAAGCCCTTCAAGGAGGTTGGATCGACGACGGGATGTCTTTTGAGGAAATCAGCAGCTAGTCGTGAGGCCTTCAATGTTGTAAGGATAGTACTTTCCTGGAGTGATTTGACGGAGCAATCTGTCTGCTCAGTCCTTTTTCCCCTCTTACGCTTTTCCTTTATCTTGGGAAGGGGCCCAACATCTCCCATTCTCTTAACTTCGTTGTCGTCTTCGAAAGGGGTTGAGCTGTTTTTATCTTTGTTATCACTGACAAATTACTCACATCGGAGGATTTGCAAGTTTTCGTCGGACGTTGTACGTAGCAAAGTTGTCTAAGAGAGTCTTTTACTTCAGTTTGTACTGTATTCAAATGCTTATAATGATCAGTCTTTTGTATCTGCCTCAAGGCGTTCGTGATATGTAGTCTTTTGTATCTGCCTCAAAGTGTTTACTATTACACCTTATACTTCGTATCCGTATCATGAATGATGAAGCTCCTAAAGGAGAGATGGAAGATGGATCAGCGGAAGACGATGTTTTCCTAAAAAAAATTGAAAGCAATATGCTGACAGAAATGGCACTTCGACGAACTCCTGATATTAACAAGGTGTTCATCAAGTCGGGGAAGATAAACAAGTTCGACGAGACGGAAGGATTTAAACCCGAAGTTGAGTGAATGTTGGATACTGAAGGCATGAATCTACTTGTTGTTATGTGTCATGAAGATGTTGATGCTACAAGGACAACAAGTAACCATCTGATTGAAGTGATTGAATTTCTTGGTATCGAGGTTGTTCGTCGTTCTTTGCTCGACGAGTTACGGGTGGTTATCTCTTTTAATGGTTCTTATGTGAACTATAGGCATCTAGCTATTCGATGTGACACTATGACCTATCGAGGGCATTTGATGGCCATTACTCGTCATGGGATCAATAGAAATGATACTAGGCCTATGATGAAATGTTCATTTGAAGAAACAGTGAACATTCTTTTGGATGTTGCTGTATATGCAGAAAGAGATTGTCTGAAGGGTGTTACTGAAAATATCATGCTGGGTCATCTGGCTCCTATTGGCACAGGAGATTGTGCATTGTATCTGAATGATCACATGTTGCAGCAAGCAATTGAGCTTCAACTTCCTAGCTATATGGAAGGCCTGGATTTTAGTGTAACACCCTCACGTTCACCAATCACAGGAACTCCTTATCATGAGGTTGATGATGTCAAAGAATTGATTATTATAGTAAAGGAGTATGTGCTAGGTTTGCAGATGGAGCTAGAGAGAAGGGAAATGAAAGACAATCCAATACGACAACAAGAGCTAGCAGAGTTTTTTGACCTGGTGCCAGAGGATCTTTCTCCTGGGCTGTCGCCAGAGGATTCCGATGAAGCTGTTGTGAACTCGATGACGAGTTCTTTCCAACCCGGGGCGACTGATGCAGGAGGGTTTCTAGGGTTCCTAATTTGAGTTTCTAGGGTTCCTAATTTTGGTTTCTAGGGTTCCTAATTTGCTCTTAAAGTTATTTACTAAACAACTTATTCGTAATCTTTCAATTTAATTAGGAGTTTTCTAGTTTCCTTCTAGGATTAGCCTTTACTTTTTCTTTTAGGAATAGACTGCTTGTTATTTTAGTATTTGATTCTATTTTTTTCTTTTAGGAATGGATTGCTTGTTATTTTAGTATTTGATTCTAATTTTTTATTTAGGAATAAGCTGCTTATTATTCAAGTTATTTGAGCACTATAAATAGAGTTCTTCCTCAATATTGTAATAGACTTTTGGATTTGAATAATTTTAATTGAACATTAGAGTTGTTTCTCTGTGTTTTGGGCTATTCTCTTGTGTTCTTCCCTGTCAATTATCTGTTGCTATCAGCCTGTAGAATAATCGATATTCAGCCCGGCGTCAAGACCACTACTTCCATATGGTGTAGCCACGATCTTCCCAGGATGAGGTTGTAGGATGATGGTGAGTCTACCACCATGAAGTCCAAAAATAGGACTTTCCTGAGCCGCGGTTCTCCAGCTACCATGGCTAATCTTATCTTTCCAATGGGAAAGCATTTTTCCCTGCTGAATCCGATCAGCGGGTGCTCCGATGGCGCTAGGTTTTCCTCTTTGAGGTCCATGCTGCGGAAAGCATTGTAGAACAGAACGTTGAGCGAGCTTCATGGGTCAATGAGAGCTCTCTTCACTTCCCACTTTGCCATGGAAACAGAAATGACCAAGGCATCGTTGTGCAGCGCTCGGACTCCATCGAGGTCCATATCCATGTAAGTCAAAGTGGGAATGGGGTTCTGAATTTTAAAATAGCAAATGCGTCTTCATTCGGTACCTGTGCGATTGGTCTTCATTCGGTCCGACTCCATGAAAGACGTATATTATCCCAGGAGTCTCATTTTCTATCTCTTTGACTGACTACCTCTGACCCTGGTATGTTCTGACTGCTTCTCAGACTTCAGGAAGTCTTTCAATTTTCCCTTGCGGATCCAATACTCTACTTCATACCTCAGACTTTTGCAGTCGTTGGTGTTGTGGTCATCCTTCTTGTGGTATGCATAGTACTTGCTTGTCCTTGTCTTGTTTGGCAGAGTCTTCGCGTGTCTTCAGGGGCCACTTCAATTCTTCCCAATTTTTTATGAAGTTGAGTACATCCGGCAGACTAGCATTTAGGGGTGTCACGGCTCTGGATCCAACATAGTTGGATGAGTTCTCTGGCCTGGGACGATCATGATCCAGTCTATTGTAAGTGTGCTTCCTCTTGCTCCGCTCCTCATTCTTGTGTCTTTTTCCCTCCTTCTTGTCCCTAGAAGCTGAGGACTTTCGGTTGCCTTCGATCTCCCTCTTGGCGGTCCTTGACTCTTCTAGGGTGCTGTGTTTCTGGGCGCTCTTGAGGAGCTCTTCCAAGTTCAGAGGGGGCTCCAAGGTGAGGTCCTTGAAGAGCTTTCCTTCTTTGAGGCTCGCAGTGAATGTCGTCACAGTTGTATCATCACTGCACCCGTCGATGAGGGTCAGCTCGATGTTGAAGCGTTTGACATACTCTCGGAGCACCTCGCCGGACTTATGCCTTAGAGAGTATGTAGTGGAGGCATTTTCTGAAACGCTGGCTTCTGACGAAACGTATCAAGAATCCCTTTGCCGATGTTTTGAAGGAGTCGATTGACTTTGGTGGAAGGTTGTAGAACCACATCAATGCAGGGCCTTTAAGACTGGTGGGAAAGGTTCTGCACATGACGGATTCAGATCCTTCTTTGAGCGGCATTACGTGCTGATAATGGTTTAAATAATCAAAAGGATCGGTGGTCTCGTCATAGGAATCGAGCTACGGGGGAGTGAACTTTCTCGAAAGTGCTTTACTCATGATCTGGTCCATAAAGGGTGGGACAGAGAGGCGATATAGTACGTTCAGGTCGTGCGTTCCTCTGTCGAAAGGGTTCCTGGGACCAAGCCTCTCTATCCTGGCAGCGGGATCGGTGTTAGCCGTGCAACCTCCCCTAGTCCAATGGGAACTAGCGGGGCCTGGCTCTCCTGCGCTTGCTCCCTGTCGTCCACTGGAGGTAAAGGTCCATGTTGTTCCTGGTCTCCAATAGCAGCGGGTGGATTCTGTCATGTGAGCGATTCCACCGCCTTGATAACCTTCTGTATTTGAAATGTTAGCACCTCGATTCTAGGGTCCGCCATTGCTGCCGTTGGTGCAGCGGCGTAAGTAGGATGCCCGTGCATGGCAGAAATTGGTATAGGGGCAGCCAAAGAGTTAGACGTGTCCCTTGGTTTGTTGTTGCATGACCTGATGGTCACCATCTCTTTAGAATTTGGTAGGAGACGACACTTAGTGTAAAATTAAGAACTATGTCGTTCCCACGGACGGTGCCTAACTGATGCAGACAATTTTCACTCCTTCCTTTGACCCTGTTCTTGCTGACCTGCACAAGTAACGCACGTGAGCCACAAACCACCGTGGGTTGGCCGATGGCACTCCGATGCTAAACTTAGACAGAGATTTGACAAATGTGTAATGCTATAACAAAGAATTTGTAGTGTACCTTAGCTTACCAACCTCATGTCTTATTTATGGTGCAAGGAGTCATGGTTAAACCAGGCCATTGTAGGCGTAGTTTAGGGAGGAGATCTTCATGGAGATCCCTCTCTAATTAAGAGTCGTGTTGCAGGAGGGAAGTTCCTTGTTAACTATGCAGTCCTAGATACGCGGGAGCTAGTTCCCAATCCAAAAGCAATCCGTAGAAGAAAGTTTCTCTGTGTGAAATATACTCTGGTGTTTACTTCCTAGTTGGAAGCAGAGAGCAACTGTAATTGCCTGTCCAAAGTTGATCATCGAGATACTTGCCTAAAGATGACTTATGGATATTGAGGATAGTTGTGAAACGTGTGGGCCTAGCATGCTGTAAAATGGTACTATAAGCATGAAAGTAAAATGTTCATGGGATTTCCATTTCCACCATTAATTACAAAATCAAATGGTGGATGTAGAGTGATACCTCAAATTGGCCTAAAATATAGGGGTCCCCTCATGAATTTCCATGACATAGGATTTCATGCAACCAAACACACCCTTAGTCTTCAGAGACGAAGAAACAAAACAACCGAAAGAAGAGTTTGCATGTTTCTCAAGTGCAACTACTTATAGAAGGGGCATGATAGTTTTGAAATATGCAAAGGAGTCATTAAGGCATCGAAATCACGTAATGGGATTATGCTCTTGGATACAAGCGGTGTTACAACTGTCAGATGTCATGACACCCAATAGATTGCTGATACGTTGCCAAAATGGTTCCACCAAGAGACCTTACATTAATTAGGGCACATGCCTATCAATTAATGATGAGAATTACTGCATCAAGCAACTCATGTGAACGATTCGTGAAAGTGGGTTTGGACAGTTTAAATTCTATCACAGCATGCTAGGGTGTTTAAAATATACTCTGTGACAGTTTAAATTCTAGGGTGTTTAGAATTTGAAACGTTTCCACCACTTAAATTCTATCTTTTCACCATTTACTTTCATGCTTATAGTACCATTTTAAACACAATTTTTTGTATCAGTAGTATGCATAAAAGGCCTTCCTAAAATAATAGGCAAAGATGATAGCATAGAAGGTTCTTCCATATCTAAGACAATAAAATCCACAAGTAACGTAAAATGATTTACCTGAACCAGGACATCCTCTAAAGTACTTCTAGGTCTTTTGATGCTTCTGTCGGCCAATTGCAATGAAATTGAAGTTGGTTTAAGTTCCCCCAACTTTAATTTCTCATATACTATGTAGGGCATCAAATTGATACTAGCTCCTAAATCAAGCAGAGCACGTTCAATTAATTGATCAGCAATTCTGCAAGGGATAGTAAAACTACTTGCGTCTTTTAGCTTGGGCAGTAATTTTCTCAACAAAACCGCACTTACCTATTCAGTTAATGCAATTTTCTCATATTTCTTAATCTTTCTTTTGTGAGTACAACAATTCTTTAAAAACTTGGCATAGGATGGACTATTTTGAATTGCATCAAGTAAAGGAATATTAATTTCTACTTTCCTTAAACTTTAAAAAATATCACGAAAATGATTATATTTCTTTTGTTTAACTAACCTTGGAGAGAAGGGTGGCAATATCATCTTCTCCATCTCACTTACCTTGTTGGAGTTCGGGGTACCTATTGGACTTGTTTCCACTTTTTCTTCCTCATTCTCATCCGTTCCCACCTTGTTGTCAACAACTTTACCACTCCTAAGTACTGTCACAGCCTTGAGCTGCTCGTGTCTTCTTGGGTTTGGTATGGTTTGTGCTGGAAACTCTCCTTTCTTTCTCACACTCAACTCTTTGTGTCACGCCCCGATTTTCGAAGGAAACGAAAATCCCAAAATCCACTTAGGATTATCCGTTTCCCCCAAAACTCGGGACGTGAGAATTCAATAATAACAGAAACAAATAGCAGCATCAACTAAACAACTAACACGAATAAAAAGTCTAACCCGGAGAAGACTGGCATGGCTAGCTCACTAGCGGAACTCCAGTAATGCAGCTCAAAATCTCTAAACCTGAAAGACTACTCGGCTACATTCCAAAAGGAATGTACCCAAGAAGCAAAAGCTCACTCGGGTCAGCAATAAAGCCGGTGTGAGAAATCTTCATCCCAAAATCAATAAATCCTTAGGATTATCCGTTTCCCCCAAAACTCGGGACGTGAGAATTCAATAATAACAGAAACAAATAGCAGCATCAACTAAACAACTAACACGAATAAAAAGTCTAACCCGGAGAAGACTGGCATGGCTAGCTCACTAGCGGAACTCCAGTAATGCAGCTCAAAATCTCTAAACCTGAAAGACTACTCGGCTACATTCCAAAAGGAATGTACCCAAGAAGCAAAAGCTCACTCGGGTCAGCAATAAAGCCGGTGTGAGAAATCTTCATCCCAAAATCAATAAATCCGCACATGACAACATTAAAATAAACCAAACAATTAATAACCACACCATCAGGTAGTTCCTCAATGAGGCAATGGTGTTATCATCCTAATAAATAAATATGCATTCTTTATTACTAATAAATAAAGTTTATGAGTTATCAATCCTCATAAATGCAACAACACTCCAAACCATAATCATATGAAACTATTATTGAAATATTAACAAAACACATTTTTCTACCTTTAGGAAGACATGTAGTTCTCATTCAAGGTTCGAATGAGCTGTTAGTTTCTTCCCTCAAGGCTAACCTAGTATAAGCTAAAATAATCTATACACAATTTCATGGCATGCTCAATTCAATGGTTTAATTTAATTATTTGTTTTTGATTTCTAATCCTTGGCTCCTTTTTCCACAATCGCACTCTCCTCCTGTGCCGAACACACCTCACCCAAGTGTGTCTCCCTTGCCATCGAAGCCACTCGGAGCGTACATGACCCAAGTGGGGTGCCACCTCGAGTGTCATGTCATCTCACCCGAAGTTCGATCACTGACAAGCATTCTACACGTACAACCGAACTCACATGGAACGGTGCACCGATATGCAAGCAAGTCTGCATACCCATAATAATATCACACGTATACAAGCAAGTCTGTATACAAAATTCTCATTTCTTTTCACATTTTTTTTTTCTCTGGAGTTGTGGAAAAAGAACATTTACCAAGTATTTTATTTGAGTCATTATTTTTCCAAATCAATTAACGTCACATCATATTCCCTTTACAAGAACCATATATACATAAAACATTACCAAGGTGATATTCACAACATGACAAAATCTATTTTGCCATCTCCTTCAGAAAAGAATGAAAAACAAGTGTGTCGCAAGCACAAACATTCTTTTAACATAGTCACATACGCGTGACAAGAAAAACAAGTTCCATTACTGGCTATACCTGACTATTCTTATGGAAATCCACCTTTTCTTTTGAAAACCACATATCATGACCACATCTATTGATTAGACAGTGACAATCAATATAGAACATACACTGTCAACATACATATCCATACCCATACCCATACCCATTTACTGTATGACCTTTGTCCTCTTTACACTGTCCCCACACCAAGTAGTGAGATACTCCTAATGGATATGATTGGTTTGTCAGTTCCACTTACATTCAGTTATCTACTTGGTAAAGGAACTTTTTAGGAGATTTTGACTAGTTCAAGAAAACCCAACAAAGAGAAATTTGTTAAAACTGGAAGTTAGAGTTGTATAACAATGAGGTTCTCTGTGCAAGTCCAAGATAGGGAAAAATCCAAACTACTACACTCCAGTAAAGTTTATAGAGATGCCACAACAGAAATGCACATTAAAATCCAAATCCATCAAATACCATAAGCAACTCACCTAACTAATTGAATCCATTAAAATTTCAAGAAACTAAATGCACAAAGAAACAGATCCAACACATTCATTGTGAACTACTAATCCTATATGGATTGATACAAAAACAAGAAAAACCCGTGGACACAATCCTCCTACAAGTAACTTAATTAAACATCCCTGCATTAGGGTTTCCTTAGTCTTACACAAACCCTACCCGATCACATGCTTTTCTAATGATAATGATGACCTAGAAAACCCCGAATGCCTTGACAATTGCCTAAAGTCAATGTGAACTACAATGGGTATCCATTCATTCACTCAAATCAATTAATTAAAGTAATCAAACCCCATCAATTTAATCTACTAAGTTAGGGGCAAAATCAGGAAGAAAGAAAATAGGTTTTAATCAAAGTAGATTAAACACATAACACATAATTATCAAAACCATCACATAAAACAAACTGAAAAGGGTAAAAGATAACTCACATCCATGAAAATAAAAACCCCATCATCAAATCCTAAAAATACCCAATTCAGTCAAGAAACAAGGATTTCAAGATACAGGGAATAAGAAAACTCACAGTAAAAGAGAAGGAATGAAGAAAACTCACTTGATGAAATCACCAATAATTTGCGCAACCAAATCCACGTCCACACGAATAGGTCAAACCAACTTCCCTCAGATGAACACACTACATTGTCATCATTTAAAGCCTTTGTATTATGTTATTTTTTTGTTATTCGTGTTAGTTGTTTAGTTGATGCTGCTATTTGTTTCTGTTATTATTGAATTCTCACGTCCCGAGTTTTGGGGGAAACGGATAATCCTAAGGATTTATTGATTTTGGGATGAAGATTTCTCACACCGGCTTTATTGCTGACCCGAGTGAGCTTTTGCTTCTTGGGTACATTCCTTTTGGAATGTAGCCGAGTAGTCTTTCAGGTTTAGAGATTTTGAGCTGCATTACTGGAGTTCCGCTAGTGAGCTAGCCATGCCAGTCTTCTCCGGGTTAGACTTTTTATTCGTGTTAGTTGTTTAGTTGATGCTGCTATTTGTTTCTGTTATTATTGAATTCTCACGTCCCGAGTTTTGGGGGAAACGGATAATCCTAAGGATTTATTGATTTTGGGATGAAGATTTCTCACACCGGCTTTATTGCTGACCCGAGTGAGCTTTTGCTTCTTGGGTACATTCCTTTTGGAATGTAGCCGAGTAGTCTTTCAGGTTTAGAGATTTTGAGCTGCATTACTGGAGTTCCGCTAGTGAGCTAGCCATGCCAGTCTTCTCCGGGTTAGACTTTTTATTCGTGTTAGTTGTTTAGTTGATGCTGCTATTTGTTTCTGTTATTATTGAATTCTCACGTCCCGAGTTTTGGGGGAAACGGATAATCCTAAGTGGATTTTGGGATTTTCGTTTCCTTCGAAAATCGGGGCGTGACATTTTGGTATCAGAGCCTGACCCAGCCGGAAGTATGCCACGGTGTTGGTGGGCCCTCTGGCGACGTGGACGTTGTGCCTGTGTGGCCAACGAGGACGTTGGGCCTTAAGGGGGGTGGATTGTGAGACCCTAAGTGGGCGGACCTGAGGTGAGGGTGAGGGTGAGGGTAGAGGGCCCAACAGGCCCAATAGGCCAAGAGGGGTTGGACGAGCTACAAGGGGGATCATAGTCCCATATCGCCTGGGTGCGGGAGGGGGATGTGCTTTAAATGTGCGAGGTCGCTCTACATGACAACACGCGTTTTAAAGCCGTGCGGGCCGGTTGGTAGCCCAAAGCGGATAATATGGTGTCATGTGGGAGCGGGTCGTTACAGTTTGGTATCAGAGCCTGACCCAGCCGGAAGTGTGCCACGTGGAGGTGGGCCCTCGGGCAACGTGGACGCTGTGCCTGTGTGGCCAACGAGGACGTTGGGCCTTAAGGGGGGTGGACTGTGAGACCCTTGTGTGGGCGGACTTGAGGGGGAGGGTGAGGGTGAGGGTTGGAGCCCAATAGGCCCAACAGGCCCGTGGATCCCAAGAGGAGTTGGGCTAGCTACCAAGGGGAAACATAGTCCCACATCGCCTGGGTAGGGAAGGATGATGATCTTTATATGTGCAGGGTCATCTCCCCATTGTACAGAGGCCTTTTAAAGCCGTGAGGGCCGGATGGTAGCCCAAAGCGGACAGTATCTGTACAGTGCGGGAGGGGGGTCGTCACAGTTTGGTATCAGAGCCTGACCCAGCCGGAAGTGTGCCACGTGGAGGTGGGCCCTCGGGCAACGTGGACGTTGTGCCTGTGTGGCCAACGAGGACGTTGGGCCTTAAGGGGGTGGACTGTGAGACCCTTGTGTGGGCGGACTTGAGGGGGAGGGTGAGGGTGAGGGTTGGAGCCCAATAGGCCCAACAGGCCCGTGGATCCCAAGAGGAGTTGGGCTAGCTACCAAGGGGAAACATAGTCCCACATCGCCTGGGTAGGGAAGGATGATGATCTTTATATGTGCAGGGTCATCTCCCCATTGTATAGAGGCCTTTTAAAGCCGTGAGGGCCGGATGGTAGCCCAAAGCGGACAGTATCTGTACAGTGCGGGAGGGGGGTCGTCACACTTTGCCCATTTGCCCTACTTGTGCTTCCAACCTCTGAATGGCTTGACTGGTTTGAGCATTGGTGTGTTGTTGTGTAGCAATGAACTAAAGTATGGCACCTTCGAGACCATCTTTCTTCTGCTCAGGATTTGGATGTACCCCTTATGGTGGAGGTTGAAAATTATTTCGCTGTTAGAAATTTTCCCGCTGCCCCTATGGATCTAGATTGTTCTAATTTCCACTCAAACAAAATTTGGGTAATTTCTCCATCCTGAATTGTAAGTAACGGAATAGGGATTGTTTTTCGGAGGATAGTTTTTTTTCCCACGTAGTTTGCATACTCCTGCTCTGTAGGACAAGTCTCAGTAGTATGATTAGAATGAGAACATATAGCACATACCTCTAATTGAGCAACTTGTTGAATTGGAGAGATGTTCTTGCTTGACATTGCTTTCACAATCATATTTAGTTTTCTCTCCATTGTTGTCATCTGAGTTTGAATTCCAACATTAGCGCTTACCTCATAAACACCCTTACCTTTCAATTCTGGCCTCCCTCTTGATGAAAATTCTCACTTAGGGTCTCAATAGCTTCCTTACTGTTCTTTTCCATAAGCACACCTCCACAAGCATAATCAACAAGACTTTTGTTAGTATCATTTAAACCTTTGTAAAAATCATGTACCTGATCATCTTGAGATAGATTGTGTGTGGACATTTGAAAAGTAGCTCATTTAAATGTTTCCATGCTTTAAAGAAAAAATCTCCACCTTTCTGTTGGAAAGTTTGAATTTCCGTTCTGAGTTGCCTTGTCTTTTTAGCTGGAAAAAACTTCTATAAAAATTTAGCGGCCAACTCCTCCCAATTATTAATGGAACCTACAGCCAAAGAGTTCAACCACAACTTAGCATTATCTTTTAAAGAAAATGGAAAAAGGATTAACCTGATTCTTATTGGATCTAAGCCTTGGATATTCCGAGCCTCTTGCAAAAATCAAAGAAATCCCTAATGTGTAGATATGGATCCTCGGAAGGTGTGCCCCTGTAATGTGGCACCATGTTAAGCAAGTGAGGAGATAAATTGAAGTTGTGTTCGCTTTGGCTGGAATGCAATGCAAGACAGTTGATTGAGACTTTGCACAATAAAGGAGCTCTTCATTAGCTTCCACACTAGTGGATTTTCTACTTGGTCCATTTCTTCCTCAAATTCTATATTCACAACTTTCTTTTAATTCGTCTAGGGGTTTGTTCTATCTCTAGATCGTGTACACTCATGTTTACGGCCTGGGACCTACGACCATGCATAAACAAGATTCAATCATGCAAGACAACACGTACGAAGTAAGTGTTCGGGAGAATAGATACTGAAGAAATCAAAGTGAAATTGTTGAGAAATTTATTTTTTAATATAAACAACTAAATTAAATGAAAATAATTAAACGGCGCCAAAAACTTGTTGTATAATTATTAACCTAAATAATAAGCTTATAATTGTACGTTTTACTCGCAAATGCACAAGATCAAACAAATAGTATGTATGGCAAGAACGAGATCATTCCCACGAGGATTGGTTTAATAATGTTTAAAACAGTTTTCATAATACTTCAATGAAACCTAATAATTAATTGAATAATAAAAAATAATGAGAAAAATTAAATATGAAACTAAATAAATTCAAATTGTGAGAAAGTAAGTTAGGGATTTGATATCCGCCATTATTAATTGTCATTTGAATAATAGCATTCACAATAATACAAACTATATTTAAATGCTCTAATTTTGCTATCCTAAGGGCATGGGTGTCTACTCCTTAATCTATGAATTTCCCTAAACAATGAATTAGGCATGGGTGTCTACTCTAACTCTTTTCATTCTAAAGGTATTTAGCATGGTATCTACTAAGTTGCACCTCAAGAACGCATAAATCAATGGAAATCAATAAAAACATAAAACTGGAAATTCATATGCACAAGACTCAGTTATCTAAATTTACTCATGTAACAATCCTTATAAAAACCATGCATATGGTGATCAAACATAAACAAAATTCATATTGAATGGTGAAATAAAACAAGAAATTAATCAATTGAGCATTGTAAAAATAGAGTATCAAGGCATGTCAAAATTCTAAAAAATCATAACTAGTACTTCAATCTATCCCCAACTAAATTGCTTAGCTACACATACTACAGGCAAGATTGATATTGAAATAAATCATTGAAAAGGAGAAAGAATAAACAAAGTGGTCGTGGTGGTACAAATTGAAGTCAATGGTGCAAATAGTGAAAAGAAGTTTTTTAACTTCTTTTCTATTTCCTCGCTCCTCCTTCTTATTCACATGGACTGTAACAACAACAAAGCAACTCGCACAACAACAATTTGACGCAGCAGCAACCAAGCTAATTCATATTCCTTCCTTTTTTTTCTTCTCTGTTTTTTCTTCTTCACGCAACTTTAGACCATAGTCACGCTAGCAACAGATTCGTTCAATTGCAGCCCAAAAGACATCAATATCGCAGCCAAGGAGACGGCGAATTTGCAGCCGATAGGGAGCTCAAAATCACATCCGAGAAAGATCTCGAAATCACAACCAAGAAGGGTTCAATTTGCGTATGAGAGAGATGGGACTTTTGGAGTCTCTTCTCCCCTTTGTAAAACTCTTTATTTCCTTTTTAATTTTGCTCTTTTTCCTACCAGGTTTCGACCTAAAATTCTTTGTGAAATTGGGTTTCCTTCTTTGACTAGGCTTCCTTTTTAGAGACCCGACCTTGCATGTGGCATTAGTTTCTTTTTTTCTCCATTAAATTACCTGCCAAAAACCAAAATACACATAACATACTAAGTCGAAAAGTATTACATAAAATACTTTAATTAACCAAATAATCTAACAATTACACTTAGAAAAAGCAATGTTGAGAGTGCACTTTTATGCACTCATCAAAACACCATTCTGATTTATAAGATAGACTATGGTACTCCCCGTGCCAACGGTATGATAAAAATTTAACATGATAAAATAGAGTTTATTCTACTTTAAATCTCAAGATAAATATATATCAAAATGTTGGGTATGAGAATTGAACCCATGCACTCTTTTTGGGAATTGATTGAAGGTAAGACATAAATGCTAACTTTAAGTCCCAACCATTAAATGAAACGAATCTCAACTGATGCAGTCGATTTTCACTTCATGTTTGACCTTGACCTATTGACCTACACAAGGAACGCACGTGAGCCACGGACCACCGTTGTGGTGGCCGGTGGCACTCCGATGCTTAAGTCAGACATGGCTCTAAGGAACGCTTAAAGTTGTAAATAGGAAATTTGTAACTTAACTTTATTCACCAACATCCTGTCTAATTTATAGTGTTGAAATACTGGTTCGGCAAGGCCATTGGTGGCGTAGTTTAGGGAAAGAGATCTTCCTGGAGATCCTTCTCTAATTAGAAGTCGTCTTGTGGAGGGAAGTTTCCCTGTTATACCAATGCTCCTAGATACGCGGGAGATAATTCCCCATTGGAGTGTTGTCCTTACGCGGGAGTTTTCACGTACGACATATACTCTAGTATTTATTTCCTAATTGGAGACAAAATAATGCTAGTTTGCCCGTCCGAAGCCGATCCCTGAGATACTTGCCTCAATAGGCTTTACGGGTATTGGGGATGGTTGAGAGACGTATGGGCTTAGCAGGACACTGTAATTCGGATCCGACTCACAGACTGCACTTCGCGGGCTTGATGCTACTTGGGCCGGATCAGTGCAAGACTGATGCTTGGGCCTGTTATTCTTTGAGATCATCATGACACGTGTATAGTGTAGAAGAAATGACGTTTAAGTGTATCTTCAGTTCCCACTTGAGTGGGAGTTCATGCAATTTCATAAGTATAATTTCATCATTTGTTTTAGTTGTGTTGATTGTATCCTCATCGTTACGTGTGTTCTCTGTAGGGAGGTTTCTCACTACTCTTCTTTCCTCTTAAGGAAGCTATTATGAAGGCATTCTGAGGCATGCCTCGAATGAAAGTGGAGGATGTTATCCGCACCTCCAATTTTTTCACAGTGGGTTATGAACCTATTGGCATGTGGTTCCCACTCTCTTCAGAGTGCTGAAGGTTCAGTCAGATGGTGGAACTCTTTCCAAAATAAGGAAAGCCTTGAAAGTTAAGGCTTCTAGTCCGTCAGGCACAAAGGAGCTTTCTGAGACGCTTGTTTCCTTCATATGGTCGAATAAGTCTCGCATTGGGGCGGGGCTTGCTTCCAAATGATCCGCTCAGTTGAGGGATGGGCATGATTTTGACTTGTCCGCCGAGGCGGAAGTTGTAGCATCCTAGGGTCGTAACCCCTCAGGTTAAGGCACATGTTTCTATTTTTATTTGGAGAAGGACCACCTGTGGCTAGCAGGGGATGATGGCACGTCGAAACTGAGTATCGAGCTGGCAGAGGCTTTAAATAAGAAGCTGATGTGGCGACTTCTACTGATACTGACCAATCTAGGCCTTTGTTACTGGAAGGTCTAGATAAATACATGTTTGTGGCCCACGAGTTCTTTCGTTCTACTGGTGGTTTTCTGACAATTGTCCTTGCGGTGTGGAACCTCCTTCTAGCAGTTTGCATTGTCCTCCATCCCGCTCTAGGCTGTATATTGAAATATTGCAGGGTCTAATAGATAATTTGCTTCCTTCTCTACCTTCAAATTCTACCGATCTGGCTCATTACAGAGGGTCAGTTGCTGGTGACAAGGGGAAGGCAATGGATGAGGGCCCAAGTGTGGTGAAGACTGCAAAAGGCAGTGCCAGTGTAATTTCGCATCCAAGAGAACTTCATCCAGACACGCCGATGAGTCTGTTTGTTCCGAATATAGTAAAAATTAGCAACCAGACCTAGCACTAGGAGGTTGAGATTGATTATGGTTCGAGGAAGCATATTAGCAGACGTTATAGTGGCTGGTGAACCGCGCCTTAAAGCCAGATGAGGATACGCTAAGAGAGCATATGGATAAAGGGCTTAAACATCTTATGCTGGGGATGTCCTATCTGAGCCAAGTGGTCGTCGTTGGGACACAAGTTGAGGCGGCCCGTGAAAGGGTGTACACCATGGAGCGCGTCTTCTCTAATATGCATGTCTTATTCTGATGAAATTTTTTAGATCGAATCACTGAGAAAGCAACTTGAAGAGAGGAGGCTGGAACAATCAGTTGTTGATGCTGAGGCCCAGAGGGTTCGCTTGGAAGCCCTTGAGTCCGATTTAGCAGAGGTGGTGTCCGCAAGCGACAAATCCAAAAAAGAGTTCAACCTGGTCTGCCATGGCTTAGAAGTTGCACAGGAAGATACGGCTAATGAGCGTTCTGAATTGTTGTCTCTTACTGAAGAGAATACTAGGAAATAATCTGAGCGGGTTGTCCAAAGACAGCAGTTAGAGGCTAACGTTGAATTCAACATTCATGAAATGAGAAAATATGGGGAGCTGCTCCCCCTAGTGCAGAATGAACTTGGCGTAGTTAAAGACAACTTAAACATTGAGCAGTCCCAGACTGACACACTGACAGGCAAGCTGAAGTTGTTGGAGCATGAGCTTGTTGAAGCAAAGGCACGCGAGAAGGAACTTCTCAAGGCGCATGGCATGTTTGAATTCCACAGGATCGTGCATGGGAGGTTAGAACTGCTAGCGTTGATGAAAGAAAAGCATCCGGACTGGGACCTTTCTTACTACAGGAAGGTGTCCTTTACGGATTTTTGAGTGATCTTTGAGCTGTCAGAGGAAGAGGGCGATCTGAATCATGGCGCTCAAGTTAAGGTATGCATGGTCGCAACTCTTGCTTCTTCTCATGTTAAGCTCAGGTCCCCTGTACTTGTACCTTCTCCTAATGAGGAGTAAATTTTATACATCTGTACCTTCTGTTTAGACTGTTAATGAAAACAAATTTCTTTCGAGTAAACTTTATACCCGTGTTCTATCCGGTCCCCCTGTTGCATGTTTTCATTTCGCCTTGTCATTTTATTTTGACATAGGTTTTGTTGGGTTAGCGGGGAGTCGCATGGTCTATTCGATGTTGAGAGCTCGACCATTTATGTCATGAGTAACTTTGACCTGTGCTTCCATGAGGTCTCAGTGTTGACATTACGTAGTTATGCACAGTAGTGAGCATTTTGTATGATGTTGATGGTTTGGCACTGGGTTACTTTACCTAGACTTCAGTTCATCCTCAAGGTAGGCCATTAGATGCTCAAGTTATATATTGGACCGTCGGTTGCAGGCGTTAGCATGAGTGAACTGTTATAGTTGAGCACATGTGTTGTCGTCTATAGTTAAGCAAAAATGCTTAACCTGAGTTAGGTTTCGTAAGTTTGGGCTGGTCTCCTGTGAATCATTCGTCTGCGCTTAGCGGATTAGTTTTCGGGTCGGCTCAAGTGACCATTCCAATAATGGGATGTCAGCCTATGCGAGCGTGAAGACACTAACTGAGTTGTAATCAGATTTGGGGACCACTGTTCTGCGGAATAGCAATGGTCCCGTGGCAAGCCATTGACATCAGTCGGACCTGACTAGGCTCCCACCTTTCAAACCATCTACACCCGCACAGAGTGAGCTACGGAATTGGGTTGAGCAAGTTCGGCAACTATGTTCTATAGAAGAGCAGTGGTCCCGTGGAAAGTCATCGTCGTTAGTCAACACTGACTAGGCCCCCACCTTCCAAAACATCTACACCTGCGCGGAATGAGCTACAGAATTGGAATGTGCAAACTCGCCAACCATGGTCTATAGAAGAGCAATGGTCTCGTGGCAAGCCATCGACATCAATCGAAACTGACTAAGCTCCCACCTTCCAAACCGTCTACACCCGTGCACAGCGAGCTACAGACTTGGGAGTTGCAAATTCGGTGACCATGGTCTGTAGAAGAGCAATGGTCTTGTGGCAAGCCGTAGACATCAGTCATAATTGACTAAGCTCCAACCTTCCAAACCATCTACACCCGCGTGCAGCAAGCTACAGACTTGAGAGTTGACCAAAAGCTATCGCCATCAGTCGAAACTGATTAAGCTTACCTGATCGGGTTCAACGATCATCGTCCGTGGGAGGCGATGATCCCTATGAGTCATCGTCATCATGCATGAGAGACTGACTAGACTACTACTTCCTAAGCCATCAACATTCGTGTGCAAGGAACTAGGCATCGGGTTGAACAAAAAGTCGTCATCATAAGTCGAAAATCATTAAGCTTAACTGGCTAGGTTGGGGCCCTGCTTATTACGGACGTGAGAGCCTACTTTCGAAATTGGATTGCATTGTACTTACTAGTTTCCACTAATTTCAATGAAAGTTATTTATAAATAGCAGGTACCTTAAATCAACTGGTGATATGTAGGTGTGCTCCATGTGTCAGGAGTGATTAGAGCTTTTATTGTTTGCATCAGTGCACGTGGTAGAGTGTCGCCTGGATAGTGGGCCGAGCTGGTGCTTGCATTCCTGGGCCCATATAAGAAATAACTAGGTCATGTCGAAAGATCATGGTGACATGTGCACGGCGTAGATTGCGAGACGATAGAGTATCGGTTACTCCCCCCAATTAATGGGGTTGCGTGCAGCGTCATTAGATGATTGAATGTGGACCTGTGCGGTTGTCATGGGAATTGTTGCCTCTTCGTTTCCATATGGTATTCAATGATAGTATTTAATGCTGACTCGCCGGTTTGTAGGTATTATCTTCTGCAGAATGCACTCTTGCTTTTACTCGAAAAACATGTTTTGGGTTTTCCAAAGGCTAAGCATTTTTGTTCTTCGAGTCCCTGAATGTTTTGACATTTGCAGCGATGAGTCTTGAGAATACTTGATATTATGTGTGGTCATCCGCTCTGGGTAAGCACCCGATTGGTTCATTGAGACCTTGTAATTTCTTCTCGTATTGCGAAGAAGGAGTATGAACTTCCTTTCAAGGGATGAGCCTTTCATTTATGTGTTGGTGCTCCATCAGCGCTTTGAACTACATAATTTCTGAGACAACAGCACCGGCCAACTTTGAGTTGTTGTTTCCTCGCTCTGCAGCTAGCCTTGACACATTGTGTTGCGTTAGAACTCGAAGTTGCGGGGCAGAGTACAGTTGGACATGGCTTGTCAGAGTAGGCCATTGACTCCTAGACTCCTCTCTTATCCCTCAACGGGTGGGTGCACTTGATTCGTTTCAACTTGTTCCTTGTCCCATGCTCGGCTAATTGGGCGTATCAAGCCTGTTAGTTGGCTGTAAATTTGGCCGGCGTGTCGCGAGGCCTCGGGTTTCTGATTTTGTACCACCTCAGGTTATCCTTGTGGGGTGGTATGACAGAGTATTGAATTGAATGCGTTCTTTCTACTTCTTTTTGTGCATTTGCGACGACTTCTCCGTTTGGCCATTTTGTACCACCTCAGGTTATCCTTGTGGGGTGATTTTGTACCACCTCAGGTTATCCTTGTGACCCATTTGCGACGACTTCTCCGTTTGGCCAGATGTCCTGTTGGGGTTGACGGCGAACCATGCATATAATGTTGGACTGTCATCCGAAGCTAAGTTGAGCCACTGCTACTGGGTCTTTGTCCCCATCTGGGAAGAACGACTCTTCCCTAGTTTCTGAGTCTGACTTCTGATCAACTTGTTTGGCAGGCTTGAGTTGTATCTGAAAACAATCTATCTCTTTAGCGCAGTACAGTGGCAACCCCGTGCCGTTGGTTGGACTCGACGAATAGTTCCCTCCGAGTGGTTGATGGTATACTTGATGCACTGATGAAGAGTAGAGACCACTGCTTCCACCTGGTGAAGCCAGGACCTCCCTAAGATGAGGTTATAGGTAGAAGGTGCGTCTGCCACCATGAAGTCTTGGAACAAGACCTTCCTCAGTTGTGGCTCTCTTGCCACCACTGCTAATTTTATCTTCCCGAGGGGGAAGCATTTTTCTCCGATATACCCAATCAGCGGGTAGCCGAAACGTGTTAAGTTCTCTTCCTTGAGGTCCATGCGGCAGAATGCGTTATAGAATAGGACATTGAGGGTGCTTCCCGTGTCTACCAGGGCCCTCTTTACTTCCCACCTGGCAGTAGAAACTGAAATCACAAGAGCGTCATTGTGCAGCACGCGGACACCTTCAAGGTCTTTATTTGTGAAAGTCAAAGTTGGGATTGGGCTTTGTACTCGTGAGTAATACACGTATCAGACCTTGCTGGTGAGTTGTGTTTTCATCCCAAGGAGCGTCTGCTTTCGGGACTTGTTTGATTGCTCTTCTTCTGATCCTACTCCATGAAAGACATATAATGCCCGGAGCCTTATTTTCAATTTCTTTGACCGCCTCTCCTCTTTCCCTAGTTCGGTCCTGCCTTTTTTCGAGCCCTCTCCTTCAGCTTTCCCTTTTCGAATCTAGTACTCGATCTCGTTCCTGAGACTCTTACAGTCGTTGGTGTCGTGGCCACTCTCCTTGTGGAACGAGAAATACTTGTTGTTGTCACATTTGGAGGATTTTCGCGCTGCTTTTGGAGCCATTTTAGATCCTCCTAATTCTTAATGGAATTGAGGACGTCGATCATGTTAAAGTTGAGTTGGGTTATGGTCCTAGACCCGACATAGTTGGAAGATTTCTCTTAAGCCGATATACACATAGGTAGTTCCTGCAGACTTGCCATGGTGAACCACTACAAAGTAAGCACGAAATTATCTATTTTAAGTATGATAGGAACTTATTAGAATGAAACGTTTTCCTCGTTGAGGAACTACCTATGTGTGTGGTTGTTCATCGTTTTTGTTTAATTTTATGTTATCACTTGCTGGTGTATTGATTTTGGGATGAAGATTACTTATATCAGCTCAATTGTTGATCCAAGTGAGCTTTTGCTTCTTGGGTACATTCTTATTGGAACGTAACCAATTAGTTTGTCTCAGGTTTAGAAATAATTGGGCAGCGCTACTGAAGTTTCTTTAGTAGGGTGAACCTCGTCAAATAGTTCATGGTTAGATTTTTTTTTTTTTCAATTTTCTAAATTATGTCTCAGTTATTGCTACTAAATATTTTTTTTGTTATTGAATTTTCACGTTCAGAGTTTTGGTAAAATGGATAATCCTATGTGGATATTAGGATTTAGTTTTCTCGAAAATTGGGGCATGACACAATTTTCTCTTTATTAACTTTCATGTTATTCCTTGTTGGATACGTATCCATGAATTTCCTCTACAAAAAATCCCTTTGTCCAATGTGAAAGTCTTAGCAGAATGTATTGGCCAACTCATGGAGATAGATCTCCCATCTTTTAAAAATGTCTCAATTCAATATATCAGATTTAAAGTGTGGCTAGACATCACAAGGTCCCTTCCAAGCACGATGAGGATGTCTTTCGGCATCAGTAATGGGCAACAATTCGTGGTTTGATTTTGCTGTGAGGACATGCCCAACGTCTGCTTCTGCTTTTGTTGTGGTATGGTAGCCACAAAGTGGGGAAAGCATGCCCATTCTGTCTCAATCATCTAGCTCAATTCCAAGATCAAATTTCAGTGAGGGGGATCTTAATCAAGTTCTTCCATTCAGTCATGAATCGCGGATTAGGCACCGACAGGCTCTCTGGTCAGGTTCTTTTTATCATACTGGTAAACAGCTTTTGAACAGTTTCACCTTTATCTCCGGCCAGCACCAACCACTCCAGTGAACATCAAAGCAGGGTGCAAGCTTCGCGGCTAGCCCCCGATTCTAAGAAGTTTCCTCCTCTGTTGCAATCGTCCTTAGAGGCTTCTGGTTCTACACGACCAGTACCCAACTCACCATTGAAGATTAATCTCAACTTGGTCGAGGTGGCGTACCGGAGTGACTCACCTAATACCGAGTCTAACCCGATGGAAATCCACACATTCAATGCAGTTACTCAACTGAATCAAACCGACACCCAACCAACTGATCCCCATTCAATGCCACCAATTAATCATCATTCACATGACAACTTTTCCAGCATTTACAGCCCTCAACCTTCATCACTCTCTCCCCAATCACAACTACCAATTAATTCTTCAAACTTTCCACCACCTCATTCAAGTAACCCAAAGTCAAGGGGAATTCTAATTGGCGAGGAAACGAGCGAGGAAACGACCAAACTTTCCACCATCACATGCTACCCCTTCTTCGGCTCTGCACTCACCACGTGGCCAAGCTCTAAGTTCTTCTCTTGCTGCTACTGTCAATGAAGCTCTCCACTCGACACATCAGCAACACCTGCAACAACCACAGAATCCTCTCTCCTCTTCTTCATACAACATGTGGACAGGCCCCAACTCCTTCTCCCACTGCCACTGCAAATGTTACTCTGCACTTGACAACGCAACACCAACGGCATGGCAACTTTGATCCTGATAACCACCATCAAGAGTCCATTGATGTTAGCAACTGGCTCACCTAAAAAGTCCCTGGCACACCGCCCAGACCCTCAGTACCACTATTCCACAGGGCCAATTGAAGATGATCCCTCTCAAGTTCTTCTTCCATCAGCACAAGTTCACTCATATGTCGTCAATCCGTCGATGATGCACACTCCAGCACATATGAATCTCCATCAGGTCCCTGCATTAGCTCCTCAAGGTATCACCAAACTTCACAGTCAATGCCACATATGCAAGCTCCTCAATCTCCTGCACTTTTAGCCTATGCAATGTAACATCCTATGGATACCCATCACTCCAGCACTTTTAGCCTATACAAGCTCCTCAATCTTCTGCACTTTTTGAGCCCAGAGTTTTGTTGAAAGAGGCGGTGTGATGTCATAATTAATTAAATATAATATAAAAATTAGTTACTTTAATATAAATTTTTTTTTTAAAATACAGCAAAAAAGGGAGTACAACAAAGACAGTAATTAAAGATTATTACTACTTCTAGAAACACAACACTTTCCAGAAGGAATTGAATTGTTGATTACTACTACATGAAGAAAAGGAGGAGGAGATTGGGTTGCTTACGATTTCTTTTGTGGAGATGACCAACACAGTGATTAATAAAGACATCTGGTACCTAGAAGAAGAAGAAGAAAGTGGTTTGGACCCTGCTGGATCTTGTGAAGATGATCTCAAATAACTCAATAGTTATAGATCATTGAAGATGATGAAATATAGGGGTTTCCCTCATCTTATCCAATCGATGGAGTGTGAAGAAGAAATTGTGGATTTTGGTTTTTTGGAGAGATTTGAGAGATTTAATCTCTATCTCTAACTCTAAAAGTAGAGTTTGGATTTGATATGTACATGATTTGAAGGATGGAGTCCTGGTTGAAGTGAAAAGTGAGAATAAAGAGGCAAATAAAAAAACTAATTGGGGGACAAATATTAAAAAAAAAAAAATTCTCAAAAGTCAGTGGGGGCAAGTGCCCCCACGTGAATACGTGCCTGCTGAGCAGGTATTTGGCCCCTAATCTCCTATGCTCAATTCCATATTGGACTCCTTCACCATGGAGGCCCTTTCACTGGATCATTTAAATGGTAATTTGATGCAATCAAATGCCATGATGGGAGAATAGCTACACCCCTCTTCCCATCTTCGGATGGTTTTATGAGTGCTTCGGATCATCCCCAGCAAACTCCGGCAACCCATTTGGACAGTGCACCACAGGAAATGACTCATGCAAAACACTTGCGATGCTATGAGACGTACAGTCTTGCGCATGAGAGCTAAATATCAGGACAGACTCTCTATTTCTCCCCACCGAAGAAATCAAATGTTTCCACTTCAGTTCAAACAAGCAGTTTACTCATGGTCTGTCACAGAAAGGTAAAAGAAAGCTTGAAATGATGGAATTTGTCGGGGGCCAGCCATTATTTGGAATGTCTTCCCAACCTGTTGAAGCTCCTGAACAAACGGATATTGATCGGACTCAACTCCGGGCCACAGGTGTTCTTTCTAGGACAGAAGGGTCCTTCCAGGCCACTGAGATTATAGCTATCCCAGATATAGTGCACACCCAACCAGCACCACTAGGTCTTCCTACACATACCAGTACATAGGTCCATCAAAGCTCATCAACCTACATCCCCCAGTCTAGCTCTAATGAATCATCTAGCCAATCATCTGCATACCCTAGTACTACCACAGAGGAACATGCAAAAGCCATTGTAGGGTCGTCACAGCTGCCATGATACTTAGTTGGAATGCAAGAAGCACAGGGTTTCCCTCCGCGTTTCTAACTTTGAAGACCCTCTCCCGACAGTCCAATCCAGACATAATATTTATCTTCGAAGTAGAAGGCTGGGATGCAAACACGGAGTTTCAATTCCAACTATCGGTCTATCAGGTGGCGTTCTGGAGAGAAGGTATTGATCTTACTATTATTTTTACTGCATTGTTGATAGTTATTATGCTCAAGATACTTAGTCTATTATTTTTGCTTATGGAGAACCAAACCCCTTTACTCCGTACACCGTTCTGGAACAATCTCTCTCTCAACTTTATGCACTCCAAGATATCCCTATCATAGTCATAGGGGACCTTAATGTTATTTCAGAACCAACTGATAAACTAGGAAGTAGGAGTCACTACTGCCAATGTGAAACATCTGAGAAACTTTTTGACAACTCATAACCTGGTTGATTTTCCACTCAATGGTTCTTAATTCACCTGGAATAACAAAAGAAATGATCACCATGGCATTAAGCCAAAACTCGATCACATTTTGGTTCCCACTGAATGGATGGAACTTTTTTCGATAAGAGCTAGGACGATTCATACCCTTACTTCAAACCATAAAGCTATATCCCTTCAGCTAACTTCTGGCGGTGACTCAGGTCCCAAACCGTGTAGATTCTTCCATGTGGATCAGGGACCCGAGATGTCGTCAACTTATTCATTCTTCTTGGTCACCCAAGCACCATACCATTATGTCCCACAATCTTCACCATAAAATGAAAAAACTCAGTCACAAATTAACCCGCTGGAACAAACGGGTCTTTCGCAATATCAATCAAAGTATTAAAGAAACCCTTGCTACTCTGGACAATCTCCAAAATTTACCACCTGCCCTTGATAATTCTTCTGCCATCTCTGTGCCGGAAGACCGGCTCTCAGAGCTCTATCTAAGGGAAGAATTGTTCTGGAGGAATAAGTAAGGTAAATCCTAACTCAAAGATGGTAAAAAGAATATCAAATTCTTCCACCTCTCCTCCTTGTTCCGCTGCAAGAGGAATCTCATCATCCAATTTTGCGAAGAATCAAATGTTTGGCATTCTAACCATGCTTCGACTAGTCAGGTTCTCAAAGAGTATTTTGAAAATATCTTTCAATCTGACCATCCGGAACCCAACCCCAATATCCTTTCATTGTTTTCCACAACCATCTCCGGTCTGGACAATGAGGCTCTTCTCTCAATTCCAGATGAAGAGGAAATTTGGATGACCATTTTTAGCATGGACAATCATAAAGCCCCTGAGTCGGATGGGTTCTATGTTTTCTTCTTTCAACACTACTGGGACATGGTTAAACAGGATGTGGTAGAAGTGGTTGTAAATTATTTCACCTCTCATACTCTAGACCCTAAACTCAAATAAACCTTTCTAGCTCTAATTCCTAAGGTCTCAAACCCAACAACTCCTGATAAGTTTCGACCGATCGTTCTTTGCAATTTTATTTACAAGACCATTTCTAAAATTATTGCAAATCAACTGAAACCTTATCTTGAAAAGATCATTTTTCCAAACCAAGGCGCCTTCCTCAAAGGATGCTCTATATCGGATAATGTCACTCTTGCCCACAAAATCTTTTTCCAAATGAAACATTGTCACAAAAAGAAATAAGGTTGGATGGCAATCAAGATTGACATGGCCAAAGCATATGATAAAGTAGAATGGTCTTTTCTTCTCAAATCCTAAGACAATTAGGGTTCATGGAGGGTTGGGTTTGCATGATTGAACAATGCATATAACATCCTCTCTCTGTGTATTGCTCAATGGTTTGCCCTTTCCTAGCATTAAACCTTCTAGTCGTATCCGCCAAAGTGATCCTCTTTTTCCTTATCTGTTTATCTTAGTTGTCGAGGCTCTTCTCGAATGCTTACCCAAGCTGAGACAAACAATCTTATCAAGGGGATTCATATACGGCGACACTCTCTGTAGCACCCGTACCTTTTCATTGACAATTAAAATTTATGTGCTTAAAGTTCATTTAAATTTTTATTTTAAAATCTTAGTTCATTTTCCAAATTGTATTTTTTGTAGCTTCGCCTAACTCTCTTACCTTCCAAATCTCGTGACGAGATTCCTTTTAACGTGTGTATAATGCAACAACCTCATTTTTCGAAATTGCCAAAGTTGTATTACCTCCGCATTTCGACTTTGGAAGAAAATATGTTTTAATTGTATTTAAACATTCTCACGTAGTCTATATTTATAGTTCATAAATAATGCATGGGTTAAAAAAAATGTATTTCGTGAATTTTCTTCATTCTCTTTTATATATATATTTTTTTGTCTGAAATTAAGAATGGTGGGCTTGTTGATTAGATTTGAGAATTGTGAATTTCAGAATGTTGGGTTAGTTGATTAGATCTGAAATTTGTGAGAATTTTCACTCTTTCTATGAATGTTTTTTTGAGCAATGGATTTTGTTTAATTGTAATATTTTGTGATGGGCTTTCATTTTTGCTTTGGTTTTGATTGTGTTGTATTTTTTTGGTAGCTTAACTCGGGGTATAGTCCTACCTCTAATTTTGATTAATTCAGAAAACTAATTCAAGACTTGTTGTGATTAAGCTCTATTTGATAACATTTTGGTATGTTTCAATGGCAGCTTAGTGGGATGTTGGCTTAGTGACTCATTTGCTTCGAATATGTCGTTTGAGCTTATGCTCACTTTTGATGAACTTTTAGTTGCGCGTGTGTTTGGGTGAGTTCTGTTTTTGTTATCTTTTGTATGTGGATTTCATTGCATATCACTGTCCTGTTTATTTTAAATACCATTTGCATCCTAATCTTTTGTTTTGTTATGTCATCGTAATCTATTAGTTAACATTTTAGTTGTGCTACTATAGGATGTGAGTCTGTGGCATTGTTTTACTGCGAATACTGAATGAATGCACATGATGTGTTGGATGAAATTTAGGACATAAAAGTATCTTGTTTGGCTAGAGAATTTATCCATAAAATTGTTTAGTTTCCCCCCAAAAAAATGGGGGATTTATTTATAAATGACAATGTCATTATGAAAGAATTTTGAAATATCAAAATATATGATATTGACAACTTTGATTTCTTAAACTTTAATCATCTGGAATTGTATCACTTAGAATTACCACATCCCTTGTGTTCATGTTTTCCCTCTTCTAAAGGGAAACTAAGTAACCTTCGAGTTGGGTGTTGCGAAATAGGGCACCCCTTTCTTATAAAGAAACTAAGTAACCTTCGGGTTGGGTCTTGCGGAAAGTGTGTGGTTTTGAAATGCCTAAAATAGGCTTGATATTTATCCGTAAAAAATGTGATGTGACTTGTGCACATTGATAGCCCAAGAGTGGCTTTTTGTTACTCATATAGTTAGGAGTATCCGGTGATACATGTCCATATGTGATGTGTCCCCACTTAGACATGGATGACGGAGAAGTTTTCATTTATATTAGAGAGACATATGAGCATGTATGTTCGGTACGTGGGTGGTGCGAATGTAGAATCGTCTATGTGATTAATTCAATTAAAAATGAATAATATGCTTTAGTCAAATAATATATGAATACATCCATATTAATTGAGAAATATCACGACTTTTGGTAAAATTATATACATGTGTTTCTAAAAATTTCTTGCAGGATGGCAAGTCCACTAATATTTATACAAGTCAAACTTGCCATAGTGAACCTCTACAGTGTAAGTATAAGTAAATAAATATTTACTTATTAGAATGAAACGTCTGCCTTGTTGACCCGAATGTTCACTTGAAACATGGCAAAATGATTAACCAAATTCATAGTTCTAAGTTGTATACCCAAATGAAAAATATCTGGGCACGCCCTTTTTCCTCTCCAAAAAGAAAGCGTCGGACTTCCAATTCATGCTGGATAAAATTAGCACTAAGCTTTCCCCTTGAAAATGCAAGGTTTTATCGCAAGCTGGTAGAACGGTAATGATCAAGGACGTCATTAATTCTATACTAGTTTATACCATGCAAACTTTTCTTCTCCATTGTTTTGTTACTACGAAAATAGATGTCATGGCTCGTGAATTTTGGTGGAATGGAACAGATTAAAGCAGCGCAAAGCATTTTTGTAAATGGGACCATATTGTTTTTCCCAGTCACCTGCGTGGTCTGAATATTCCTTTAGACAAATATAAGAATCTTGCCTTAAAGGCAAAACACATTTGGCAGACGATCTCGATGCCATCAAACCCTTGCACCATGCAATTTAAAGCAATTTATTTCAGAACCAAGAGCATTTTTTCAACTTGCCAAACCTCCAACCTTGGCGTCTTTTGACTGACATGGCAGCCTCACGACACTTGCTAAAATGAAACGCCATATGTTTTGGCAGATTCTTTCTGGAAATGAAACTGATATGTGTAATGAGTGCTAGGTCAAACCGGGTTTAATTTTGGCTGACTGTACTAATCAGCCAGTCCCTTCAAATTCCATCTGTAAAATCCCTGACCTCTGGGGACAATGTGAAGGACAATCACTGCACCGGAACTCTAAGCTCATCATGTCCTTGTTTCCCCCGCCTGTTGTCAAAGACATTCTTTATATTGCCATTAGACCATTGATATTCACATAATTATTACATAATATATCTCTTAATTTATATATGTTAGTGTTTCGATTATTATATTTTATTCTAATTATTTCATTTTCATGTATTTGTAGGAATTTGAGCGTGAACGATGAAATCGCATTAAGGCGACAATTTAATGAATGATCAATTGGTTGATTATAGCGGTGGTACAAAGTAGATGGTCACATATCTAAACCTAACCCAAATAAACCTAGGTCTACGTAATTTAACCTAAGCCCAAACCCAAAATGTTAACCTAAAAACCCAAGCCCAACGCCTTTTGGAGAACCCAAGCCCAAGAAAATAGGAAAACCCTATTTAGCTCTCCCCATTTTGGAGAAAAGCTCTCTCTCTCTTTTCCTACGTGTGTTTTCCTCCTCTCTTTTTCAGCCACCACACCAATCCACCCTGCCGGCAATCCTCGCTCGATAGGAGAACCGACAGTGCGATCATCCCGCCATCTCACTGTTTCACACAACCACGCACAACCACCGCCCACGACTCCCCTGTTCCTCTCTTCTTCCCCTGTTTTCGTGTCTTTTTCTTCACCTCGCCATCGTCCATCATCCACACCGCCGAGCACCACCATCAGACGCTCCAACCATCACCACCTCGCACACAAAACAGAGGAGAAACAGGGAGCATGTCCCTGTTTTCCTCCATCGCAACTGTTACGACCTCATGTTGCTCTCTCTGCCACTTCATCTTCCTTTTTGTTTCTCTCTCTCTCGACCACCTTCCACACACCAGCCAAACCAACGACACCGCCCTGTTCCACCACTCGATAGAGCGACACCGCCCTGTCTCCCTCCTCCATTCTCGCCCTCTTCGGTCTCTCTCTATTATTCCTTCTCCCGACCCTCTCTCTCTCTTGCAAGGACCGGAGCTCTTTGGAGGACGAAGGAGCTCGCGAGGAGTAGCGAAAATAGGGAGCGCCTCCCTGTTTCACCGTCCCTGTTTCTCTTCCTCCTTCGCGTATTTTTCTCTCTTGTAGATTCCTCAACCTCTCTTTGTCTTCTTGCAGGTACCGGAGCCGTTCGAAGGGAGAAATAGCTCGCGAGGAGCGAAGACGAAGCTCGCAAGGAGCGAAGACGAAGCTCGCAAGGAGCGCGGCTCGCTAGAGTCGAAGGCGCAGAGGACGCGCGATTTATCTAGAGGGAACCAATTGATTTTCAAATAGTTGGTTATTTGCACCCCGGTGTTTGCT
Organism: Berberis vulgaris; assembly: GCA_963556465.1. Taxonomy (NCBI): domain Eukaryota; kingdom Viridiplantae; phylum Streptophyta; class Magnoliopsida; order Ranunculales; family Berberidaceae; genus Berberis; species Berberis vulgaris. The sequence goes on from OY747126.1 coordinate 23,475,809, forward strand.
CTGAGCCACCACAGTCCATCATCAACCTTTTTCTAGGGATTCGTGTTCGTGCAGAGATGAATTCCACCTCCATTGATGATGTGACCACCACCACCATGATCTTCTAGACCCCGCGCCGAGGCGAAGATGAAACCACAGGGTTTCCTAGAGTTTGTTGTATTTAAATTTATTGTTTTCTTTATGCTTGAACGTTAAACACATTTGATTTGTGAGTCTCAATAATTGGCTTTCACCGATTATATCCGGATTAATTATCTAGACTAGTCGGTAGTTAGAAGTACCCTTTGTTGATATTCAAAGCCTGCTTTAATCAATTAATCTGAATCTGTGATTGTGTGTGTTGTAAGAAGACATGCAATGCTAGGGGTTTATAATTAGTTACAATAAACCTGTGATTGTGTGTGCCGTAAGAAGACACGCAATGCTAGGGGTTTATACCTTTGCTGAAATCAATTGCGAACTTAGATTAATCTTTAGGTTAGTCATGTTAATTCTTGAAAACAATAATTTGGATTACACAAATCTCAAATAACCTGTGGTGGATTCGATGTCTCAATCCCCTCTCTTATCATCCTATCAATTTAATTTTAATTTTAGTTTTCAATTTAGTCTCTTAATTTTAGTACTTTACATCTACTGTAACCTCCAATTCTAAATTAGTTCAAATAAGTCTTAGAATTCGATTGTCTGTCAATCCTCGTGGGATCGACCCGTATTTGCCACGTCTACTAGTTAGACAGTCGTGCACTTTCGGTATTACAAGTAGGGTTTATTAACTTATTAATTTAGGTTAATAAAATCTCAATCAAGTATTTGGCGCTGTTGCCGGGGATTGTAACGGTACAATCGAAATCTAGGGTTGTTTTTGCTAGTTTATAAATTAGGTTTAATTTTCGTTTTAGGAACAGTGTTACAAGTCACTTTCTTATTTGTTTTATTTGCTTGATTTTGAATTATGTTCGCATTTATTTTGCAGGCGGTCACACACATAGGAGCTCAAATGGGAACGAAGTGAAATATTGCGATTCGCGAGGAAACTCTCAGAAATCGACTTCTACCCGGCGTCGCAAGTAACTCGAAAGAGGTTCACGCCGGAGGTAACTTCTACCCACCGCATCTGCACGCGGTTTTTGTGTGATCACTTGTGTTTAGCTTGTTCTAAGTAGTATTGCATGCAAATTTGAATAGTGGCAGGATTGAATTTAAACTTTTGTGCCCTCTCCCGCGGATAGGTTAATCATCATCTATTTTAGGGTTAGGAACCTAGGCCTTTACTATTTAAAATTTGTATTAAGATAATTATCTAGGACTGGTGTGACGCTCATAGGAACCCTCTTTGGACGTTTGATAGCTTAAAGTGGTCGAGTGAAGGAACATTTCCCATCTGGGAACAGTTCTTGAACTGGCATTTCACTTTGAGCTAGAGAGTGGAAAAATAGGTAAGAGCAATTCTATAGTGGCGGATTGATATAAAATTACCGTGCCTCTCCCACGGTTAGGTAAATTGAATTGAATTTCAGCCCTGCATTATTAAAGAAAAGCTCTAGGGCCGTCTGCCATTCATTTTGTTTGTGCATCATTTAGGGTTTCGTTGTTTTTATTTTATTTTTAGTTAGGTCATCTTCATATAGCAGTTAGGCTTGCATTTAAAAAAAATATAAAAAAATTAAATAAAAAATTCTTAAGACCAAGGAAATGGCTGAGGATAAAGACTTTAAGGATTACTTCTCTCCTTCTACCTCGAAGCTCGAAACAGATCTTATGACGATGACTCAAAAATTAGATGCACTTATGAATTTGACTCAACCCCTACCTCCCACTATTGTTTCATTTGAGGGTTGTGTTGCATGTTCGATTCCTAGTCATTCTACAGGTGATTGTGATTTGCAATATGATTATCCTAAATATTTCGCTGAGCAAATCCATTCTTTTAATACTAATTGGCGACCTAGTTATAATTCAAAGTCCAACTATTACAGCTCTGGTTTTGCCAATAATCAAAATCTCTCCTGGGCTCATAACTCACACCAAGGGGGACATAGTTTCTCTCAGGCTCCTCAATACCCTCATCATGTTATGCCTCAATTTAACCAAGCTCCTCCATCCAATACATCAAGCTTAGAGAAAACGATTAACCGTTTTATGCAGCGCACAGAACGACTGCTTGAACATAATTCTCAGGCTATGTTAGAGTCAAAAGCCATGATTCAACACCAATCTCAAGCCATCAATAGACTTGAGATAGTTGTGGATCATATTACTGAGGCATTATCTGAAAGTGAGTTAGGAAGAGTTCCTAGTCACTCTGTTCAAAATTCATAGGGTCAATTCATAACTAGTAGCACATCGAAACCCGAGTCAAATGATGTTTTTGAGGATAATGTGATCAAAACTACTTTGCTTCATGACCCATTCCCTTCCCCACATTTTCATAATGACCCACTCGACATATGTCTTCCTAGTGACTCTTGCATGAAGTCTAATTCTCAATGTTCTTTGGAGTCAAACATCTACTATTTTCACGATACGAATGACTCCATAATTCAAGAAATAGTCAAGTCGTTATCGGAGGACGCATCTAATGAGAGACTACATGCCATAGGTAGTGTTAATTCTAGGTTTGGGGGTGTTGTTGCGTTGTCTAACTCATCATCTTGGTGTAGTTCATTTTGATATGATGAACCTGTACCACCCGATATATCTATAGACATACCTCTTTCCATCCCTTTCATATTGACTAATGCTACCTATGTGGATCCATTGTTTGTAAGAGGTGATTTCAGTTTTGGCCATCCTATTGTGATACATATTCAATCTTCTGATTTGCAACCTGACTTAGGATGTCCCTTTTTAGGAGTAGGTAGGAGTCATTTCCTGGATATCATTGTTTGTGACCCCTTTCTGCTCAAGGTTCCTACGAATTTTCTAAGAATGCGAGTTTATTTGCATTTGCTCTATGATTCTGCATGGCACCTTCGTAGCTTTTGGGATGTGTTAGTATACGTTGTGTCGCATGTGGTTGCTACTATTTGTTGGACGGATCCTCAACTTTTTAGGTTGTTGCTATATGATTCCTTGCCCCTTTTTTAGGAGAGTGTTTCCTATGTTCTTCCTCTTCACTTTATGGTACATCATTTGTGAGGAAGAATATATGTCGGGCTGACGACGTTAAACCAAGCGCTCCTTTGAGGCAGCCTAGCTTCAGTTGTGTCATTATGGTTAGTCTGGATTGATTTTCGAGTTCTTTCTAGTTGCATTTCACTCATACTCGTTAGCTCCGTAACAATTTTGACTTACAACTGATACATGTAATTTTTTTTATTATTTTTTTTTTTCATTTGTGTCCTATATTATTTTTATCAATTTATCATGATGAGTCCACAGTTCTTATGTCTCTGAGCGTTCATTAGTGGACGATTTCGTTGAAATTGGTAAAAACTTCCCGTGGTAATATCACTCTAACTCTCATCTTTTCTTTTTCCTGCATTTGTCATAATCATCATTTTATACATTGAGGACAATGTTTGGTTTAGGTTTGGGGGTGAGGTTTATGAGTTTTTCTGCATTTTTCAAAAATTTTGAACTAAAATTTATTTCACAATTTACTATTGTATTCTACTCAATCTCCATTGAATACATAGTTAATTATGATTGTGTGAAAAATTTTCACTTTGAAAATGCATTCAAAATCTAAGTTCCTTTCCAATGAAGAGGATGTGCTTTCAAGTATGCCTGAAAATTTTAGGAATGCATGCTTACACTTGTCACTTTAATATGTCAATAGGAAAACATATGGTTTGATATTATCTTTAAGTTAAATATATTTCATGATATTTTTCGACTCGACTATTCTTGCACTATAAGCCGAGTTAGCATAATTGAAGTTAATCAGTAAGATATTAATTAGAAAACCATAGAATAATAGTGGAGACTTAACCCTTGTGAGTTTCGAGACGTTCTATTTTTCTTGAGGGTTATTAAATAAACTCTGACTTTTCTTGAATCTGCATTATCTCGTTGATGATCTCATTATTCTTGTTTCTTTTATTGATTGCTTTGAAAATGACGTTAAAAATTGAATTATTACACTAGAACTTCTTGATTTATTTAGTTGAGATGTCATAATACCGACTAGAGCTTAAGAAGTGATATAGGCATTTTTTTCTTTGAACCGTTTTTTAGCCTTTTAGCCCACCTAATGATAAATATTTGTTTGCAGCCCTTTGAGCCTTTAAATAAACTTTTTCTTTGCTAACCCCATCTCCAGTACCTACTCCAGTTAGGGAGTAATATCCCATACTATTTTTATCCTTACCCAATGTCTCTGAGAATGTGTATGGTTGATATATTTTTGGAATGTACAAATAAAAAGAGCTGAAACTAAAAATTCCATGAATTCTTGAGACTGAAATGTTTTATTGTGCAGGAAGGGAAAGTATGTCGTTGATCTTATAAAAGAAAAAAGAAAAAAGGAAAAAGAAAAAAAAAAGGTATATGAAGAAGAATTTTGAAGGAAGAAAAATTAATGGTGTTCAACATTGATTTATTCTTCAGAGCCCCACGTGCTTATTAAAAGGTGTATCCATTCTCAGAAAATTTTCTCGTATTCTTTTCCATTCTTGCTAGCCAAAATCTTAGCATCATTACAACCTAATAAAGACCTAATTGATCTTAAGTAAACGTTTGGTTCATAGACGTGGAGATTAAATAAACAAGAACTATGGCGTGTGATTTAACATTCTCAAAGTAATTGATATTCCTGTCCATGAGATCATATTCATTTCATTATTTGAAAAGTTCATTTTTTTCATGATTATTATATGTGAGATGTTTGTCTTCCATATAATTTATTCTCTTTCTCACATATGAACTGAGTGATAACTAACCAATCTCTGAGTGATTCATTTCTGAGTGACAAGAGAGATTTGTAATCGAAGCGTACAATTCAAAGGTTATCTAGTCGTATCTTTGCTGAGAAAAATAAAGTTATGTTGATAAGGCCATGCACACACACACTTCGAGTTGGGAATAATTGATGAAATTTATTTAACCTTTGGGTATTATTAAATTGTTGTGAGACTCTTTGATATATTATTGTGACACTGTTAGTTGTTTTCAAAAAAAAATTGGCAATTAGATTCTTACTCTGGGGATAATAGATCGAGTTACCATGTTTTTGGAAATATTTTGAGTCATAATGTTTGTGGTTAACATTTCTGGAAACTCTCGCGAGACTATAACTCGTCCACTAGAGGTAATCTAGGGGTTTAAAGCCTTGTTGCACCTTTAAGGTAAGTCCAACTGATGATTCCTGCAAAAGTGAGTTAGAATTTTATTTCTATTGTTTTGCTCGAGGACTAGCAAAATATAGGTTTGGGGGTATTTGATATTCACATAATTATTACATAATATATCCCTTAATTTATATATGTTAGTGTTTCAATTATTATATTTTATTCTTATTATTTCATTTTCATGTATTTGTAGGAATTTGGGCGTGAACGATGAAATCTCATTAAGGCGACAATTTAATGAATGATCAATTGGTTGATTATAGCGGTGGTATAAAGTAGATGGTCACATATCTAAACCTAACCCAAATAAACCTAGGTTTACGTAATTTAACCTAAGCCCAAACCCAAAATGTTGACCTAAAAACCCAAGCCCAACGCCTTTTGGAGAACCCAAGCCCAAGAAAATAGGAGAACCTTATTTAGCTCTCCCCATTTTGGAGAAAAGCTCTCTCTATTTTCCTACGTGTGTTTTCCTCCTCTCTTTTCCAGCCACCACGCCAATCCACCATGCCGGCAATCCTTGCTCGATAGGAGAACCGGCATTGCGATCATCCCGCCATCACCACCTCCTCCTTGTCCTCCACCATCAGCCGTCACCTCGCCTTCCTCCCTCACCCGCTCTTCCTCGCTCGCTAGTGAGACGCCACACCCTGTTCCATCATAGACATCATCGCTGCCATCTCACTAATTCGCACAACCACGCACCTCCAGCCCTTGTCCCTGTCGCAAACAACCGCCCACGACTCCCCTGTTCCTCTCTTCTTCCCCTGTTTTCGTGTCTTTCTCTTCACCTCGCCACCGTCCATCATCCACACCGCCGAGCACCACCATCAGACGCCCCCACCATCACCACCTCGCGCACAAAACAGAGGAGAAACAGGAAGCACGTCCTTGTTTTCCTCCCTCGCAGACGTCACGACCTCCTGTTGCTCTCTCCGCCACCTCATCTTCCTTTTTGTTTCTCTCTGTCTCGACCACCTTCCACACACCGGCCAAACCAACGACACCGCCCTGTCTCCCTCCTCAATTCTCGCCCTCTTCGGTCTCTCTCTGTTATTCCTTCTCCCGGCCCTCTCTCTCTCTTGCAAGGACTAGAGCTCGTTGGAGGACGAAGGAGCTCCAGAGGAGTAGCGGAAACAGGGAGCGCCTCCCTGTTTCACCGTCCCTGTTCCTCTTCCTTCTTCACGTATTTTTCTCTCTTGTTGATTCCTCACCCTCTCTCTGTCTTCTTGCAGGTACCGGAGCCGTTCGAAAGGAGAAAGAGCTCGCGAGGAGCGCGGCTCGCTGGAGATGAAGGTGCAGAGGACGCACGATTTTTCTAGCGGGAACCAACTGTTTTTCAGATAGTTGGTAATTTGCACCCCGGTGTTTGCTCTGAGCCACCACAGTCCATCAGCAGCCTTTTCTCGGGATTCTTGTTCATTCAGAGATGAAATCCACCTCCATTGATGCTGTGACCACCACCACCATGATCTTCTAGACCCCGCGACGAGGCGAAGATGAAACCACAAGGTTTCCTAGAGTTTGTTGTATTTAAATTTATTGTTTTATTTATGCTTGAACGTTAAACACATTTGATTTCTGAGTCTCAATAATTTGCGTTCACCGATTATATCCGGATTAATTATCTAGACTAGTCGGTAGTTAGAAGTACCCTTTGTTGATATTCAAAGCCTGCTTTAATCAATTAATCTGAATCTGTGATTGTGTGTGCCGTAAGAAGATATGCAATGTTAGGGGTTTAGAATTAGTTAAAATAAACATGTGATTGTGTGTGCCGTAAGAAGACACGCAATGCTAGGGGTTTATACCATTGTTGAAATCAATTGCGAACTTAGATTAATCTTTAGGTTTGTCATGTTAATTCTTGAAAACAATAATTTGGATTACACAAATCTCAAAGAACCTGTGGTGGATTCGATGTCTCGATCCCCTCTCTTATCATCCTATCAATTTAATTTTAGTTGTCAATTTAGTCTCTTAATTTTAGTACTTTACATCTGTTGTAACCTCCAACTCTAAATAAGTTCAAATAAGTCTTAGAATTCGATTGTATGTCAATCCTCGTGGGATCGACCCATATTTGCCTATGTCTACTAGTTAGACAGCCGTGCACTTGCGGTATTACAAGTAGGGTTTATTAACTTATTAATTTTGGTTAATAAAATCTCCATCAACCATCCCTCTCCCCAGATACTCTAATCTGGATTTTTTTTTTTTTTTTAACTGGTCTTTTTCAATCAAAAGTGCAACTAAGGCCTTCATACTCGAAGATCTTGAGACCTCCACATCCTCTCACATAGGCCCTCAACTCCAGCCAAAATCTTTCGTGAAATGTGGAGGATTATAGCTCCTGCTAGTGCACTTCTCCTACTCTTAAAAGTCTCCCTGAGCATCCTACCCACTATGACCAACTTGACCAAGATTCACATGCCTATTGAGGATTGCTACATCTTTTGCTAGAATCATGACGAAGAAACTACACACATGTTCTTTCTTTGTCCAGTGATTCGGCGTCTCCGACATCTTTCCCCACCTCCTTTCAACTGGGTTAATGCCAATATCTCAAGGCACACGACCCCTTGTTTCTTTCAATTCATGTGGGACACCGCCTCAGCTCATCCCCTCAGCAAAAAAGAAATGCTTTCGCAATTCACGGCGGTTATTCAGACTATCTAGTCCCTCTGCAATCAAAAAAATCTTTTCAAAAATTAAATCTGCCACACAATTGTTCACTCAAACCATTAAACTCACTTGGTCAACCTGGAAAAAAATGGTGGTTCACACCTCCTCACCGGGTTAGGGAGAACAAGGATCCAGTATCTTTGCTCCATGTCCTTGAAACAACGGTTATCTCTGACCATCTTCTTCCTCCCACACACCTTCCTACTCTTCTAGACTGCATTTTATCACCATGCAACTCCAGGCTGTCCAACACCACCGACTCATTTCACTTTCAAGAATCCCTCAGCCGTTCCCCTGCTCACTTGACTCCGAGATGGTTGTGGTTACTTATTGATGACACATCAAAATGGATCGTCATCACAACCATATACGTCGCAGAAATCATTTACCACGAGGATCAAATATCCCTCCTACTAGGCCAGTTCATAAAGCCCATAGAAGGCAAAACCGCTATAAAAGCCCAAACAAGGTCCATTAAAAGAAATCATAAATATGGCTCAAATCTCGGCCCGAACGAGTTCTCTAATAAAGAAGAGAAATGTTACGTATAAAAGAGTCGTGGAGGGAGTTACGTCTCCACGAACATATCTTCATAAAGAGGAGATTGTTACAAAGAATGTCTCATTTCATTGCGCCTCACATGCTTAAGTCACGCAGATAATTAACAACGACCATTATATAAGGTAAAGGGAACAATCGACCAAGGGATGCAATTTTTAACTGAATTTTGTCTAGATTTACTTCCTTCTTTAACAGAGTTGCCGAATTAAGTATTGGAGTGCCTTCGACAACCAAAAAGGTGGTCTTTGGCAGTCTCACGTTTGTTTTGTAGGTCAAACTCACAGAAGGACGAGATTTGGATGCATCAATTTGGCACCGTCCTTAAGGAACGACAAGTTTCATTTCTTTAAAAAAGATCCACAGTGACAAAACTCACCAAAATCTGATCAACGATCAACAGGCTATTCAAAATAGATGGAACACTCTACAGACCCTCAACCCAGCAAAAAGCACAGTAACCCTCCTACTAGCGACACTATATTGCCAGCGGCTCGCAATCGAGACCCAGCAGTGACCACCGGGCCAATTGCACCCGACAATCAAGATCCACAGCATGCAGTAGCTAAGACATCCCAGACATACGGCGGCGCTGCTACTAACCCTCGAGTAGATCTGCTTATGACCCAGATGAACCACATGATGATGATGTTGGAAAAAATCACTCAATAGCGCACTTAGTCAGCCGACCCTATCCAAGCGCTAACCTAGCGAAACTCTACCAACCAAACCCAAAAAAGCAACGAGGTTGCTGCAGAACCTCAACAAGGAAATCTCGAAAGCAATGAACTTCCCCAAGTAAGACTCCACAGAGTGATGGAACACCTGTTGAAATCTCGATCGGGATCGGAGTCACGGGTCCCAATGTATTGTATGAGCTAGCCAAGCCGCCATTTTTCTGATGCCCTCATGATAACTCTCATCCAAATAAATTCACCCCTCCAAAGTTCGAGTCATATGATGGCACCACCGACCCAACAGATCATTTGCGACATTTTCACCACATGATGGCGTCAAATGAGAAAACAAAGTCCATCCTATGCAGAACGTTTCCGACTAGCCTTACTCGATAGCAATGAATTGGTTTAACAGCATACCACCAAGGTCAATAGACTCCTTCCAAGCACTAGCCACCACTTTTATCATAATATTCATTGGAAGTTAGCGAATAAAGAAATGACCACACTACCTTCTTCACATCAAACATAAGCCCAAGGAGACGATAAGAGAATACGTCACTCGTTTTACTAACGAGCTGACAATGATCAACGCATGCAGCGATGACACAGCCACCGCTACTTTTACTGTCAGACTGAAAAGATGACACTTTTTTCCTCTCAACCTGGAACCCCCAAAAATCCTGGCGATCCTGTTGAAAACCGTCCAAAAATACATTATTCTCAAGGAGATGAAAGCTGCCAAGAAGAAAAATGACCACAAAATAGAAAACCACTCAAAAAACAAGAAAGGTGGGAGGAAAGAAGAAGAGACGGCGAACCCCGGGATGATAACATTCAGTCAAAAAGGCATCAGACCAGTGGGAGGTCTGAATCCAACCAGCAAGAATCAAGAAAGTTGCAGTCGGCAAGGCCCAGACACGAGTGGGTAACAAGTGTGATGTAAAAGACATACACAGCCTTGAAAACGAGCTCGGCCAATATATTGAAACACATGGGAAAATGGTAAAACAACAATTGGCCGCTCAGAATGAAAGGAGACCCATAAGGAAGAGATAAAAGCAATTATTGTTCCTTCCACAAGGATCACGGGCACGATACCGAAAACTGCTACAATCTAAAAGATAAAATTCGCATTAGGTTCAGAGAAGACGATTCGACGAATTCATCAGAATGCTAGACAAACAGGTCAAAGGAAAAGAAAAGACAGACACCACTATGGGATCGAAAGAACAATCCAGGGAACTAATATACGCCCTACACTGCATAGCCGGAGGGAACAAAACGATCAACTGAACTGAGGAAGCAACCGGAAACACCACCCATTCGAGGTGATCTATATCGAAGTAGGAGAACAAAACTGGACTAACCAATATACCAATTCACGGTAAAAGAGCATGGAGAAGCTTGCACCAATCAACTAACATAATTCAAAGACCCTACTGATAGATGCAAGCCCGACCCGAATTACCAACGATGAAATTGATGACAACAGACTCGATTAAACCTCGGCAGTTGGTGCTAATGCAAGCATGATTGGACAATTTGGCGCTGATGTGAGCATGATTGGACAGCTTGGCGCTAATGTGAGCATGATTGCACAGCTTGGCGCTGATGTGAGCGTGATCGGACAATTCAGCAGTGCTCAGTTACCAAGTCAGAAAGCACCCCGAGTCCATTAGCTACAATAATATATCCAACGAACGACAAAACTTAACAAACAAATGAAACCAATAGCGAATCCGGTGACTTGAAGACATAGGCGATGCGAGACAAAGCAACAAAAACATAAATCTCTAACTACACGAGAATTGACATCAATCAAGCAAATGTCAAAAGGGTGAAGCAAACCACTCTACAATCTAAAGTAACTTTTCAAGAAAAATAACACTAGGGTTGGTCAGAATACTCAAGAAGGGAATATCAATAAAATTACAAGTTAGGAATATCCATCTTGTGAACGTGACTATCGAGGATGCTTGATGTTCTGAGCGAACAAGGATGTCGTCGGTACCTTCCCACACTAGCAACGCCTCCATTACCCCTCGTGGAGTAGCGTTTGAGAATGATAGGGGACATGCAGAAGGTACTGAAGTTGCAACAGGACAGGAACTAGGTAATAAGGCAGTGGGCAATGAGTCCACAGAGGGCGTAGAGTCATTAAAGTTATCAGATGTGGAAGCAGCTGTACAGAATAGCCATGCACAACCTACGACCGCCACACCTAACACGACTGAGAACAGGAAGGCAAGCTGGGCGTCGTTGTTTCCTAATCGCAAATAACAAGGATCAACTAGGTTGTCCTATGTCCCTCCTACCATGGTAGATGGCCAAGCCGTGGTGCAGATTAAGGTTGCAGAACATGATAAAAGAATGGCTGAATGTGAGCAATACATCATTGGCAACTTTGTTGGTAAAAGACTCTCTTATGACTTTGTCAATGATAGTCTGAAGTTGTCAATGATAGTCTGAAGCGGATTTGGGGGTTGAGGAATTATTTTGAGATGTCAGTTTATGGTGAAAAGGCGTTCGTTATCAAGTTTCTAAACGAAACAGATAAGGCAAAGGCCCTAGACATGGGTCATGTGCACATAGCGAGTAAACTATTCCTCATCATGCCATGGAAACCATATATTGAAGATGATGTTGAGGTACTTAACTCAGTGCCTGTCTGGGTTAACTTACGGAAAGTACGACTTTTCTTGTGGAGCCCTGAAGGATTGCAATCAGTCCCCCTCATGCTGGACAAAGCGACTGAGCATAGGACTAGACTATATTTTGCGAGAGTATGCGTAGAGATGAATTCAAATAGCAAGTTCCCTACTGAGATTCTTGTGGCTTCAGATGATGGGAAATCCACTAGAGTGGAGGTTGAATACTCTTGGAAACCAGAGCGATGCAAACATTGCATGGGATTCGGACACAACTCTGCTAAGTGCCCAAAGCAAAAGAAAAACTATGCTACAAATGCAAAGTATTGGAAACCACAAGAGGCTAAGGAGAAAAAAGGACAGAAGATGGCTGGACAACAGTCACTAGTAGACGCAAGGCCAATAATAAGCAGGATGAGATGCAGAATGTGGCTCAAAAGGCCACACAGAATGATGCGCTAGGTAACTAGATGACCAAGAATCAAACTGAGGTGCAGACTCACAAACACACTGAATTGGTGGCTGACATGCGGGGCATGCAAGGTGAGAGTGCATTGCAAATTGTCACACATGCTAACAATGAGATTGGAATACAGAATGAGGTGTCCACTGCAGTTCTAGCACCAGTGGAGGAAGTGCAAGCAGCAGTGGCTGACATGCAAGTAGTACTAGCCCAGCCAGTTCCATTTCAGCAAGAGTTCTCTCACCTAGTGGTAACTACTCATCAAGGAGTAGCTCCCCAGCAAGCAGTAGTTTCCCAGCAAGGCATAGCTTCTCAGCAAATAATGGATTCTCAGCAATTAATAGCTTCTCAGCACGTAGTGCTAGCCCAGCCAGTACCGAGTCAGGTGGATAAGGAACAATTGAAACCTAGCACTGTGAGAGCAACTGGTAGTCGCAGAGAGACAACGTCTAGGCCATTGCAAGCAGGCATAAATAAGAAGGGCAAAGGTTCTAATAAAGGGAACATTAAGCAACCAATAACTAAGACAAGAGTTCATAATTTTCGAAGTAAAAGCAACCCCTTTGATGTATTACAAAGCGTGGAACAAGGGTCTGAGCCTATATCAGCCAAGACAAACAAAACCACGAGAGCCCCTAAGCCTATACTGGGACATGAACTATCTAACCCTACTGGGGGTGGTGACCAACACGCTACATCTTTAGATGATTAAGACAGCATGCTGGAATGTTAGGGGTCTAAATGACCCCTTGAAGAAAAGTGAAGTCTGGAAACTTATACACAAGCATCAAATCAGTATTCTAGGGCTTGTTGAGACAAAAGTCAGTAATGAAAAAAATGAGAAGATTCAGAAGGAATTGTTGTGTGACTGGCTGGTAATTGACAATAATGATATAGCACAAGGAGTTAGAATTTGGGTACTCTGGGATCCGCAAGCGGTGAACATGAATGTAGTCTCAAGATCTGAGCAGGCCATTCTCTTGAATGTTATCTGGCCTAATGGGTTCTCATGCATACTGATCTTTGTATATGGTAGCAACTACAACACCATTAGGAAGCGGCTATGACTTGAGCTGGTTACCTTCTCATGCACCAACAAGATTCCATGGTCAGTATTAGGTGATTTAACTCAATCCTGAATTCACAGGAAAGAGTATGTAGGGATGAAATACGCCCAAATCAGTTCATATATCTTGCTGACTGTGCATTGAATGCAGGTTTGTTTGATTGCCAGTATAAGGGTTGTTTTTTAACATGGAGTAACAAACAAAGTGGTGAGCATAGAGTCATGTCCAAGCTAGACCGAGCAATGATAAACCAAGAATGGCTAATTGATATGCCTAACTCAGAAGCTGATTTTCTAAACCCAGGAATATCAAATCATTCACCTGTCATACTTACCATCTATGAACATAAAAATCCTAGTCTTATTCCGTTTAGGTTCTTCAACTATTGGGTCCATGAGAAGGACTATCTGGAAGTGGTTAAGGATGCATGGGACACACCAGTAAAGGGTAATGCAACTTACTGCTTTGTACAGAAACTAAAACTTGTGAAAGCTCAACTCACGGACTGGAGAAAGAGAACATTTGTCAATGCTAGAAGTGGTGTTATTGCTGCCAAACAAGTCATGGAAGCAATGCAGACTTCGCTCCAGTTGGATCCCCTTAATCCCACTTTGGCAGTTGCAGAGAAGATGCAGTCAAAAGCTATGCAATTGTAGCCAGAAATGCAGAGTCAGAAGTGGTACAAAAAGCAAAAGCAAAGTACATGAGGTCAGGTAATGAAAATGGCACACACTTCCATCAATACTTGAGGGAAATGTGCTCAAAAAACAAGATACTATCCATCTACAATCATCAGCATGAGAAATTGGAAGACATAAAGGATATAGAGACTGAATGCATAAGGTATTTTGAAGACAATTTTGCTGGTGAACAGGGTGACTATGACCCAACATTCATCGATAGCTTGCAAGCCGAGTGAACCATTTATGAGGAAGATGTTATGGTGATGACCCAGGAGATGAACAATAATGAAATTACAGAAGCCTTTGCTTCATACGCTCTAATAAGGCCCCTGGCCCGGATGGCTTCTCATCACTCTTCTTCAAAACATCTCGGAGGATCATAGGAAACGACTTTACAAAAGCAGTCCAGAATTTCTTCAGAAGCAAGAGGATGCTTGGAGAGGTAAATAACACGTACATTACTTTGATTCCTAAAGTTACTAATGCCTCTTATCTGGGTGATTTCAGACCGATCTCATGTAGCAATGTGTTGTACAAATGCATTACTAAAATCATGACTAATAGGATGAAAAGAGTGGTCCACAGACTGGTTAGTATGGATTAGTCTGCATTCATAAGAGGCAGATACATTCATGACAATGTGATGCTAGCTCATGAATTAGTAAGTAATTATCACAAAGATAAGGGAATCCCTTGATGTGCAGCAAAAATAGACCTTAGGAAGGCCTATGACATGATTAGATGGGAAACAATTGAGCATGTTATGTGGAAAATGCTTTTCCCTGAATTGTTCATTGGCTGGGTGAAGACATGCATTACGACTCCTAGATTTTCCATTTCCATCAACAGCTCACCTAAAAGTTTTATCAGGGCCAAGAGAGGCATACGACAAGGGTGCCCGATGTCGCCATATCTATTTGTTCTTGTAATGGAACTTCTACATTTAATACTTAAACAGAAAGTGGCAGAAGGATAATATGTTTTGCATCCAAAATGCAGTAATCCTCAGGTAACTCATTTTTGCTTTGCTGACGACCTTATTGCCTTCTTCCATGGGAGCATTAAGTCCGCAATGGCGCTATTTAGTGCCATGAACCAATTCAAAACATGCTCAGGACTTGCTATAAACTGCTCAAAAAGTAGTTTGTTTGCTGCTGGGGTTCCCAGTGAAGAGCTCCTACTGATCACTAGGTGCCTAGATTTCAAGCTAGAAGCACTACCAGTGAAATACCTGGGTCTCCCACTGATCTCTTCTCGCCTGGACTACAATCATTGCTTACCATTGGTAGATAGAGTTTAATCTTGGAAGAACAAGTATCTCTCATATGCAAGCAGAGTCACTCTCATTAAAGCAGTCTTGAACAACCTTCATGTCTATTGGACTTCTTGTTTCATCTTGCCTACAAGTGTTTGGGATGATATAACAGCCATTATGAGGAATTTCTTGTGGTCAGCCAAAGATAACTACACAAAGAGTCCTATGGTGAACTGGCAACGAATATGCAGCCCTTATAATGAGGGAGACTTGGGCGTAAGGTGCATTGAAACCTCTAACAAGGCTGCAATGATGAGGCATGTGTGGAATATTGTCTCCAAGAAGGAGAATTTGTGGGTACAGTGGACAAGTAATAACATAATCAAAACAAATAATTTCTAGGTCATGGGCACCCCAAGTGACTCATCCTGGTGTTGGCATAATATTCTCAACTGCAGAGCTCAGGCAAGCCAACTAATAGTACACTCTATTAGAGATGGCAAGGACACTCTTTTGTGGAAAAAACCATGGCACCTCCTGGGTATCCTACTCAACAGGTTTCCCCAGCATCTTACGTATCACTCCCTACTGCACCGCAATGCCAAAGTTAGTATGCTTATAAAGGATAACAAATGGAATACCCGACTGTAGGAGAGATCCATCATTGCTGATATTTATGAAGATCTTGAATCAGTGGAGATGGACAGTGCTTGCAAAGACGAAATCACTTGGATGGGGGGTCTCGATGGGGAGTTCACTAATAAGAGTGCATACCAATCGATGAGG
This sequence comes from Berberis vulgaris, assembly GCA_963556465.1. Taxonomy (NCBI): domain Eukaryota; kingdom Viridiplantae; phylum Streptophyta; class Magnoliopsida; order Ranunculales; family Berberidaceae; genus Berberis; species Berberis vulgaris. The sequence goes on from OY747126.1 coordinate 23,491,928, forward strand.
CAGAGATCACAAGCAGTCTCTTGGTCCAAACTAGTGTGGTTCACAAGAAGGATACCTAGGCAGAGCTTCATTACTTGGCTTGTTATGCATAAGGCTTTCAAGACCCAAAACAAATTGAAAAAATGGGGAGTCATTGAACGATCAAGTTGCTCATTGTGCAGTGATGAGCCAGAGTGCGAAGAGCACCTCTTCTTCAGATGTATGTATTTATGCTATGTATGGTCAGTTGTCCTACTTCAATTGGGCTACAGACGACATCCTTTGGATTGGGCAGCAAGGTGGAAGTGGTGTGAGATGAAATTCTCTGGTACGTCACCTAGAACTGTGCTAAAGAAGCTTGTTTTGAATGCCACTATATACCATCTATGGACAGAGAGGAATTGTAGAGTCTTCCAATCCAAGTTTAAAGCAGCAAGTGATTTGGTGCCCAAGGTTATTGAAGATGTTCGGCTACGTGCTTCAGTCCTGGATCTGTAGGTAGAAGACAATGGTGAGAATAGAGAGCTCTTTGATAAGTGGAGAATTAGTGTTCAATTCCATATACACACCAGTACTATGCATACAAGGCAAAAGCTTGAACTAGGCTAGTTCAATGTCAATTCGGATGGATCTCTCGCAGGAACTATAAGGGGATATAGTGCATTGATCAGGGCAGGGACCATGAAGGTATAGTGGTGGCAGCTGCGGCAGGGACACAAAGAGCTCAAACAGTGATTCTACATGAACTACAGAGGATCGAGTTGGGGATTAAGCTAGCGCAAAAACATGGTTTTTAGAAAGTGGAACTTAGTATGGATTCTAGCAATGCTTACAAATACATTACTGCCACTAAAGCTCATCCATGGGAAGCAGTACATATAACTAGACGCATCAAGGAGGCAATCAAGACATTTGCGGGACGCAATGTCAGGCATGCAGTGTGAGAAACGAATTAAACAGCGGATAAACTATCTAAACTCTTAACTAACCATGAGTTTATTGAGATCATTCCTAGTTCCTTTGCGGAGGATATTAAGAAAATTGTTTTTGATGATGCCCGAGGTAGGAAATACGCTCGAATGTAACAAATATGATCCTATTTGTTTTTAGGGGTCTGGGAAGCCCATATAAACCCCCACGCTTGCCTTTCAAAAAAAATCAACATATCAAGCCTAAAAAGATCAGGACACAAGGCAGACATATACAAAAAACTTCTAGTCTGATCAACCACGAAGTGAAAGTTGGACGAATGAGTCAACTTACTCAAATAAAAAGAACTTAGGGTTGACTAGTACGTCAAACCAATGAAGTGGGAATTGAACGAACAAGTCAACTTACTCAAATAAAAAAAACTTCGAGTTGACTAGCACGTCAAACCAATGAAGTAAAGGTTGGACGAACGAGTCAACTTATTCAAATAAAGAACTTCGGGTTGACTGGCACGTAAAACCTACGAAGTAAAAGTGGGACGAACGAGTAAACTTATTCAAATAAAAAACTTCGGGTTGACTAGTACATCAAATCAACGAAGTAAAAGTTGGACGAACGAGTCAACTTACTCAATTGAAGAACTCCAGGTCGACTAGTACGTCAGACCAACGAAGTAAAAGTTGGACGAACGAGCCAACTTAATTAAAAAACAACTTCAGGTTAACTAATACGTCAAACCAACGAAATGGGAGTTGGACGAACAAGTCAACTTATTCAAATAAAAAACTTTAGGTTGACTAATGTGTCAAACCAACGAAGTGGGAGTTGGACGAACGAGTCAACTTATTCAAATAAAAAACTTCAGGTTGGTTGATACGTCAAACCAACAAAGTGGGAATTGGACGAATGAGTCAACTTAGTCAAATAAGGAACTTCGGGTTGACTGATACGTCGAACCAACGAAGTAAAAGTTGGACAAAAGAACAAACTTACTCATAAAAACTTCAGGACAACCAATACGAAGTAAAAGTTGAGACGAAAAAGTCAACTTGCTCCAATAAGCTCCAACACATCAGGAAGAAAAGATAAAGTCAACCCACTTCGAGGCAACCAATACATCAAAGCATAAAAGTAGCCATAAAGGAATTCAGATCAAGAAATTCAGACATGATCAAAATGTAGCCATAAAGGCCCCTGGCCAGTCAAAAAAATCAAACTGGAGATACACAGTGCAATTTACTTCGACAACTACGACTGACCAAAAAAAGGTATATGCAACATGCAACATGCAACAAGTCAACAAGACAAATTAAGATTACGATGAAAAAACATGCAAATAAGAATACCAAGAAGGTGAGTTCTTTTCATTAATAAAACCATTTTGTTACATCCGGGGAAGAAGATAAAAGAGTAGAAGATAAAACAAAGGCAATCACAACATCGTTGGCGACATCATCTGCAAAAGGGGGCGAAACTCATTCTTCGGAAAGAGAAGAAAACAATGGTTCTTGAACCACTGGAGCGCTAAAAGAGTCCGGGACACCTTCTTCACCGTCATCATCTTCGAAAGCTTCATCAAACAAGTGGCGATACTTAGACAAATCAAAACCGAGCCCCTTGATATAATCAAGAAGCTCAATCCGCTCATCAACAACTCGCTTCCAATCTTCCGCTTCCGCAATGCAAGCTTGTCCTTGGTGGTAGCAAGTTGATTTTTAACTGCAATAAGTCGTCCCTCAGCGGTGGTAAGCATCATGAAAGTGTTTGCCTTGACCTCGTTGAGCGCAGCTGTTAACTATTCAACCCGTTTCTTAGCAATATCACGATTAACGGATTGCTCAATCACAACACATGCAGCCTCATCGGAAGCTGCCTTTTCAACAGACAGCTCCTTCTCCACATCACACAAACTGGCACAGACCCCATCCAACTTGGTCTTCAAGAAGTCGAGCTCAACTGCAGACTTATCCTGCGCACCTTCCGCTTCAATCAATGAGGCCCGAGCATCCCCGACAACATTCTCTAATTCTGCTCATTGTGCTTTCAACACATCGAATTGAAAAAGGACGTGAGGAAATACCAGCATCAGCGCTTCCAACTTTCTCGCCAAAAAAGCCACCTGATCACGACCAGCTTGATAAATCGAGCCCATGACCCCCGCATAAATTAGATGATTCATCCCATCAATTATATGCTTAAGATCGTAATCTAGATGAGCGCTCGGATCCAATACGGGGATCGGAGGATTTTCCACTGACCGCCTGTGCCATTCATTTATCAGCATGCGTGCACTATCTTGCACGTCAAGCTGAGTAAACCAGCAAAACTTTTTGTCTTATTTGATACATATATCTTCCATGCTGGGCTCAGTCCAGCTAATCCGTGGATGAAGAACACACGGATCCGAAAGCAAAGATGAACCATTTTGCTCGAATTTGCATGCAATACTACCTAGAACAAGCTAAACACAAGTGATCACACAGAAACCGCATGCAGATGCAGTGGGTAGAAGTTACCTCTGGCGTGAACCTCTTTCGGGTTACTTGCAACGCCGAGTAGAAGACGATTTCTTAGAGTTTCCTCGTGAATCGCAAAATTTAACTTCGTTCCCACTTGTGTTCCTATGTGTGCGGCCGCCTGCAAAATAAATGCAAAAATAATTCAAACTCAAGCAAATAAAACAAATAAGAAAGTGACTCGTAACACTATTCCTAAAAAGAAAATTAAACCTAATTTATAAACTAGCAAAAACAACTCTAGATTTCGATTGTACCGTTACAATCCCCGACAACGGCGCAAAAAACTTGATGGAGATTTTATTAACCTAAATTAATAAGTTAATAAACCATACTTGTAATACCGCAAGTGCACGACTGTCTAACTAGTAGACAGTGGCAAATACGAGTCAGTCCCATGAGGATTGACGAGACAGTCGAATTCTAAGACTTATTTAAACTAATTTAGAGTTGGGGTTGCAGCAGATGAAAATTACTAAATTAAGAGAACTAAATTGACAACTAAAATTAAACTAGTAAGATGATAAGAGAGTAACCTAAAGAATCAACACGATTAATCTAAATTATTGTTTTCAAGAATCAACACGACTAACCTAAAGATTAATCTAAGTTCGCAATTGACTTCAGCAAAGGCATAAACCCCTAGCATTGCATGTCTTTCTACGGCACACACAATCACAGGTTTATTTTAACTAATTCTAAATCCCTAGCATTGCATGTCTTCTTACGGCACACACAATCACAGATTCAAATTAATTGATTAAAGTAGGCTTCGAATATCAACAAAGGGAACTTCTAACTACCGATTAGTCTAGATAATTATTCCTGATATAATCGGTGAAAGCAAATTATTGAAATTCAGAAATCAACTGTGTTTAACATTCAAGCATATAGAAAACAATAAATTCAGATCCGACAAACTCTAGGAAACCCTGTGGTTTCATCTTCACCTCGGCGCGGGGTCTAAAAGATCATGGTGGATGATGTCACAGCACTGGTATAGGTGGAATCCATCAATTCCTGCATGAACACGTGATGCGAAGGGCTGCAAATGTACTGTGGTGGTACAAAGAACATGGGTCTGGGGTGCAAATAGCAAAACTGATTCTTTCTCCCGCCAAAATCTTGCGCCTTGGTCGTTCTCGCGAGCGAAGCTCTCTGTGTCACCGTTCTCGTGAGCTTCCTCTGCGTCCTGCTTCTTTTTCTTTCGGTGAAGATCCCCTGCAAAACAGAAAAAGAGATAGGTGAGAGAAAAACGAGAAAGGGAACACAAAGAGGGAGAGAAACAGGGGCAGTGACGGGCGTGGTCTGTGGTTGTTCGCTGGACGGTGGTGTTGATCCATGGTTGATCAGAGGAGAGGGATTAGGGGGATATGGAGGAGGAAGGGACAAGAAACTACAAAATGAGAGAGAGTGAGAGAGAGGATCTGGGTGCGTGAGGGAGGGAGAGAAAAGCAGGGACTGGGAGTCCTCCCTGTTGTGTCTCTTATCTGTGACGGGAATGGAAGAGAGCTCCGGTTATCGGTGTGGCTATTTATGAAGGTGGTTGCGAGCGAGAGGTGTGGTTGTGTTGGATGGTGTGTGGACGGTGGTGTTGTGAGGGAGATGATGAAGTGGTTGCACTGTGTTGGAACAGGGAGTGATATGGCGGTGATGGTGGTGATGGCGAGGTGATCGCGCTGCTAGTCCTCTTATCGAGCGAGGATCCCCGGCAGGGTGGATGTGGTTTGGTGTTTGGAAAAAGATAGAAGGAGGAAAACGTAGGAAGAGGGATCCCCAAAAAAGGGAGAGAAGACAGAGGAGAAACCTAAATCCTTTTTCCTTGTTAGGTTGGGTTTGGGTTTCTAGGTCAACTTTTGGGCTTGGGCTTAGGTTAAATTTGGTGGACCTAGGTTTGTTTGGGTTAGGTTTAGACATGTGACCCGCTAACTTTGTACCACCACTAGAATCAACCAATTGATCATTCATCAAATTGTCGTCTTAATGCGATTTCATCGTTCAAGTTCAAATTCCTACAAAGACATAAAAAAAAACAATTAGAATAAAATATAATAATCGAAACACTAACATATATAAATTAAGGGATATATTATGTAATAATAACGTGAATATCAAACCACCCCCAACAGCCGGAAGGGCAGGTGGAATGGCGGTAACAATAGAAAAACACTCTAGCCTTCCAAGCGTGGAGCAGCCATAGGAGGAGCAAAACAAGTAGTAGTGGCAGTAGAAGCAGGGGAGTTCAAACGAGCGGGAGAAGAAACTAAGAATTCGGCCGCATCACTGACAATAATGGAAGGAAATCGAGGATTAAGAACCTCGAAACTCTGACCACTACCGACAACCTCTTTGAATTGCTCCACAGCCAGCTGGACCATCTTGTTATCGATAGCTTGATGATCATCGTTAGACCATTCGGCAACGTCCGAAACACCATAGGCGGAAAAAAAACCTCTTTTCATTATCGTCCAATGGGCGAATAGTCTCTTTCTCGCTCCTCTCCAACACCAACCTCATCTCCTCAACCTTCTCGAGGGATATGTGATCATCTTCCGTAACATCCTTGCCATAAGGACTTGGACGAGATGTAGTCCGAGCAGCACCATGAGTAAAAAGTCATTTCTTCTTCGAAACTCGACTAGGGTCTACCAACAATCGCTTCGGCGAGCTAGCGGGCCTCAAAAACTTCCTATTTTCGAAAATCAAGCCAATGACATTGACAAGGACATGAGCATCGAAATCCATAACACGCTTGTCCAAACTCACTTCTCAATCAATTATAGTACCACTAATGCCAGTTAAAGTAGTGCGAGTGGCAATTTCCTCAGCACGAGATCCAGTAAGCAAGGCCCGCTCCGCTTTGTTCATAGTTTACAAACCGCTACGCTCCAAGATGTTCTCAGAGAGAAATGTATCCACATGGAACAAATGAAGCTTCAAGAATTGGTCATTGACCCTCTGCTCCTCTGCAATTAACTATAGATCCTTCCATTTATTAAGAACTCAAAATGATTGCAAAATCATACGACCTCGCAATTGGAAGTAGCTAGAATTAACAGAAGCATAAAACCAGAACCTCGACCAATCTCGGATGTCATAATTAAGCTTCCCAAAATAGGCAGAAGAATGGAGGAAGCAAATATCCTTGGTCACCATCAGACCAACCACCGTATGTAAGCCTTTAACAATCAAAGGAATGTCGGATAGAATAGCCCTCGCGTAAGAAGAAACCGTGACCCTCCAACCATTAGGACCCATTTGGGTAGGAGGAATGTCCAAAAAATCCAGATAGTCCAAAAACAGCTCTGGAACTGGGAATCGAAGGACGGAAAGGAACATGCACGGATATAATGCAATATATCCGGACCTTGGAGGACAAAGACTATCATTCTGTTTGGGCAAAAGAATCTCGAGGTCGGGTGAAAATTATAATCAGAACGAAGGTTGCCAATATCGCTTGAGAATCCTTTTTGGGAGAAAAATAAGTTTTGCAAGCAACTAGCGCCTCACCGCTTAGTTTATTGCCAACAAACATCACTAGAAATTGGAAAAGCAAGGAGAACGAAGAAGACGCTGGAAGAAAATAACCCTAATTTTAATGATAGTGTAAAGAGAGAAAACAAACCCATCACGCCCCCTTTTTATAGAGCAAAACAACAAAGGGACTGCTCATGGGACGGCTTGCGATATATGATGGCTATACGAAATCCCAAAAATGTTCGTAAAAAAGAACAAGTTAGCAATAAATTGAGACACCAACCCACCAAAAGCTGCTGACAACATTAATGCGAGGCAATGATGGAATCGAAAGTCCAACTGTCACGAAGTTGGTGGCCACGTCAGCATACCTACTAACTAGGGGGAGTAGCTGATGATACATCAAAATGGACCGTCATCACAACCATACACATGGCAGAAATCATCTATCTCAAGGATCAGGTATCCCTCCTACTAGGCCAGTTCAAAAGGCCCAGAGAGGGCAAAACCAAGCATAAAAGCCCAAACAGGGCCCATTAAAAGAAATAATAATTAAGGCCCAAATCTAGGCTCAAACGAGTTCTCTCATAAAGATAAACATTGCATAAAAAAATAGTCGTGGAGGGAGTTACGCCTCCACGGACACATCTTCGTAAAGGAGAAGTCTGTTATGAAGAATGTCTCATTCCGTTGTGCTTCAAATGCTTAAATCACGTAGAGAATTAACTGCGACCATTATATAAGGTAAAAGGAACAATCGACCAAGAGATGCAATTTTTAACTGAGTTTTGTCTAGATTTACTACATTTTTCAACAGAGTTGTTGACTTAAGCATCGAAGTTCCTTCGGCCACCAAAAAGGTGGTCTTTGGCAATTTAACATCTATTTTGCAGGTCAAACTCACAGAAAGACGAGATTTGAACGTATCACTTATGATGCATGTTTTGTTTTGCCTCTTCTTAGCAGAGTGTTTTGCAGCAGAAACCACTCTTTTACTAATCCAAGCAAGGAAGTGAAAGTCGCGTTTTTATTCTAGGAGACTCTGGGACATTACATTAAATTCTGTAGGAGAAGTCGATGACTAGCCAAACTGACTTGTGATGGATGTGAAGGCCTATTATAAATAGTATTAAGACACTTTTGTTTACTCCTTCTAACTGGTATTGTAATTTTATTACCTGTGACCTTAATGGCAAGGAACATGATTTAGCTACTACAGCTGGACAACATTATTGTAATCGTATTTAATATTAATGCATTATGTTTTATAAAAATAAGAAAAAAGATAACACGATTGAAATCATTTCATAACAAGATTGTACCACCCAATATGGGCGGGCTTTGAGGGTGGCTGGCTACCATGTGTGGGCGGGCTCAGAAGGTTAGGATGCTACCTTGTGTGGGTGGGCTCAGAGGCTGGAATGCTACTAGGGGTTATAGTCCCACATCGCTTGGGTGAGGGAAGGATATGTGTTATATATGTGTGAGTTTGGATCCACTTGACACAACGCGTTTTAAAGTCGTGCGGGTAGTTAGGTTGGGTTCAAAGCGGACAATATTGTATCATGTGGATCGGGCCGTGACAAAAATAATCATGTATTATAATCCATTAATCTTATCAATTAAATGTAGATTAAGGGAGGGGCATTAAATAATATATAAGATAAGAACTAATTATTAAAGAAGAAAAACAAACCATATATGTATAACATAGGTCAAAAAGACAGCGTAGTGACACCTAGATTTGATACCAACTAACAACGAAATGTCATTGTTTCAATGCCCTTTCTTTAACAAGTCCTTTTGAATAATTTGTGTGTTAAACAATCTCGGTTTCTTATAAGAGTGGTGATTCAATCAAGTTAACCTCACGACCACTCGATGAGGGAACACCTTTCAACCGTCAGATTAAAATAGATCTAGATGAAGTTGATAAACCAAAAAATGAAAAGATTTAATTTCCTAATATATATATATATTTAATTGCTGGAACAAACTCCTCAAATATAAAAACTCCGTTACTTTCTCCTCAAGTATTGTGCCTATCACAAGGAGCATGACCACATCACAAAGGACTGCCAGAGTCTCAAAAATGAGATCGAGTATTGGGTTCGAAGGGGAAGACTCGGAGAATTCATAAACTCTGACTAGAAACAACCTCAAGAGAAATAAGAAGCAGTCCCAAAGGCCAAAGAAAAGGTTGTAGACGTCATCTACGTTGTGGATGCAAATTTCCACCAGATCATGTGTTGATCATGCATAGCAATCTGCATAAGAGAGTGATCCATTCTTTACACGGTGTGGTGCTTGCCACGGGGACTCCGATACCAAAGTTAGAGCAATGTCTTTGGGAAAGTATTTATTTCTCTATATTTGAAGAGAGAATTGTGAATCAAGAAAGAGTTACCTCTAGTTGGCGGTTGTAACTTCCTGTTTGGAGTCATCTCTCCTGCAAGCTTGGGTGCTCAGCTGAGCATGGTGGTCAGCCTCGAACACTACTCCTCTGCTGAGAAAATAGTGTTCTGTTGAGTTGTACTGGGCCCGAACTTGGGCTGCATTGGGACCAAACTTGGATTTTCTCTACTTGTAACTTCATGGGTAATATTCGGGCTTCTCAGGAACAACCCAAATCTCTGAGCTTCCTTATCCTATTGGGCTAAGGATTATTTTTTCCTCTCACAAATGCCCCTCATCTCCTTTGCTTTTGAGCTGACCGTTTTTATTTTTCTGCTTGCTTAAAAGCAAATGAGATGTATTTTCACTGGGGAATCCCGCAAAAAATAGAAGTAGAATGCCCCTGATCTTACTGACTTATATATGTTTCTATTGATACAAGTAAAGGATCTACATGTAGAAGCTTCTGCTGTCGTTGAAGTGTAGTCTGCTGAAGAAAATATGATTTGCAAGTAGATGCTTCTGTTGCAGATGAGGTGATCTACCGGATGAGTCACACATAATAATTTCATGGGCTCTTGGACTTTGTCCAATTAGAGGATCATCCTTAAGTGAATAAAATAAGTCACGCTTCGTCATCCTTATGATTTGACGACCCATCGACATATAAATGTCACATATCTTTGAGTTGACCCACCACCGTTTCAACATGAGTTGAGGAATCTTCATTTATTGAAGGACACGGCACTAATCTGCTAGCGGACTTTGTTTCCCCGATTGATGAGAGATTGAATTCTACTATGAAATTTTCTAAGGCTTGAGCCTTTATAGTTGTCCTCGGTCAGTAGATTTTGTTGAAGGACGAGACATTGATCTACTGACTGGCTTTGTTTCCCCGGTTGAGGAGGCAATGAATTTTGCTATAAAATCTGCTAAAGCTTGAGCCTTTAAAATTGTCCTCGGTTGGTAGATCAAGTCGTATTGGCTCAACTCTATCGCCCATTTCATGACTTTTTCACAAACATCCGACATCCGGGAAGAAGTTGTGCTCCCAACTCTTCACCTGATGAGAATTGAGATAACTGCTACATTTGAAATTGCCAAGTAGATGTACAGGTCCTCTCTTGGATTTGTCTGCTGATATATTCAAGACTCAATCCAAAGTTGTTGCTCTACTAGTGAGACTTTGAATTTCTTTTGAAATTGATGGCAACTTCATGTCAAGTAGTGATCTTCTTTGCTTTTATGATTCCCAAATTTTGTGTATTTTATTGGTTTGCTGACTTTGAAATATTTGCATTAAGGGCGAAAAAGCTTGATTGACCTCTTTCATGAGTTTCCAATACGCTTAAGTCGGTATTTAAGCATAACTTGAGGAAATTAATCATGGATTCACATCTATTTATCTTGGAAATTTCATGGAAATATTGCGTGATCTACTGACCACTTGACAAACTTAAAGAGATTTAAGTAGTCTTGAGTAAGATGCTTCTATGCTTAGTGATTGATTAATTGAATTACCCACTCACGGAGAGTGACATCATATACTGAAGTGTGATCCTCTACTGAGGCATTTTGCTTGTGTGGTCTATTGACCACTTGACTAAACTTAAACGGATTTAAGTAGTCCTGAGTAAGATGCTTCCATTCATTGAGTTACCCACTTATGAAAAGTGTCATCCTCTACTGATGTGTGATCCTCTACTGAGGCATTTAGCTTAGGTGGTCTACTAACCCCTTAACTAAACTTAAACAGATTTAAATAATCTTGAGTAAGATGCTTTTATGCATTGAATTACCCACTCACTGAGAGTGTCATCCTCTACTGAGGCATTTTGCTTGTGTGGTCTGCTGATCATTTGACTAAACTTAAACGGATTTAAGTAGTCCTGAGTAAGATGTTTCTATGCATTGAATTACCCACTTATGAAAAGTGTCATTCTCTAATGAGGTGCGATCCTCTACTGAGGCATTTTGCTTGTGTGGTCTGCTGACCAACTGACTAAAGTTAAACGGATTTAAGTAATTTTGAGTAAGATGCCTTTATGCATTGAATTACCCACTCATGGAGAGTGTCATTCTCTACTGAGGTGTACATAAATCAGTGTTCTAAAAATCGGCCTAGGCGGCGCCTAGGCGCTGAAGGTGGAAAACCGCCCAGATTAATGGCTGGGCGGTTCTGGGCAGTCTAGGCGGGTCTGGGCGGGGTCTGGGCGGCCTAGGCGGACTCTAGGCGGGGTCTAGGCGGTCGGGGCTAGGCGGGTCTGGGTGGGATCTAGGCGGGGTCTGGGCAGCCTAGGCGGGTCTAGGCGGACTCTAGGCGATCGGGGCGATTTTTTTATTTTTTTTATTTTTTTTTATTTTTTTTAATAAGGCTGATTGTGTTCTTATTTTATTTTTCTTTCCTATTTTTTAGAAATAAACTATTTAATTGTTTTTTATTCAGTATATGTCTAAATGTAGCAAAGGATGATTACTTAATGGAATTCTCAAAGGATATGCCGGTACCAATTTTACTGATGTAGATTTTATCAAACATAACTGAGGTTATTAATGCAATTTGAAGAAAAATAAAAGTGTACACAAATTCAAATTTATATAAAGTACCCATCATGACCAACTTCAGTCATTTGAGTTTTAATAAATTTTGTTCATGATTGTTAATTTTTTCATGTTTTTAAATTTTGCATATGTATATTGGCATTAAATTGGATGTAATTGATAAGGTATTATGCTTAACTTTTGTAAATTATTAAAGTTATAATACAAAACCTAAGATCGCCTAGGCGCCCGCCTAGGCCCCTGGGCGCTAGGCACCTGCCCGCCGCCCGCCCAGCGACTAGCGATTTTTAGAACACTGACATAAATATTTGTATTTCTGAATGTCTTCTGCTGAAAGACATGTAGAACGAATTCTCATATTTCCCTATTTCAACTGAGAAATGTGTGTTATCTGTTGAGAAGCAAAATAATGTATCCTCTGTTGAGGTATATGTAACTATTTGTTCAGATATATTTTTTGCAAAATCTCCTTTCATTAGTGGCAGTCTCTTCGGCCAAGGATGGTTCTTCTCGTGGAGAATTTGATTGACCAAAACGGAGAACACTGTGTATGTTCTACCGGATGAGGAGTGTCTTGTTGAAGAGATAAAATATAATAAGCAAATAAAATACAACCAAGTTTTTCTTACATGTACATTGCATTTTTTCTAAAAAGTTTAAAATGAAAAAACTAGGATGCCTCGGCTTCAATCCACTTTGTGAAATGGTCGATTGCCACAATCATCAGATTCTTCTGCACTGGAGAGTTTGATTGATTGAAACGGTGAACTCTGTGATGTTTTACTAGCTGACGAGTCTCTTGTTGGGGAGCGTGTTCTACGCTTGTCACCCTTGTTCTTTTTATCCTCCTTCCAATCTGCATTTGTTTGTGCAGGTTGACTATCTTTCTCAGGTATATCTGGTGCCTTAGCACTATTTTTTCGTCATCCCACAATGCATAGCGTTCTGCCATGGCAAAGATTTCAGTAAGAGTTGTGCCTGATTTCATGGTCAATTTGCCATACCATATGTGATCAGCGAGCAGACCCTTCTTGAAAGCTAAGGATGCAATATGATCATCACACCCATTTATGCTCGCCCTTTTTTGCCTTGAATCTTTTGTTAAAGTCTCGGAAGGATTCATTTGACTTTTTTCTTTATGTTGAAGAGGTGGTCAACATGTTTTTTTATGGTTCGATAGGATGAATAATTTTTTGTAAAAAATAAGGGAGAACTCTCCAAATTTGTTGATCGACCAAAGGGTCAAAGTGTGGAACCAATCTTGGGCCACTCCTTGTAAAGTCATAGAAACTATTTTGCACATAAATGGATCATCATTTTTGTTCAGAGCCATGACACTTCGAAAATGCTTCAAGTGTCTCTCAGGATCAGAATCTCCTTTAAAAGGAGTAAAGGTTGGTATGGTAAACTTTGCTGGTGGAGGATCCCCTTCAATGTCATTTGTAAAAAATGAAGTGTTTACCAAGGCCATCTCTCTGCGCAGAACATCATCTGGATTTTTCGTGCCTCGCGAGTTATTCAACTATTCATTGATAATTCGTGCTATATCATCAGCTCTCAAGGGCCTGAGTGCATCCTACTGATCGGCTGCCTGGTAGGGCAGTTTATGCCACTAAGTGACATGGCAGTTTTGGGACAAGTTAATATAATGATCTAGATTTGATCCTCTGCGTTGTTCACATCCATCGGGATTCTGTCTTCTGCGCCGACCACTCATATCTGACATCATTTGTGATCCCAGCCATGAGTGTACAGTTGCTTGGGAACCCAACCTTGAGAAGACTCTTGTTTGAGGCCCGAGCCTAGAGTGCACATTTGCTCATGGCCCTAATCTTGAATGAATGCTTCCTGATGTATTATTTCTCCTCAGTTGATGACTACTTCTACTCCCATGCACATGGTCTACTGGCAGATGACAATGTGTCTTCAGCCCTAACTGTATACTCACTAATCGCTCTACTACCCGAGTTTGGTCCTCCAATATTTTAGTCAAATTGGCAATCTAACCTGCAAGATTTTCTTGTTGTGTCATCTTCATTGGGAGCGGAAAATTGCAATTGATGATTAGCCGACGGTGGTAGACCTACTACCAGTGGTTGTCCGGCAGGAAGCGGTTGAACCCATGGCAATGATGGCGGTCTGGCTCGGGTAAAATACTGTGCAACATTATTTGTGCTAATTTTTTTTGGAGCTCCCACCATTGTATTGAAAAGAACTTTGACAATGAAAGTATTTGTGAAAGGAAATTTAAAGTTAATGAATGAAAGATTTTTTTTTTATGAATGGAATAGAGCATGCATTGAGTTTTTATTCAAGCTCTCATTGAAAGCACCAATTTGTGGATGCAAATTTCCACCAGATGATGTGCTAATCATGCATAGCAATCTGCATAAGATAGTGATTAATTCTTGACACTGGTGTGGTGCCTACCACGGGGACTCAGATGACAAAGTTAGAGCAATGTCTTTAGGAAAGTATTTATTTTTCTGTATTTGAAAAGAGAATTGTGAATCAAGAAAAAGTTACCTCCAGATGGCTTTGTGTTTGGTTATTTATAGAGGCAGAATGAGTAAACTACTGGCAGATGAATGAGACACGTATCAGATGAGTGAGTCATCTACTTGGAGGCGGTTGTAACTTCTCTTAGGTAGTTGTAACTTCCGTAAATAGTTGTAACCTCTTGTTGGCGATTGTAACTTCCTCTTTGGAGTCACCTCTCCTGCAAGCTTGGGGGCTCAGTTGAGCATGGTGGTCAGCACCGAACACTACTCCTCTGCTGAGAAAATAGTGTTCTTTTGAGTTGTACTGAGCCCGGACTTGGATTGCATTGGGCCAAAACTTGGGTTTTCTCTACTTGTAACTTTCGTGGGTAATATTCGGGCTTCTCGGGAACAACCCAAATATCTGGGCTTCCTTATCTTGTTGGGCTAAAGATTATTTTTGTTCCCACATACGTTCTGCACAACGCGCACAATGGGTAGAAGAAATCTAACCGATCAAGGAAATGGGCGATCCGGAAGCTGCGGACATGTCCCCATGGCGAAGACCACCCAGTCCAGCACGCCCAGATGGAACACCCAATTTCGCACCTGACATTCACCGAGCAGGACATGCAAGGGATCTACTCCCCGCACAACGACACTCTAGTCATCAAGATCGCTATATCAAAATGGGGTGTCAAAAGATCGTTGGTGGACACCGGAAGCTCAGCCAACATCCTGTTCCTGGAATCAATTTGCAAGATACGGCTGAGAAAAAAGAAATTGAAGTCGGGCAACCAGGTGATGGTTGGTTTTAGAGGTGCCCGAAGTTACTCAGTCGGGAGAATCAGACCACCCATGTGAGTAGGGGAACCTGCGAAATTCCTCGTGACGGAATTCGTCGTGGTGGACCCCCCCTCTGCATATAATGTAATCTTGGGAAGGCCTTAGCTCCACCAGATGCGGGTAGTGGCCACATGACACTAGTGCCTCAAATGTCCTGTCAACAGAAAGACAAAAACTATCAAGGGAGATCAGTCTTTGGCAAGAGAATGTCACTATGTGACGATGAAGCTATCGGGCACATAACCATGGTTGGTTTTACTTGTAATAGAAGCAACTAACAAAGTCCACTCTAACCTCCTGAGTATATGCAGAAAACTAAATGTATTTTGATATATACTTTTTGTTTATAGAATTTGTTAACTTACACATTTTCATATAAGTGTTTATGATGATGGTTAGAGTCTTTTAAAATTTTGAAATTTAACGAATGCTTAATTGGACTTTATTTTATAGCTTGTGGTTACTTCTAGAAAATTTCACCACCAAATGATTTATTTATAGATAAAGAAGAAAATAGCAAGTTGGTGTTACATGCATAGGTGCAACAAAGTCAAAATATTTCAAAATGCAAGTGCAACAAATAGTTGGCATAATCGAGCCAATAGTCTGGTACATGTAGCAATTCATATAAAATGTAAGCAATGTGTGCAATGAACATGTATAAGGTTAGTTAAATTGCAATTAGCCTAAACCTTGACTTACAATGTAATTAATAATTAGGTCAAAATGCATATTACTCCCCCACCAAAAAAGAAGAAGAAAAGAAAACTGTGTATTTAAGGGTTTTCCAGCGTCGCAATTTGGGGTTATTAATCTCCTCAGCTTAGAAAAAAAAAATTCAACATAAATAATGTATCAAGAAGATTTCCAAATTATAAAATCGTCATGCACTGGGGAAAATGTGAAGGAGGTTGTTTCCAAATCAATGCAACGACTTTTTTACACCACCATTTTCGCTGAAGGAGACCACTATCCCTTTAGATGTGCTCAAGGACACCATCAATATAAACTCCCCTCTCGTCACTATTCTTATTCTTTTTCCCTATTCTCATCTCTTCTCTCTCAGGAACAACAACCACCGTACCATCCCTCCACCACCATTCCTTTCTTCTTCTTCTTTTTATCACTGTTTTTCTCTTTTTATCTAATCTTCTTCTCCACCGCCAGCGACACCATCCTGACCCGCCTATTTCTCTTCCTCTCTTATTCTCTTCTCATTGATCTGTTTTTTTCCTGCCCTCGAGCAGATTCGTGCGAATGAGGAACTCCCACTCGCACAAGCCTATGCGAGTGGGGGTCCCAATCTCACATCCCCATTTGCATAAATCTGCTCGAGGAAAAAAAACAGAAGAGATGAGAAGAATAATGAGGCGGGGCGGGGTGGTGTCACCGACTGTGGAGAAGAAGAGAAAGATAGGAGAAAAACTAGCAGAATAATAAGAAATAAGAAGAAAATATGATATGAGAGGTGTGACCGGCCGATGGGGCGTGGCGGTGCAGTGGTGTTGTTACCTGAGAAGGGTGGTGATTTGTTTTATATTGGTTGTGTCATTCAGTGGGTTGTGGTGTGCTTTAGAAAAGTGGTGGGGTGTTTCAGAAAAGGCCACGACTATTCCACACCACCTCAAGTACTGTCCCACACAACTATATCAACCTTTTATCTCCCACACAACCAATAAAAACTCAAAATTAATTTTTTTTCTTTCCTTCCCTATCTTCATCTTCTTTCTTCCCTTCTTCTCCTACCTCCCTCTCTTCTCCATCAGACACCACCATCACCGCGCCATCATCACCACCACCCCGCCACTGCCACTTCCCTCCCTCCCACCACCGCCACCTTTTTCCTTCTTTTCTCCATCAATCACCACCACCACCCCGCCACCTTTCTCACCCTCTTTGTCTCTGAAAATAGGGTAATATCCCTAACTTTGGTTCAACTTATATGCTCGATCAAGACCGATTCTCAAGCTCATCAAAACACAAACATTGTAGTACTCTGAGTTATCTAATAAACACAATTTGAATTACTTAAACATGTTTTGAAATGAGCAAGTATGGTCATTTTATTAAAGTCGCGCAAATCTGTTTTGCAATAAAAATTGGGTAGTGTCCCTGACTTTCGGCCAACTTATATGCTCGATCGAGACAAATTCTAAAGCTTATCAAAACATATAATTATAGTACTCTGAGTTATCTAGTAAACACAATTTTAATAACTTGAAAATGTTTTGAAATGAGCAAGTTATGGTCATTTTACTAAAGTCGCGCAAATTTGTCTCGCAATGAAAACGGGGTGGTATCTCGGCCTTTCGGCCAACTTATATGCTTGATTGAGACTAATTCTTAAGTTCATCAAAACACAAAAATTGTATCATTCTGAGTTATCTAATAAACACAATTCAAATCACTTGAAAATGTTTTGAAATGAGAAAGTTATGGCCATTTTACTAAAGTCACGCAAATCTATCCGAAACAAAAGTCTGTTTTCACCCATTTGCCCAGACCTATGCGAGTATTGGACGAAACTTCACCTAGACCTATGCAAAGTTTTGCCCAATCCCCCATAAATCAGGGCAAAGTTTCGCCCAATCATCACATTGCTTAATGCAAATGGGTGAAAACAGACTTTTTTTCGGACATATTTGCATGACTTTAGTTAAATGACCATAACTTTTTTCATTTCAAAACATTTTAAAGTGATTCAAATTGTGTTTATTAGATAACTCAAAGTTCTAAAATTTTCTTGTTTGATGAGCTTAAGAATCGGTCTCGATTGATCATATAAGTTGGTCAAAAGTCAGGGACACTACCCCATTTTTATTGCTAAAATGCCCTATCAACTCTAGTATATTTACAAGAAAACCAATAGTTTGGAGAATAGTGGCTTGAGGTATTTTTTCATTTTAAAAGGTTATTTTCCATTTGACCCTAATTTTTATGTCTATTCCTCTTTGACCCCCATTTATTTTTGTATTCCAGTCTAATACCCATGACTGTCTGTTCAAGGGTGTTGACTAACAAATTTCATCTAATTTTTCTAAATTGACAAACTCACCCTCATTTGTACATATCCATTATCTCTCCACTAATTATTTGTTTGAAAGTTTAATCCATCTCATCATCAAGCCATCAACAGTTTTATTAAAATCCAGAGAATACGACCTCAATTCTCCTTAGTCCACAAAAATAGTTTGAATAATATGAAATTAAACCTATTAAAATATATTTATTATAATTTCACTATTAATACACTAATTGTGTTAATTAATAAAGATAATGTAGGTTTGTGGGGAGAGGTTAAAAAAATGTTGATCATATTGAGAGTGTGGTTTGTGGGGAGAAAGAGAAATTTAAAATTATAAAAATAAAAAAAAAAAGTGGGTGAGGTGGTGGGAGGAGAGAGATAAAAAAAAAGAGTGAGTGAGATTGTGGGAATAAAAAAGAAAACAAAAATGTTTGATTTGGAAAATTACGTGAGGATAAGTTTGTTAATATAAAAAATTGAATGAATTTATTAGTCAACACCCTTGAACAGACAGTCATTGGTATTAGACTAGAAATACAAAAAAACATGGGAGTCAAAGATGAATACAAGAACAATCGGGGTCCAAATGGGAAATAACCCCACATATATACCATTTTATCCCTCCCCCAAATTCAGATTATTTATGATAAAAACCCGTCTCTCAAATATGGTTAATTATACCTAAGCCCCTAACATTATTTATTCAAAACCCTTCAATTACCTATAAATTATAAAAAGACCCTCACATCTAATTTTTTGATTTTCCATCAAAACTAGCCCATATTTTTACAATAAACTAGCCTCTTTCAGACATTCGTTAATTATAATTAAACATTTTATTCATTAATTATAATTAAACACTTTATTCATTATAAACTATACATAGATACTTAAAATTATATATAATTTGTACAGAAATTTTATTAAAATTCTTTTTTAATATTAAATAATAATAATAATAATAAAATTTATTAAAATTTTATTAATAATAATACAAACATTAAAACGATTTAATTATTACATTTCTAAGCACATAAAACACGTCGACAACCTAGCTTTGCTATAACCATCAAACATTAAAACGATTTAATTATTACATTTCTACATAAATATTTGACTTGACTCTACGTATTGTTTGAATTTTTGTAGATGGTATACAACAAAGTCGTGAACAAAGCTAATGTCATTCATACATCCGACCGCTTGACAATCGGTACGGTCCTCATTAGGCCACAAAGCAAAACGGGGGACCCCACAATAGCTTTCTAAAGAAAAATTCAACCCCCATGGGAAAAAACAATGGGTTCCATTTTGGCTACACTAGGGCCCTTTTAGTGGACCCAGTATAAGTAAATGAAGGCGTGTCGCCAACTCAGATGGGACCACAAATGAACCGCGCCCGTCGCACGAATATCGAGTGAAGAGAGAAAAGTAGGACCGCTTTTCATAAGAGGACCCAAATTTGGGCATGTGACGTCGTAGCCTACCAGGCACCACGTGGATCCATCTCTGCGGTTATTTATTTAATTTAGGTTTTCGGGTGCTTTTAATGGTTTTATTATTATTATTATTATTATTTTTTTTTTTTCTTTAGGAGAGAAAGAGAGATTGCTTTGGAGGAAAGCGATGTGAGAAGCAGATGCATCCACCCATAAGATGAGTGGGCCCCGCAAAGACACGCGGTCCTCGTCACAGTTGATACGATCACAGGTGTAGTCATGCTTGTATACCGGAACAACTCGTTTGACACGTACGTACCGCTCAGTTGGCTTGCTGTGTCTGTTACATTGCATTACCAAAGCCTCAAGTCAAGTGTATACACGAAACAGAACGACACCCACCATCCGAAAGTTAAACTTAACTAAGGCGTGACGCCGTATATGTGCGTAGATATTTAGTAGTTTTTATTTTATTTCATTACAACAATTCAATAACAATAAAACTTACTATTAAATTTTTTAAATAAAATAATAATTATATATAATTTTAAGGACTGTAATTTATAAAATAAATACAAAGATTCAAATAAACTATTTTAGAACATCTCCAATCAATTCCCTAAAATAACTACTTTAAGTGTTTTATGGAGAAAATATTTCATCCAATCAATTTCCTATAATAACTTTACATCTAACTTTTTCCTAAATTTAAGAGGAACTAAACCATCTCCTATATCTAAAAGAATAATAAAATGTTCCAAATATTTGATTTCCTAAATTTTTAATACTAATTATTAATATTAATTTTTTTTAAAACTTTCAAATCTTATAATTAGTCAAATTTAAATTAAGCTGAAATTAATGATAGTATAATTAAAAAAATATTTAAATAATAGAATAATTGAAATTAATAATATTATATATTTAAGTTGAAATTAATAATTGTATATTTAATAATATAATTGAAACTAATAATAGTATATTGAAATTAATAATAATATAATTGAAATTAAGTTTGTATAAAAAAGTTAAAGATGTAATAAAATAATGATGAAAAAGTTAAAATAAGGGATGTGATTGAAGTGATGAAGAAATAAGAGATCCCTAAATTTAGTTTTTAATTAAAATTGGTTCATCCCCCATTTTAATTTTTCCATTAGAGATGCTCTTAGGAGTATATGTATAACTAATCGATGTTTAAGAGTGATTGATTTTGATTGTAAAAATATGAAAAATAAAAGGCAAAATAAAAAATTCAAAAGTTAGATGTAGAGGTTTTTATTAATAATTATAGATAACTTTAAGACTTCAAATAAATTATATTAGGAATTTAAATATAATTAATGAATGTTTACAGGAGATGGTTTTAATTGTAAATAGTTTAAATTTGATAGAATAAAATAGTAATAATGTCTAATAATAATTATCATTTGAATAATTGAATTACATAAACACTATTTTTCACTTTTTACCAACCTTTTTTATTTTTGGGATTGTTTTAGTTTGACATCCATTATTATATACCAATTAATATTTGGTCTTCATTTTAAAAATTAATTGAGTCCACACCTCCCTGCAGCTCACAACAAAGATTATCAATGGCATCTTCCAACCCAAAATCTAAAATCCCTTTCAACCCACTTTCCCAATGGTTCTGAAGGGTTTTGGAGGCATCCTTCAATATTTCCCCTGCTCAGAAATGTTTAAAGAAGGTATGTAACAATGGCCAAAACAAGCTGTCTAAAACCAAGGGTTTCCATGAATTTTGATCGCATTAACCAGATACCCAAATTGACAACGGGATCAATGGAGGCCAGATGGATATTAAACAAGGATTTAACCATCTGAAACGTCGAAAGTCGTAACGGAGGATAAAAACCTTTCGACGTCATCAAGACTCAAATTAGAATGGGGTTGAAAGGGTGAGAACTTCTTGTGGCTTGAGAATGGGGTTTTCAGTTTTGCAGCAGAAGAAGTAGTAGTAGACTCGGTAGGAAGGCTAGGCGTAGGCGAAGCTAAAAATCATTGAGAGAATAAACAACTCAGGAGCCCGCTCATGCTTTTCTTACTCGAACTTCGCTCCTCCGTAAACCCTATAAAGTCTGTATTTTTTACTCTTCAAATGAAGTTTTTGTGCTTCTGATTACTAATATTTTCAAATTTTTGATGCCTGAAACTTGAAAACTTGTGGCAACTTTCATGTTTTCATGGACTAGTAGTTCAACTGTCTATGTCCGTTGGGCTCTTGATTGTCAGTGTAGTAATTTAAACTGGTGAAGTTCTGAGGAAGAAGGATGTGATCATGATCTATACTAACAAATTGCCATATCATATAATGTTAGTACAAGTTCATGCTTTTTAGCTTTATTGTTCATTTTATATTAGGTTTTAATTAATTTTCTGCTCATTGAGAGAACTTGGCTATTTCTTGACATTTTATATTAGATTTTGGATTATGGGGTGGAAGATGTCATCGATAATCTTAACTGCAGGGATAAGGAGAAAGAAAAGTTGAGGCAATTTTATGTTTCAGGGTTAAAAAAGTTAGACTTAATTGGGTAAGGTAAAAATGGTATGACCCAACAAGATAAGAAAGCTCAAAAATTTTGATTGTTTCTGAAAAGTACCCACGAAAGTTATAAGTAGAGAAAGTCCAAGTTTGGGTCCAATACAGCCCAAGTCTGAGCCAAATACAACTAAACATAATATTATTTTAATAGTAGAGGAGTAGTGTTCGGCGCTGATCACCATGCTCAGCTGAGCACCCAAGTTTGCAGGAGAGGTGATTCAAAACAGGAACTTATAACTGCCAACAATCTACGAAAGTTACAACTACCGAAGAGAAGTTACAACCATCTCCAAGCAGACGACTCACTCATTTGCCACATGTCTCACTAATCTGCCACGTGTCTCACTCATCTACTACGTGTCTCACTCATCAATTCATCTGCCAGCAGTTTACTCATTCTGCTTCTATAAATAGCCAAACACAAAGTCATCTGAGTTAACTATTTCTTGATTCACAATTATCTCTTCAAATACAGAGAAATAAATATTTTCCTAAATACATTGCTCTAAATTTGGCGTCGGAGTCCCCGTGGTAGGCACCACACCGGTGTCAAAAATTAATCTCTATCTTATGTAGATTGCTCTGCGTGATCAGCACGTGTTCCGGTGGAAATTTGCATCCACAAATGGTTTTGTTGAAAATATCTTCAAAATTGCATTTCAATGATACCAAGTTTAACGACTGTTTCACACCACCATATATGTTGTCTCACACCACCATATATGTGGTCTCACACCACCATGTACTTTTTTTTTCTTACAACCCACACCAGCAAAAAAATAATTTTGAAAAAATAGTAACATAAAAATAGGGTAACTTTCGACCAATTTAAACCCTCAATTGAGACCTATTCTCAAGCTCATCAAAACATAAAAAGTGTAGTACACTGAGTTATGTAATAAACACAATATTAATCACTTGAAAATGTTTTGAAATGAGCAAGTTATGGTCATTTTACTAAAGTCGCGCAAATCTGTCTTGCAATGAAAATGGGGTAGTGTCCCTGACTTTCGGCCAACTTATATGCTCGATTGAGACCGATTCTTAAGCTCATCAAATCACAAAAAATTGTAGTACTATGAGTTATATAATAAACATAATTTGAATCACTTGAAAATGTTTTCAAATGAGCAAGTTATGGTCATTTTACTAAAGTTGCACAAATTTGTCTCGCAATGAAAATGTGGTAGTGTCCCTGACTTTCGGTCAACTTATATAGTCGATCGAGACCGATTCTCAAACTCATCAAAACATGGAAATTATAGTACTATGAGTTATCTAATAAATACAATTCGAATCACTTAAAAATGTTTTGAAATGAGAAAGTTATGATCATTTTACTAAAGTCGCGCAAATCTGTCCGAAAAAAAAAGTCTGTTTCACCTATTCGCCGAGACCTATGCAAGTATAAGCCTAAATCTTGTCTAGATTAATGCGAAGTTTTGCCAAACCCTCGCCTAGGGTATTCCCCATGCCGTTGGCACGATAAAAGTTTAACATGATAAATATAATTTATTCTACTTTAAATATCAAGATAAATAAATATAAAAATGTTGGGTATGAGAATCAAACCCATGCACTCTTGATGCTATAAGTTCTATACGATCCGTTAGATTCTTATATTTGGGTAAATCTCAGTTGTCTTTTATCTCAAACCTCAACCACCATCCTGTTTTGTATAATAGACTATGGTATTCCTTGTGCCGTTGGTACGATAAAAGTTTAAAACTTGTCAAAACATGATCACCCTTAAGTTTATATTCTTTATACTTATATGCCTAATCACCACCATCAACGATTGAAGAAAGATAAATAAATATCAAAATGTTGGGTATGACAATCGAACCCATGTACTCTTAGTGCTTTAAGTTTTATGTGATCCGTTAGATTCTTATAATTGTATAAATCTCAGCCGTCTTTTATCTCCCAACCTCAAACACCACTATGTTTTGTATATAATAATAATAATAATAACTAGGGTATTTATCTTGCATTTTGCATTCAAATTGTATGATGAAAGGAAAATTTTTAAGTTTAGCCAGAGTGATTCAATCTTACACAAGCATAAACTTTAGCTAACACACCCTCTCTCTCTCTCCTTATATGTGATCTATTAGATCTTTATATTGGAGTAAATCTCATATGTCTTTTATCTCAAACACGAAACACCCATTATGTATTGTTTTGTAAATCACAATATATAAATTAGAAGATGTTAAGTAGAGGTGGTTCCTGTGGGTTTGCTTTTATATTAAAAGAAAGGAAGATTCCTTGTAACCGGTTATTACATTGGTGCATGACTCATTAAAACATGATTTTAAATTAATAAATATATTGTTGATGACTAGATTATGTTACAATGATATTGATGTTTTGAAAACGACCTTCTTTGTCTAACTGACACTACGGTTGTTATTATATAGAGTCGTCCTAGCTGTCGAGGAAAGGGACGAGGAAAGGAGCGAGGGGTGGGTATTACCACTCATCTCCTTTGAGATTTGCGTAGTTGTGCATCTTAAGGGCACATGCATGCATCTCGAAAAGAATGAGCGGTCACACTCACTCCCTCGCCCGTTTCCTCGCCATTTAGAATTTTCCTATTATATAGATGATAGGTAATTTAAAGCCATTAACATATACAGGTTTATTAAAAACAAAAAAGGAAAAAAGATTGACATCTTCAGTAGTCTATTTAAACAACCAATATTTCAAAGGGTGCCCTTTAGGCAAATGAAAGGGTTACGCACAATTGGACTCAAATGAGGCACCATGGCAGATCGGGTGTGATTAGGGTGCTAGTAGTGTTGCAGAGCATGGTGACGGCAGCTCCTTGGTATTTTAGATTTGCCAAAATAAATTGCACTGTAACTTGTTTTGGCTTTCTCATAAAATAGAGGAAACAATAAAGATTTTACTAGACTAAATTTTCTTTTGTCTATAACCATTTTGGGACTAGATATGACCTAAAAATGAATAAGATAAATTAAGCAGTAAGGCTACATGGCGAGGAAACCAGCGAGGGGAGTGAGGTGGAGGGTGGGGAACCATTCACTCCCCTCGGGATGTGCATAAGAAAAGTTAATGCATGCATTCCAAGGGGGTGAATGGTTCTCCTCTTTCCACCTCACTCCCCTCGCTGGTTTCCTCGCTCATTTCCTCGACATTTAGAATTCAACAAGATATGACCTCAAAAGATGCATGATCAAATTACAATTCTTCAAGCTGTAGTTGAAATAACTGATCAGCATAACTTACCAGCCCACAAATGGTTGAAAACCCAGTGTAAAAAACCAAATTTTTGCCAAAAGGTTAAAAAGCTAACTAACTCCGCGCAGGTCAAATATCACACATCAAGGGAGGGCAATACAAGTAAAATAGTTTGTTTACATATAATTTTTAATTTAATTTGGGGAGGTAGCAGTGGGCAATTTGGACATTATAATAGTTTGTAACAGAAAAAGGGAACTGGCAATATGGAACGTGAGCTGAAGGACGGTATCATTGATTCCGTAATAAAACATAGGGGTTGGGTGTTTTTTCGGTGTTTTGTTATTTTTATTTTGAAACAAATAAAAAGAAATTTGTTTGGTTTCTGGTGGGTGTTCCCGATTCAACAACCGGGTTCCTTGTTAAACACGGCTCTCCTCTCCTCTCCTCTCCGTCGATGAAACAAACTCTATAAATACCATAACCGCTCTTTCTTCTTCTTCTTCTTCTTCTTTTTTTTTTTTTTTCCTTCTCCTCTTCCTCACATTTCATTTTCCTTCCTCTCTCTTTATTTTCTAGGGTTTCTCCTCCTTCTGAGGTGAAGACACGATTTTCCTTGCCCTCTCACTTTCATTTCTTTTGCTTTCTATGTTTTTGTTTCGATTAGAGGTCGTAAATTGAATTGACGATTTACTGTGGTTTCAGGTTTTCGATCTGGAATCTGCATTTTGAGAAGAAGATCAAATCGGCGGTGTAAGAAGGATAGGATTCGGTTTTGGAACTTCCATTCATTCAGTTCAATTCAATTGAATCAGGTGAGCTTTTCTTGCATGAAAAGCAATCAATGCTGATGGATTTACAAAGTTTTGATTTTGAATCTTATTTCTATCCAATTATTTTTCTTTTTTTTCTTTTTTCTATTGTGTGAATTATTATCGAATATGAACATGATGAGATGAATATACACTTACCCCCCTTCCTCTTTAGATATTTCTATTTCTGGCAAAACATGAATCGCTGTTTGAAAGCTAAGGTTTTTCCTTGTACAGGATGAAATGATTGACAAAAAAAGTTGAGCCTTTTTCCTCGAAATCCGTACTGCCCTTCTTGTCTTTTCACCGTCTTTGCCCTTCCCTGGAATACCAATTTGGTCATGTATTAGCTTTCTAAATTTGTTTTTCTTATACCTTTTTCATATTGGTTATGTATTAGGTTTTTTTTTTCTTTATACCCTTCAAAACTGATCATAAAGAAAAAAAAAAAAAGTTTTTTCGTCCTCCTCCCGTAACAATTAGTTAACTTTGATCGTTTGATACAAGTTTTTCTTCTCCTGCCGACATTAACCACACTATTCGCCTCCTTTAGTGCTTGTATCCGATTTCAATTGATGTGATTTGCTGTTTGTTTCTTACTTTTTGATGTATTCTTCAAGTTACATTTTTTTTTTCTGTGTCATTGCAAGGTGCAATAAAGAAATTCAAGGTCAAATTCAATTCTGGGGCTCATCTACCCTGAAAACCCCATTTTCTTTTTCTTCTTTTAAAAAAAAAAAAAAAACGGTGGAAGACCCTTGAAAGCATCAAAATTTGTTTTGTTTCTCTATGCTTTGATCCTATAAAATTGTTTATGCACCAGATTGATGCCCTTAAACAGATGTAGGACTCGGGATATGTTTATATAGATTCATAACTACTTCGCACCTAGGATAGGTGTGATTTCATACTTATATATTATCTTTCATCACTCAATATAATTTCTGTGTCTGGTGTCAAATACAGCGAGTGGACCAGTCTTCAAAGTTGGGGTTTATTTCATATTTTGGTCATTATTTATCGCCACCTACTCTGCCGATGCCATTATTTTCCAATCAGTATATTAAATTGGAAGTTGTTTTCTAAAGAACATGCCACTGTGCATATATATATATATATATATTATAAACATGTGTAGGTATATATGGAGCACAACTTGCATATATATGTGGTATAATTGTATATGTGTATATTCTTCTCTATACATGTTAATGGAAAATATGTATTAATTTGTTTAGGCTATCGATAGGATTTTGCAGTTTGCTTAGACATATGCTACAGGGATTATCTATGCCCCTTATGAGTTTATCTTCAGTAGGTTTAGGCTCGTAAATAAATATGGCTGCAAGGTTATCTAGTTTTTTTGCATAAAATATATATGCTTGTGTTTATATAATTATGTTTGTATTAGTGTCTATGTACTTGTGAAAACATGTGCACTGTGATTCATAGTGTATCCAGTTAATGCAAATAATGACTCCAGTTGTAAGTTCTTTGTCACAACTCTTCATTTTTGTGCTTCTGCATAGACATGAATTCAAATCTCAATAAAAGTGTGTCTGTGGATTGTTAATTAATTCACACCTAGGGTTGAATCCCAAATAATACGTGTTTCTTCTTTCAATGTGTTCCCTAAGTAAACCTTCAGTGATTATACATTTTTTTTTCTCTTTCCTTGAACTCTTACTGTTACACAAATAAACTGGTGCCATCATATGAAATCTGGATTGTTTACAAGCTTGTAATGATATATGCAGAAAATGATATATGCAGAAAATGATATATGCAGAAGTTCCGAGATTGCACTATCTCTCTCTGTGATCTATACCACTTTTTAGCAAATATTACTTGTGAAAATATGTCACCCTATCTCTTATAAATGCTGTCTAGTTTTGGAGATGAAAAGGTATAAGTTGCATTTGATTTCTTTTACTTGTTTTTGGAAAGAAATAAAAACGTGTTGCTCATCATCATTTCTGATTTGCAGTTTTCAGGAAGCTTGCGATTGATGAACTGCATGCACAATTGCAGTGACAAGAAAACTTTGAAAAGGTGGTTTTTCATAGACAAAAGGGTTGGGTAGAACTGGATATAGGTTGCGTTACGATTTCCTTAATTCCTTGCCATCTGTTTTAACCAAGCAAAAGAATCTGGATCCTATGGATTTGAAGTCTAACCATGCTGCACCTGTCCTCACTGATCCTGCACCCATAAGTAAGTCAAGATTAGGCATCCATTCCAGTCTCTTACCTTATTCACCAGGTGCAGCATTCTCCTCTGGCCTGTATTTAACGATTCCTAGAAAGAAGCCCATTCCTGGTAAGCTTGATGATGTCCGCTCCAGTGGTTGGCTTGATGCCATGAAATCTTCCTCCCCTCCTCGCAAGAAGTTAAATAAAGATGTCAATGTTGAAGTCGTGCCAGATGATAGCAATGCAGTTTACCGTACATGGATGGTATCTTGATTCTCACCTTGTTAACTTCTCTCCAACCACTTTAGATACTGATTGTGTAACATTATCTCTTGTATAGCTCAAGTATCCATCAGCACTTGCGTCTTCTAATAAAATCATGAATTATGCTAAAGGGAAGAGGATTGCATTGTTTCTTGATTATGATGGGACACTTTCGCCAATTGTAGATAATCCTGATCGAGCTTTTATGTCAAATGCCGTAAGTTATAACTTGATTCACTAAGTTATGACTTGATTCACTAACTGCTTATTAGTTTTGGAGGATATATAGTATATGCATTCTTTCCTAAAACCTCTTTATGAAATTATATTTTGTATGATAACTCAGATGCGCAGTGCTGTGAGAAATGTTGCAAAATATTTTCCAACAGCAATTATCAGTGGAAGAAGCCGTGATAAGGTAATATCCTTAGCTATCTGGTAGTTTGATTATCTTGATATTACCAACTTTCATTGTTCTTGTTAGTTGTTGTGACTTATCTAATTATGGTTGCCACCGTTGCAGGTATATGAGTTTGTAGGACTAACAGAACTATATTACGCTGGAAGTCATGGGATGGACATCATGGGACCTGTCAGACAATCAATGACTGGTGATAACCATACCAACTGTATTAGATCTACTGACAAGCAGGTAGACGATGCTCCTTTCACTATTATTTCTTATGGGTTAACAGATTCTGTGAATTTGATTAGTAGTTGCCAACTTGCTTGTATATATTCCAATATTCTTCTAAATTCTTATGTTGTTTGGTGTAGGGAAAGGAAGTAAATCTTTTCCAACCTGCTAGTGAGTTTTTACCAATGATCGATGAGGTTTGTGGTAAATTTCTATCCTATTCAAAGGAACCAATTGTCTAATCTGAAATCAGCACTGATGCATGTATTTTGGAGCAGGTTTTTAGATCCCTTGTTGAGAATACTAAAGGAATTGAAGGTGCATTGGTGGAGAATAATAAGTTTTGTGTGTCTGTGCACTATCGGAATGTTGATGAAAAGGTAAACATGAACTGGTTTGGACTATATTTAACTGCCAGGCTTTTGTTCGTCATATGACTCATTATTTGAAAGTTGTGGTCTACTTATTATACAGAATTGGACTGTGGTTGCACAGTGTGTTCACGACATTCTGAAGGATTACCCACGTTTGCGACTAACTTATGGACGGAAGGTATATTTGCTTATTAACTAGGAACTTGGTTTTCAATTTCATTCCCTCGTGGGAACCAAAATACTTTAATCATGGGTACCTTGTTCTGTGTAAAGGTTTTAGAGGTCCGCCCTGTAATCAATTGGGACAAGGGAAAAGCAGTGGAGTTTCTACTCGAGTCACTTGGTTAGTTGCTGATGCTTTTAGTTGATTAGAGCAGTTTGAAAAGTCAAAATATATGCAGTATGATATTTGCCACAATCATTTACAATGTCATCTTACCTTGTGCATCAACAAAATATTCTGCAGGACTGAATGACTCTGAAAATGTGCTCCCAATATATGTTGGAGATGACCGAACAGATGAAGATGCATTTAAGGTATTTCCTTGAAGGTATTTTCATTGTGTGTAATTTACATGTGATTTGTGTACTAATTAATTTAGTTTACCAGGTCTTGCGGGAGGCAAATCGAGGCTATGGGATTCTAGTATCATCCATGCCTAAAGAGAGCAAAGCCTTTTACTCCCTTCGAGATCCATCGGAGGTATAAATTGCACTCGTGCTCTGTTAACAATTTTTTTGAAGTCATGCAGAGTGCATAATTGTATCTTTTGGTTATTTATAAAAAGAGGAAATGCTCTACTATACCTTGCAGGTTATGGAATTTTTCAATTCCCTTGTTAGATGGAAAAAGTCAAGTGGGGTATAAGTTTATATACAAAGAAGAGAGGATACTGTTATCTAGCTAATAATATTGTCCAAGGTTTCTCTAACAAATAAAATCAAGACAAGAGGAAGAGGAGCTGTGTTTTTGCGGAGGAGGCATATGCAGTTGTCATTGTGGATGTTAGCTGGTGATGAATGGTTGGGAGCTGAAAGCTATCATGCATCCTTGTAAAGCCGTTTTTTGTTTTTGTTTTATCATATAGTTCATGGTTTTAAGACCCCCCCCCCTACCGGCAGATGTATTTAAAGTCTCGTTTTGTTTATGTCATGCAATTTTGGTCTTGTTTATTTAATGCAATTTTGGTCGATTATTCATTCATACAAATGTACAAACTCCATCTTTTCTAGTGGTCTCCTGAAGCCATTGAGCTTCTCCAAATCTAGTAGTTTGTTTTTGTACTGAGTTCAGGATTAACAGGCTTAAATGCCAGTGTGATTACAGTTGTAACCATTCTGAATTGGCAATAATTAGCGCAAGTGTTTTAGTCAAATGCCCTCCCATTTTATTCTATTAGGCTATGTGTTTCAGAGAAAGTAAATATAAGATTCTGCTTGATACCGTAGAATGGATTCTGAACGGATTCACAATAAAGTTGTTTCACTGGCACAAAAATGGTAATAGGACTGTTTATGTACTTTGATAGCCATCCAAACCGTCCTTTAATCCGTGTCTTATGCGTGTCGTGATAACCTCGTCAGTAGATCTAAGCCGGCTTGATTGTCCATCCACTATGGCAAAGCCCATACAAACTAAGTCCACTTTGGTAGAATCCAGAAACTTGGACCAATTGTAGCCCCCTACTAAGCCCACACGTCACATGGTAAAGCCCAACACTCGTAAGGCCTAATCAGGCAAATATATGGGGGAATCACCTAAGAAGGGCATACCAACAATGCATTGGTTCCGACTAGGAAACAAACACTGGAGTTTAAGTCGTGCATGAAAACTTCCTTGCATGGACAACACTCCAAAAGGGAAACTTCTCCTATAGATTTAGGAGCACAAGTCGTGTAGGAAACTCTCATACATGGATGACTCCCAAGTAGGAAATGATGTTTATTAAGATCTCTTACCCTAAACAACTCTCATACATGGACAACTCCCAAGTAGGAAATGATCTTTTTTCCTAAACTTTCGCATTATAAATAAGATAGGGTTGATGAACAAAGGTACACTACATAACTCAATTTACAGCTTTAAGCCTTTCTCAAGCCTTGTATGACTTTAGCCTCAGAGAGCCATTGACGACCACAACGGTGGTCTTTGGCTCACTTGTGGTCCTTGTGTAGGTCAAAATCAAGGTCAAGGAGAGCAGACTTCGAGCCTAATGACGATGGCTTGCCAGGGATCAATGTCTTTCCGCAATAAGTGATCACCGAACACGACCAAAGCTTAGTCAACTCCGACTGATGACGATGGCTTCTGGTCCATTCTAACGCCTAATCCGTCGAGCGCGGATGACAATGGGTTAGAAAGTGGGAGTCTAGTAAGTGCTCTTCAAGCCTGATGACAATGGCTTGCCAGGGATCAATGTCCTTCCGCAGACAGTGATCACCGAAACTGACCAAAGCTTAGTCAGTTCTGATTGATGACAATGGCTTCTAGTCCACTTTAACGCCTAGTTCGTCGAGCACGGATGACGCTGGGTTAGAAAGTGGAAGTCTAGTCAGCGTTCTCAATGTCTGATCACGATGACTTGCCAGGGCACATTATCCAACTACAAACAATGATCGCCGAACTCCACCAAAGCTTAGTCAGTTCTGACTGATGACGATAGCTTCTGGTCCGCTCTAACGCCTAGTCCGCTAAAAGCGGATGACGACGGCTTAGAAAGTGAAAGTCTTGTCAGTGTTCTCAACGCCTGATCACGATGACTTGTCAGGGATCATTGTCCAGCCATAAACAATGATCACCGAATCTGACCTAAGTTTAGTTAGTTATGACTGGTCAAAGGTATATCAGCTGAGTTCGTAGAGATGTGTGACAGATGGAATCACACATCATGAGTTCGAACCCGGCCAGCGACATGGGGTGCAGAAGGTAAAAAAAAGTCAGCTATGACTGATGATAATAACTCTTGGTCCCTCTTACAGCCTAGTCCACCAGAAGCGGACATAGACGGTTTGAAAGCCCAATCAGAGCTCAGGAAGCTAAACTCAGAAGACTCACAAGGACTATTGTCCGATCACTCATGGCGATGCGCACGCATGACCACAGCCTCACCAGTTCGCTTATGGAAGTAACGACAATTGCTGGTCTGATTTGCTGCTTGGTCCGCATATGAAAGATTACAATGGCGGATCTCAAAGATGGGTAATGGTCTGGTCCGAATTATCTATCACCAGCCAAGATTATCCGCTCGCATGGAGTGTAGCCAACTTACGAGAAATGGCCGATACAACTTCTTGATCTCTAAATAGCACAAACCAGGATTGCCTGAACTGTCGCAACATGAGCGGTCATAACTCTCATTAGCAGATCAATCATACGACTTTCTGACTCATCAAAACCTCTTGTCCAAAAGCTAATATCGCGATAAAACAAAGTAGAAAAAAAGCCAGTAGGGAAAGTGAAAGAATACATCAGTACAGAATGCTGTTCAACATATTATCTCTTATTGTTAAGCTAAAAATACAGAGTTCACTCCTCGTCAGGAGGAGGTTCAGATACAACGGAACAAGATTTGGAGGGAGAAGAACCAGGGGATGCGTCCGTACGCACTACCGCTCAGACACTCTGTTCATGATCACCCTCTTCGTTTGAATGATCAGAGGCTTCCCAAGACTCCATGAAGAACATTTTTTTATAGTGGGATGGATCCTAATCAGTATGCTCCTCTTTCATCAGCTACAACAACTTCAGACTTTCATGTACAACTCTGCTGAACTCAAACGTGCCCTAAGCCTTAAGAAGCTTCTCCTCGCGCACTCTTGACTCAGCGAGTTCTCACTCCAGCTACTCATACTTGCCCGACAGCGTATCAGTTTTGGATTGCTCGGCACACAAGTTGTCCTTCACAACACTTTTGACATTGAAGTCAACATCGAACTTTAGCTGCTGACATCGGACAATCCATTCAGATTCCTTCTTGGCCTTTTCCGCATTCAGAGCTTGCGTCTCAACTTGTGCCTAGGCTGCAGTCTCCTGAGCAGATTGCAAGTCACGGTGGACAAGGTTCAGTTCTTCCTCAAACTTGTCCCTTGTGGACACCGCCTCTACCAAATCAGATTCAAGCATTTCCAAGCAAATCCTCTGAGCCTTTGATCTTGTCTACTAAACCTCCGAATCAATAGCCGATTGGCCAGGCCCCCTTCCTTAAGCTGCTTCTTCAGTGATTCAATTTCACAGAGAGCATCAGAGTACAACTTCTGCAAATTCGCTAAGACTCGCTCCATGGTATACACTATCTCACGAGTAGCCTCAACCTCCATCTCAGCAACGTCAATTTGGTTCAGATATGACAACCCTAACACGAGATATTTCTGCCCCTTGTCCATACACTTTCCCAGTGTATCACCTATTGGCATCAAAACACAATTCGCCAGCCAGTTAATCCACCTACTTATATGCTTATTGGAGGATAAAAAATATCAACCTCCTGGTGCCAAGCTTGGTTGCTCATTTTCAATAGATCCGGAGCGAATAGGCTGATCTGCACATCCGGATGGAGGTCCTTCGGAACCGACTCCAGTACCACCCTTCTCTGTCTTCACCGCATGAGGGCCCTCATCCACCGCTTTCACCTTACTCACAACGATCATCTCTCTTTCATGAGCCTTCTTGGAAGCAGTAGACGAGGTATAAGGAAGTGAATTATCTATTGGACTCGTCGTCACTACAATGTGAGGTCGAGATCGGGATGGAGGACAGTCAAACGACTCCTAAAAAAGTTGGGAAGACTTGCGGTCCTAAGAAGGGTTATACTCAAAGTCCTTCAACGAAAAATGATGAGTTAGACCCGCATTGGACGAAACTACCACACCTGCCTTCAGCAATAGGTTGTTTATGAACTCCGCCCGCTCGGTGCTTAGCTTCGTTACATCTTCAACCCCCACCATTTGTAGATACTCATTCTCCAAGTTGGGAAGGGAAATAGGGGTCTGTGCCCGAGCATTGTGTCCCTTGGACACTACAGTTTTCGTCCCAGCGGACGAGTTGAGAACTTGCCCCACAGCTTTGTGTCCCCCCTCTGAAGGGGCCGTAAGCTCAAGGGCGGGCTTAGTCGCAATGTGAGGCTTCTTTGAGCATAGAGAATAAAAAATGCCTCATTCACTCCGCCCTCTTTGACGGACTCAAAATCTTAACATTCGAGAGCTTCCTCTTATTCGAAGAGGGTTCGCCTTCAGACTTCGGCTTCAAAACTCTAAAAATAATGGGAGCCTCATGCCAATGAGTCCACAGTCAGCAACACTTTATATTAGAAGACGAAACGACATCCTCTACCCGCATTTGAGGCATGTCACGGAATTTATCCAAAACTGCTTCATCCTCAAGAGAAAGGGGCGTGGTTGGAAACCTCTTTACAGAAAGCACGGATAACAATTCAATATGCAATTAACACTGGAAGGGACAAGAACAAAATTAAACTTAGTTGCTTGAATTCTCACTCGATCGGATGACCAGCAAACTCAAAATACTTCGAGTCCGCAAAAGCCATGAAGCAATATTTGTGCCAGAACTTGAAGTCATCAGGCAGATTGCCAAAGTAGTCCGGCGATGTCAACACACACACACACACACACACACACACACACAAAATGCTCATTTATCTGACGAGAAGTGAACAATTGATTCACCCTCGGAGACACTCGGACACCAGTGTCCTTCGCCCTAATCAGAATGGCGATCACCGTCCTTATATATACCCGTTTGGCACTAGCTATGTGGGCACAATACCGAGGTATACCAAAAAGCTACAAATTTCCTTGATGACAGGAAAACGGACGCCCGATTGGAGCATACCTCGATGCAAATAGATAAATCCTTCTGGAGGATACAATGACGTCTGACCAAAACCCAATGTAAAAAACACCAGATCATCAGGGATCCCATACGTCTCACGAAAGCCTCCAGATTCGACTCAGAGATTGACCTCTCCTCAAAGAACTTACGACCCTTAGCATGCAGTTCATCAGAAAGCTAATTCTGGCCCGCCATGAAAGAATGTACAAACTTTTGTTCACGGTAGTTAAGCAAAATCAAAAGCACAGAAAGCGAAATGACAGAGCAGAGTCTCTAAGATCAAAGAGTAAAGAAAATAAAATATGCAGTGAAGGGGATCTATATAGAAAACATAATTCTTGCCTTTTTTTGAGCAAATGCACGCCTACTTAATGAAACGCGCTGCTCAAGGAGACGATTCAGACTCAAACAAATCATGACCTCTCAGGTCCTCTACGATATGACTTGATGGACGGAAAAGTTGGCCCACCAACTCGGGGGGAGTAACTGATGATACACCAAACTGTTCTTTAATCCAGGCTGTATGCGTGTCATGATAATCTCGTTAGCAGATCTAAACGGGCCTGATTGCCCATCCACTCTGGCAAAGCCCAGACAACACTAAGCACATTTTGGCAGAATCCAGAAGGTTGGACAGAATTTGTAACGAGGGGTTGGACGAGCTACAAAAGGGGACATAGTTCCACACCGATTGGGTGCGGGAGAGGGATGTGCTACTTGTGTGCGAGGTTGGATCCCCATAGAAAGACGCATTTTAAAGCCGTGCGGGCTGGTTGGGCCCAGAGCGGGCAATATCTTACTGTGCGGATCGGGTCGTTACAGAATTGTATCAGAGCCTGACCCAGCCGGAAGTGTGCCAACGTGGACGTTTGGCCCTAAAGGGGGTGGACAGTGAGACCCTAGAGTGGGCGGACCTGAGGGTGAGGGTTGGAGCCCAATAGGCCCAACAGGGGTTGGATGAGCTACAAAGGGGGACATAGTCCCACATCGCCTGGGTGCGGGAGGGGGATGTGCTACTTATGTGCGAGGTCGGATCCCCATAGAAAAATGCATTTTAAAGCCGTGCGGGCCGGTTGGGCCCAGAACGGACAATATCTTATTGTGCGGATTGGGTTGTTACAGAATTGCAACGTCTTACTAAGCCCACACGTCACATGGTAAAATTCAATACTCGTAAGGCCTAATTAGGCAAGTATCTGAGAGATCACCTAAGATGGGTAGAGTAATAATACATTGGTTCTGACTAGGAAACAAACACCGGAGTATAAGTCATGCATGAAAACTTTCTTGCATGGACAACACTACAGAAGAAAAATCTCTTTCACAGATCTAGGAACGCAAGTCGCGTAGGGAAACTCTTCTACATGGACGACTCCCAACTAGGAAAGGATCTCCAACAAGATCTCTTTCCCTAAACTATGTCACCAAAGTCCTAGCCGAACAAGGACTCTTGCATTATAAATAAGAAACAGGGTTGATAAACAAAGGTATGCTACATAATCCAATTTACAACTTTAAGCATTTCTCAAGCCTTATCTGATTTTAGCATCGGATTGCCATCGACCCCTACAATGGTGGTCTTTGGCTCACATGTGTTCCCTATGCATATATATATATATATACATGGGTTATTTGCATTTTCCCCTTATAATACATGCCTTATTCAGCTTTGCCTCCAATTATTATTATTCGTATTGCACTTTTTCCCTAAGACTAGCAGTTAACGTGCCTTGACCATCCTTTTTCAAAGCAGATTACTAAAATACCCCTGAGAAATCAAAGGCTGAGATTGAATCTTTCGTATCTTGAAAATCTCATCTCGAGGAAATCCTAAGGCCCAACTAAAATCATAATCGTAGAAAAATCCAACAGTTGATTTGAAAAAACTTGCATCTTAAACAACTCATCTCGAGGAAAATCTAACGGTCCAAATTTAATCGTACACACATCTCTAGGTAAATCTAACGAGCCAAATTTAATTTGTGCACATCTAGAGGAAAATATAACGATCCAGCATGCATCTCGAATAAAATTTGATGCTCCAGCACACATCTTGAGGAAAATATGACGGTTCAGTACATATCTTGAGCACACATCTCGAGGAAATCTGACGTCTAAATAAATTGCCTCCATATAATAAATTACTCGCAATAACTTAACCCCATAAATAAATTTGAATTTAATTTTGCCCCTTGAAACAAAACATACCCGAGAGATGATGAAGATGACCTGCAACTCAAGCTTAACTTCAAAACTTGTCAAGCTTTTCCACTCCAAATATTTAATCAAGAAAATTTTGATCATCTTCCTCCTCCTTCCTCCCTCTTCCTCCCCCCCTCCTCTTCCTTCGTTATCTCGCAGCCTTGCAACCACCTCCCCCTTCATCCCCCTCATCTTCTTCATTCTTCCACTTCCTTTTTCCTCCTCCTCCCTCTTCCTTCCTCATCTGTTTCACAACCCCTATAATACAGTTAGGGCCTCATTCCTCATTCCTCCACTTCCCCCTTCTTTCTCCTTCTTCCCCCTTCATCTCCCAGTTCTGTTTTGTTTCAGGGGACAAAATTAAATTCTAAAATTTTCAAAACGTCATATTTTCCTCGAGATGCGTACATGAATAAATCTTAACAAACAGATTTTTCTCGATGGACACTAGATCATTAGATTTTTCTCGAGATGTGTGCTGAATCGTTAGATTTACCTAGAGACACATGCATAATTAAATTTGGATCGTTAGATTTACCTAGAGATGTGTGCTGAATCGCTTTCCCAATTCTCGATTCCATGAAAACACATTCATCATTTTCTTCCCATTTCACCACTATAGACTCCAACTCCTTGGTTAAAAATTTCTCAAATAGTTTAGTTTTTTTTTAACTTCAAATTATTTATAGTTTTAGAATTTCCAAATAACGATCATCAATTTTACTTCCAAATTTCATGTAAGTTTTATAATTTCATTTCCAAATATTCCTCTAGATAACTAAAACTTTCTCAAGTATTTAGGGTCATTTTGGTAGGATGGAAATAGACATGAGAATTAAATCGTTTCCATGGAATCCATTTTCAAGGGGGGTCAAAGACTTCAATTTCTATGAGAGATGGGAAAACTAGTCACATGCATAAATCTTATACTGTCGTTAGATAAACAACCAAATAGAGAAAAACCACTTGACATGAGAATTGAATTCCATTTCCCACAGAAAATGGCCAACGAAACAAACCCTTAATACATACTGATGCAGTCATTTTTCGCTCTCTGCTCTGACCTAGTCCCACTGATATGTTTGACCTGCACAAGTAGCACACATGAGCCACAGACCACCGTGGGGTGGCCGATGGCACTCAGATGCTAAAGTCAGACAAGGATCTGAGGAAGGTGTAATGCTGTAACAGGGAATTTGTAGCGTACCTTAGCTCACCAACCTCATGTCTTATTTATAGTGCAAGGAGTTCTAGTTTAACCAGGCCATCGTAGGCATATATTAGGGAGGAGATCTTCGTTGAGATCTTTATCTAATTAGGAGTCGTGCTGTAGGAGGGAAGTTCCCTGTTAGCTTCGTGCTCCTAGATACGCAGGAGATAGTTCCCAATCCAAGAGCATTCCATAGAAGGGAGTTTCCCTGTGTGGAAGATACTCTGATGTTTGCTTTCTAGTTGAGAGCAAAGAGCAGCTGTAGTTGCTCGTCCAAAGTAGATCCTGAAGAGGGATTACGGGTATTGAGAATAGCTCTGAGACGTGTGGGCCTAGAATGCTGTGAGAGTCCGGGCCCATCTGGCGGGCTGAAGTTGAGTGGGCTGAGGACCGCTCGGGCTGGATCTGTATTGGGCTGTTGCTTGAGCCCATAGATCCTCAAGATCATCATGACGCGAGTACGGCTTAGGGGTATGACCGTTTTTATGTATCATCAGCTACTCCCTCCGATCAGTGGGATGTTAAGTCGGCCCACTGACTCATTGAATGGATACTTGTACCATCGTGATGATTGGACTTGAAGCGTCAGTTTCGAGCGGCGCATGATATTTAATGGGTATGCGTTTGCTCGATGAGGGAAAGTTAGGTTTGCATCCCCTATAAATATTTACTGTTCTGAAGATGAGCTCTCCATTGTTTCCCGTGCTATCTTTTCGAACCCGTAATATTTGTTCTTTCTTCCAATGGCTGACAATGTCAAAATTGCTCGTAAGGATCCATTATCCCTTGCTTGTATGAATTTTTTGACGACATCCTGGTTGACGAATCTGAGTTGAACAGGTTTCGCAGCTTGTATCGTATCCTTGATGATTTGCTGATTGTTCCCGTGTCTGGAGTGTTAGGTCCCACAATACCTTCTCATGGGTTCATAGGCTTGCACCTAGGTATGTTCGAGTTTGGGCTTCAATTTTTGGTATCGGATGACGTCTGGCACTTCTTTACCCATCTTCGTATTCCTCCCGCTCAAATGGCACCGAGCGGGCTTAAAATACTGCTGGCGATTCTCCTGAGGGCCCATGACGCTGACCTTCGTTTGATTTCCCTGGTGATACATCACTTGACTTATGCTCATTTAGAAACCAGGGGTATTTGTAGGCTAACTTTTTCCTATTGTCTGCGACTGACGGTGGGCAGCACCGAATCTTGGGAGAATCATTGGTTCTTGGCTTCGACGGCGGACTCCGTTTACTTCAGAATCGGGAGTCATAGAGTGTCTCAGTACTTTTAGTTTGACCTTGGTGAGTTCCTTGGTTGCTGATGCATGCATACCCTTTCGTGTTTCTTGTGTGATTTTGACGTTGTTTCTTTGTCTCAGGGAAGTTTGTCATTCCGTCCCTCAGCGAGGAAGAGAAGTGAATAGAAAAGAAGTTTCTTGAGCTTCATTTGATTTCTGTTGAAGAAGTTGTGATGCCTGGCAACGTCGTGCACAGTGGGTTGCAGCGGTATTCTTATGGGACTCACCTAACGTTTGGTTCCCCGGCTAAGGATGCGATTGATAGTTTTGTGAATAAGAGAAGTTTAGCCCCACCCAGCCCTTCCAGGCTTGTTGAGTTGGAGGTGAACGTGCCTCCTGTTGTTGTCCCGAGGAAGAGGCATGCTTCTGTCGTGGCGGCCTCTCCTTTCAGTGCTCGTGTCGTACTGCCACAAGGGTTTGTCTCGCTGCACCCTGAAGCCCGTGGGAGGGTTCTCGCTTTGGATAAGGGCTTTGCTGACCTGCGGATGGACGCTCTTTATCGGACTGCGAAGGTGCGGAGGCCACAACCCTTATTTCTGACGCAACCGTTGAGGGAATGAGGGCTTAGCTGAGGATTACGGAGTCTGACTTGACTTCAACCCATGTGGCAGATCAAGCTGAACTGGAGCGTCTGGATACTGCCATGCACAAGTGATCTTCCGAACGAGAGGCTCAAGTGGCTGAGAGGAAGCGGGATAGGCATTGAAAAATAGCAGCTGGAGGCCACGGTTGACGAGGGGCTTCGTCGTGCCCTTGAGGCAGAGAGATTGTTGGTGGAAGAGCGCTCGCACTATGAGGTTTTGCTCGGCGCATTGGATTTTGATGTGCCGGGCAGGAGGCCGCAAACCGCGTCTGAAGTCATTCGTGGCAGATTGGAACTCCTGGAACTGATCAGGGGAGAGCACCCTGATATTGATCTTGACTTCGCCCGTTATAGGAGGGCTGCTTTTGGGTCGATCAACAGAGGGAAGGGTTCTGGTGCCGCGAGGCTAACAGATGAGGAAGATGTTTCTCCTTAGATTTG
Organism: Berberis vulgaris; assembly: GCA_963556465.1. Classification (NCBI taxonomy): domain Eukaryota; kingdom Viridiplantae; phylum Streptophyta; class Magnoliopsida; order Ranunculales; family Berberidaceae; genus Berberis; species Berberis vulgaris. Next base: position 23,533,209 of record OY747126.1, read on the forward strand.
TTGTAATGTCCCTTTATGGGCGGATATTATGTAAACATGTTTTCTTTGAATGAATGTATTATTTTGCTCGGCATAGTAATATCTGCTTTTTGGTTCGTAGACTTGTCGCTGGTTAGGGGTTGACCAGATTCCTTCAGTCATTGTATGTAATGACTCCTTAGTATTGGCAGACTAGCACTGACTTTCTCTTCCATTCCTTTGGCCATTGTGACCCGCACGGAGCGAGTTAGGCTCTACCTACCAGGAGTTGTTGCCGCCAGTTACGAACTGGTGAAGCTTATTCGGCGAACTGACTAAGTTTTCTTGGCAAGTTTGGAGATCACTGTCTGCAGTGAGAGCAATGATCTTTTGGCAAGTCGTCGTTATCAGCAGATTAGGCTTTCGGCACCAAAATCCATCGTCATCAGTCACGAACTGACTAAGCTTACTCGACAAGTTTGACAATCGTTGTCTGCAGCGAGACCAATGATCCCTTGGCGAGTCGTCGTCATCAGCGGACAAGCGCTGACACTAGACTTCCACTTCCTTCGCCATCATGATCCGCATAAAGTGGATTAGGCTTTGGGCACCAGAAGCCATCGTCATCAGTCGTGAATTGACTAAGCTTACCTGGCGAGTTCGGCGATCATTGTTTGCAGTGAGAACAATGATCCCTTGGTGAGTCGTCATCATCAGCGGACGAGAGCCGACTAGACTCCCACTTCTCCACCACCGTGATCCGCACAGAGCGAATTAGGTTTTGGGCACCAGAAGCCAACATCATCAGTCGTGAACTGACTAAGCTTACCTGGCAAATTCGGCGATCATTGTCTGCAGTGAGAACAATGATCCCTTGGTGAGTCATCGTCATCAGTGGACAAATGCTGACTAGACTCCCACTTCCTCTTCCATCGTGATCCGCATAGAGTGGATTAGGCTTTGGGCATCAAAAGTCATTGTCATCAGTCACGAACTAACTAAACTTACTTGGCAAGTTTGAAAAGCAATGATCCCTTGGCGAGTCGTCGTCATCAGCGGACAAGTGCTAACTAGACTCCCACTTCCTTCGACATCATGATCCGTGCAGAGCGGATTAGGCTTTGGGCACCGGAAGCCATCGTCATCAGTCGCGAGCTGACTAAGCTTACCTGGCGAATTCGGTGATCATTGTTTGCAGTGAGAACAATGATCCCTTGGCGAGTCGTCGTCATCAACGGACAAGTGCTGACTAGACTGCCACTTCCTCCACCATCGAGATCCGTGCAAAGCGGATTAGGCTTTGGGCAGATGTGAGAGTCTGGCTGTAGCCAGGTCTGTTGTTAATCGTAACGGACATCAGTGAAAGTTTTTGTAAAAGCAAAAATATTTTATTGATAATATTTTTTGAGATGCTCTACATTCCTTGATCGTTTTAGCTCATCGCCGTTGGCGTCTTCCAACCAGTATGTCCCCGGCCTATTGACCTTGGCAACTCTATAAGGTCCTTCCCAGTTCGGGTTTAGCTTTTCCACTCTGGCTTCTTTGGTGTTTTGTTGGGTCTTCCTGAGTACCCAATCTCCCACCTTGAATTCGCGTGGCTTGACTTTCTTGTTATAATATTGCACCATTCGTTGTTGGTAGGCGGCTATCTTGGTGGAGGCTAGGTCCCGTTTTTCTTCGAGGAGGTCTAGTCCCACGCGTAAGGCTTCGTCGTTGCCATCTGGTCTGAATTCTTCCGTCTGGAAGGTTGACACTTCGAGTTCTACCGAAACCATAGCTTTTGACCCGTATGCTAAGGTGAAGGATGTTTCCCCGGTAGGGATTCTTTTAGTCAGTCGATATGCCCAGAGTATTCCTGGTAACGTTGGAACCCATTTTCCTTGGGCCACATCGAGTTTCCTTTTGATGGCTTCTAGGATTGTTCGGTTGGTAACTTTCACTTGGCCGTTGGCCTAGGGGTGTCCTGGTGAGGAGAAGTGATGCTTAACTCCTAGAATTTTGCATAGTTCTTTGACCTTGCTACCTTTGAACTGAGTTCCGTTGTCATTGACCAATACCCTGGGGATGCCGAATCTGCAGATGATAGCGGCCCGTATGAATTTTTCGATCTGGGCCTACCCTATTTTGGATTGGGGCTCGGCCTCGACCCACTTGGTGAAGTAGTCGATGGATACAACAAGGAATTTTTTACCAACTGATGCCGGAAGTGGTCTGACGATGTCCATTCCCCATTGTGCGAACGACCAAGGACTAGTCACAGGAGTTAATGATTGGGCCGACATATGGGTGTATGGCGCGAACCTCTGACATTTGTCACACTTGCGGATTGTATCTTTGGCGTCCCGCTGCATGGTCGACCAATAGTATCCTAGAGTCTGGGCTTTGTGAGCGAGTGTTCTTTCGCGTATGCCGTTGTGGAGAGTCCCCAAGACTCGGCTAGCCTCCGGGGGTGATAGACATCAGAGCAATGGTCTTGTGATCGATCTCTTGTATAACTTGTCGTTTAGGAGAGTGTACTTTGCTGCTTTGTTTTTAAGTCTCCGCACTTCGACACTTTCTGTCGGTAGACCTCCAGATGCTATATATTCTAGAATCAGAGTCAACCAATCTGGATGTGCTTTCGTGGCGCAGATATCTCCGTGTTCTTCCTCGTCGAGGCTTGATTCCTCTTGACATTCGATTAGGCTACTGGATATGTCGTTGAAGGCCGAGGCTTCTTTCGCTAGCTCGTCTGCCATTCGGTTGTCGTCTCGGGGGCACTGTGTGAGCTTACAACTCTTGAATTTACCCATTATGCCAATTACCTTGTCGCAGTAGGCTATCATGCGTGGATCTTTACTGTTGAAATCTCCATTGACCTAGTTGACCATTAGCCTTGAGTACCTGTATGATCTATGTCGATTCCTAAAGCTAGCTTTAGGCCTGACAGGAGAGCTTCGTATTCAGCCTCATTGTTTAAATTGAGGAAACCAAATCTGACTGCCTTTTTCCAAGGTGAAACCGCTGGGGAGCGAAGTGTGATACCGGCCCTGCTTGCGCTGTTAGTTGAATATCCGTCGCAGCATAGGGTCCAAGCATGTACATCTGATTCCGTGAGTTGGTGATCTGCCTTTGGTTCTTATCCGCCAGTAAACTCGGCGATGAAATCAACGAGTGCCTGGGCTTTGATGGCTGTTCTTGGAGCGTAGTTTATGTCAAACTACCGAGCTCTACTGACCATTTCACCATCCTACCAGATAGATTGAGTTTATGTAATACCAAGCGGAGTGGATGCTTGGTCAGGACCATTATGGAGTGGGCTTGAAAATAGGGCTTCAGTTTTCTAGAGGATATGACCATCGCCACAGCTAACTTTTTCAGGTTTGGGTAGTGTGCCTCTACCTCTACGAAGGTTTTGCTGGTGTAGTATACTGACCTCTGGGTTCCATGATCGTCTCGTACAAGGGCCGAACTGATGGCGTGTTTGGAAACAAATAAGTACAAGTACAATGTTTCGCCCATCGCGGGCTTTGAGAATAGCTCTGGACTCCCCATGTATGCTTTCAGGTTTTGAAAGGCTTGTTCACATTCCTCGCTCCACGGAAATCCTTTACTCCCTCTTAGTATCTTGAAGAATATGAGGCATTTGTCAGATGAATTTGATATAAATCTGTTAAGTTCTGCTACCCTCTCAGTTAGGCTCTAAACATCTCTGATAATGGATGACAATTTCACGTCGATAAGAGCCTGGATTTGTTTAAGATCGGCCTCAATTCCTCTTTTGTTTACTATATAGCCTAGAAATTTCTCGGACTCGACTCCGAACGTTCACTTTTGCGGGTTAAGTTTCATTCGACACTTCCTAAGTTGATTGAATGCTTCGGCAAGATCTCGTATGTGGTTTGGGCTGCGAAGGCTCTTGACCAGCATGTCGTCGAAGTATACTTCCATATTTATATCGATTTGTTGTTTGAACATTCAGTTAACCAGTCGTTGGTAAGTAGCTCCTGCATTCTTCAAGCCAAATGGCATTACCTTATAGCAATATATTCCTTTTTCCGTTACGAAAGTGGTTTTCTCTTGGTCTAAAGGGTGCATCAATATTTGACTGTAGCCTGAATAGGCGTCCATAAAGCTGAGGAGGCCGTGTCTTAAAGTGGAGTATATGATCTGATCGATGGGAGGGAGTGGGAAGTTTTCTTTAGGACATGCTCTGTTTAGGTCCGTGTAGTCTATGCACACTCTCCACTTCCCAATCTTCTTTTTCATGAGAACGATATTTTCCAACCAGTTGGGATATCGTGCCTCTTTGATCATGTCTGCGTCGAGCAAACGTTGTACTTCCTCGTTTATGATTGAGTTCCTTTTGGGGGCCATGAGCCTTTTCTTTTGCCTGACAGTTTTCTTCGAGGGGTCTACTTCAAGGCGATGCATGATTATCGATGGATCGATTCCTACCATATCCTGCATAGTCCATGCGAAGATGTCCTGGTTTCATCCCAAATTGAGAAACTTATAATTTAAATCATGCAATTGTAATTTAAATCACATGAACTCGATCCCTAATTTGTAACTTAAATCACATTAATAATTGAAATTATGGAATTGAGGGGAAAAACAACAACAAAAAATACACCTTTTAAATTGAAGAAAAACAAAGCATAAACGGAAAAAAACAATACACACCACTTAATTTAATAAAAAAAAAATCATAACATGGCATGACTTAAGTTGAAAAAAACACAACTACACTATTATACCACTACAACTGAAAAACGAGTAAGTCTTGCCAGCCATGTTTGTTGGCATTTTTGAGCATTTTCTTGATTTTTGTTTTTACACTTTTTACCCCTCCTCTTTAAAACACAACTTATAAAAGGGGTGAAATTGTAAAAAATCCAAAAAAGGCCCAAAAGAGGCCAGCAAACAAGGTTGGCTAGAATTGTTGCTAAAAAACACACTGTAAACATCACTTATTGGCTAATCGATCTCAAATTTGTTGAATGAAATCACTTTTATCTTGTAAGTGAGGTTTAACATCCAAAAAGGTATGATGACGTGAGATGTATTTGGCATAAGATCCAGGTTCAAACTCATGGGTAGGCTTGGCCAGAAGAATATAACTCGAATATAGTGACCATGATCAGACACCGAATCACGGTCATCTACAACAATCACGTCCTGTAAAATATTCTATATGCGCATGATATCTTGCATATGTTTCTTGCTCCAAGTTCTCATAGGTTGATGAACAATTCTCCAATGTCTTTGTAATTTACACAATGCCCTATCAACATGTTTGCACCTTTAGTAAACAACCTCACTCTTTGTCTCGATGACATGAATTGAGATTGATTTGCACTATGGTTGACAACATTGGATAGATATTATCACCAAGAAAATAACTTTTTTTGTATTGACCTCCATTGAAAAGACATCGATATAGCCTTACCCTCGTGAAGTCTATTAAAAACTAGTTAAAAAATCAAGGAAATTGATATCATTGTATTATTCCGATATGCCAACAAAAACATGCCATATTCATTAGTGTTGATATGCAACAAACTCGAGTACTAAATCCGAACCACATTTGTAGTTTCGATACCTTTTTTTCTAAGTAGTTGGACAATTTTACCATTTGGAATGCATGCACATAACAAGAAACCCTTGTTCATCATTTTGAGAAAGCAATTGGGATAAATCTTCAACAGGGTTCCCAAAGATATTCCTATCCAATGACATCACAATCTAAAAATTTTGTAAGACAATCAAAAGTTGTTTCTACAAATTTCCAAAATATTCTTCAACATAATCACATGGTGTTCTATTTGCTAGCATGCATAGTGCACATAGGGATGGCAACGGAGCAGATTTTGGCAAATCTGTCCCCGCCCTATCAAGGATGGTGGAACCCCGCATCTGCCCCATTTAACCATTTTTTTTAATAAAATCTGTCCCTCTTCGTTTATTCATTACGAGCTTCTAAAGGATCAAAGATCATGGCCCCACGGCATAAAAGCGCCAGAGGATTTTAAATTAAAATATCATTTTGCAAACCACCAACATGCCCACTTCCCATTATGGTAGAGGCCAATCCATGTTGCCAGTCCAATGAGGCTTAATTGGCCAATAGCCCAAAGTATGAAAACTTCAAGTGTCTAGGCTAGTTTTATAATAGCAAACACACAACATAGTTGGATTTTAGATGACGTGGGACTATGTTTGTAAAATGAAATTTTGGTTTTTGTAGATGTTTGTAACATGCAATTTTGGTTTTTGTAGGCTAATTTTATAAGAGCAAACACAAAACATGGTTGGCTTTTAGGTAATGTGAGACTATGTTTGTAACATGAAATTTGGGATTTTGCTGAGTAACATGAGACTTGACTTTCATGTTATGTGGAACTATAATTTTTGAATGATTAACTTAAAGTGTCTAGACTAGTTGTTTAAGACCAAACACATGTTGGTATTTAGGTGATGTACGACTATTATTTGTGAATAAAAATTGTCTAGACTAGTTTTATAAGAGGAAATACACAATATTGTTGGCTTTTAAGTGACGTGGGACTATAATTTGCGAATGAGCAACTTAAATTGTATAATCTAGTTTTATAAGAGCAAACATACAACATTGTTGGCTTTTTGGTGATGTGGGATTATTTTTGTAACATGAATTTACATTTTGCTGAGTAACATGAAACTTGATTTTTACACGTGGGTCCATAATTTGTGAATGAAAAACTTAAACTAGGGAGGGGTCTGTTTGGTAGCCATTTTCTTTAGAAAATAGATTCTTTTTCCCTTTATGCAGATTTTCATTGTTTGGCTGTTTATTTACTTATAGGAAATCGATTATTCATAAGACTATCTTCCCACTACTCATGGGAATCCAATTTTGAAGGAGAGGCCTCAGAATCAAATTCACGAAGATGGTTTCAATTTCCATGTCTATTTTCCGTGCAACCAAACAAACCCTAGGAAATTCCTTGTCAAACCTTACTTTATCTCGTTAGTCAGAGGTGATTTGCCGGTGGTTGTGGTTGTGGGTGGTAGAGATGATGGCAATGGTAGTGGTTGCGGTATGGTGGTGGTTGACAGGTTTTATATTTATTATTTTGCTTGCGATTCCTTGTTGAACCTTACTATATTTCATTGGTGGTGGTGGGGGTGAATGTGGATATGGTTGTGGATGGTGGAGATGATGACAATGGTTATGGTTGTGGACCTTGTGGTATCATTGAGATGGTGGTGGTTGTTGTTGGTAGTTATGCTATGGTAGTGGTTGTGTATTTAGTATTTGTCTTGAAGATTCCTTGTTGAACCTTACTTAATCTCGTTGGTAATGGTGGTTGTGATGATGGCAGTGATTGTGGATTTGGTATTGTGGTGGCGATTGTGGATATGGTTGTGTGTGGTGGAGTAGATGGCAATGGTTGTAGTTGTCGTATGGTGGTGGTTGTTAGTGGCTGTAGTGATGATGGCGGTAGTTGTTGGGTGGTAATGATAGTGATGGTTGTGGTAGTGCTTGTGGTCGTGGTTAGGGTAGGTGGTTGTGGTTTTGGCATCGTGGTGACAATTTCTATGACATAAGGGTTGCAGTAGTGTGAAAATTATGCTATGGTGGTTGTGGCATTGGTTGTGATTTGTGAAGGTGTTGGCGGTGGTGGAGGTGGCAGCTATGGCTATGAAGGTGTTGGTGACAATTATCTTATGGTGGTTACGATAAGGGTGAACGTGTTCGAGGCAAGGATTGTGATTTCGTTTTTCAAGTTAATTTCAGTCCCCTGATTTTAAGAAATATTTTGTTTTGTGTAGCAAAAAGGTAAAAATTTTGATTGTGATTTCGAATTTAATAATATAAGTAATGATTTTAACCTCTTAAATACTACATAAAAAGTCTCACACTACTCGTAGTATCATACATATTACATAAGAATCACTCACATAACAGACTTTTGATACTAAAAAACATTATAGCATGCTAAAATATACGGAGATTAAATTTTTTTTATTTATTTTCTCAGAAAATTTTGACTTATTTCGGATTTCGAAAGAAATTTTGGTAACTTAAAAATAGAAAATATTTCGCGAAATTTCAAAATATTTTGAGAAATCACATTCCTTGGTTGGAGGTTATGGTTGTGAAAGTGGTTATGATATGGTGTATGCGGTGAATGTGGAGGTGACACTAATTTTTCTATGGGTATTGGTAGTCATGGTTGTGAATATAGTTAATGCTAATGCTATAGTGGTTGTAGCAACGTGACAATGGTAGTGGCTGTGAAGTTGGTGGTGATTATGTTATGATAGTGCTAGTGGTTGTAAGGGTGGTGGTGGCTGTGGTTGTTAAGATGGTGGTAATTATGTAATGGTGGTGGTGGTGGCAACAAAAAACAAAATAATAGCCATTTCAGTGAATTCCAAATAAATGAAATAATTTGATGATAAACTTGGTAATGTGTAACAACCTTGTGTGAGCTGGCCTTGAGGTTGATGAACTACCTTGTGTGGGTGCGCTTTGAGGCTGCCAGCTCCGTGTGTAAGCGAGCTCAGAGGTTGACAAACTACCTTATGTAAGCTGACTCAAAGGCTGACAGGCTACTTTGGGGTTATAGTCCCACATCGCCTGGGTGAGAGAATGAGATATGTTATATATGTGCGAGGTTGGATCCCTTTGGTACAACGCATTTTAAAGTCGTGCTAGCTTTGGGTCCAAAGCAGACAATAATTGTACCATGTGGATCGGGTCCAAAATTATATCAGAGCCGGACCCAGTCGAAAGTGTGTTAACGAGGACATTGGGCCCTAAGGGAGTGGATTGTAACAACCATGTGTGGGCAAGATCTAAGGCTGACGAGCTACCTTGTGGGCGGGCTCTGAGGCTGGCAGCTCTATGTGTGGGCGGGCTCAGATGCTGGTAGGCTTCCTTGTGTGGGCGGGCTTAGAAGCTGGTAGATTACCTTGGGATTATAGTCCCACATCGCCAGGGTGAGGGAATGAGATGTGCTATATATGTGTGAGGTTGGATTCCCTTGGTACAACACGTTTTAAAGCCGTGCGGGCCTTGGGACCAAAGCGGACAATATTGTACCATGTGAATCGGGTCGTCACATAACGTTAACTTAAACATTGAAGCGAGTGATAGTCTAAAAATTAGTTTTGTCCCACATCCTCTAAAAAAACAACATTAAAAGGTTTATATTTCTATAAAACACCAAGATTTGCATTATTTTAGATGTGAGTTTAAGATGTTTTATCCCATATCATCTGAGAGGTAAATTTAACAAGTATATGCTTCGATAAAAAGTTGGACCCTGTAATAAACTAGGTTGGGTTAGGCCTAATTAGCTTGAAGCTTTGTTGTCTTATATTTGACCAACCCAACACAAAATGATATATATATATATATATATATATATATATATATATATATATATATATATATATATATTTATTTATTTATTTATCGTCTTCTGATCAGCACCGTATGCATGTCATGATAATCTCGTCAACAGAACAAAGCATGCCTGATTGCACGCTCAATCCAGCAAGGCCCAGACAACACTCAGCCTACTATTGGCAGGATCCAAAGGTCGACCCAAATTGCAACACGCTACTAAGCCCACACGTCACGCGGTCAAGCCAAATACTCGTAAGTCCTATAAGGAAAATATTTGAGGGATTGACCCAAGACATGCAGGCCAACAATACATTGGTTCCGACTAGGAAACAAATACTGGAGTATAAGTTAGGCATGAAAACTTTCTTGCATGGACAACACTCCGAAAGGGAAACCTCTCCACAGATCTAGGAGCACAATTGTATAAGGAAACTTCTCTACATGGACAATTCTCAACTAGGAAATGATCTTCAGTAAGATCTCTTTCCCTAAACTACACCACCAAAGGCCTAGCCGAATAAGGACTCTCATACTATAAGTAAGAGATAAAGTCAATGAACAAAGGTACGCTACATAAACCCAATTTATAGTTTTAAGCCTCTCCCGAGCCTTATCTAACTTAAGCATCAGAGTGTCATCGGCCGCCACACTGTGGTCTTTGGCTCATGTGAGTTCCCTGTGTATGTCTAGGTCAAGGCCAGGAATGAGAGTATGAATCAACAACATTAGTTTGGCGTCATCCGTGGGGAATGACAAAGTTCCTCAAAAGAAACAGTAGTACCACCTTTCCTTGAGAGCCAGAAAGATGGTGACAACAAGGTCTCGCAACAACAGAGACATTGCTTAACCCTCGAACACTCCAACTAGTAGAGCGCCGCCAGCTCCGGTGCCGCCACCACTCTGGGAGGAACCCTCTCAAACCATCGCCAGTGGTAGCCACGACGAACCCATGGGTGGATCTACTGTCAACCCAGATGCAACAAATCACATAAGCGGTAGAGATACTCAGTCAGTAGAATCATCTACACGCAGGAAGAGACCGTGAGCAGCAAAGAGCCTAGTCCCTTGAAGGTTCCAGAGAACACATTTAGGAGAGCCGCGCCGCCCCTGCAACTTCCCAGTGGAACAGAGGCGGAGGAGCGGCCAACAGAGACCCAGTGTCCAGAGCCGACAGACATGTCTCAAAAAACCCCATCTGAAAAGCGGCCACAAATCCAGACATACTGCTCAATCTCACTGTCCCTCCATTCATGGATCATATCATGGACGAATTGATGACGAAAAAGTTCACTCCGCGAAAGCTGTAGTTTGCGATTGGACGAGAGACCCGTCTGATCACTTGCAGCACTTCCAACATATAATGGGACGCAAGGAAGGGTCCAATAATTCCCTACCAACCTGAAGAAGTCAATGCTGACCTGGTTCCACAGCCTCCCTCGACATTGGCGACGACGTTCCTCACTCGCTTTGTGGGCAACCAATGAATCAGAAAGGGCCCGCACTATTTGCTGACCCTAAGAAGAAGAATGAGATGTTGAGGGAATATGTCACACACTTCAATGATGAGTTGACTCTCATCGACATCTGTAGTGATGACACTGCCGTCACAACTTTCACCTTGGGTCTGAGGAGAGGCAAGTTCTATGATTTCCTAACTCTAAACCCCCCAACCGATATGGCAGACCTGCTAATGGATGCCCAGAGATATATCACTCTAGACGAGATGTTGACCTCTAAAAAGGAGGCGGAATCCAAGAGGAAACCCTCTGTCCCCAGGGACAAGAAAGATGGGAAGAAATAGGAGGACGGCGATGGGAATAAGAGGAAGCACAATGACAGTAAGACCGACTACGACTGCATAAGGCAGGACAAGCCCTCCAATTATGTCGGGTCCAAATTAGTATCCCCTCTCAACTCCAGTTTGTCCGACATCCTCAACTCCATCAAGAATTGGAAAAAATGAAGTGGCTCCCCAAGCAGCGAGAAGACCCCGGTTGACACGACAACAACAAATATTGCTTCTACCATAAGGAAGGCAGACACGATACTGAGAATTGTAGAAACCTCAGAGGAAAAGTCGAGTACTGGATCAGGAAAGGCAAGTTCAAAGAGTTCCTAAGCTCGGACAGAAGGTAGGACCAATGAGATACTCTTATGTGGGCAGACTTGAGAAGGAGGGTGTGAGAGAGACTCGTGATGGTGAAGCCCAATAGGTCCGTGGATCCCAATAGGGGTTGGACGAGCTACCAAGGGGAGATTATAGTCCCTCATCGCCTAGGTGAGGGAAGGGGATGTGATATATATGTATGAGGTTGGATCTACAAAGTACTACGCGTTTTAAGGTCGTTCGGGCCTTGAGCCCAAAGCGGACAATATAGTACCTTATGGATTGGGTCGTGACAGAATGGTATCAGAGCCGAACCCAGTCAGAAGTGTGCCAACGAGGACGTTGGGCTCCCCTAGGGGGGTGGAATGTGATACCCTTGTGTGGGCGGACTTGAGAGGGAGGGTGCGAAAGAGGCCCGTGATGGCGAAGTTTAATAGGTCTGGGGATCCCAAGAGGGGTTAGGTGAGCTACCAAGGGGAAATTATAGTCCCACATCGCCTAGGTGAAGGAAGGCGATGTGCTATACATGTATGAGGTTGGATCTACAAAGTACTACGCATTTTAAAGCCGTACTCTGTGGATCGGGTTGTGACAACCAGACAATGGAAAGGGAAGACGTTAATGAGATTGAAAAAAAGCCCCTGGCTTCATTTGTGTCCTTTATGGGGTCGGTCCCGAGGGAGAACAATCCAACAGGTCCCGCAAGCTGATCGAGATGCGGACACCACCTTAGTGCAAGGACCAACAAGTGCAATATGCACGAGTCCAGGGTGTACATTCTCCTCACAATGACGCCTTGGTCATCTCAGTCTTCATTGCGAAATGGGAGGTGAAAAAAGCCTTGGTGGATACAGGAAGTTCACTCAATGTTCTGTTTCTCAGCGCATTTCGTAACATGCAATTCTAGAAAAAAAACTTAATCCCCTTTACTCACCCCATGGTCGGATTCAGTGGATATAAATGCTTCTCTATCAGAAAGATCAATCTAATGGTGGTGGCAGGAGAACCACAATTGCGGAAGTACCTTATCCAAGAATTTATGGTAGTTGACGCTCCGACAACCTACAACATTATTCTGGAAAGGCCTTGGATTCATCATATGGAGGCAATAGTTTCCACTCTGCACCAATGCATCAAATACACAACCAACCAGACTCAAGGAACTATACGAGAAGATCAACCTGTTGCAAGAAATTGCCATTATGCAACCTTGAAATAGCCGAATTGCTATCAATTACAACTCGAGCCCGCAAAATAGACATATCAAGCACCAGGCCTAGACAAAGGGGGATAATTGATCTGCGTGGACATAGAGAACTCCCCGACAACCCAAGCGCAGTAACAACAGTCCTGACCAATATAAAGCTAAGTAACAACATTTTAGCAAACAAACGCCTACTGCAAGAGCTGATAATCAACAAGGAATTGCCCGCCAACAAGAAGTCCACTCTTTAGTAACTTTGCTAGTTTTGGCAAAACAAGAAACTTCTCTAGAAGGACTACGCAATCTGAGCTAGGACCATACGCGCCTCCTTTAGGGTCGGGTTAGCTTATTCCCTGCTCGGTGTCAAATTATTTTGTTGTTTTGATTTCGTTTTTGTTTTCTGTTTTTCATTTTCAGTTTAAAAGAAATTTTTGCACGAGACATATTCAAGAAATAAAACAGATTTAATTGATTGCAATGAAAGTTATTACAAAGCTTGTTGACCAACTAGTACAAAAGTTTACACACTACAAGTATCTAAGTCTGACGCAAATATGCATCTGTTAACGTGCATGTTGAGACTTTGCTTCGCTAATTTTCCTCCAGAGAAGGTGATGAAAGTAAAGTATATGAAGAAGGTTGCAACACGAGCTTGATTCTTTGCTCTGATGAATCACCTCGCAAGGATGGTTTGAAAGTGGCAGCATGAACCTCGAAACGAAATACAAACACCTTTGCTCCGCCAATCTGCCCTGCGAGGTGGATCTGGAACTAGAGCAGAAGAAGGCAGATGAATATATGTCTCTCAAGAGAGGAGTGCCTTGGGTACTATGAAGTTAAGGTCCCATGACCGAAGGTCGCATCCATCAGAGCTCCGCTCCACCAACCTACATTTCGACAGTGGCATCCTGCGTGAAGCCTAGTAGATATAGTGGGAACGACCTCCCCAAAACTAGGTGCGAGGATAATTTCCTAAACTAGATGGTGCGAGTGACCGTGGGAGCACCAAAACTCTTCTTCACAATGTAAGAAGATATTACAAGATCTCATGGAATCAATTAGATGCACACCCAGATCAAGTGGCATCGCATAACAGTAGGTCTTATTAAGACTCATTGTTGCAAATGTCATAACATTCGAAAACTCCAGTAACGGAGATCTTCCATCAGCCTTTGGAAAACCCCAAACATATTCTCTGGTATGATGCATCTGGTCAACATGCTCTACAATGCTTATTACAATGCTTGAGATAAAAAACGACTAGCCTATATATATGCGATATGGTATACGAAACAGTGTTAGCCAATAGTAACGTCAGCATTAAATGTCGTACGAGAAACAGGGAAATGACGGATCCAATTGCAATTGCACGAGTCCACATTCATCAAATTAATGGCTCTGCACGCAGCTCCATTAGTTGGGGGAGTAACTGATATTGAACTGTCTTGCAATCTACACCGCACATATGGCACGCTAATCTACAAAGATTTTTTCCACTTGGGCCCCACCAACTAATGAGCCCAAGCTTATGCCTTGCCGAATCTGGCCCAACACACGCAAAGACACAAACAACAAAATCCTTGAGCCCCCATGGAATAAGGAGCGCGTCTACAAAGCACTATCAAGACATCCACCATGTTATTATTCCCCTGTTGTTCATTAAAGCTGGTCAATCTATTATTAGTCCGATCAATCGATCCGGCTCCGGAATCAGACCACTAGGCAAATTAAGCAAGTCAGGACACCCAAGTCAGACTTACACGCCCAAAATCTTATTCTGACCAAAACTTAGTCACCTCCAACTAATTACAATAGCTTCTGGAGCACGCTAAAAGCGAACGATGATGGGTTAGAAAGTTGGAGCTTAGTCAGCGTTTGTAACACCTGATCACGATCGCTTGCCAGGGACCATTGTCCAACTATAGATAATGGTCACCGAACTTAACCAAAGCTTAGTCGATTTAAACCTATGACGATAGCTTCTGATCCGCTCTAACGCTCATTTTGTTTAACCGATGCCAACGATTTAGAAAGTGGCACTGATGCCTGATCGAGACGGCTTGCCAGGGATCATTTTCCAAACATGAACAATAGTAACCAAACCCGACCAAAGCTTAGTCGGTGACGATTGATAACAATAGCTTCTGGTCCGTTAGAAACCTAGTCCGCCAATAACATATTCTGACGGCTTAGAAAATGGGAGTCTAGCTAGTGCTCTCTATACCTGATTAAAATGGCTTGCCAGGATCACTTCTCTTACGTTGATGATGATCGCCTAACCCTGCCAAAGCTTAGTCAGTGGCCATTGATGATGGTGGCTTCTGGTCTACCCTAACCCTAGTTCGATGTGTGCGGATTTCAACAGCTTAGAAAGTTAGAGCTTAGTCTGTGCTATGACGCCTGACCGTGATGGTTTGCTAGGGATCATTTGCCAACTACAGACAATGATCGCCGAACCCTACCAAAGTTTAGTTAGCCCAACTGATGACGATGGGTTGGAAGTGGGAGTTTAGTCAGTGCCATCAACGCTTGACCACGACGACTTGCCAGAGACTACCGTTCAACCACAAATGATGGTCACCAAACCTTACCCCGGTTTAGTTAGTTATAACTGGTGATAACAACCTCTGGTCCAACTAAGCATATTCCGCCAATAGCAGGTAAAGATGGGTCGAAAGTCTGGTTAGAGCTCTGGAAGCTTAACTCGGAGGACTCGCAAAGACTATTGTCCGATCATCTATGACGGTGCACGTGCTAGGACCACAATCTGACTAGTTTGCTTACAATAGCAAGAGCAACTACTGGTTCGATATATAACCAAGCCGCCAGGGAAAAGGTGAATTACACACCCTAATTTCTAAAAGGATTCCGACCAGAATTGGACGAACTATCGCAACATAAGCAGTCAAAACTCTCACCAGCAAATCAATCATACGACTTCCTAAGCTAGTAGTGCCTCTCGACTGACAACTAATGTTGCGATAAGACAAAACAGATAAAGCTAGCAGAGAAAGTAAATGAAAATGTACAAGTACCGAATGTTATTCATTTACAAGACAAAAAATACAAAGTTCATTCCTCACTAGGAAATTCAGATACAACAAAGTCGAAGTTAACATGAAAAGAAGTAGAAGACACATTTGTACTAGCCGCTTCTCGATCACCCTCGTTAAGGTCACCTTCTTCTTCTGACGGATTTGAGGTCACCCCAAATTCCGCGTGTGCCGCCTTTTCATAATCGGAGAGATCCCAATCGAGATGTTCCTCCTTCATAAGCTGCAATAGCTCTAGCCTTCCATGCACGACCTTGCTGAACTCAAACGTGCCCTGGGCCTTAAGAAGCTTCTCCTCACGCACCCTTGATTTAGCAAGCTCCCGCTCCAACTGTTCCAGCTTGCCCGACAACATGTCAGTCTTGGACTGCTTCGCACCCAACTTATCATTAATAATACTTAGTTCATTCTGTGCCAGAAGAAGCTGCTCTTCCACGGTTCACACACTCTTAGCATAAAAATCAGCATCAACCTCCAACTGCTGACATCAGACAGTCCATTTGAACTCTTTGTTAGCTTTCTTGGCGTTCAGAGCCTACATTTTAGCCTGTACTCTGACCATAGTCTCCTGGACAAATTGTAAGTCATTACGGACAAGGTTCAATTCATTCTCGAATCGATCCCTCACAGACACTGACCCCGCCAGGTCGGACTCAAGCATTTCCAAGCGAATCCTCTGAGCCTTTGAACTTGTGCACCAGGACTCCATTCCAGCACCTGAGTGAGCTTCGAGTTGCTTCCTCAGCGATTCAATCTCGTAGAGAGCGTCAGAATATGACTTTTGCATATTTGCAAAGACTCGACTTCAGCCCCAGCGACGACCACTTGATTCAGGTGTGACATCCCAATACGAGATGTTTCTGTCTTTTAACCATATGTTCTCCCAGCGTCTCTCTTTCTGGCTCTGAAGCACAGATCACCTGCCAGTCATTCCAACCGCTAAGAAGCTTCCTGGAAGCTTAAGAGATGTCAACCTCTTGGTGACAAACTTGGTTTCTCATCTTTACCACGTCTGGAACAAACAGACTGATTCGCGCGTATGGATGAAGGTCCTTCGGGACCGAAATCACTTCAACACTACCCTTTACTATCTTCACTAGATCAGGGCCTTCATCCATAGCTTTCCCCTTACCCTCAATGATCGGCTCTCTTTCATGAGCTGACTCAGAATCAGTTGACCGTGAATAAGGGAATGAGTTATTCCTGGGATTTGCCGTCACCTTAATACGGGGACAAGAGTGAGACGGAGGACATTATGGGTGACGCGGTGGGGACTTTTTGCCATAAGGACGATGGTCAAATGACTCTTCAACAGGCCTAGCAGGGTTGCGATCCAAAGAGGGGCGGTACTCAAAATCTTTTAATGAAAATGGAAGACCCAGTCCCGCACTAGACGAAGCTTCCATGCACGCCTGCAACAACGTTTTGTTCAGAACCTCTGTACTCAGCTTCGTTACATCTTAAACCCCACCATTTGCAGATATTCCCTCTCCAAGTCAGGAAGGGAAATATGAACCTTTGCCCAAACATCATGCCCCTTGGACACAACAGTCTCTACCCTAACGGATGAATCAAGAACTTGCTCGACAACTTCACTTCCCTCGGATGAAGCTGAACGCCCACGAACGTGCCTAGACATAGCATGAGGCCACTTCTGATGAGCATGAGAAGGAAGCGCCTCATTTAATTCTGCCCTCCTTGAAGGGCTTAAAATCTTAATCTTCGGGAGCTTCCTTTTCTTCGAAGAAGATACGCCTTCGGGCTTTGGCTTCGGAACCCTAAAAAAGGTGGGAGCCTCATGCCAATGAGCTCACAGCCCGCTGCGCTTATATTGGAAGACTTAACGACATCCTCTATCCGCAGACGAGGCATGTCACGAAACGCATCCAGAGCCATTTTATCCTTAGTAGAAATAGATGAAGTTGGGAATTTTCTTACGAAAAGCACAAAGGTCAATTTGATATCAATTTAACACAAACAATATCAGAAACAAAATTGAACTTAATCAATTGCCTGAATTCCAGCTCGACCGGACGACCAACAAGCTCAAAATACTTTGAGTCTCCGGAGGCCATGAAACAATATTTCTGCCAGAACTTAAAATTGTCAAGCAGATTGCCAAAGCAGTTCGACGATGTCAGCATGCACTCAACGTGCTCGTTTATTCGAGGGAAGTAAGTAGTTGGATCGCCCTTGAAGATACTCAGACACCAGCATCCTTCGCCCTAATCAGAATGGTGATCACGGTCCTATACCTATTCGACACCAGTTGATCGGGCACCAGAAACTCCCAAATTTCCTTGATAACAGGAAAGTGGATGCTCGATTGGAACATATCTCGGTGAAGACAGATGAACTCCTCTGGAGGGGACAATAGCATCAGATCGGCACCCATAGTGAAGAGCACCAGATCATCAAAAATCCCATATGTTTCACGAAGGACTTCCAGACTTGACTCAAAAAGTGGCCTCTCCTCAAAGAACTTGCGACCCTTAGCAAACAGTTCATCGGAAAGCTGATTCAAGATCGTACAAGCTTTCGACTACTAAAGTTGAGCAAAGTCAAAAGCACGGAATGCGATACGATAAAATAGAGTCTCTGAGATCGAATGAGTAAAAAATCTTAACTTCGCAGAGAGAAAATCTATATAGAAAACATAACTCCCATTTTTCTCTTTCGATCAGACGCACGCCAATTAATGAAGCTCGCCGCTCGAGAAAACGATTCAGATTCAACCATCATGACTGCACAATTTCTTCATGAAATTACTTGGTGGACCGATGATCTAGCCCACAACTCGGGGGGAGTAGCTGATGATACATCAAACCATCCTTTGATCAGCACCGTACGCGTGTCATGATAATCTCGTCAACAGAACAAAGCATGCATGAATGCACGCCCAATCCAGCAAGGCCCAGACAGTACTAAGCACACTATTGGCAGGATCCAAAAGGTCAAACCCAAATTACAACGCGCTACTAAGCCCACACGTCACGTGGTCAAGCCAAATACTCGTAAGCCCTATAAGGTAAGTATATGAGAAAATCGACCCAAGACAGTTAGGCCAACAATAGATTGGTTCCAACTAAGAAATAAATATTGGAGTATAAGTCGGGCAAGGGAACTTCCTTGCATGGACAACACTCCAAAAGGGAAACCTCTCTCGCAGATCTAGGAGCACAAGTCGTGTAGAGAAACTTCTCTACATGGACAACTCCCAAGTAAGAAAGGAACTCCAGTAAGATCTTTTTCCCTAAACTATACCACCAAAGGCCTAGCCGAACAAGGACTCTCACACTCTAAGTAAGAGATAAGGTCGATGAACAAGGGTAAATTACAGAAACCAAATTTACAGGTTTAAGCCTCTTTAAGCCTTATTAACTTAAGCATCGGAGTGCCACCAGTCGCCACACGGTGGTCTTTGGCTCACATGCGTTCTCTGTGCAGGTCTAGGTCTAAGTCAAGGCCAGGAAGGAGGGCAGGATCCCAAATCCGTATCCGCCCTGAATCTATGACGGTTAAAGTTGGATAACCAAATCCGCCCCGAAATTTGTTAAACCAAAAGCAAATCGGTCTCATTGCCAACCCCCAGTGCACAACTGATATTCTAATGAAGCCTCAACAAGAGATACCCCATGGATCAATTGTAGCTCAGTTAGAAATCTACTATCCTTTTGTAAAGTTGTTGGTTTGAGACTCTTTAGTTAGAATTTTGTGAGTTGTCACCCGATTATTAGGAGCACACATGCTTCACCGTTGATTAGCCTTCAGTATTGAATGTAGCTACTTAGATGGATCGGAGCAAAGTGAAAACTAGTCTTCATGCGAGGTGGAAGCGATGGAATGTAGTAGAGCGAAAGTTAGTTTTCATGCAAGGTAGAGGTAACGTGGATGCTAAGTGCTAATAGTGATGTAGCCTTCCTACTTGGTTTGGTTAACCCTATCGTGACAATGATGTAACTT
This sequence comes from Berberis vulgaris, assembly GCA_963556465.1. Lineage (NCBI taxonomy): Eukaryota > Viridiplantae > Streptophyta > Magnoliopsida > Ranunculales > Berberidaceae > Berberis > Berberis vulgaris. The sequence goes on from OY747126.1 coordinate 23,552,876, forward strand.
TCGGACATGGATTAAAAATAAATTAAAAGGGTCAATGACCTTTTTTATTATTAAAAAGAAGAGATAGTCAGTTTTGCCAATGCATTGAACGCTTTGCATAAAGTACACTTTATTTTTTACAAGATCATCATTCATGCGACAATTGTATTAAATCAACTTCTAAAATAATCATAGAAAAGAAAGTTACTGAAGTAATTGTACTACAACCATTGAGCAACCAATGGGCATGTTTTCAAAATTATTTTTATCATTTATTTATCTTTATTTTTATTGCGGAGGACATTGAAGTGGTTCAATCAACTCCATTGAAGGGATTGAAGTAACATCACATATTTGCAATGTCAAGCCTTTTTTCTCGTAGTAAAACAAGAATGTCGTTTGAGTTCAAATTCGAATAAAAACTACAACACTTGGAGTATTCGAATGATTACAATTTTCTATGGAGGTAATTAATAAATGGATAAATGGGTTTGAAAGATCCACTACTAGGAAAGAAAATGAAAAAGGCTGGGCAAGTACGGGTAACCGGCCCAAAATATAAAAACCAAAAACCGGCACGAGAAATTCGGGCCGTGTTTATGAGACTCAAACCCGGACCGGATTGACCGGTTAACCGAGGTCCCGGTTAATCGAAATACGGGCCGGTCTCGGTCCTAAGTGAAACATTCCTATTGATATTGAAATCAAGATCTGATCAAAATCAAGATCAAGATCAAGATCTGATCAAAATCAAGATCAAGATCTAATCAAAATCAAGATCAAAATCTGATCAAGATCAAAATCACAATCTGATCAAAATCAAAATCTGATCAAAATCAAAATCAAGATCAAGATCTGATCAAAATCAAGATCAAGATCTGATCAAAATCAAAATCAAGATCAAAATCAAAATCTGATCAAGATCAAAATCAAAATCTGATCAAAATCAAAATCTGATCAAGATCAAAATCAAAATTAAAATCAAAATTAAGAACAAAATCTGAGATCAGATCTGATCTAGGGAAAGGCGGGGAAGGGAGGGGAGAGGGAGGCGTCTCGGCCTCGGCGTCGGCCTCGGTCGGGGAAGAGAAGAAGCGTTGTGAGAAGAGAAAAAGCGTCCGCTGTGAGAAGAGAAGAAGCCTTTGCTGTGAGAAGAGAAGAAGCCTCCGACGGAGAAGAGAAGAAGAAGTCTGTGAGGAGAGTGTGAGGAGAGTTTCAATTTTGAGGAGAAGAGAAGAAGACTGTGAGGAGAGTCTCAATTTTGAAGCTTCAATGAACAAAAAAAATTTGTTATTTTAAGTTAACTATTTAACCTATTTAACCTGGGCCGGGCAGGTTACCCGACGGGTTTCAGAAAGGGAAACCGAGGCCCGGACCAGAAACTTCGGGCCGGGTCGGGCTTTTACAACCGAAATTTTTTTAATTAATTAAAACCAATCCGAACCGACCCGATCGGTCCGGGTTTTCGGTCCTAAATGCCCACGCCTAATTTAAACTGTCGCCAGACGGATGATTTGAAGATGTCTAGATGAAGGTCTTATTCTTTAAAGAGTAAACGAGGTTCAAAGAACCCTCAAACTTTTATTTTTTTTTTATAAAATAAATCAGCCGGAGAAAAAGTTCCATGCAATCATAAAGTTTGCCTATCAAACATATTTTTTTCCAAGTCCTTTACAAAGGAGCTCGGAGTAAACTGAATAGTTTCAGTGCTGGAGCTAATTTAGATAACTTGTCCACCGCTTGATTGCTTATTTGTAGATGAACTCTATGTCAAAAGCTTGGAATTGGGAGGTTAATTGTTTGATTCTTCTAAGCACTGGGATTGCTAAGTAGGGGTGTTGATCGATTTAAAATTGGATCAACACCAAAATCGAACCGAACTTGGGATTCGATTTTCGGTTTGGTTCGGTTTTTTGATTTTTCAAACATAAATCCATAACTGAACCGAACCGACCAATTTGGTTTGCTTTTAGTTTGTTTCGATTTTTCCTTTTATTTTCTATTTTCTCCATCCTATTTCTTCTTCTTACTGAAACAATTTTGCGTTGCCATAACCATACAACTAGACCTAAACACAAAGATAAAACCTTTTCACACATAAATTTCAAATAAAATTTGAACCTCAACAGGATTATATTATATTAAAAAAAAAATTATACCTGTTTTCTATTATCATAAAAGAGATTAGCATTATTGCATTCTGATTAAAAAAGCTCGAATGACCATACAATTCGACAAAACCCCCAATAGTGCTAATGCAAAGAAAATTAGTCAAATAAAAAGAAAAACAGGCTCAGACACACAGCAAGATGATCAAGATCACATGGAGATCATTTTGTATCTGGTTGTTATAAAGCAACAAAAACTCTTTTCAACAACAGAGCCAAAGAAAGTCTCGAAACAAAGCTTATTTACAAGATTATCAATAATGAATCTTAGTACACCAGGCTCACAATATCCATGGAGGACCGCTCTACTTCTCTAGTTGGATCCAATCTCTATATATTCACCTTAGCTGAACTAAATGGGGTAAGTGAGAATTCACTACAAGAAAAATGCCCATTAATACCATAGCGTTTTTGAAAACGCTGTGTCTGCCGGAGCTATAATAGACCCAGGGTCTATTATAGCGTTTTTAAAACGCTATGGTAAGTTGGCCTTTTATTGCTTTCAAAAACGCTATGGTAGACTCTACCATAGCGTTTCAAAAACGCTAGGGTAAGTATACATAGCAATTTTTTTTTTGCTATTAAATGACTTTTTATTACATCTTATAAGTTTTATTTCAAGAAAATAAAAATTTAAATGTGCCAAACTTAAACATTTCCATGAATGGAGGCACAGAAATATTGTAATTAATAAAATAATGTATTACATCGAGTCACAAAATCTATCAAATAATAAAGACCGGACTACAAAATCATAAAAAGCACCAATCATTCCTTTCCTGCCACAACTAGTATACCCATTGGCTCTACCTTTCCTAAATCTTCACCTATCTGGTCATCCTGTGGCCTCAACTTGAACTTCACATACATCTCCTGGCCATTTGAACACCTGAACAGCCTACATATATTTGAATAGTAGTGCAGCTCAGCATATGAATTGGCATTTCTGAGAGAATCCCACACTACTTCCCGCACATGAGGAGCTCGTTTAACACGCTGCTCCCTTGCAGCAAGTCCACAAACAAGCCATGTTGCAAAGTCAGCTATTGTGCGTGCATAGAATGCCTTATCGGTCTTTAGTGTCAGATCAAGAATTGGCAAACTGTCACTACCCTCTTCTGTAAGTATACGTATCGCTGCTCCACATGCATCAATTCTTGCATCATCATCAGCACTCAAACTGTTACTATGCCGAATAACTATAGGATAGGTTTTTCCAGCATGGAAGATCTTGTGGTCAGGCAGTCCTGGTATGTCATCATACAGTTTTAAGAGACCCTTCCCACTGACACCAATTCGATGGAAGCACCTAGACTTGACATTCCTAGTAGTTATTGCCAAATTTCTAGCAAGATTTCCGACGATATTCTTATACTTCATGTCCATCTCTTCTATACGCTCGTCCATTGGATGCATTATATTCTTAACCATGGTGGGGGTCTGTGACCCAACATAAACCCTGCCTCTATGAAGGACTGAATTCACGGGAGCAACTGAAAGAGCACCGAGAACAACGTCTTTCTGTATGACAGATCCTTGGAGAATCAGACTCTAACTGCCCACCACTGAGTTATCCTGTACCTCAACTTTCTGGCCATTAAAACCACTGCAGGAATAAAACCCAGCAATGATCCGACTGAAGTCTCCCAAATGAACGCCATTACCAATTGAAATGAAGCCTGGATCAGAGATTGGATTGATGGCTCTAAGTGTGTGGTCATTGTATTTGTAGTTTATTTTTGTGGTTAGACAGAGAATAGCCAAAAGGAAAGATACTTCTATGGTAAACTGTCATGGATGTGTACAATTTAACAAAAACATTACTCACCTTAAAAAGGCAAACCCCTTGGGTGTGTTTGGTTGGATGAAGTCCCAACACATCCTTATAACACCAAACCACCAATATATGAAAACCTACTATTTTAATGTATTTTTATTTGTTTCCATTTTAGGCATATTAGTAAAAAACAAGAACCTGTATTTCTCCTTTTCGAAATGCCCTCAGTCTTACTGCAGCATAATTTTCATATCATAAGTTTAGCACAAGAAACAATACACACTAACCCAATAGAGGTATATTTTTTTTAATCACAAAAACAAGTATCATAGTATTCATTAAAGGCCAGAAAGATTAGTGCAAAGCACTAACCAGTACAAAAGATATACAAATGTGCATCCTCTCAACAGTGAAGAATATTTTGGCAACTAAACATACAAGAAAACTCAGTATCCCTATATCTGTACCAATTAGAAGCCCAAAGCCATAATGTAACCTGCAACCTTGAAACATGTGAGATTTTTCAATATCCCCTAATCATGCTACTAGTGGAAAGTGATATGGTCATCCGAATTATCTTAAATACCTTGAAATCAAGGATACAATTTCATTTCAAGAAGTAAACAACTATAGGGGAGGCTGTAACTAAAACTGTTCCTCCCCAAACCATTGGATGTTTCACAAGCACCGATAATACTTCTAGTACTAGTATATACCTTCGTACAGATTGACGTTGCAGCCCTGAATACTCCTGGACCTTTAATTTCAATCCACCAAACAATTTCAGTAGGGTGCTCAGCTTGTGGGTAGATTCTACGGACGATGTGAAAAAAATACACTTTTCCCCTCCTAAATGAAGTAGCAGGGAAACCAAGAATAGTGGTTTGAGCTTTGATTCACAAATCTGCAAAGTAGTCAAAGAAGGATTATACAATAGCTAAAGATAAGTGTACAAAAAGAAGAAAAAAAAAAAACTCATGCAATTCCTCCCTCTGTATTTATATCAACATCTGGCAATAATTAATTAAGGTACAACATTTTTTGAAATCATGTCAGCTTGTCAAGTTCGCTGACATTAGTGTGTGAGATATGTCGACGAAACTGACAAATTTTTAAGGGCCGGCCTCACATAGCTCATAACTAGCACAAATAAATTTAAGTTTTGTTAACTCAGACAAAGATATGTGCATCATCTATGCAACTTATTAAAAGAAATATTTGGATATTTATAGAAGTCATTCAATCTTTCGATTAACCGTGTGTACAAGAGTAGAAAGTGACTTCTTATATGAACAACTCTTAGAAAATGAAGTAAATTCGTGCATACATGTAAGCAAGTAGGTGACACCTACCAGCTTGTAAGATTCTAGCATTTCAGGTAATTGATAATGTTGAGGCCCAGTTGTTAAAAACAGAGGACGATGTAGATCAAGCTGGGAAAGCTTGCTCGGATCCTACATCAAGGTAGCAGATAGTACCATCTTCACAAGCCTTGGATAAACATTTCCCTTGAATCCTCTTTCAACGCCACTACAACACAGAGATCAAGAAACCAAAAGGTAGCTTTTAGGAGTTCATATAACTTCTACAACATCCTTTCTTAATTTGAAAGAAGAAAGACGGTATCAAATAAAATAGGAGACATATTTCAGAGCTAGTTTTCATATTCATCAATAAATAAAAAACTAAGTTTAACTGGAAACTAGGAAAGATGAGAAGGTTTGTCTTTGTCTACCTAGGGGCACAACATGAATGGGTCCAACCAGACATATTTTCTAAATAAACTTCAAAAAGCCAAAGCATCAAATGATCTAGTTTATAAAACTTGACAAGACCAGGTATACTACACTGCTAAGCATTAAAAACAGCAGAAAACACCGACATCTGGATAGCCTGATCAAATTGACCTTCATCAAAGAGATCATTTTGATGAGTCAAAATCATATGGTTCTGTGCAAGTTTTTTTCCTAAATGAAAGTCATGGTTATTTATCCGAACATCAGTGTTGCAAAAAATTTCGCATTCAACAACATTTTCATCCGAAAGAACAAGGAGCATAACATGGTAGATGTTGAAGTATGATAAATGATAGAACATACAACTTCCTTATAGTTCTCAAGGAACCAATAGTAAAATGAGCAAATTTACTAGCATGGTGAAAAATTCCTTCACCACTTGAGCTTGTCAACTGAAGAACTGTAGGCAACCAGGACTGATATGCTTCTCTGAGTAATGATCTGTTTCATCCACTACCTATAAAATTCAGTTTAAGATTCAATAATGTCCCAAACGACATAAATACATAAATAAATAACAGCTCAAATCATGTGTACAATGGTACTCATACAAGAAAAGTAGCATGTTGATTGAGTGACCCTAAATGTTTAGTTAGTAGATTTGTTGGAGGAATCATGATACTATGAGCATGAGATTGTTTGTGTGTGTGCATCTATCTATGTTCCCAAGTGTCGTGACAATTAACACGTGGTCAAGAAAATATCCATAAAAGAGAACAAATCAAACATTTTTCACTGACTATTTTTGGTGACATGGGAAATTATTCAGATGGTCTCAAGAATTGACTGTCAACAAGTAACTCTATCTTTCTGACGTTGCAAGCATGAACTATTGAATAATGGTCTCAGGAATTGACTGTCAGTGAGTAACTCTTTTCCTACTTGCAAATAAACTCTTTTATGTTTTACAAACAAATTATCCATTTGCAGGTACATTCTGAACATGCAACAGAAACAAATCAAAGTTTTTCATACTTATAGAAAGCACAAGTTGTTGTTTGTTGTACATACTAGATAACAGAGATGCTCAAGAGTGAACCCCTTTTGTGGTATTGATATGGTCCATTAGTCATCCAGGGGTTGCCACTAATATGTCCACTGCACTCTGCAACTCCATGTAGCGGCTTTCTGGGTCATAACAAACACCTGCTTCAAGCTTAGGTCTCTTAATAAGCACTGAGATCTCATCTGCAATTGAAGTTTGACCAACAGCCAAACCAACTGCAGGGGCAATAGCAGAAAATACTTCCTTAACCTGAAGCAAAACAAATAGCAGATATCTTGTTAGCAACAAAATTGTTAAAAGTAAATGAACAAATACATTAAGATGAGTAGTCTTAGATTTTAATTTATACTATGCTAGAAACAATAAAGGAAAAAACAATTAAATAACATTGAAATAATAACACCCTTTATTAATAAAAAAAAATATAGGTGAACCTAGCTAACCCATCACACTAATTAATCACCTTAGCTTTTATCAAACCCGAACTTAAACATGAAATCTAGCAAGCAAAAAGACTCAAACTTTGAAGTTTAGTAACCCTTTGTATCTCTTATTCCTACACTCAACTTTGGTTTGGAGGAAATTGCAAGGTCAACTCCGATAACTATTGCAAAATTAACTAAGATACTACATTATAACTGAAAAATATTCTTGCGTTAGTTCCAAAATGGAGCAGTGTGAACCATAAAATACATTTTCATATACCCAAATCTTAGATTTGACTGATCATGTTCACTTCTGTCTGATTGGGATTTTGTGCTGTGGGCTTGTTCTATTTCGGAACACATTAACTATCAGCAACAATAGATCGATAATTATTTTCTTTCACCAGTCAATAATAAATTATAATATCAGCAAACATATGGCACAAAGCAAAAAAGAAAATTGCCCAAAAAACAACAAGAACAAAAGAGAAAAATGATTGCTAAATCGATTGAATAAACGAACCTGCAAAGCCAAATCACAAGTAGGGAGCACCATCAAAGCGAACAAGTTGAAGCTGAAGCTGAAGCGGGAGAGCAGAGCGGAGCGGAGAGGGAGAACAGAGTGGAGCGGAGAGGGAGACCACAATGCCGAGAAGTAGACCAGGCGGTGAGCAGAACGAGAGCAGTGAGGAGAGGGAGAGTGAGACCAGAGCAAGCTTCCTTCGTTTCTTTCTTTTCTTTCCTTCCTTCCTTCCTTCTCTTCTTTCTTTTCTTTCCTTCTTTCTTTTCGATCGAAAGGGAAATTTGGGCGCTTTGTGAATTTTTTAACTCCCGCTCATTTGATAGCGTTTTAGCAATGTAAGAGACATGAAATGGGACAAACTTTGGACTTTTCATAGCACTAAGTAAAAAAGTGCTATTGTCATGTGCTATTAATGGGTAGTTGTGGTGTAGCTAGTGATTAAATGAGGTGGGTGGGTGGGTTGGGAATTGAGTTGGTGGGGTTGGGATTTTGGAATTAAATAGGGGTGGGTAGGGGTTGGGAATTGGGGTGGGAATTGAGCTATTTGTGGTGGGGCTGGGAGTTAAAAACAGATAAAAAAATTGATACGGTTTGGTTCGGTTTATTCGGGGCTGAAAAAAACTCAAACCGAAATCGAACTAAAGTAACTCGGTTCGGTTCGGTTTTGGTTTTTTTTGGCTTAGTTTAGTTCGGTTAGGTTAATTTGGTCGGTTTACATGGACCAATTAACACCCCTATAATGCTAAGCACGTAGTGTCTTGTTTCTTTTTGAGGATTTGCACCGAGTTCCAAGAATTGGATCCTACCATGATACAGGGTTGCCCATGTTCTAGTGCTAGCTTAACACTGAATTCTATAGCCTCCATTTCTACTATTGTGATGCCTAAGTGTTTAGATGCACCTGCGCCTGCTGCAATTACCTCGCTTGATTGTCTCTAATATTTGCATTCCAATGATGAAAGATCTAGCCTTGATGGAGTCTTCACATTGAAGCTCTGCAATTGACAAATTTTGTTCACAATGTTGCAAACTTTTTGAAAAAGTTATTTTTGTAATAACATTTGCCAATGCGTACCACATTGTTGTGTTCTTGTCAAACAAAATAGATGAATGCATTAAAGGTTCGTTTATGAACTATAGCAACAGGGTGTGTACCTGGGAAGTGTGTATTGCACCAATTGATCTCCTCATGCCATGTCTAGCTGCATGATCGAATTGGAGAAGAGATAATAGCCAGTTCCATACTGCCCTGGCATAGTATCATTCAAAGAAAATGTGTTCTTCTCGTTCCTCCTCCATGTAGCAAGTTGGACATGTTGAAGTTGTTTGCATTTCTACTGCACCAACCTGTTTTGTGCTTGAGGACTCTTTGTAGTGCAAACCATGATAAAACTATGCTTCGGAATGCAGCTTGAGAACCATACTAATCTGAACCACGATAATTGAGGATAAACTGTCTTGATTTTATTGTAAGTATCTCGTAAAGTATATTTGCCTGATGATCTGGCTGTCCATATGATTTCGTGAACGTAGCTTGCTTATAAAGGGACATCATTTAACTTGTCCTTGATAGCAGCCATATGCACTTCAATTTTTTATTTTTTTTTACTATATTCCATCTATCTAGGTTAATAATCAACTTTGCATTTTTGTGATACAAGGAGTTGTAAGATGTTGTAGAAAATTCCGTATAAGCTATCCATTCGGGATCCATGGATCATGCCATAATGATGTATCGTTTCCATTTTCGATTAAATGAGTAGCAATTTTTTTCGCAATTAGTCTTTCTTTTAAAATATTCCTCCAAATCAACGAGCTGTTCTGAGGGATTTCCATAGACCAAAACTTTTGTTGCCATGACAGGACAAATAGATATAGAGACAGGTAGCTCTGACGAAATCCTCTTGTACCCTTGATGTATCCTTTTAATGCTCCATTGAGGTTAATGGAAAATCTGGTCATAGATATACAAGCTTTGACCCAAGAGATAAATTTGCTAGGAAATCCCAACTTTCCATAACTTGCACAAGATCGTCCCACTCAATTGTATCACAAGGCTTTCCTTAAATCTATTTTTCCTGCACACCTTGGGGGTCCATCATTTTTGTCATAAATCCTGAGTATTTCATGCGACAGCATAATGTTATCCTGGATATATCTGTTGGAGATGAAGGCTGTTTGGCAAAGACTGACTACTAATTTGTCGGCTTCTTTCATTCTTTTAGCTAATATTTTTGTGATAGTCAGCGCGAAATAGGTCTGAAATCTCCAAAAGTAGAAGGATTAGGATTTTGGGCACTAAAGTAACAAGGATTAGGATTAGGACCGAGCATTTTGCTTGATTTAAAGAAACTCTGCATTGCTTGAATGAAATCATCTCCTATTATTTTCTAAAAATGCTTGAAGAAATGCGAGGAGAACCCATTAGGCCCATGAGCACGATCTGAACCAGTACTTGCGAAACCTTCAATAATTTCATCTCTTGTAACATGCTGAATCACCACATCTGCTAGATCTTGGGGAACTTAAGTGAGGAAATCAAGGTCTTCAATAACTGAGGCATCAACTGGGTGGGGCTGCAACGACTTCCCCAAAATAGCTAACACATTCAGATTCAATTTATGAGAAATCCAACAGCTTGACCCCGTGTCTTTTGTAAATGCAAGAAATATTATTCATTACCCTCCTTTATTTGTTCGTACTATGAAAATATTTATTATTTCCAACCGCCAGGTTGAGCCATCTAAAGTTCGCACTCTCCCAATTTTCGCAATAGCAATTCTCGAGTAATCTCTAACTGCTTCCCTTTCTGAACTAATAAGTTGTTGATTGGTAGAACGACTTTGAGTCGAGTTTGCAAGTCCACCATTTTGTGCTTTGCTTAAATAACAAGATTAGTTTTCAAAATTTTATATTTTTTGACTAACCGAAACATAGGGTTACCCGTTACCGAGTTCCTCCAAGAATCTTGAACAATCTCCATAAACTTGTTGTCCTCAACCTATTTGTTGAAATTTTTGAATGGTTTCTGATGCGTTGAAATCCGTCCTTGTCGATTCCGGACCTACAAAATGAACAACAGTGAGTCAAGGACCACCGTTGTGGGAAACAAAGTCATAGGCACGTAAGTTTAGAGCCATACCAAGTACTCCAAGAGCATTCATCCATAAACCAGTTACTGGTACAAATAACATAAAGAAATGTAACCAACGTTTATGTGGTGGCCAAAGGCAATCCAATGCTAAAGTTAGGTGACTGAGTAAGGATGGATGTAGACTGTAAATTGGATTGTAAGCGCATACCTTTCTCATCCCCTTTGTTCACCTTAAATAGCGAGTATTTCACTCCATTGACTCTATCGTCGAGGCGTGATAAAGGGAGGAGATCTTGTTGAATATCTTATCGATCCATGATTGAGTTTCATTTGATACTTGGCTCTATTTAGGACACAAATATTTGATTGGATCAAGAGTTGTGCAAAATAGATCTTGGGCTTGTGACAGCCTAGAGATATGCGTTTGGGCCTTATTTTCCTTGGCCAAACTCTAAAATTTGCGCCACGTTGGGCTCGAATGATCTGGGCTTGGATGTTTGACTTACGGGCTGAATGGTGATTTGGCTAAGTCTTGGCTGGACCGTGCTTGGGCCTACTCGAGACCGTGGTGAGGCCTTTCTGTATTAGGGTTTGCATATGTCACGTGTATGGTTGTGAATGGGTGGTTGTTTGACGCCTCATCAGTTACTCCCCCTAGTTAGTGGGGTTGCTTATAGGGCCACTAACTGATTGTGCATGGGGGAAGGTGTGATGCCATGATAGCATATTTCGACGCCTTTTAGACTATTGTGTTGTAGTTAATGCTTTTCTGCGGTTAGGTAATTACTTCCCCCATACGTCAAGCCTATATAAGCTTGCTTTAGGGGAGTTTTATCTTTTTACCTTCCAAAGCTTCATTAAGTTTTTTTTTTAAATTTTTTTTATAGCTTTTCCAGTTTGACCAAGTTCAGACTTTCATACAATCATGTTGCGCAACTTTATTTTCATGTGATCGCCATGTTGCTTGCTTTGACTATTGTAGGGGGCCGCTAATGACAGAAATGAACCTAGTCGATGGTACGAAGTTCCTAATGATCTAGAATTGTCAATCTTTGTGAAGGGCGAGTCTCAAACTGTTCCGAGGGAGGGATTCATTTGCATGTACAAGGCCATTTTGAGGTTGCATGCGCTTCCCTATTCTTGATGCCATTTGGCGTTTCTTGTCTTATCAGGGTATTGCCCTAGCCGAGATAGCTGAGCGGGTGGAATATGCTGATTTTCACTATGATTAGAGCGAGGGGTTTCGAAAAACTGCTTCATTATCTAATCTCCATCAAGATGAATAAGCTCATCATTTGTTTGCTGGTGAATCCTCTTGTCTGGATAGCAAGTCGGATGACACGGAAAACTGGCATCGGTATTGTTTTTATGCTTCTGTAAAGTCTGGGTACTTTACCCATGATGGCCAGAGGATCTTCCTTAGCTTTATGGATCTTAGTAAGTTTCATGTACTCCCCTTGCTTTTTGTTTTAAATACAACATTTGTTGTTGTTTGACTTGTCCGTTGTTTCCAACTAGGGGGCATGACCTTGTTGTTATCTCTCCCGAGGAGAAGAAAATAAAGACCGAATTTCTTGCTATACCCCCAATGCCTATTTCAGATGTTCTCCAGCCGGGGATTATCAGAAGGACTAGTTAGTTTTCTTATGAAATTGACAATGTGGACAGACTCTGGCCGCTGTCGTTGGTTCTTTTTCTGTTGCTAATGTACAAGCATATGGATCTCAAAAGAAAGTGTCGAGGATGCGTAGTCCATAAATAAGAAAATCTCTTGAGGGACTAGTTTTTCCCCCGTCGGTTAAAAAGGATCAAGGTGGGAACTGCTCTGGTTGCTCTTGTTGTCCTTCTAAATGCTCTAAAGAGGGACGTTGTGAACTGATTACTGGCGAGGAGAAGTTCCCAAAGGCCTCTGTCGTTGCCAATCTAGGTGTGGAACTGCTCATTTTGGAAAGTACTACACTTAACTCATCGGCGAGTTTGGTTGTCGTAGTGTAATAGTCGGTTATGAAAGTCATTGTCGGTTGTTCGTCTGTGGACGTGGAAGTACATGAGGATGGGACAGGCTCGTTATCTCTGATGCGTAGTGCCGGTTTGTAGACTGAACTATCGTCCGAGCTCCCAGCCTCTCTTGCTGACAAAGGCAAAAATGTTGCTAAGTCTCCTCTTTCACAAGTCACAGGAGAGGGAACGAGATTGGTTCCTGGTCTCGAGGCTCTCTGTACAAACGTAGAAGCCAACTGTAATGGGCAAAACGCGTGGTACCAAGAGTTGGACCACAGGATCGATACCATTCAGCATTTTAAGAAATGGTTTTCTTGGATGGTTGACCAAATGTCGCTGGAGGAGGTGACCATGGGTAATCATCTCAATCAGGGGCAAAAAATCTGATGCTGGTAAGTTAGCAATTATCCGACCGTCGCTGGACTTCCATCACACTTTATTGCTCATAACCCTGTGTATCTTTTCATCTGATCACGGGATGACTCACTTGACCCATGGTGAAGTCTGTGTGGAACATGTTATGTGCCTTAGAGAAGACGTATGCTAAGCAGCAGGAGCAACTCTCAGACTCTCGTAGTAGGACAAGTTCGTTGGAAAAACAGTTAGCTGCATAGCTCAATTTGAGGATTCAGCTAGGTGGGGCCAGAAATACCAGAACAATGTGCTGGCTGCTCGATCGGCCTTGGAGTTTCAGTTGAAAAGGCTCAAGAGAGTCTGGACGAGGCCCGTGCTGATCTGTCAGTGAATTCGAAATATGCCCAGGAGAGTAGGGACAAGGCGGTAGCTGAGCAGACAGTGTTTGCTAACCGATTGGCGCATGCCATGAGATCTGCTACTAAGACCCAGAGTGCTTTAGCAGCTGAACGCGCTGCGGTGGTTTGTCAGCAAGATCTTAATGAGGCCCTTCAAGCGGCTCTCCACGCTCAGTCAATAGTTAAATTCTTAGCATACAAACCAAAGTGAGGTTGGCCGCAAACTTGCCGATTCTGAAGGTAGACTAGCCAGAGCAATCGATAAGTTATCTGTCTTGAAAGCTCGGATGGAGCCTAGGTAGAAGGACCTAATTGAGGCCACCAACTCTGCTTAGCTCAGTAAGATTGTTGCAGGACTTTATAGAGTGATTGAACTTTATTGAATAGGATCATAAGGTGGGACCTTTCTCCTTATAGGTGATTGACCTATGCTCATTTTGAGGAGGCAGATGACTCTACCACTTTTTTGTAGGGTGGCCCTGACACCAACCCAAATGCCATGGAAACAACCGTCACCATGAATGCTCTAGAGCTTGCCTCTGACCCTGCAGTTCAAAAAGCTATTTGGGTGGGAGAACCTTCGCCCACAAACCTTTAACTCTAGGATACTATTGGCCGACAATGCAATGAGACGCCTAAGATATTGTTCGCAAGTGCGAGAAATGTCAGAGGTTCGCGCCATACACACACATGCCTGCCTAGCCACTGACACCAATGACGAGTCCGTAGCCATTCACACAGTGGGGGATGGACAACATTGGACCGCTCCCAGCTTCAACAGGTAAAAGGTTCCTACTTGTGGCTGTCGACTACTTCACCAAGTGGGTTGAAGTCGAGCTCCTATCCAAGATAGAGTAGGTCCAGATAGAAAAGTTCATATGGGCCACCATCGTCTGTAAATTTGGCATCCCCAAAGTATTGGTCAGTGACAACGAAACTATGTTCGAAGGTATCAAGGTTAAAAAACTGTGACAAGTTTAAATATCAATCACTACTTTTCCTCACCAGGGCACCCACAAGCCAACGACCAAGCGGAGGTTACCAACCGAGCAATCCTGGAGGCGATCAAAAGGAAGCTTGATGTTGCCAAAGGGAAATGGGTTCCAGAGCTACCAGAAATACTCTGGGCATATCAAAAATCTAAAAGAATCCCTACCGGAGAAACACTTTTTGCCCTGGCATACGGGTCAAAAGCTATGGTTCTGGGAGAAGTCGAAGTGCCAACCTTCCGAACGGAAGAGTTCAGACCAGACGGTAACAACGAAGCCTTGCACATTGGACTAGACCTCCTCGAAGAAAAGCAGGATCTAGCCTCCACCAAGATAGCTGCCTACTAGCAACGAATAACGCAATACTACAACAAAAAGGTCAAGCCACGCGAATTCAATGTGGGAGATTGGGTACTTAGGAAGACCTAGCAAAGCACCAAAAAAGCTGGTGCAGGGAAGCTGAACCCGAACTGGGAAGGATCCTACAGAGTAACAAAGGTCAACAGGCCGGGAATGTACTAGTTGGAAGACATAAATGGCGACGAAATTAAACGACCATGGAATGTAGATCATTTAAAAAAATATTATCAATAAAAATATTTGCTTTAACTAAACTTCCACTGCTGTCCATTACGGCCAACTCGACCTCCGATCATGCCCACTCTGACCAGACTCGAATATTAGCCAATGCCTAGTCCGCTGCGTCCGAGCGATGACGATTGAGGAAGCGGGAGTCTAGTCAGCGCTCACGTGCCTGATGATGACCACTCGCCAAGGGATCATTACTCTCTAACAGACAATGATTGTCGAACTTACCAAGTAAGCTTAGTCAGTTCACGACTGTTGATGACGACTTTTGGTGCCCAACAACCAAGTCTACTGCGCGCGGGCGACGACGGCCAAGGAAGCGGGAGTCTAGTCAACGCTCACACACCTGATGACGACGAATCGTCATAGGATCATTGCTCTCCAACAGACAATGATCGCTGAACTTACTAGATTAGCTTAGTCAGTTTGCAAGAATCTAGTCAACCCTCACACGCTTGATGATGACGACTCGCCATGGGATCATTGCTCTCCAACAGTCAATGATCGCCAAAGTTACTAGGTAAGCTTAGTCAGTTCGCGACATATGACAACAACTTTTGGTGCCCAATGCCTAGTTCGCTGCGCGTGAGCGACAACGACAGAGGAAGTGGGAGTTTAGTCAGCGCTCACACGCCTGATGATGATGACTCGCCAAGGGATCATTGCTCTCCAACATACAATGATCACCAAACTTACTAGGTAAGCTTAGTCAATTCGCTACTGATGACGACGACTTTTGGTGCCCAACGCCTAGTCCGCTGCGTGCGGGGATGATGGCCAAGGAAGTAGGAGTCTAGTTAGTGCTCATACGCCTGATGGCTATGACTCGCCAAGGGATCATTGCTTTTCAACAGACAATGATCGCCAAACTTACTATTTAAGCTTATTCAGTTCGCGACTGATGTTGATGACTTCTGGTGCCCAACGCTAAGTCCGCTGCGTGCGGGCGGCGATGGTCGAGGAAATGGGAGTCTAGTCAACGCTCACACGCCTGATGTCGATGACTCACCAAGGGATCATTGCTTTCCAACAGACAATGATCGCCAAACTTATCAGGTAAGCTTAGTCAGTTCACGACTGATGACTAACAACTTTTGTGCCCAATGCCTAGTCCGTTGTGTGCGAGTGACGACGGTCGAGGAAATGGGAGTCTAGTCAGTGCTCACACACCTAATGACGATGACTTGCCAAGGAATCATTGCTCTCTAACAGACAATGATCATCGAACTTACCAGGTAAGCTCAGCAGTCCACGACTGATGACGACAGCTTCAGGTGCTCAACACTTAGTCCGCCGCACGCAAATGATGATGATCGATGAAGCCAATGTCTCATCGACATTCTTATGCACGACGAGGACGACCTGTCGAGTGATCAATCCTCTCTGAAAGATAACAGTTTTTGGAGCATCTATGTGCACAACCTACAATATCCAGACAACAACCGCCCACCCATAAATAATAGCAGCCAAAAACAGTCAGTTTCAATACACTCAACTGACAAAAACATGCGTTCTGCTAGCAGCTGGGCTCGATAGTACTAATTCTACAATTTGCGAAGCTTCTAAAGAAAACTCGACAGTACAATAAAAAACAATGCTTTCATTAAAATTTGGTTTGTCCTAGGAAGGTCATTACAACTATTTTAAAGAAGGAAGAGGGGAAACAACTTTCTTATCAGCTTGTTTTGCGGAGCCAGAACCTTAATCTCAAGAGATGGGTTCGAAAGCAACCCTCCTATAATGAGCAAAGTCAAGGTCGATGCTGGGATGCTCTTCTTTGATAAGCTCCAAAAGCTCTAATCTGCCCCAAATGACCTCTGACGAGATTAACGACCTCCGTCCTAAAATGTCAAAATCCACTGCACCTACCAAGGCAGCATAGTGCGAACGCTCCTCCGACAGTAAGCGTTCTGCCTCGTGAACCAAGTCGGGCTAGGCCTGATCAGATTCCTATTCCACAAACAATGACTAATAACCCTTCTGCCGATGAACTCGGCGTAGCAAGAACGTCGTGAGAAAACTGTAGCAACCCGTTCCGGACAACATTACCTGACATTATGACCTCCTAAACGGATGTCAATGGGAGTTTGATAAACTCTCTTTCTATCCGTTTTTCCTCCTCAGTGAGAGTCGGGACTGCAAACCTTCCTAAAAAAATAAATGACATCAAACTAGCATCACATCTGGGGACGGAAGAATAAGCCGACAACAAAGAAAATTATGAATGTCAAATTGGAAGTATCTGGGGACTCAAAGACCCCTAAGCGTGAAGTACGAAGAATTCATTGAAGCAGAAAACCGACACCTCTCTCAGGGCTCAATGTCATCCGCTACTAAATGCAAACAAGCAGAGCAATCCATTATGCAAAGGCCCCTAGTATCCAACTGAGCGGTCATATGATGGACTACCGTCGGGGTCAAACGAAGGCCAGCATTATGCGCCCTAAGAAGAATCGAATTCAGAATCTTGAACCCGCTTGAAACTATTTGAGCAGGAGGCATGCAAAGAAAAAGGAAAAAATGCCAGACGTCATCAGGCACAGGGAATTGGAGTCTCGACTCAAACATGCCCCGGGGTAAAGTTATATACCCCTGAGGGGTGCAGTTGGAGCCAAATCACCGAACGCGGGAATGATTTCCAAATCCCCTGGAATACGGTACAAACTTCGAAGTCTGATT
Source organism: Berberis vulgaris (assembly GCA_963556465.1). Classification (NCBI taxonomy): domain Eukaryota; kingdom Viridiplantae; phylum Streptophyta; class Magnoliopsida; order Ranunculales; family Berberidaceae; genus Berberis; species Berberis vulgaris. The sequence continues at coordinate 23,570,653 of OY747126.1, forward strand.
TACTCGATTTCGTCAACTAGGCTATCCTTAAAAAGCTTGAGGCGAGTAAAGGACAACAGATCCTTGGAAGTAAGTTCAACATTATCTGCCATTGGTAGAAAGAATCAAACTTTACAACAACATGATTGCTTAAAGAAACAACACAGATAAGAACAATAGAAATCTTCTTCAAAATGGCGAATATTTATAGAAAAGACAAGTCATACTTTTTTTCTCCTTGAGCAGTTGTGTACCCATAAATGCTATGCGCCGCTCGAGACAACGCTTCTGATTCAATCATCACGACATACATTTGCTTTTCTGAGAGTTAGTGGACCGACTAAATGCTCCACTTACTCGTGGGGAGTAGCTGATGATACACCGAAACGGTGCCAACTTTGCACCGTACATGTGTCATGATGATCTCATGGAATAACAGGCCCTAGCGTCAGCCAAATACTGATCTGGCCCAAGTGGTTCTAAGCCCGCCCAATGCAGTCCACCTGACGGACTCATATTCTTATAGCCTGCTAAGCCCACGTGTCTCACAACTATCCTCAATACCCACAACTATCCTCAATACCCATAAGCTCTGTTAAGGCAAGTATCTCATGGATAAGCTTCAGACGGGTATTTACAACAGCTTTTTGCTTCCAACTAGGAAGCAGATTCTAGAGTATATATCACATATAGAGACTTCTACCTATTGACTACTCTCAGAACGGGAACTATCTCCCATGTATCTAGGAACACAAGGCTAACAGAGAAACTTCCTTCCACAGCATGACTCTTGACTAGAGAAGGATCCCCATGAAGATATTCTTCCCTAAACTACGCCATCGATGGCTTGGTCGAACTAGGACTCGAGCACTATAAATAATACATGAGATTGGTAAGCTAAGGTACACGACAAATTCCCTGTTTATAGCATTACACCTTCCTTTTATCCTTGTTTGACTTTAGCATTGAAATGCCATTGGCCCCCACAACAGTGGTCCATGGCTCACGTTCGTTCCCTGTGTAGGTCAACAGGTTTGCTAGTCAAGGTCAAAGCAATGAGCAAAAAATGAATGCATTAAACAACATTCCTCCCTCCATTTTCTGTGGCTCTCTACTGATGTTTGCGATTAATTTTTTATTTGGTTTGTGATTGATAAGCTTGTACCATATGTTATGTTAGTTTGTGAAAAATCAATGTCTTGTATCATTTTGTTATAGTCAAAATGACTAGCCTTGGTTTTTATTTTTTTTATAAAACTGACTAAACTGAGTCAATTTGAGATTTTGAAAACACTTAACCATAGTCATTTTATGATTCCCGAATTTAAAAACCCGGGTCTTTGGAAGTGGAGGGAGACGAAGTAGAAAATGTTGGAGATTGAGGAGAGCAAGAGAATGTAGAACCCTAAGTCTTTGGAAATGGTGGATGGCATCGTGAAAAGGGGATTGTTAGAAACTTTTAGATTTTAAGCCATAAGTTGTCAAATTGGCCGTTTTGTTTTAGTTGAGGGTATTGTTTAGGTCAATGAAAACAGAAATCTTTCATTTACTTTGGGGCGTGGTTTGGATGATTTTCGAAAACACAAACCCAAACATGGAATTTTAGAAAAGAGTAGAGCGAGAATTTTCTCTTATCTGTATGGACAGACTAGAAAAAAATGGGAAGAAAAAAAAAAGAATGAGAAGTGGATGTGCGTTAATGCGTGTGCGGGTGGTTTCGTTTGCTTGACCATGCATTAATTGTTTTTATGATTTTTCCACTACCCTACACTTTGTCTTTTTCATCATAAGGCCCACCAAAAATAAAACAAAAAAGTAGATGATTCAATGAGGTTAACTTTAAGGGACTCGGTAAGGTCGCGACTCTACACCGTTGGATCGAAACTATAGATCTTAGGCTTCTCACTCATTTGACTATAAAAATAGGAAAGATAAAAGAAAAAAAGGGAGCAGGTTTCCAATTTAGTTCCAACACCATGCAATATTCCTACTTAATTTTGAGTTTTCTCATTTAAAAACTCTACAAAGCTATTTATTTGGAAATTAAAACTTTACAAAGCACTTCTCTACACTTCTGTCATCTTTGATTATCTTAATTGCTTCTGATGCGTCCAAATCTCATCCTCCTGTGAGTATGACCTGCAAAACAAATGTTAGATTGCCAAAGACCACCTTTTTGGTGGCCGAAGGCACTCCAATGCTTAAGTTAGCAACTCTGTTGAAGAAGGAAGTAAATATGGACAAAACTCAGTTAAAAGTGCATACCTTGGTTGGCTGTTCCCTTTACCTTATATAATGGCCGCGGTTAATTCTCTGCGTGGCTTAAGCATGTGAGGCGCAACAGATAGAGGCGTTCTTTGTAATAGTCTCCTCCTTTATGAAGATGTGTCTTTGGAGGCGTAACTCCCTCCACGACTCTTTTCTTATGTAACATTTATCTTATTTATGAGAAAACTCATGCGGGCCTGGATTTGGGCCTTAGTTATGACTTCTTTTGATGGGCCTTGTTTGGGCTTTTATGATTGGTTTAGCCTTCTTGGGTTTCATGAGCTAGCCCAGTAAATGGGATACCTGATCCTCGTGATGGGTGACTTCTGCCACATGTATGACTATGATGACGGTCTATTTTGATGTATCATCAGCTACTCCCCCTTTGTTAATTGGTACGCTGATGTGGCCTCTACCTTTGTGATGGTTGGACTTTCAATTCCATCATTGCCTTGTATTTAATGTTTGTTAGCGACTCTTGCTTAGTTGGTGTTTCGATCTCTTGCTTGTCTGTTCATTTTCGCGCACGTTTTTGGGATTTTGTGTGCCATCATATCCCGCGCGTCGTCCCATGAGCAGTCTCTTTGCTGTACGGCTCTATAAAGGGGGACGTGCGAGTTTGTTTCCCTCTTTACGACATTTTTGAAATTAGGGCCATTTCTTCTTTCCCTTTTCATTTTCTTATTTTCTTGTTCATTTTTCTTGTTTTTATTGTTCCTCCGCGATGCCTGCCAGTGATTTACTGGATGGCGAGCAGCTTGCTCCATGCGAAGCTCAGTTATCTCCCAATAAGGTTTCCCAGGCAACGCGTACTCTTTGCCTTCTGACCTTGAGATTATTTTGCCCCAGCAAAGTGAAAGTACTTGTCATCCGAGAAAGGGGTATATTGCACTCTACCTGCACATGTTTCAATCCAGCCTTCGATTTCCAGTTCCAAAGTTACTCTGGGCATATTTAGACAATCTTGGCATTCTTCCTGCTCAGATGGGCCCTAATGGTTGGAGGGTTATGGTTTCCACTTATGCGAGAGCCATGTTTTTTGGTATTCCCTTGACTGTTAGGACTTTGAAGTCAGTGGTTGGTCTGTTGGTGACCAAGAGTATTTGATTTCTTCATTTTTCGACGTGTTTTGGTAATCTTGATGATGATATTAGGGGTTGGTTGCGAAACTATTTTTATCCGTTCTGGCTACTTCGACTTGCGAGGTCATCAAATAATAAGGTCCTTCTGAGTTCTTAACAAGCGAAGGGACCTTCAATTGACTGCGGAAGAACAGATGATCAACGAGCTTTTTTGCAACTTCCCAAGGTTCCTTTGGAGACTTTTCTTTCTGATGTCGTGGTAGAGTATAGTGGCTTGTACAAAATGAACGAGGCTGAGCGGGCTTTGCTGATAGAGAGGCTAGCTGAGGAGATTGCTACCCGCGTTGCTTCTGTTGGCATTGTTAATGCTGGCATTGATGTGAAAGTGAGCTCGAATGTTATGGATCTCGATGCTCTTGTTAGGGTTGGCGTTGCTGGCCCAACTTCTAGAAAGAGAAAAATCCCGAGGCTTGCTAGTCCGTCAAAGCGTTTTTTTTTAAAAGTTATGATCGTGTTTGGAAGAGCAAAAGGCCTATTGGCTCTATAAGTCACGCTGTTCCTTGTCCGAGTTCTGTTGATAGGGAACTTGCAAAAAATGGATCGCTTATCTCTCGATGAGGCTGAAGAGATAAGGTTGGCGTTGGAGAGGAGTGAAAAGAGACTATTCACTCGTTGGATGATAATGAAAAAAGGTTCCTTTCTGCATATGATGGGCCCGACGCTGCTAAATGTTCTATTGATGATCCTAGAGCTATTGATGATAAGATGTTCCAACTAGCACTTGTGCAATCTAAGGAAATTGATTATCGCAGTCGAGGTTTTGAGGTGCGCTCTCCCTGATCTCCTTTTGCTCCTGTGGATGGTGTGGCGGAGTTTTTAGCTTCTCCTGCTTGCTTGGGTTCTTCTGCCCCCATTGGTACTACTACTTGTTCTACATCTGCTGCGACTACTATGCAGCAAAAGGGTAAGGATGGTGTTTTCTATCGTTCTGTCTTCTCTCCTGGCCACTGGAGGTGGCTTCTCCGTGCTTTTAAATCCTCGCGTCTTTCATCCGCGAATTAGTTGGAAGGAACCTATCCCTGAAGAGATTCACATTAAGTAGGATGGGAAGTTTTGCTTGTTTACGCAGCTCGACGTGCAAGATGTTGCACATAGGTTGATCAACAAAGGGCACAGGTAGTGTTGGATCTGAGCATTCATCTTGATGATGGCCATAGAAAGAAAATGGACGGGATGAATCATCTTACTTATTCGGGGGTGATGGGCTCGAATTACCAAGCTAGTTGTAATCAAGTGGCTTATTTGGTGAGGAAGTTTGATGTGCTGTTGCTGGTGTTTTCTCACGTCTTTTGTCAATTTGACGTGTTGAGATCGCGATGTGCAGAACAAAAGAAAGTGGCCGGGGTTGCTAGGGCCTCGTTGATTGAGGCAAAGGGTGCATGAGATCAATATGCAGCTAAGTTTGAATCTTTGAGAACCTATCTGGGTGGGGTTTGTGTACGTTTGCACGATGTGGAGAGGGAGTTGTCTGCCGAGAAGGTCGTGGTTGTGCAATCCGTTAATCACGACGTCGCTGAGAAATGGGTGGAGTAATTAATGGCTGCGCTAGACGAGGTCAAGGCAGACTCATCCACGATGCTTACCGCCAGTGAGGGACAATTTATTGCGGCTAAGAACGAACTCGCTTCCGTCAAAGACAGGGTTCGCTTTGCGGAGGTGGCAGATTGGAAACGAATCATTGATGTACGGATTGAGCTTCTTAACTATATCGAAGGGCTTGGTGTTGATTTATCCCAGTACCGTCACTTGGTTAATCAGGCCTTTGAAGATGAAGATGGTGACAAAGACATTCCAAGTTCTTCGGATGATCTAGTGGTTGAAGAACCATTGCTTCCTTCTCCTTTTGGAGAGAGAACCCCCGCTAGTAATGCGGCCGCCTTTTGTCCATCAGATGATGTCACCAACGATGTTGTGATTGCCTCCGCTTTATTTCATACTCCTTTACCTTCTTCTTCGAAGGTAATAGAATAGTTTTATTGATGAAAATAACTTTTCCTTTTGGTATTCCTGATGTGTTGGAGCTTATTCGAGCAAGTTGACTTTTCTTTCTCGACTAATACTTCGTATTGGTTGTCCCGAAGTTTTAATGAGTAAGTTGGTTCGTTCATTCAACTTTCGCTTCGTTGGTCCGACGTGCTAGTCGCCTCGAAGTTGCCTTTTGTTTGAGTAAATTGACATGCTCATCAAGCCTTTACTTCGTTGGTTAGACGTATTGGTCGATCCGAAGCTCTTTTTAATTAAGTTGACTCAATCGTCCAACTTTTATTTTGTTGGTTCAACATACTAGTCGTTCAGAAGTTGCTTTTTAACTAAGTTGACTCGTTCGTCCAATTCACACTTTGTTGGTTTGACGTATTAGTCAACCTGAAGTTTTTTATTTGAATGTTGACTCATTCGTCCAACTCCCACTTCATTGGGTTGACGTATTAGTCAACCTGAAACTGCTTTTTAATTAAGTTGACTTGCTCGTCCAGCTTTTACTTCGTTGGTTCGACGTATTGGTCGACCCAAAGCTCTTTTTAATTAAGTTGACTCGTTCGTCCAACTTTTACTTCATTGGTTCGATGTACTAGTCGTCTCGAAGTTGTTTTTTTTAACTAAGTTGACTTGTTTGTCCAACTTTCACTTATTTTGTTCAACGTATCGACCCGAAGTTCTTTTGTTTGAATAAGTTGACCCGTTCGTCCAACTTTTACTTCGTAGGTTTGATGATCCTGTCAATCCAAAGTTCTTTATTTGAATAAGTTGACTCGTTCGTCCAATTTTTACTTCGTTGGTTTGACGTACTAGTTAACCTGAAGTTCTTTTTATTTGTAAGTTGAGTCGTTCGTTCAACCCTCACATTGTTGGTTTGACGTACTAGTCAACCCAAAGTTCTTTTAATTTGAGTAAGTTGACTCATTCGTCCAACTTTCACTTCGTGGTTGATCAGACTAGAAGTTTATTGTATATGTCTTACTTGTTTCCTGATATTTTTTTTGGCTTGGTATGCTGATTGCTCCGTATTATCAAGTTTTGATGCCTTTATTCTATTGTCCATGCATAAGATGAGAATTCCAAATTTGTAATTTTATTGATATTCCCTTCTTGGGTATTCTGACCTACCATAGTAGTTATTTTTTTTGAAAATTTGCGCTAGGTTGTAGAGTGGTTTGCTTTGTCCTCCTGCAATTTGCTTGATTGATGTCAATCCTCGTGTTGTTAGAGTTTTACATCTTTGTTGTTTTGTTCTGCATCGTTTATGTCTTCAAGTCGCTGGATTTGTTATTGGTTTAATTTGTTTGTTATATCTTGTCATTTGTTGGATATGTTATTCTAGCTAATGGACTCGGGGTGCTTTCTGACTCGATAACTGAGCAATGCAGAATTGTCTGATCATGCTCACATCAGCACCAAACTGTCCCATCATGCTCACATCAGTGTCAAATTGTCCAATCATGCTCACATTAGCACCAACTGTCGAGGTTTAATCGAGTCTATTGTCGTCAATTTCGTCGTTGGTAATTCGGGTTGGGCTTGCATCTGTCAGTAGGGTCTTTATTTTGTGTTAGTTGATTGGTGCAAGCTTCTCCATGTTCTTTTTCGTGAATCGATATATTGGTTAGTCTGGTTTCGTTCGGCGTTAATACTCCTACTTTGATATAGATCAGCTCGAGTGGTGGTGTTTTCGGTTGCTTCTTCAGTTGGGTTGGTCGTTTTGTTCCTTCCGGCTATGCATTATACGACGTATATTAGTTCCATGGGTTGTTCTTTTGATCCGTAGTGGTGTCTGCATTTTCTTTTCCTTTGAGCTATTTGTTTGGCATTCCGATGAATTCGTCGAGTGGTCCTCTCTGAACCCAATGCTCAATTTTAGATTGTAGCAGTCTTTGGTATCGTGCCCGTGATCCTTGAGGAAGGAAAAATATTTGTTTTTATTTCTCCCTTCTGGGCCTCCTCTCATTCCTAGTGGTCAGTTGACGTCTTCCCATTTCGCCACGTGTTTCAGTATATTGGCCCAACTCGTTTTCAAGGCTATGTATGGTTTGTATGTCTTTTTCATCACACTTGTTACCTACTCGTGTTTGGGCCTTGTTGATTGCAACTTTTCAGACTCTTGCTGGTTTGATTCGGCACTCCCACTGGTCCGATGCCTCCTTTACTGAATGCTATCCTCTTGGGGTTTGTCATTTTCGTGGTCATTTTTCTTCCTGGCAGCTTTCATCTCCTAGAGAGTAATGTGTTTTTGGGCGGTTTTCAACAGGATCGCCATGCTATTTTAGGGTTCCAGGTTGATAACGTAAAAAAGGGTATTCTTTTCAATTCGACAGTGAAAGTAGCGGTGGTCGTGTCATCGTTGCATCCGTTGATCGTTGTCAACTCGTTAGTAAAACGAGTGACATATTCCCTTATCGTCTCCTCGGGCTTCTGTTTGATGTGAAGGAGGTAGTGTCGTCATTTCCTTATTCGCTGACTTCAGATGAATCTTGTGATAAAGGCGGTGGCCAGTGCATGGAAGGAGTCTATTGACCTCGGTGGTAAGTTGTTGAACTAGTTCATTGCTGTCAAGGTAAGACCCGTCGAAACGTCTTGCATAGGATGGACTCCGTACTCTCTTTAAACACCATCATGTGGTGAAAATGTCGCAAATGATTTGTTGGGTCGGTGGTGCCATAATATGCCTCGAACTTTGGTGGGGTGAACTTCTTTGGCATGGGAGTTATCATGAGGGCGTCAGAGAATGACAGCTAGCTTGTACAATACATTGGGATTCGTGACTCCGATCCTGAATGGGATTTCAACAGGTGTTCCATAACTTCGTTGTGTCTTACCTTGGGGAAGTTCATTGCTTTCAAGATTTCCTTGTTGATGTTCTATAGGAACCTCATTGGTTTCTCGGGTTTGGTTGGTAGAGTTTTGCTGGGGCGGCGCTTGGATATGGTCGGCTCACTGAGTGCACTTTTGAGTGAGTTTTTCCAGCATCTTCATTACGTGGGTCATCTGGGTCATAAGCAAATCTACCCGAGGGTCAGTAGCAGCGTTGTCTGAGCTACTGCATGTTGTGGATCTTGATTGTCGGATGCAATTGGCCCATTGGTCGCTATTGGGTCTCGATTGCGAGTCGTTGGCAATATAGTGTCACTAGTAGGAGTGTTATTGTGATTGTCGCAGGGTTGAGGGTCTATAGAGTGTTCCATTTATTTTGAATAGCTTGTTGATCGTTGATCATATTTCGGTGAGTTTTGTAGCTGTGGATCTTCATTTCGGAAAGGAAACTTGACGTTCCCAAAGGACGGCGCATAACTGATGTATCCAAATCTCATCCTCCTATGAGATTGATCGGCAAAACATATGTTAGACTGGCAAAGACCACAATTTTGGTGGCCGAAGGAACTCCGATGCTTAAGTCAACAACTTTGTTGAAGAAGGAAATAAATCTGGACAAAACTCAGTTAAAATTGCATACATTGGTCGATTGTTCCCTTTAACTTATATAATGGTCGCGTTTAATTTTCTGCGTGACTTAAGCATGTGAGGCGCAATGGAAGGAAACGCTCTTTGTAATAGTTTCCTCATTTATGAAGATGCGTCCGTGGAGGCGTAACTCCCCCACGACTATTTTCTTATGTAACATTTCTCTTCTTTATGAGAAAACTCGTGCGGGCCTAGATGTGAGCCTTAATTATGACTTCTTTTGATGAGCCCTGTTTGGGATTTTATGATTTGTTTTGCCTTCTTGGGTTTTATGAGCTAGCCCAGTAGATGAGATACCTGATCCTCGTGATGGACGATTTATGCCATGTGTATGACTGTGATGACGGTCTATTTTGATGTATCATCAACTTCTATAGTAGAAATTCATTAATGCAACTTTGTGTGTTGATCTGTAAGCACCTTTTTTCCATTTTAGAGTATGTATTGAATCTTTGCAATGAGAAAAATAGCTATGGTTTTCTCTTATACGATATTAATGATTGCAATTATTGCCAAAACAATATCAATTTCTTTGATGCATAATGCTGATCCTTTGACCTTGATCAATTATTCCCTATGTTTCCTACCTTCATGGTTAGTATTTTAGGCCTAGTAAGTATTTTATGAAAACTAAAAAGACGTGATTTAAACAAATCTTTTTATTTTCCGCCTTTCCTATTTTCTAGTCAAAAAAGTAAGAGGCATAAGAACTACAGTTTCGATCCAACGGTGTAAATCTACAACATGATCAAGTATCGTGAGGTTAACCTCATTAAATCAACACTCAAAATGAAATAAGATTTTTGATTTAAGTGTAGTTTAATTTACTTAAGAACAATTAATAATTACCATGGAACAATATTAAGTTAAAAAAGATTGCCACTTTTGCTTCCATATTTTAATCCCATGACATCCTAAAAAAAAAAAATAACAATAGATAATTTGTCAGCAAAAAAATAAGCACAAAATTTTGTAAATTTTATTTCTAATTTTTCCAATTGTGCATCAAGTTATGCTATTGTAAAAAAAAAAAAAAATTGAACATGAAAGTAAACAACAATGAAAAGTTGGCACGCATAGCGTGTGTCGAGATTCTAGTATCCATGGTGACCATACATAGGCATTTAGATTGTGTTGGTTATTAATCATTTTACTATTCATGATGATACATAAAAATGGTCACGCCTCAGAGCCATACACTGATCCGGCCCAAGCGGTTCTAAGCCCACCCAATTCAGTCTGCCCGATAGACCCGAACTCTTATAGCTTGCTAGGCCCACACGTCTCACATCTATCCTCAATACCTGTAAGTCCTACTAAGGCAAGTATCTCAAGGATCAACTTCGTACTGGAAACTACAACAACTCTTTGTTTTCAACTAGGAAGTAAATACCAGAGTACATTCCACACAGGGAATCTTCCTTCTATGGATTGTTCTCGTATTGGGAACTATTTCCTGTGTATCTAGGAGCACAAGACTAACATGGAACTTCTCTCCTACAACACGACTCCTAATTAGAGAAGGATCTCCACGAATGTCTCCTTCCTAAACTACAACTTCGATGGCCTAGTAGAACCAGGACTCGTGCATTATAAAAAAGACTTGAGGTTAGTAAGCTAAGGTACGCTTCAAATTCCTTATTTACAGCATTACTCCTTGTCTAATTTTAGCATCGGAGTGTCATCGACCACCACAACGGTGGTCCGTGACTCACATACGTTACTTGTGCAAGTCAGCAGGTCAACGGGACTAGGTCAGGGCAGGGAGCGAAAATCGACTACATCAGTTTGGCGCCATCCGTAGGGATGATAGAGTTCTTAACTTTTCATTAGCGTCGTCTCCTTTCAAGGACAAACGCTTCTGCCGCTCAAGGATTCAAAGCACCATTGCCACCTTGACCTTTACGAACAAAGACCTTGAAGGAGTCTGAGCACCGCACAACATCGCCGTAGTCGTTTTGGTCCCCATCGCAAGGTGGGAGGTAAAGAGAGCTCTGGTGGACACATGAAGCTCACTCAACGTCCTATTCTACAACGTGTTCCGTAGTATGGACCTCAATGAGGAAAACTCGACGTCTTCAAATTACCCGCTAATTGGATTCAGCGGAGAAAAGTGTTTCCCGATCGGAAAAATAAGGTTAGCTACAGTGGCAGGACACCATAATTGAGAAAGGTCCTGTTTCTTGACTGCATAGTCGTAGAAACACCGTCAACCTACAACCTTATATTGGAAAGACGATGGCTCCACCAGATGGAGGCAGTAGTCTCCACCCTTCACCAGTGTGTTAAGTACATTGCTAACCACTCAGAAGGGACGATACGCGAAGATCAACCACTACACCAAAAATACCCATCAGCAACGGTTTGGGACTATGGGGGTAACCTATTGCCACAACTTAGAGGCCTGGCCATTTGAGGCGTCACCAAATCACCATTGACGACTATAAACCGTGGAAACACATATTAGCAACAATTTTATGTTCGAGGACGCTTGATGATTTTCTGCATTTAGCCACGGTTATAAGTTGTTGCAAGCATAATGGCCACGGTTATAAGCCGTTGCAAGCTAGCCAAGGTTATAAGCTGTTGCAAGCATGATGGCCACGGTTTTAAGCCGTGGCAAGAATTAAGTACCACGATTTTAAGCTGTAGCCAGTCAAAACAAAATTAAAAAAAAAAGAAATCTGGTTTGTTGCAAGGGTTTGAAACCGTTGCAAATTAATATAATCGAAAAAAAATTACATTTTTTTTGCTGCTGCAGCAAAATCACAGCCCCATACCGGCAAAATCAATCCTTACTAAGATCGACCAGACACTTGCCATGTGGCGTGTACCCGTGCCTACGACACGGCTACCGTGTCATGCCTCCGACACGAATAGGATTCCACAAACTATATGCTAGATAAATACAAAATCAACCGTAAAATGGAACCTTGGAATTGCATTCAAATGAAGCCAAGTATCTATTAAATTTGTAGAAGTCATGGACGCTACATTGACAAGTCATGGAAGCATGTAACAAAAGAAACTTGTAGAAGAAGAATTCAATTAAAAAAAATATGCTTACTGCTGCCTGCACTAATCGTTGTAATGCAAGAGCCGACTTTGGGTCAAATGTCGAAACTCTATCTACAGATGTAAATCTTAATGTAGACCCAGGCTGCGGAGGTGGTAAATCAAGGACTATTGTAACCGCTTCCAAAGTTGTGTGTTTCCCATCGGGTCCAGCTCCAACAAGATGTCTGGAAAAGAAAAGATACAAATATTTTCAAAAAAAATATTGTAGTTATAAAATTGTTATGAACTGAATAAGTAAACAATTCCCCCTCAAAACCTTTTAATATTAGATATTACTTATTATGGGAAACAGTAAATAGGCTCACAAGAGATTGCTTTATAAGAGAGCTAGGCATTTCATTTTGAACTAATAGGCTCACAAGAGAGTTAAACTAGCAAATAAACCATTACAGAACAATGCATTCATAGGAGAGAGTAGACCTTATACCAGATGCATTTCCAACAGTAACAGAACCACCAACTTCTTTGAAACTTGGTCTGAGCTTCCTTGATTTTGCAGGATCAAACTGAAGGAAAAAAAAAGTGGTGACAGATCAGCATGTGAATCGTGACACATAAAGCAAGTAGATTGAAATCAATAAATCAAATTGACAGGACAATGCAATTGATAGACCTAGAGTTTCACTGTAGGATATCATTTATTTTTTATTTTTCTTTTCACTATCCAAAAAAATTTCAAGTCCTTATTACCTTACTCGACCATGAGTCAAGTCTCCACAGATTGATTCAGAAACCAAACAATTCACAAGATCATGCCAAAAATCAGGAAAGGCAGCAGATTTAGTATATAAAGAAAAGAACAGTGGAATCTTTACTAACATCATCTGGTGCAGCTGAAAGTAAAGCTAAAAGAGTGACAGTAGCAGCATGGTAATCACTTAAAACTTTGTATGCTGCATCTTCTAGTTTTCCCTAACAAAACAATAAATGGAATGTTTAGACCAAAGACATGACCCATAAAATTGAAGGACAATGCAACTGAAGCGTATTATTTAAGATAACATCTTTCATTTTTATTATGTGTTTTGGTCAAAACACATCTTTTATTGGTGAATCATCCAAGTATGTTATGGTCAATATAGAAATGTGTCACGCTGCAATAGGGATTCTGACTTTGTGTAATACTATTCTATTAAAGTTCGTCACTCTCCTGATGTTCAATAATATTCCCTTATCACTATCAAAGAACAAGTGAAAAGCCATATTAAGTATATTCCTTACCTTCAATTTAGAAACAGTAACAGAAATGGCCCTCCTAGGGGCTTGAAGAGCTTTGTTGTGCACCTAGGAAAGAAAAGTATGATTTATAAAAGAAAATGGCAGAAAATAATTTTTTTGTTCTATTCATGGTGACTATATTTCAAAAATATAATAAATAAATAAATAAATACAATTGAACTGACCTGCAAATAAATTAGAGAAACTACTTTTGGCAGAAGTGCAATTGGATCAGTTTCGGCATACACTTGCGATGTCAAATCCTGACGTATGAAAGGCACAGCCTAATGAGAAAGTGCTGCAAAAAAATAGAAAACTCCCATCCTATATTTATCTATTTTTGCACTCCAAAAAGAATTGTATGTGCATGCGAGGAGGGTAAATAAGTAGTCCCTTATTGATGAAAAGATTTCCACAGCTTTCAATTTACAGACATCTTTCCAATCAATTGAATAAACATACCTTACGATAAGAATGCAAAAGCGTCCTCTCCAATTTCTTATCAAGTTTCTTCACCAGAAGCCCACTGAAGAAAGGAAATTTTACATACACAAATCAATTCACAATGTTAGATGTAGATGCCATCAATATTAGGAGTAAAAGTTACATTTCCTCTGCTACATTTCTAAGTGCAGTGATAAAGGTCTCCACTCGCTGCCACATATAAATGTTAGCACATAACTAAAGAATAAAAATTTTCAAACAAAATGAGTCAGCAAAATTAGACATATGACTAGCCAATGAAGTTTCAAACTCAAGCAGAATGATGGGAGCCAGTTATAAGTGAACCCATACGAGTTCTTTTATATGCAGATTATGTCTTCCGTAGAAACAAGCCACAATTGTTTTCCTTCACAGACTTATTATGCACAAGGTTACCAATACCATGCTTCAGAGCATCAATAGGGTGGGGAGCATGGATTCTCAGCAGAAGGAGCATAAGCATTGGAAGTTATTATTACTAAATCTCCCATTTCTCCGCTTAATAAAAACAGAAAAGCTTAAAAGAGCGATGATTTTTAGCAAGTTTTAAAGAATACTGAGTTACTTTACAAGAACATATTTAAGGCACAACTTCCAGATTGAAAATAATTGTCAATCGTTCTTTTGGAACAGGCACACAGTTTCAAGCTGTAGAAGCTGATGATAAAGGGTGCAAGTGTCCATTAATTGTTCAGTTTAAATTCACTTCAGGAGAAGAAGGGAAATAAGTATTTATCAGATTTATGACAGTATACAGGATATTAAAAAGATGAAGTTGCAATCTTGACAATGAATAGAGTTGTTCATAGTGATGGACTGACCTTTCCTTCCAAAGCCTCAACCAATGCAAAAGCCTTAACTGACAGAGATCCCCCCAAACTCTTTGCCTGTAAAACCAAAAGCACTTGACTGCATTCTTCAACTTCATGTTGACGAAAATCTTGAAATAGTAGGATAAAAAATAATTCCAAATTGGCAACCAAATGACATTCATATTCAGAAGTGAAAATATCATACAAGAGTTATTCTATCTCCAGAAGTAAGTGAAGAAGATTCTGGGTTTTGTGAGTCTTCAACTTCAACTCCATTCTTCAACTTGTTATGCATATCCTACATATAGATGAACATGTTCAGATAAGTGCTTCATCTCATTGCGAGTGCGAGGGTCGGAAACTGTCATCAGTTTTCATAAACGAACTCAAAAGTGAAATGATTACCAATGTTACTAAAAGCATATCCGCAATGGAAGTAGTTGTTGTTTTCAACAGATGTTTGTGCAAAATGGCCTATCAATTCGATTAGAAACCTTTCTAGTCAGTCTCATAAATAATGAAAATCAACTATAATAGAGATCATAGAGTGAGAAAACTTACCGAGGTTGAAAGATCATCCTCAAACAGATCCAGTGCTTTCTCATAGAGCTGCATATTTAAGAAAGACTGGAAGAGCACAAAGGTAGATAAAGACCTTATTAAAAATTATTTGACTTTCTAATAGGCATGAAAAAACAACGAAGGAAATCACAATATGAAGGTCAACGTGTGCAAAAATGAACATCAAGACTGACAAGGACAAAATGAAGAGGGCTGAATTCCAACCTGACTTGACAAGACTATCAAAGCTGGAAAACAATGAGTAGCAATGGCGCGTAGCAAATAAAAAAATTTCAGACGATGTTCAGGATAATCTTCAAAGTTTTTTGTGATCATCTGCCAATATCAGATGTAGGTTAAAGACACATTGAGATATAAACAAATATTGCTACTTGGACAGCTAGACTAACCTCCAATGTGCATTCAAAAATGGCTTCAAATATACGAGGTACATCCTCTGTCATCACCCCCTTATACCTGCATAAGACATGTCAAAAAGATAAGCATTCATCCTTTTTTTACTAGGTCCTAGTGTATGATGGGCAAAACTTAGCTAATGCTCACTTAGAAATGCAATAAATAGTAATTACTACGTTCACGCACTATTGTTACCAATACTTCCATAGGGCAAGAATAAAAGAGGCACATGAATGTTAAACTAATAAGGCGTAAGAATAAGAAAGGCATTCTATATCTGACAAAAAATGCTAAACTAATAAGACGCAAATTATGCTGAAAAACCACAGGAGGTATGTTCACATTATTTAGTACCATAAATAGAATTGGTCATCTGACATACATGATACATGAACAATACCACGTATACAAACTTGATTGCAAATTATGCTTTTAATAATCCAAAAATACAAACTGAGAATATAGATGTCCTCTAAGTGGTATGTCGGTCAATTGACAGTTTGACATGTACAAGCATGTTGATATGTACAGTGAAGATAGCATTGTCCTTCATATTATAAAACTTGAAATTCTATAAGATGGCAAACATAAGATTAGAGAGGCATACCGAGTTGCTTGACAATATCGGTAAATGTCGCCTGCAATGCAAAATCATGTTGAGGATGGTCATTACTTGGTAAAAGAGCAAAAGTGATGTTAAGAGGGAAAAACGATATCAATGCAAATCTTAAGTATGGAAGATGAATAGATCAAAACCCCAATGATTGGGGAGGACACTTCAAATGCAAAACTGATATAGAAAGCATCGAATACACCAGTGCCTACTGATTGCAGTTTCATTAACCCAGTATTTTTTATTTTTTTCGAAACTTCTTGTCAATTCAATCATTTTCTTAGTCGGCAAGAGACAGACGACAGTACAATCAGTGGTGAACTGGTCATAAGATCTTCCTATAGTAACTTATCAGCTGTTTCCTACTCAAACTTAGAATTCTTTCTACTCGGAAATTATATTCAACAACTGAATGATCAAAGAATAATTCTCACCTTGTTGAAGTCGACTTCTTTCAAAATTTCACAAGTTGCCTCCCTTAGTTCCTTTTCAGTTGGAACAGATGCCACCTTCTTTCTTTTATTCTTTTGCTCTGTCACTATTTTCTTACCTATATAAATGTAGGATAATAAGTTTTGGATGAACAAATTCAGTGGCTTATCCTCTTTAGCATCAGTAACTACCGGTTACATAAAGAAGAGAACGAATAACAAGAAAGTAACTAATCATTACCCGATTTCTCCTTGACGGATTTCCTTGGACATGGACTTCTGAGTGGATGACTTCTTTGTAGCTGTTTCTCGACTTCTCTTCTTTGTAGAGATTGTTGGATTGAGTGGAACCAATGCACCAAAAGGTTCATGAGCATAGAGAACCAAATGAATTCTAAGAATGAAAGGCAGGACATAGTTGGATAAACTGTTACCTTTCTAATAATTGCTATCTGTTTGCTCGTGCTCTGACCATAAGATACACTGTTACCTTTCTATTTGGAATTCTAAGGCAGGACATTAGATATTCTGTGGAGCTTCTTTCATTTCTCATTTGATTAACAAGCATTGAAGAAAATGAAAATGAATGCCATCAGATAAACTTCATATGTTACAAAAAGTATGCTTATATACAACTATACAAGCTGCTACCATCATATATTCTTTTAGTGGCCAAGAATAATTATGACTAAAAGATGGTTAAGAGAAAAATGAAAGTTCAAAATAGTTATTTGGTCATGGACGTCGAACATTCATCTAAGGTCTTAAAAAGAGGTGAACACGACTTACTCTAGCTTTTTAAGATGCACTAAATGCAACAATTGTAGTCATCGATCATCACTAATGTAATAAATCAGGAAACCCAAACAAGGAATCACAGGAGAAAGGTTTGATGCATTAGAATCATATTTATTTGGACAGATGGAAATGCAGTATGGAAATGATCTACAAGTTTACAAATCTCACAATGAAAATAACTAGTGTGTTTCATTGAAAGAAAAGTCCCATAAAAAACCACGAAAAAATAGTACATACATGAAAATGAGAAAAAAAATGAGCAAGTGATGTTGAAAATGAGTTATCCATAGTGAAATGTTATCTGAGGGGACATGTGTTTGAAGGTCTTCTTCAACCTCAAGTTCCACCTTACTCTTCCACATCCTCTTCTTGTATTTTATCTTCTAAGGAAAATTCTACTCCGAGTCACTCTCCAATTTGACTCCCAATCTGACTTTCAGACGTGGCATCCTATGTGTCAGGCTGATGCGGACAAAAGTGGACTCCACCAAAGAATCCTAATCGGCTTCTAAAATCACTCATCTTGTAAATACTCACTTGGGGACTGACAACATTCATGCAATTTATTTGATGTTCAAATGTCACATTTCACTAAACCAAAATTCAGTGATGTGAATGGAAATATACAAGACAGAAATCAGAGAACAAAATACAAATAAGCCTGAACACCAAATTCCATCATATTCAAAGGCCAAAACAAATGAGTAACAACATAAATAAGGCTTACTCGACAAAGCACATCACTAACATTTGAGAAATTGCAAATATGGTTGCAAGTATTCAGAAAAACAAACTTATTACTGACATTACCATCAGGATCCATAGTAAAGGACATCAAGGATGAGTTAGAACACATATTATCCCGCCTTTAGCTGTCATGCTTAGCATATTGCAAAATGATCCTCTTTGTCGGCTTAAAAATGAGTTGTCCCAAAGTAAAACATGGCATCAGACTGTTGCACTTTCCTGCAAGGAAACATATCATCAATGACAAACAACAAAATTGGAGTATTATTGTACATCATCTAAAAAATAACTCTCTAAAGAAATGCAAATACTTGAAGATAACTAATTGAAGGAAAATACGTATTTGTCTTCGCATCCTTTGCATAACACAACATGATCCATCATCATTTCTAGCTAAACAAAAGACTGAGAAATAACAGATGTACCATAAAATTCCAGAAGAAACAAACCTGCTGGTTGTTGCTGGAATGCAAGTAATGAGATGTTCTTCCCTTTACTTGCTCCGCACTCCTACAACGCCAAAATCACCAATCAGATTGTTTGTCTGAAAAGAGTGATGACAAATCTCCCAATTAGTTTGTTAATGTGTAATCATTAGGGTGAACCACAAAAATTCATTCAATTCCAAAGCTCGTGACAAATCTACCTGTGTTGTTGCTGCTGCTTGAGACAAAGATGACGATGACAATGGGAGTCCTCCTCCTCCTTCTGTTTTCAGTTTTGGGCATCTTTCAAGTTTCTTCGCGCTTTGGCTTTTGAGGCAAGGGAATGGTGCTACTGCTACTGCTTGAGACGTTGATGACGAGGATCCCTCCAAATTGTGCATAGGCTCCTCCAACCTTACTCCTTCTAGCCATTGGAATCCTTCTTCTGTACTTGCTGCTGCTGCTTGAGATGTTGATGAAGATGACCATCCCTCCAAATCAGGCATGACCATCAAAATTAGTTTTTCCAGCAACGGGAATCCTCCTTCTGCACTTGCATCATCCACCACCTCTTTCTCCTCAATGAATTTCAGTGAATCAATTCCAAACAACTTCAAAACTTTAAGGGAAGGAAGTCTCCTTAGAGATCCAAGATGTTGCCATGTACAATTATACAGAGATATTTCCAACAAATTTGAGAGTAACATAGGGAATTAACAAATAAAAGAGAATTAACAAATGGGTATGTGGAATTAGACCTAAAAACGCAGTTTTAACCAATGGGGTTTGAAAATTTTCTCTCCAAATAATGAAATTTTGAGAAGTTTGGTCTTATGGACATTGAAAGATAGGATTTTATGTCAAGAAGAAATACTTGGATTTTATGTCAAGAAGAAGTACCTGTAATGGGTGAAGAGGGCGTTGCCAGCCATGGCGTCTCATGGAGCAGTGAGGGAGATGAAGATATGGAGGGAGCAGTGAGGGCGATGGAGAGATGGAGGGAGCAGTGAGGGAGATGGCGAGATGGAGGGAGCAGTGAGGGAGATGGAGATATGGAGAGAGCAGGGAGGGAGATGGCGAGATGAGGAAGCAGTGAGGGAGATGACGATATTGATGGGAGGGTGAAGGAGTTTCATCGATCTCTATGTCGAGCGCCAAGTAAAATGAGAGAGGAAAGAAGCGAGCGCCAAAAAGCCCGCCGAAGTTCTTTTTTACAGCGTTTTCATTTTTGAAGCCATGTGTTGTAGTGTAGACACGATTTTAGGATCTAGCCACGGTTTTGAGCCGTGGCCATCTCCGTGTAGCTAATCAAGCCTTTTGGTGTAGTGGCGGTTTTAGGCTCTAGCCACGGTTTTGAGCCGTGGCAAATAAACTAACGGTTTTGAGCCGTGGCCATCTCTGTGTTGCTAATCAGGCCTTTTGGTGTAGTGAACCTATGGCACGAGGCTGCCATTACGCCGCTTTAAAAAAATAGAATGCTCCCAGATCCAGCTACATACTACGGGGCAGCCTGAACCAGTCCCGGGATAAGCAACAAAGGAGGCATCACCTTCAAACAATGCGGGAGTCGTCTGATCTTCCGCCCAGCGAAACGGAGAGGCCAAGGCATTTGGGAATACATCCTCTTGACGTTCCGTCGATGCAGAGATTGACCCCTCTACAAGGTTTACTCTTCAGTAACCTCTGAAGCACCTCGACAAGTCCGTTGAACGATCCACGAGGGCAATCCGAATTCACTTCAAGACCATGATCAATTCCTCCTGCTCAATAGTTAGTTTGCTTTCAGTTGTTTATTTCCCTTTTCGTAGTCAATGTAGAGTTTCAGTTCTTAAAAACTTGCGTGATTTGCAATCATTTAAGAAATTAAGGAAGAATTATGAAAACGAACTCTATTGATTACCGGAAAGATGTAACAACGAACGCCATGAGGCGGATACAAAAGACTACATGCTACAAGCATTTGAGTACAGTGCGACATGAAGTAAAAGACTTGTTTAGATAGTTCTACTATGAGACGTATCCGAAGAAGACTCAACTCTTTAACCTCTTCGCGAAGATTAAAATGAGCAAGAGCAGAATGAAAACATCATGTTCGACGCCTCCGCAAAGATACCCCTCAAATATGGTTTGAGGTGGTACAAAATCAGCAACTAGGAACACCAGCACCAACTTTCACACTCTGTGAACTTGGGACAAGTATCAGGTGGACTCAGAACGCATACACCTTCCCGCAATAAGGAAGACAATAATATTGGGGAATCAATGGCCCACTCCAACAGGCCATGTCCAACTCAACCCCAACCCGAATGCCGGCTTCCAGCGCAAGGCGAAGCGACGGAGTTAATCGAAAAGTGATGCGGGCAGGCGCTCGGACAACGACTGTTGATGCTATCTCTAAAATTAAACATTCAGGAACAATGATAAGGCACCATCACATGGATGACAGACTCTTCCCTTGGATGAGAATTCGTGCTACTTATCCGCAATACGAGAAAAAATTACGAGATCTCAGTAGATCAACTACCCGCCCACCCATAACAGGTGACCACGCATAACAACAACTATCATCGTGTATGATCAATACAAATGGAAAAACATTTGGAGACTCCGTTGTTGGAGACCTCCTTCAGCCCTTAGAAAACCCAAAGCATTTTCTCCAGCCTTTGGAAAACCCAAAGCATTTTTTTCAAGCAAGAACATTACAGGAGATGAGCTCTGCAAAAGATAGTGCCTACAACGATTGGAAAACACCATTATATAGGCATGATTCACCAAACGAGCGTTCCAGCATTAACTGCCAAGCATTGAATATCGTATGGGAAATGAGGTGATGACGGCTCCCGAGGAAAGTGTGCAGACCACATTCGCACAATTAATGGCGTTGCACGCAACCCCATCAATTTAGGGGGAGTAACCAATACTCAACCGTCTTGCAGTATACGCCGTACACGTGTCACCACGCGATCTATGCCATAACGTAGCGCGATCAAACAGGAAACCCTAATGCTTCCTTTGCGGGCCCTAAGGCTCGATCCACTCAGCCCACCATTCGAAAAATATTTTGCTACATGTTAGGCGCGAGCGCAAATCCAAAGCAGCCTTGACGCACGGACCGTACCTATGGATTCGTTGTTTGTTTTAAGGTAATGTTGTCCGTACAGTGCACGACACTAGCGAACATGGGTTCTCACGCCCTCAAACTGTTGGAACCCCTCTCCAACCGGGAAAGCTTAGTCAACCTAAGCTGATGACGGCGACTTCTGGTATCACCCAACACCTAGTCCGCCTAGTGCGCGCCTCAATGGTTTAGGAAATAAGAGTCTAATTAGTGCCACTACGTCTAGTGATGATGACTCGCCAAGGATCATTGTCCCCTTCACGGTCAATGATCGCCAAACTCAATTAGGTAAGCCTAGCTGGTGCCGACTGGAAACGAAAGCTTCTGATCAATGCCCAGACTTGTAGCCCCCATTGCGCGGGTGTAGATGGTTTGAAAGGTGGGAGCCTAGTCAGTCACAAACTGATTTCGACGGCTTGCCACAGGACCACTGCTTTTCAGCGTAGCCGGCAAATCACCAACCCAGGACTTAAAGCCCCCACTGCACGGGTATATATAGTTTAGAAGATGGGAGCCTAGTCAGTCCTGAGTTGACTCCGATGACTCGCCATGGGACCACAGCTTTTCGGCGTGGCTGCCGAATTACCAACCTTGGACTTGTAGCCCCCATTGTGCGGGTGTAGATAGTCTAAAAGGTGAGAGCCTAGTCAACCGCGAACTGATTCTGACGGCTTGCCACGGGACCACTGCTTTTCAGCGTGGCAGCCGAAAACTCCCAAATTTGTTGCTTGATGCGCCTGGGTGTAGATGATTTGGAAGGTGGGAGCTTAGTCAGTCCCAAACTGATCTCGATGGCTTACCACGGGACCACTGTTTTTCAGCCTCGTCGCCGAACCCTTTTTACTCGAACCTGTAGCCCCCACCCGCGAGGCGGGTGTAGATGTTCGAAAGGTGGGAGACTAGTCAATCCTTAATTGATGTCAACGACTCGCCACGGGACTACTGCTCTTCAGCATAGTCGGCAAACCATCACTCCCCGATTCCGTAGCCCACATTACTCGAGCATAGATGGTTTGGAAGATGGAAGCCTCAAGCAGCTCGCAACGCGACGACCGCTCTCATTCAAAACAGCGGCCGAAAACATGTATCTAGTTGAGTTAGCATATTCACGCTTAAACGGACTGACATCCTATTACTAGCAAAGGCCACTCGAGTCGATACACAAGTGCCCAAGTAAACGCTATATAGTATGTCTGCCCGAGTTTACGACGCCTGACCCGGCACAAACACTCTGAAGCGTACGCTCGGCCATCGCAACTCGCCCATAGTAGCAACTACAGCTGGCCCATCAAATAAGCAAGGCAAGCCTCAAACAACTTACCTTGGAGGCAAGATACAGCTCGGGCAACTCAACCCTCAGCTAAACTGTCCTCAACATACCCACTTCCGGACATGACTACACAACAATGACCTTGAGTCATTCGCTATGCAAAACGGTCAAGCTCTCTACTATAAAAGACCACTCGACGTTCTATTGGTTCAACCAGCTTATGTCAAAGCAAGACGACAAGGCGAAACAAAAAACATGCAATAGAGACAACAAACACGAAACAAATAAAATTGTTTTCATTAACGGTCGACAAAATGGGTACAAGAATACAGGTTCACTCCTCATCGAGAGAAGGTAGAGAAAGAGTAGAGCTAAGCTTAATGGAATGAGGAGCATGATCTGTGTCCACATGCACCACGACCTAGGCATCAGAGCCTGAACTGTCCTCCTCGTTCGATGATGCAAAGGCAACAGACAAGTCTACTACGACGTCTTCTTGTAACGACCGAGATCCCACTCTGGGTGCTCCTTCTTCATAGCTCAAGTAGCTCCAGCCTGCCGTGTACAACCGAACGAAACTCGCAGTTGCCATGTTCCTGCAGAAGCTCTTCCTCCAGCTCATTCGAATTAGCAAGTTCACGCTCCAACAACTCCAACTGCCAGTCAACGCGTTCATGCCATGCCAGCTTCTCTTCACAACACTATGTTCATGCCATGCCAACTCAAGCTGGTCTTCAGCCTTACTTGCCTCTCGAGCATTCAACTCCGCATCGAATTCCAGCTGTTGTTTATGAGTAGCCCAGTCAGCTTCCTTCAAAGCATTCTCTTCAACAAGAGATTGCAATTCAGAACATGCCTTCGCCACAATTTCCTGCGCTACCTCTGCATCTCGGCGGGTTCGGTTTAACTCCTGCTTGAGTTCATCTCTAGCCTTTGCCAGATCATGCTCAAGGGATTCCAGACGAGCCTTCTGAGTCTCAACGGCCATGATTGACTGATCCAACCTCTTTTCCTCAGCATGCTTCTGCAGCCGTTCAATTTCGTAGAGTGCATCAGGGTACAACAACTGCTTGTTCTAGAAAACACGCTTCATGGTGTATATTATCTCACGAGCCATCTCAACTTCCGTCCCAGCACAAGGTACTTTAAACCCTTGTCCATACACCCATCCAGCGTATCCTCCTAGGGCTTCGGGGCGCAATTCTTCAGTCAGCTATGATGCCTGCTTATATGCTTCCTCGAAGCATACTCCATGTCAACCTCTGGGTGCAAGACCTGAGAGTTCATCCTTACCAAGTCTGGCGCAAACAGGCTTATCCGCACATCTAGATGAAGTTTTCCCATATCAGGAATCACACCAGCACCACCCTTCGCAGTTGCGACTATTCTCAGGCTTTCTTTATTGGCTTTTCCCTTGTCGACAAAAGCTGACCCTTTAATGCGTGACAGCTCGACGGGATCCAGAGGAAGAGGAGGAAGCAAATTATCCAGAGGACCCTTCAACACTTCTAGTTGTGGCTTGGAACGAGACGGTAACCAACGCGGACTACATGAAACTTGGCATGTGCCACCACGACCACTTTCAGACTGCACGCTAGCGAAACGATCAGATTCTTTAACCTTAGGCGGATCCTCATGGGAGCTTGATGGAGATTTTATTAACCTAAATTAATAAGTTAATAAACCCTACTTGTAATACCGCAAGTGCACGAGGATTGACGATAAAGTCAAGTTTTAGGACTTATTTAAACTTATTTAGAGTTGGGGGTTGCAGCAGATGAAAATTACTAAATTAAGAAAACTAAATTGACAACTAAAATTAAACTGGTAAGATGATAAGAGAATGGACTGAGACATCGAATCCACCACAAGTTTTTTGAGATTTGTGTAATCCAAATTCTTGTTTTCAAGAATTAACACAACTAATCTAAAGATTAATCGAAGTTAGCAATTGATTTTAGCAAAGGCATAAATCCCTAGCATTGCATGTCTTTCTACGACACACACAATAACAGGTTTATTTTAAAAAATTCTGAATCCCTAGCAATTCATGTCTTTTTACGGCACACACAATCACAGATTCAAATTAATTGATTAAAGCAAGCTTCAAATATCAATAAAGGGAACTTCTAACTACCGATTAGTCTAGATAATTATTCCGGATATAATCGATGAAAGCAAATTATTGAAATTCAGAAATCAACTGTGTTTAATATTCAAGCTTATAAAAAACAATAAATTTAGATATGACAAACTCTAGGAAACCTTGTGGTTTCATCTTCGCCTCGGTGCGAGGTCTAGAAGATCATGGTGGATGACGTCACAGCACGGGTGTAGGGGAATCCATCTTAGCATGAACACGCATCCCGACAAAGAGCTACTGGTGGACTGTGGTGGCTCAGATAGAAGTCGGGTGGGAATAACCTGAGTTGAAACAGTGACTTGCGGTGGTACAGAGCAAAGTTTGGGGGTGCAAATAACCAACTAATTCGAAAATCAATTGGTTCTCACGTTGTCTTCCTGCTCCTTCATCTCCAGCGAGTCGCGCCACTCCGTTGCTTCCTTCGTGCTTTTTATTCTCCGATGAAGATCACTTACATGAGATAGAGAGATGGTGAGGGTGACACGAGAGAAAGAGAAGAAAAGATGAACGGGAGAGGATCAGGGGTGGTGCTCTATTTCGGTGGTGGTGATGCTGGTTCGTGGTTGATCAGAGCAGAGGGATTAGGGAGAAATGGAGGAGGACGTGAGAGAGAGAGCTTTGGTGATGATAGTGGTGTGTGTGGGTTGTTAGTCGGCTGCAAGAGAGGAAAACATGGATGTGTTCCCTGTTGCATTCTTTGTTTTGTGCGCGAGGATAGTGATGGTGCGTGGTATGATGGCGATGAAGGAGTAGAAAGAGAGAAGAATAGGAGGAAGAGAATGTGGAAGGGAGAAGAATAGGGTGCGAGAGAGATGGTGGTGGTGCGTGGTCTGTTCGTGATAAAGGAGCAGAAAGAGAGAAGAAGAGGAGGCAAAGAACGTGGAAGGGAGAAGAACAAATATGGTGATGATGGCAAAATGAAACAGGGGGCGGTGTAAGCGGTGGTGTTATGGTGGTTTACGACTGGGATGGCGAGTGCGATGGCAGTGAGGGTGCGCTGGACGGTGGTCGTGCATGAGCTATTCAGTGGTCGGTGGTGGACGGTGAGGTTGTGTGGGACAAACAGGGTTGTTGCTCTCTGTTTTGTGCGTGAGAGATGGGGGCAGGGTGACAGTGAGATGGTGGTGATGGCGAGGTGAGGTCGTTGACGGTCCTCTTATCGAGCGAGGATCACCGGCAGGGTGGATTGGCGTGGTGGCTGGAAAATAGAGAAGGAGAAAAGAAACATGGAAGAGGAGGCCCCCTAGGAAAGGGGAGAGATGAAGACTCTAAATAGGCTTTTTCTATTTTCCTAGGTTGGGTTTGGGCTTTAGGTTAAGTTTCGGACTTGTGCTTAGGTAATAAGTGAATTTGGTTTATTTGGGTAAGGTTTAGGCATGTGATATTCAACTTGTCACCCGTTACTTTGTACCGCCATTTGAACCAACCAATTGATCATTCTTCAAATTGTCGCCTTAACGTGGTTTCATTGTTTACGTTTAAACCGCTAGATTACCTCTAGTGGATGAGTTATAGTCTCGTGAGGGTTTCCAGAAATGTTACCCACAAACATTATGACTCAATAAATTTTTATAACATGGTAACTTTATTACTCGATCTATTATCCTTAGAGTAATAATCTAATTGCCAAAAATTTCAGAAAACAACTAACAGTGTCACAATAATATATCAAAGAGTCTAACAACGATTTAATAATACCCAAAGGTTAAATAAATTTCATCAATTATTCTCAACTCGAAATGTGTGTGTGTGTGCATGGCCTTATCAACATAACTTTATTTTTCTCAGTAAAGATACAACTAGATAACCTTTGAATAGTACGCTTCGACTATACAAATCTCTCTTGTCACTCAGAAATGAATCACTCAGAGATTGATTAGTTATCACTCAGTTTATATGTGAAAAAGAGAATCAATTATGGAAACACAAACATCTCACATATAATAATCATGAAAATCACACTTTTAAAAGAATGAAATGAATATGATCTCATGGAAAGGAATATCAATTACTTTGAGAATGTTGAATCATACACCATAGTTCTTGTCTATTTAATCTCCATATCTATGAACCAGGCCTTTACTTAAGATCAATTAGGTCTTTATTAGGTTGTAATGAGGCTAAGATTTTGGCAAACAAGAATGGAAAAGGAT
This sequence comes from Berberis vulgaris, assembly GCA_963556465.1. Taxonomy (NCBI): domain Eukaryota; kingdom Viridiplantae; phylum Streptophyta; class Magnoliopsida; order Ranunculales; family Berberidaceae; genus Berberis; species Berberis vulgaris. The sequence goes on from OY747126.1 coordinate 23,597,763, forward strand.
ACGAGAAAATTCTCTGAGAATGGATACACCCTTTAATAAACACGTGGGGCTCTGAAAAATAAACCAATGTTTTACACCATTACTTTTTCTTCCTTTGAAATTCTTCTTCATTTTTTTTTAATTAACATGCTTTTCCCTTCTGCACAATGAAACATTTTAGTCCCGCGGATTCATGGAATATTTAGTTTCAACTCTTTTTTTTTATTTGCCCATTCCAAAAATACATCAACCACACACATTCTCAGAGACATTGGGAAAGGATAAAAATAATATGAGATATTACTACATAACTGGAGTAGGTAAGGGAGGTGGGATTAGCAAAGAAAAAGTTTATTTAAAGGCTCAAAGGGTTGCAGACGAATATTTATCATTAGGTAGGCTAAAAGGCTAAAGAACGGTTCAAAGAAAAAAAATTGCCTATATCACTTCTTAAGCTCTAGTCGGTATTATGACATCTCAACTAAATAAATCAAGAAGTTCGAGTGTAATAATTGAATTTTAACGACATTCTCAAAGCAATCAATAAATGAAACAAGAATAATGAGATCATCAACGAAATAATGTGGATTCAAGTAAAGTAAGAGTTTATTCAATAACCCTAAAATATATATATATATCTCGAAACTCACAAGGGTTAAGTCTCCACTATTATTCTAAGGTTTTCTAATTAATATCTTACTGACTAACTTCAAATTATGTTAACTCGGCTTATAGTGCAAGAGTGGTCGAGTCGAAAAATATCATGAAATATATTTAACTTAAAGATAATATTAAACCTTACGTTTTCCTATTGATATATAAAAGTGACAAGTGAAAGCATTCATTTCTCAAATTTAAAGGCATACTTGAAAGCACATTCTCTTCATTGGAAAGGAGCTTAGATTTTGAATGCATTTTCAAATCGAAAAATTTCCACACGGTCATAATTAACTATGTATTCAATGGAGATTGAGTAAAATACAATAGTCAATTGTGAACTACATTTCAGTTCAAAAATTCTGAAGAATGCAGAAAACTCATAAACCTCACCCCCAAACCTAAACCAAACATTGTCCTCAATGTATAAAAAACAAATCATGACAAATGAAGGAAAAGATAAAGACGAGAGTTTGAGGAATATTACCATTGGAAAGTTTTTACCAATTTCGATGAATCATCCACCATGAATGCTAAAAACAAGATAAGAACTGTGGAGTCATCATGATAAATTGATAAAAACAATACAGGACTCAAAAAAATGTTAAATGAAAATAATTACATGCGTCAGTTGTAAGTGAAAATTGTTACGGATCTAACGAGTATGAGTGGAATGCAACTAGAAAAAACTCGAAAATCAATCCAGACTAACCATAATGACACAACCGAAGTTGGGCTGCCTCCCAGGAGTGTTTGGTTTAACGTCGTCAGCCCGACAAAACACATAGAGTACCCATAAGGCCATGGGTAGCAGAGAAATAGTTCCTCAATCTGACTACACATGATCCTCAAATAACAATACATGAACCTCGACTTCTGATGTAGGCATATCTAAGAATGGTTTAAGACGCTGACCATTGACTTTAAAAACACGACCATCCTTGGGATCAACAATCTCAACAACCCCATGTGGAAATACTATTTTCACAGTGTAAGGTTCAGACCATGCAATTTGCCAGGAAACAGATGCAACCGAGAGTTAAATAACAAAACCTTTTGGAAATGTTCAAAGGACTTGCAAAGAATGGATTTATCATGAAACACCTTCGTTTGTTCTTTGTAGATTTTAGCACTTTGGTAAGCATCATTCCTAATCTCTTCTAATTCATTAAGTTGGAGCTTACGATGTGATCCAGCCTCACCTATATCAAAATTTAAGGTTTTGATAGCCCAATAAGCACGATGTTCCAATTCCACTAGCAAATGACATGCCTCACCAAAAACAAGTTTATATGGAGACATTCCAAGTGGGGTCTTAAATGCTGTCCTATAAGCCCAAAAAGCGTCATTCAGACGTTGTGACCAATCCTTACGGTCTGGTCGAACATTTTTCTCTAAAATGTGTTTAATTTCCCGATTGGATATTTCAACTTGCCCACTTATTTGTGGATGATATGGAGTACCTACTATATGAGTGATGGAGTACTTCTTAACTAGCAGTGCAAACAGTTTATTACAAAAATGATAACCACCATCACTTATAACAGCACGCGGAGTACCAAAACGAGAGAAGATGTTATCTTTCAGAAATTTGACCACAACCTTGTGGTCATTCGTTTTACAAGGTACCACTTCTACCCACTTGGAAACATAATCAACAGCTAGAAGAATGTAAAGATAGCCAAATGATGGAGGGAAAGGTCCCATGAAATTAGTACCCCAAACATTAAAAATTTCCACAATGAGAATGTTAGTAAGAGGCATAATATTCCTATGACAAATGGAACCCATTCATTGGCATCTATCACATGTAGCACAAAATGCATGGGTGCCATGAAAAATAGTCGGCCAATAAAAGCCACACTGCAAAACCATTGCAGTTGTCTTTTTAGAACTAAAGTGACCTCCACACGCCTAATCATGACAAAAGTAAATGATACTAATGACCTGATTGGGACAATACTTAAATAAATAAGGATCGTCCCAGAAGAAATGTAAGACCTCAGCAAGAAATTTAGTCTTATCTTGTTTAGACCAATTAGAAGGGAGTTGACCTGTAACAAGGTAATTCACAATATCTGCATACTAAGGTAATTGGGAGATAGCAAGTAATTGCTCATCAGGAAAGGATTCATTCAAGGGCACATCTGCAGTAGATGATTCTACAAGAAGTCTAGACAAATGGTCAACTACAACATTTTTGGAACCCTTCTTGTCTCGAATCTCAATATCAAATTCATGTAGCAATAGGACCCAACGAATCAAGTGTGGCTTAGCATCCTTTTTAGAAAAAAAGGTACTTCAGCGCTGCATGATCAGTAAAAATGATAACTTTGGATCCTATAAGGTATGACCTAAATTTTTCCAATGCAAAGACAACAGCGATTAACTCCTTCTCCGTGGTGGAGTAATTAAGTTTCGTATCTTGTAAAGTTCTACTGGCATAATAAATAACATGGGGTTTTTTTCCACCTGTTGTCCTAAGACAGCTCCAACCGCAAAATCAAAAGCATCACACATAAGCTCAAAAGGTATATGCCAATTAGGAGGTTGGATGATTGGAGCTGAAGTCAACAATTGTTTAAGCTTTTCAAAGGCTTTCAAACAGTCTTCATAAAACATGAAGGCAGAGTCCTTAGCAAGTAAATTGCATAGAAGACGAGTAGCCTTGCTAAAATCCTTAATGAACCTACGGTAAAAACCAGCATGGCCTAGAAAAGATCTAATGTCTTTCACCGTCTTCGCTGGTGGAAGACTCAAGATTAAACAATTTTTGCTTTGTCAACTTCAATGCCTTTGTTAGAAATTATGTGCCCAATAACTATACCTTGCCTAACCATAAAATGACATTTCTCCCAATTCAAGACAAGACTTTTCTCTTCACACCTCTTTAACACTAGGGTTAAATGATGCAAACACTCATCAAACAAATCCCCAAACACGGATAAGTCATCCATGAACACCTCAAGAAACCTTTCTAACATATCCGAGAAAATACTAAGCATACACCTCTGAAAGGTGGCGGATGCATTACACAACCCAAAAGGCATTCTCCGATAAGCAAAAGTTCCAAAAGGGCAAGTGAATGTGGTTTTCTCTTGATCCTCGGGTGCAATGGGGATTTGGTTATAACGGAATACCCATCAAGAAAACAATAGTAATCATGTCCGGCTAACCTCTCAAGCATTTGATCGATAAAGGGGAGAGGAAAATGATCTTTCCTCGTGTCTGAGTTCAACTTACGGTAGTCAATACAAACTCGCCATCTAGTGGTCATGCGGGTATGCACGAACTCATTCTTATCATTTGTGACTACAGTTACCCCCGATTTCTTGGGAACAACCTGAACTGGATTGACCCAAGAACTATCTGAAATGGGGTAAATAATACCAACATCCAACAATTTGAGCATTTTGGCTCGGACAACCTCCTTAAGATTAGGATTAAGTCTACGTTGCATTTCACATGAAGCTTTGGCATTATCTTCCATATGAATACGATGCATGGAAACATTTGGACTTATTCCTTTAATATCCACTATAGTCCACCCAAGTGATGCCTTATGTTCTTTTAGAACGTTTAGCAACTTACTTTCCTGTTCAACAGTCAATATCGATGAAATAATAACAGGTAAAGTATCATCAAAACCTAAAAACTTATACTTGAGGGTGTCAGGTAATGGTTTAAGGTCAAGCTTGGGTGGCTTCTCAACCAAAGGGATGGGTTTCGACTTACTAAGTGGAAGGGGTTCAACTTTAGACTTCCATGAAGAACCAGGAACCATACTAGGGGATGCATCAAACAAAGCATTCATTTCCCTAATGGAATTATTAATATCGAAGTCTAAACTAGAATGAGTCAAACAATCCGTTAAGGGATCATCTAAGGCGGACTGCGGAAAGGAATTTTCCACCAAACTCTCAATCATGTCATCCTTATGGATATCCTCGGACTCGATATGTTGTTGACTAACATTAAAAATGTTGAGTTCGACGGTCATGTTGCCAAATGACAATTTCATAATTCCATTCCTGCAGTTAATAATGGCATTGGATGTGGCCAAAAATGGTCGACCCAAAATGACCGAAATGTGACTAGAGAGATTGTGAACATGTTGTGTATCAAGAACTATAAAGTCCACAGGGTAATAGAATTTTTCAACCTTGATAATCACATCCTCTATAACACCACGGGGGACTCTGACAGACCTATCTGCCAATTGCAGTGTTACTCTAGTCGGTTTTAACCCGCCGATACCTAATTGCTCATAAATAGAATATGAAATAAATTAGGTCTCGGCGGGTTAAAACCGATAATGCCTTATCTATCATATGATCACCGATAATACAAGAAATAGTCGGGCAGCAAGGATCCCTATACTTAGGCAGGGTTCTAGGCAAATAAGATGCTTGAGTGGGGTTAGAGTCAACAGGAGCATTTATAGAAGGTGAGGCTTTATCAGCCTCCTTGTCAGTTGGAGATGCAACCTGCTTTGACTTAGACGGGGATGCACCGACACTCAAATTGGGCACTTGTACTCGATTTTCAACCTATATTCCACTCCTAAGGGTAGTAATAGATTTGACATCATCATTGCAGGACTCAGATGTACTACCAACTGCGAATTGACCGTTTGGGTTTGGAACAGGTTGACTAGGAAATCTCCCTGGCTCTCTATCAGAAGAAGACTGGGTTATCTTACAGCTATCTCAAGTCTATTGAGGGCTTGAGATTGGTGTTGAGTCGTGGCTTTCAACTCAGATATGTCCTTAAAATTTTGCTCAATTATACTTTCTGAGTGGAAAAACTGATTAACTGTTTCTTCTAAACTTGATGTTGCTGGATGGAGAACTTGGTTAAGGTGGGGCCTAATAGGGCTAGGGGCTTGAGGAGCCTGGGAGACAACAACAGGTCCCCCTTGGTGTGGGCCATGGGCCTAGGAGAGACTTGGATGTTTGGCGAACCCTGAATTGTAATAGTTAGGTTGCGGATATTGTAAGGTCGCTGCATCACATTAAAAGAGTTGACTTGCTCAACATAGTATGCAGGATAATTGTTTTGCAAGTCACAATTAGATATTGAATGAACAGAACTTGAACATGCAGCACAGACTCAAAATGAAGTGTTTGCGGGAAGTGCAGGTTGAGTCAAATTCAAAAGTGCATCTATCTTTTGAGCCATGGTCATAACAACTGTCTCTAACTTTGAGGCAGAAGGGGGTGAACAAATGTATCTCTAACTTCATATATACCGCCCTTACGCCTATCAAACTCCTTTCTTGAATAATCCCATTGCTGAGAATTTTTGGAAAGAGTTTCAAAGAATTCCCTTATCTCATTGACACTCATCTTCATTAATGACCCACCACTAGTAGCATCAATCATACAACGGTTTTGAGGGGTTAAACTGTCTTGTAAGTATTGAACTAGCCGCCACTTTTTGAATCTGTGATGGGGACACCTAACAATGAGCTCATTGAACCTTTCCCAACTTTCATAGAAATGTTAGCCCTTTTTTTTTGCTGAAAATTAGATAAATCTCGTCGGAGGGCATTCGTTTTATGAATGGGGAAGTACTTTGTCAAAAAATTTCTTGACAACACATCCCATGATGTGATGGATCCTGTCTCTAATGCATTTAACCAAGATTTCGCCTTATCTTTCAGAAAAAAGTGTGGTACTTCAGGGTGGCGCAAATGTCAAGAAACTCTTTGACATGAAGATAAGGGTCTTCTTTCTCAAAACCATAAAAAGAAGGCAGCAGATGAATAATAGATGGTTTGAGTTTGAAACTATTTGCACTTGTCTCAGGTAAGACAATGCAAGATGGAACACTACTAGGAAGAGGGGCGAAGTAATCCTTAAAGGCCTTCCCCTCAGCCATCTTAGTGGATAAGGATGATGAATTTAAATAGGTAATGTGGACTTCAAAGAACTCCTCGAATTCTTGTCGGACAAGTTTACCCAGGTATGCATAAACTACTGGATAACGAAGGTTCAAAGTCAACACTCCTAAACAGACTTCAAAATTTTTTTAATTAATATTTTTTAAATGCAAGCCTAACCGCTATATGAAGAAGACCTAACTCTAAAAAATAAAAACAACGGAACCCTAAATGATGCACAAACAAAATGAATGGCAGACGGCCCTAGAGTTTTTCTTTACTAATGCAGGGCTGAAATTCAATTAAATTTACCTAACCGTGGGAGAGGCACGGTAATTTCCTATCAATCCACCACTACAGAGTTGCTCGTACCTATTTTTCCACTCTCTAGCTCAAAGTGAAATGCTAGTTCAAGAACTGTTCCCAGAAAGGATATGTTCCTTCACTCGACCACTTTAAGCTATCAACCGTCCAAAAAGGGTCCCTATGAGTGTCACACGTGTCCTAGATAATTATCTTGCTACAAATTTTAAATAGTGAAGGTCTAGGTTCCTAACCCTAAAATAGATGGTGAGCGAGACACAGGAGAGCTAAGAAAAGATGAACGGGAGAGGATCATGGGTGGTGCTCTATTTCGGTGGTGGCGGTGTTGGTTCGTGGTTGATCAGAAGAGAGGGATAAGGGAGAGATAAAGGAGGACGTGAGAGAGAGAGCTCCATTGATGATGGTGGTGTGTGTGGGTTGTTAGTCGGCTGTGAGAGAGGAAAACAAGGATGTGCTCCCTGTTGCATCCTTTGTTTTGTGCGCGAGGATAGTGATGGTGCGTGGTCTGATGGCAAAGAAGGAGTAGAAAGAGAAAAGAAGAAGAGGAAGAGAACGTGGAAGGGAGAAGAACGGGGTGCGAGAGAGATGGTGGTGGTGCGTGGTCTGTTCGTGATGAAGGAGCAGAATAAGAGAAGAAGAGGTGGCAGAGAACGTGGAAGGGAAAAGAACAGAGATGGTGATTATGGCAAGATGAAACAGGGGACGGTGTGGGCAGTGGTGTTATGGTGGTTTGCGACAGGGATGGCGAGTGCGATGGCAGTGAGGGTGCGCTGGGCGGTGGTCGTGCGTGAGCTATTCAGCGGTCGGTGGTGGACGGCGAGGTTGTGTGAGACAAACAGGGTTGTTGCTCTTTGTTTTGTGCATGAGAGATGGGGGCAGGGTGACAGTGAGATGGTGGTGATGGCGAGGTGTGGTCGCTGCCGGTCCTCCTATCGAGCGAGGATCACCGGCAGGGTGGATCGGCGTGGTGGCTGGAAAAGAGATGAGGAGAAAAGAAACGTGGAAGAGGAGCCCCCCAGGAAAGTTGAGAAATGAAGAATCTAAATAGGTTTTCTTTATTTTCCTAGGTTGGGTTTGGGCTTTAGGTTAACTTTCAGACCTGGGCTTAGATAATAAGTGAATTTAGTTTATTTGGGTAAGGTTTAGGCATGTGATATTTGACTTGTCATCTGTTACTTTGTATCGCCATTTGAACCAACCAATTGATCATTCTTCAAATTGCCGCCTTAACGCGATTTCATCGCTTCCGTTCAAATTCCTAGAAAAACATAAAAATGAAATAATTAAAATAAAATATAATAATCGAAACACTAACATATATAAATTAAGGGGTATATTATGTAATAATTACGTGAATATCAAAGACTTCTATCGGAACAGTCCCATATGAATCAACACCGGCAGAAGCCACCATTGCAACCCGTACCAGACGTTCATTCAAAGCTTAGACCTGTGCGTCGCTTAGGTTCGACCTGTCTACAACTCCTGCGAACCACAGGTAGTCTTTCTCCAAACTAGGTAAATCAGACCCCGCATCGATAGGCCGACCAGACTCATGTACTTATGTCCCTGGAGCGGGTTATGCTGAGGGCAACCCAGACCAAATACGGGACCTCTTCGAACTAACGAAAGAGGCAAGCATTTCAGATGGCTCCTCCACGTCAGAAAAAATGGGAGCTTTGGCCCCAGCAACCGTCCTCTTCCTTGAAATAGGGTGACCATTTGCAGACTAAAGCAGATGGTAGAAGAACATAAGGTTAGAATTCTCATGTTGGCGAAACCTATGATTGAAGCGAGTAGATATTTAGAAGTTGGGAATAAAGTTAGATTGGCGAGTTTTACGTCTAATGAAATGGTGGGAGGCAAAATTTGGTTGTTCTGAGCACCTAATATGAGTGTTACGGTGCTGGATCGATCTAATCAGATTATTCATTGCAAGGTTACGGACGCTAAGTGCAGGTCGTTTTTATTAACTTTTGTTTATGCTAAATATTTAGTTGAAGAAATAAGGGAGCTCTGGGTAAATATGGAGAATTTTGCTCTTCAGTGTGACTTACCGTGGATGGTAGGCGAAGATTTTAATGTTATTGTTAGTTCCCAAGAGAAGATAGGAGGATAGAATCCTTCTATGGTCAGTACGAAAAATTTTAGGGATTGTATTGAAAATTGTGGCTTGCAAAATCTTGGTTTTTCAGACCCGAAATTTACTTGGTGCAACAACAAAACTAGTAGAGGTCGTATAAGGGCGAGACTGGACAAAATTTTGGTGAACTCAAAGTGGTTGGAGTAGATACCGAATACTAAGGTGGAGCATTTTCATCGTACTTTCTCTGATCATTCTCCTATCTTGCCTTCATTGCCTATTCAGGCAAAGTCAGGTACATCTCCCTTTCGATTCCTTCATATGTGGATGATGCATCCGTCCTTTACTCCTTTGGTAGGGTCAGTTTGGAATATGAATATTTAATATGAGGGTGGTTGACAGAATTGATATAAAACTAAAAACGCTCAGGAAATCACTTATTAGATGGAACATGGAGGCTTTTTGGAATGTCTTTAGCCGAATTAGAGCTTTAGAAGATGAAATACAGCAATGGGAAGCTATACTTCTTTCGGGTTGGACGGTGAATGAGAGTAATGTTTTGAACCCGAATTTTGTTTGGGATGTCAATGCTAGTTGTAATCTTAATAAATGCAAGGCATAATATAGGCTTGCATTGGAACAGGAGGATTTATATTGGCTTTAGAAATCAGGGGAACAAATTTTGCAGGAGGGAGATGCTTGTACAAAAAACAAATTTTGAGTCAGTTAAATCCAAACATAAGAGAAGGGTTATAAATCAGATTACTTTGCCTTCGCGGCGAAAGATTTCGGATTCTGGCGAAATTTTGCAATAAGCCAATAAATTTTTTTAAAAGTTACTATCTTCTCAGGGTAATAATGTTTTGGACCTTGATTTGTTAGATTGAATTCTTGCGGTGTTGAACAATTTTAATTGTGAAGATCTAGTCAGGTGCCCTACATTGGAGGAGGTGAAACAGGCAACCTTGAACATTCCAAAAAATAGTGCGCCGAGTCCGGATGGCTTTACTTCAAAATTATTTCGAACTTGTTGGGAAGTGGTGGTGTGGATGTTTGGGAAGTAGCAACTTAGTTTTTGTAAGGGGAGGTTCTTCCGGCAGCTTTCCCAGCTAATCTTATAGCGCTTATTCCTAAACAGAGGTGTCAGGTTCTTTCTCTGATTTTAGACCTATTAGTCTATGCAATGTTATTTAAAAAATTTGCAGTAAATTATTTTGAAATACACTGGCTGCATTACTTGCAGATATAGCTGCTTCAGAACAGGGTGCTTTCTTTAAAGGGAGAGCCATTGTAGAGAATATTGGTCTGGCCCAGAAACTTATGCTGGATATTGGTAAACAGGTATTTGGCGGTAATGTGGTTTTTAAAATTGATATAGAAAAAGGCATATGATTAGTTAGAATATAAATTTTTATTTACTGTGCTTAGAAGATTTCGCTTCCCCAATAAAGTGTGCCATATTATCTTCAATTGCATCACAAATTGCGGCTTCTCTGTTTTGCTGCAAGGTGTTTATAAGGAGCACTTTAAGTCATCGAGAGGTTTGAGGCAAGGGGATCCGTTGTTTCCATTACTTTTTGTTAATGCTACTGAAGTGTTGAATAGGGGATTAAAGAGGGCATTTCAGAAAGGGGAGATTGGTTTTTATTACAATTCTAGATATTGCACGCCTATAACACATCTCTTGTATGTTGCTGATACCTTGATATTCCTCAATGGTAGGAAAACCTTGGTCTTAGGTAGTTTGAAGTTCTTGGAAAAGTATAGCAGGGCTTCGGGTCAGAAAATTAACTCAAATAAAAGTTATTTTACGATTGAAGGAAAGGTGGCGGCAGAAAGGTTAGTGGCTATAAAAAGGTATACAGGTTTTCAATTCAAAGGATCACTTATGAAATATTTGAGAGCCCCAATATATAAGAGAATGAGCAACTTAATTTAATTTGATGAGATGGTTAATAAAATCAGGAAAAGAATGGAGGGTTGGAAGGCTAAGTTGGTATCTCCGGGTGGTAGACTGGTTTTAATTAAGCATGTGCTCAGTTCAATTCCTATCTATACATTGAGTGCTATGTGTGTACCGCAGAAAATCTTAGACAAAATTCAGAAAGCAATGGCAGATTTATTTTGGGGAGATTGTGAAGGGAAAATGAAAATAAAGTGGGTGTCCTGGGGTTGGGAGTAAGAAATTTTGAAGCAATAGTGAAAGCTTTTCGTATTAAAGCTTTGTGGAATTTAATCAATTCTAATTCATTATGGTCTTCCTTCATGAGATTGAAATATTTGAAATCAGGTGTTCCATTGAGCAGGCAAATAGTGAAATAGAATGCTTCCTCATTGATGTAAGAGCTTTTTAAAGTGAGAAATATTTTTTTAGGGAATTCGATTTGGCGGATAGGTAAAGGTAAGGTGAGCTTCTTTGATGAGAATTGGAATTTATCCATTGTTTTTTCAAAACTTCTATGATGGATCAGAGTGTTTGGCCTTCACTCTGAAAAATGAAGGAGGACGGTTTTGAAATGCTAGGGACAGTGTTGAAGGAGGAAGCGAAGAAGCTTTGTGAGGGGAGGTGTGACGACCCCCTCCCGCACTGTACCGATAATGTCCGCTTTGGGCTACCATCCGGCCCTCACGACTTTAAAAGGCCTCGATACAATGGGGAGCTGACCCCGCACATATAAGGATCATCCTCCTCCCCTACGCAGGCGATATGGGACTATGATTCCCCTTGTAGCTCATCCAACCCCTCTCGGCCTATTGGGCATCTTGGGCCTGTTGGGCTCCAACCCTCACCCTCACCTCAGGTCCGCCCACTTAGGGTCTCACAATCCACCCCCCTTAAGGCCCAACGTCCTCGTTTGCCACACAGGCACAACGTCCACGTTGCCCGAGGGCCCACCTCCACGTGGCATACTTTCAGCTGGGTCAGACTCTGATACCAAACTGTGACGACCCCCTCCCGCACTGTACAGATATTGTCCGCTTTGGGCTACCATCCGGCCCTCACGGCTTTAAAAGGCCTTGATACAATGGGGAGCTGACCCCGCACATATAAGGATCATCCTCCTCCCATACCCAGGCGATATGGGACTATGATTCCCCTTGTAGCTCGTCCAACCCCTCTCGGCCTATTGGGCATCTTGGGCCTGTTGGGCTCCAACCCTCACCCTCACCTCAGGTCCGCCCACTTAGGGTCTCACAGGAGGTTGCAAGGAAGGATTTTGAGTGATGATGTTTGTGTTTGGAAACCTAGCCCAGACGGTTTGTTTTCTTATCGCTCGGCTTATCATATGCTAGTGGAGAAGAAAGAAGAAGTGCCTATTTTTAAGAATATTTAGCACCCTTGTTTGCCTTCTAGAATTTCTGTTTTTGAGTGGAAACTGTTATTCCGAGGCATTCCGGTAAATGGGGAGTTGTTTCGTTGCGAGTTTAGTCTTGCCTGAAAGTGTAGATGTTGTGTTCATTCAGATGTAGAATCAGTAAAGCATATTTTCATTGAAAGCGAGTTGGCGGCGAAGTGTGAAACATTTCGAGCTGATTTTTGGGGTTCAAGTTAGGAGATGTATCGAAATAGGAACATTGTTAACTGTTTGGTTTCGAAGAGCGACTGAGGTATCTTCGGTTGGGATGTTGTATTTTATCACGCCTATGTTCATTCTGTGGAAAATTTGGAAACAAAGATGCACAAGAGTTTTTGAGAGGGCTAGGCCGAATGCTCATTCGATGATTATCTTAGTCCATAGGTGGCTTCAGATGTTTAGTACAGTTTACATGCCTTAGAAAGAAAGTGCCAATAATTGTTCGTTGATCGCTTTGGGTTAACAATTAAGTTGGTGACTATAAAAGAGAACAAAATCGTGTATTGGGATTTTTCACCTGTCAGCTTCTTTGTTATGAATGTGGATGGGTATTCGGAGGAAAAAGAGCTTCATAAAGGGTGGTTATCAGATACAAGAATAGGGATTTTGTAGCTGCTCTTCAAGGTTTTTCGGGGAAGGAACCAATAATAGGGTCGAAGTCTTGGCGGATTTGGAGGGCTTAAAGCTATGTGATAGGTTTCGCATCTCGTAAGTGGTGTTGCAAACTGAATCAGATCTGGTTAAAAGATGGTTTCATGGGGAGACCAAGATTCCTTGATTTCTTGAAAATATTTGGAGGGAGATTGATAACAAAAGAATATGGAAAATTATCTTTTGTAGACACATATTTAGATAAGCGAATTCAATGGCGGATACTTTGGCAACAAAGTCGCAGCGGGAGAAAAGGTTTGCGGAATACAATAGTTTGAACCTCGCGTCCAGAATTTTTGGGCTGATTCGTTTAGATAAGTCCCATACCGCGTATATTAGAAAATGATTGCTAGAGGCTTTTATATGTTGGTGGTAATAGGCATAGAGATTTGGATGCTTGCAAGAATTTGGAGATGTTTTCTTGGAATTCTTTGGTTTATAATTATCTTGGAGGTTTGTAGGGAATGTCCTTTTTATTAAGGGTTTATGCTTTGATTTTGTGGATTTGGCTCTTAAGTTCTTTTAGTTAACTAGGGAAAGCCCCTAGGTTCCTAGTTTCTTTTGATGTTTTGTTTTGGTGAATTAGGTCTAGCCCCTAACTTTTGATGAATTTGGTCTAGCCCTTGGTTTCTCAGGATTTGGCCCTTATTATGAGAGCTAGCCCTTTTGTTTTCTTTTGGTATTTTGTTTTGGTGATTTAGGGCTAGCCCCTAGGTTTTTGGTGATTTAGGTATAGACTTTAGATTCTATGTTTTTCTTTTTTCGAGTAAAGTCGTAATGTACCCCCGACAATATAAAATTTTTTGATAAGTAATAAAGGTCTGGTTATTTAAAAAAAAACTCCAATTAATCCTCAGAATAAGTTGAAATATGGAGTGATACATTCTCCATGTCATGTTCCACAAATGACTCATAATCGAACTTAAGTCCATGCTCTTTCACCTGAAACCCCTTACCGGTTGTGACACTCTTAACCTATATAGCACCATGGGGAAAAACATTAGTAACAATAAAAGAACCAACCCATTTAGAACGTAACTTACCAGGTATAAGACATGATTGGAAAAGCAAGATTTTCTTTTCAACAACAAAAGTATTTCCACGGATAATATGATCATGAAAAACTTTGGTGTTCTTGTAAATGTTTTTACTCTCATTCAACTACAATTTCTTACGCTTCTTTGTGTCATAGGGAACTCTATTGCTCTCATATCCAACGACAGTAGTGATGGTGGTTTCAAGTTCATCCTCATTCCTGATGTCTAACAATTTTTGGGCCCAATAGTCAATCACATTAATAGAGAAACAAGAATGACTATCAGTAGTATACTCATGGCTTCAAAAATATTGAAGCCAATCTCATCATCATCAAACTCCATGGTCAAATTATTTGCATACACATCAATCTTTGTCCTTGCCAATTTCATGAAAGGATGACCTAAAATAAAAGGAAAAGGTGGTAAAAATGTCGAATCATCCATCTCGAGAACATAGAAATCCGCCAGAAAGATTAACTGGTTAACCTTCACCAAAACATCTTCCAACAAACCTCGAGGATATGCCTTAGAACCGCTAGCTAATTGAATAATACCATCATTTTTAAGCTCACCAAGATTCATAGAGCGATAAACAAAATATGGCATAACATTAATGGAAGTGCCTAAATCTAACATTGTGATGATACATTAAACTGTCCTCTGATCAGCACCATACACGTGTCATGATAATCTCGTCAACAAAACAAAGCATACCCAATTGCACGCATAATTCAGCGAGGTTCAAACAACAGCTAGCCCATGATTGGCAGAATCCAGACAGTTGAGTTCGAGTTGCAATGAGCTAGTAAGCCCACACGTCATGCGGTCAGGCTCAATACTCGTAAGATCTCTAAGGCAAGTATATGAGAGATCTACCCACGACAGGCAGGACAACAACACATTGGATCCGACTAGGAAATATATATTGGAGTATAAGTCGGGCAAGGAAATTTCCTTGCATGGACAACTCTCAGAAAGGGAAACCTCTCCCGCAGATCTACGAGTACAAGTCGTGTAGGAAATTATCCTACATGGGCAACTCCCGATTAGGAAAGGATCTCCACAGCAAGATCACTTTCCCAAAACTACGCCATGCCAGCCCTAGCCGAACGAGGACTCCTTCACTATAAAAGGGAGATTATAGAATCAACGAGATGGTGATGACGAGGTCTCGCAACAATGGAGTTGTTGTCGAGCCTGAGAACGCTCAAACCAGCAGACCGCCGCCAGTTCCACCACCGCCACGGGAAAAACCTCCTCAGATCCCCACTCCGGTGGCAGCCGCAGCAAACCCGAGGGTGGACCTACTCTCAACACAGATGCAGCAAATCGCAGAGATATTGGATTCTCTCAGTCAGCGAAATCCTGCACCTGCAAAGGGAGACCGTGAGCAGCGAAGGCCTCGTTCCCCAAAAAATTCCAGGGAGCATGTTCAAGAGAGTCGCGCGACCCCAGCAACTTATCAATGGACAAGAGACGGAGGCACGACCAATAGAGACCCAACACCTAGAGTTGATAGGCATGTCTAGCACAACCCCTCCGCAATGGGGCCACAAACCCAAATGTGTTGTTCAGCCTCACGATCCCTCCATTCATGGATCATATCATGGACAAACTGCTACTCAAGAAATACACCCCACCGAAGTTGGAGTTTTATGATGAAACGGGAGACCTGACCGATCATTTGTGCCACTTCGAGCATGTTATGGCACTCAAATAAGGACCCGATGCAATAATGTGTCGATCATTCCCTGCAAGCTTGAAGATGTCAACACTGACGTAGTTCAACAACCTTCTTTCGGAATCCATTGATTCATTCCGATCGTATGCATTAGCGTTCCTTACACGCTTCGTGGGTAGCCAAAGGCTCATGTGGGGCTCGCATTATCTGCTGACCTTGAAGTAAAAATAAAACCATATGTAAAGGAGTATGTCACTTGTTTTAATGATGACCTGACCCTTATCGACGGCTGTAGTGATGACACCGCTATTACAACTTTCACTTCGAGTCTGAGAAGAGGTAAGCTCTATGACTTCCTCACCCTGAACCACCCAGACAATATGACGAGCTTGCTCAGAGATGCCCCTCTGAGAGAAATGTTGGCCGCCAAGAGAGAAGCGGAGTCAGACAAAAAACCCTTCGTCCCAAAGGATAAGAAATAGGGAAAAAACAAAGAAGATGATGATAGCAACAAGAGGAAGTGCATAGATAGCAAGACCAACTCAGACTACCCCAGGTAGGATAAAGCCTCGAATTACCTCGGGTACAGGTCTATCACGCTTTCAAAACCATCCCGTCTGACATTCTCAATTACATTAAGGTTGGGAAGAGTTGAAGTGGCTGCCTAAGCAGGAGGAGACCCTGCTAGGCACGACAACAACAAATACTACGCCTTCCACAAGTACTAAGGATTAAAGAAACCTTAGAGGAGAAGTCGACTACTGGATAAGGAAAGGGAAACTCAAGGAGTTCCTAGGCTTCGACATGAGGCAGGGTCGAGCAAAGGAAAGAGCGGGCGCTGTCAATGAGATCGAAAAGGAGGCTCTTGAAGTCATCTACATCCTCCATGGGGTCAGTCTCGAGGGAGAATAATAAAAAAGGTTTCGCAAAAGGATATCGACCGAGATGCGGACACCATCTCGGTATGAGGACCGACAAGTGCTGCACGCACGAGTTCACAGTCCAATCCCATCACTGAAGTTTATGAAGAGGGATTGCCAGGTGGTACATTCTCCTCACAATGATTCCCTAGTCATCTCAGTCCTTATCGCTAAGTGGGAGGTAAAGAGAGATTTGGTAGACACTGAAAGCTTGTTAAATGTCATGTTCCTCAGTGCATTCCGCAACATGCAGCTACAAGAGAAGGACCTAATGCTCGCCAGCCACCCTATGGTCGGATTCAGCGGAGAAAAATGCTTCCCATAGTGAAGATAAATCTAATGGTAGTGGCATGAGAGCCACAACTACGGAACTGCCTTGTTCAAGAGTTCATGGTAGTTGACGCCCCGTCCACCTACAACATCATTCTTAGAACGCCCTGGCTACATCATATGGAAGCAATGGTATCAACCCTACTCCAATGCATAAAGTATACAACCAACCATGCTCAAGGGACTATCTAAGGAAATCAGCCAGTAGCAAGAGACTGCCATTACGCAACTTTGAAGCAGCTGAACTATTGCCAGTTACAGCTCGGGCACACAGAGCCAACATGTCAGGCATCGAGCCAGGACATAAAAGTTGTACTATTCTATGAAGGCGGAAGAGCCCACATAACCGAGGAACACCAATGCAGAGATCCAGAAGTCAAAGTTACCTAGACAACCCAGGCTAACAAAGAGCTAAGTAACAATACTTAAGCAAACGTGCACCAACTCTAGAAGTTGTTCATCAGCAAGGAAATGCCCGCTAGCACGAAATACATTATTCAGTAACTTCGTTAGCTTTAAAAATAAACTTCACTAGGAGGATAAAGCAATTCGAGCCAGGACCATTTGCGCCTCCTTCATGGTCGGATTAGCTTACTCTCTTCTCTGAGTTAAATTATTTGTTTCTTTGATTTCGTTTCTTGTTTTCTACTTTTCATTTCAGTGTAGAAAAGTTGTTCATACATGATACATTCTAGAAATAAAACAGATTTTATTGATTGCAATGAGAATTATTACAAAGCTTGCCGACCAACTAATACATCGATTTATGCACTACAAGTATCTAAGTCTGATGCAAGCATTTATACGCTGAAACAAGGGTAGAGACTCTGATTTGCTTTTCCGCCTCCAGAAGAAAAGTTACTGAAAGCAAAGCATCTGGAGCAAAAGGCGAAGGAACGCACTCAGATCATTCTCCGTCGAATCACCCCACAAAGACAATTCAGAAAGGAAACCTTGATTCAATCTGCCTAATGAGGAGGACTAGAAGAAAGCAGCAAAAAGCTGACAAAAACATCCCCGGACAAGCGGACGATCGAGGTTTCACAGTACTGCCAAGCGAGGCCGACTCTCAGATGAATAATGCCTATGGTGAGGCAGAGGTGCCACCCTAGAGATGAGAGTCACGACCTTCAACGCTCCCATCAACCATAAACTAGCTGCAAGGACCATCCCTCGACAGAAGTACACAGATGAGAGACTGCTTGAGCACCGGAGGATGGAAGACAAACCTGACCCCCGAAAGGAAGTCTGTAATTCTTCTTCGCAATGTAAGAAAACATCACAAGATCTCATGAGATCAATCCAGTGCCCACCCAGATCAGGCATCATCACATAACAGCAAGTCTTGTCAAGACTCATGGGCCAAAATGTCAAAACATTCAAAACTCCAGTGGAAGAGATCTTCCTTCAGCTTTTGAAAAACCCAAAGCAAACTCTCTAGTAAGATGCGTTTGATTAACATGCTCGACTATTTGCATTGCAATGCTTGAATGCAGAAAATCCAACCCATATATAGGCGAAATGGTTTACGAAGAGGCGTTAACAAGCAGTTACTTCAACATTAAAGGCTGTATGGGAAATCGGGAAACGACGGTTCCAATAGCAACTGCACAAGTTCACATCCTTTGAATTAATGGCCCTGCAGGCAGCCCCATTAACTGTGGGAGTAATTGATGCTGAACCATCTCACAGAATGTGCCGTATCCCTAGCACGCTAATCCATATAGATTTTTTCTAAACTAACCCTTCAACTATTAGGCCTAAGCTTATGCCCTACCAGATCCGGCCCATCACACTCAAAAGAACAAACAACAAAGGTCTGTAGCTCCCATAAAATAAGGAGCATGCCTATAAAGTATTATTAAACTAAGGCATTAGCTCCACTATTATTCCACTGTTGTACATTAAAGACTGTCAACTTTTTATTAGTCCGATCAATTGATCCGACACTGGAATCAGATCGCCAGGCGAGTTAAGTAAATTAGGACCGCCAAGTCGGACTTACACACCCCGAATATCTCGAGCGAGTTAAGTAAGTCATGACCCCCAAATTAGACTTACACCCCCCGAATCTCTCAGGTGAGTTAAGTAAGTCAGTACCACCAAGTCAGACTTACACGCCCCAAATCTCTCAGGCGAGTTAAGTAAGTCATGACTCCCAAGTCAGACTTACACGCACTGAATCTCTCAGGCGAGTTAAGTCAGGACCACCAAGTCAGACTTACACGCCTTGAATCTCTTAGGTGAATTAAGTCAGGACCACCAAGTCAGACATACATGCCCTGAATCTCTCAGGCGAGTTAAGTAAGGACCCCCAAGTTAGACTTATGCGCCGAAAATCTTATTCTAACCAAATCTTAGTCAATTTCGACCTATGACAACAGCTTCTGGTACGCTCTAACGCTCAGTCCGTTAAATTAAATGGATGTCAACAGTTTAGAGAATGGCAGCTTAGTCAACACTCTGATGTAAGATCGAGATGGCTTACCAGGGATCATTGTCCAAACATGGTCGATAGAGACCAAACCCGACCAAATCTTAGTCGGTAACGGCCGACGACGATAGCTCCTAGTTTGCTGGAAGCCTAGTCGGCACATAACGGATTTCGATAGCTTAGAAAGTATAAGTCTAGTCAGTGCTCTCGACGCAGATAATGATCGCCGAACCCCGGCCAAAGCTTAGTCAGCGGCCTCTAATGACGATGGTTTTGGTTTGCTCGAAGCCTAAATCGTTGCACACAGATTTCGATGGCCTAGAAAGTGGGAACTTAGTTAGTGCTCATGTAGCCTATTAAAGATAGCTTGCCTTGGATCATTGGCCAAAAGTTTAGTCAGAACGACTGACGACGATAACTCCTGGCTAGCTCCAATTCCTAGTCCGCCACGAATGGATCAAGATGGTTTGAAAAGTCGGAGCTTAGTTACTGCTCATGTAGCCTGGTGAAGACGGCTTGCCAGAGACTACCACGTTCGCTAAAACCTAACCCTTGTTTAGTCAGTCATAACTAGAAATAACAACCCCCAGTCCAATTAAGCCTATTCTATGAATAGCAAATAAAGACGAGTCAAACGTCCGATCAGAATTCTAAAAAAAATCAATCCAGGCGACTCGCAAAGATTACTATCCACTCACCTACAAGGGCACGAGATCTAGGACCAAAGTCTTACTAATACGCCTATATTGGCGACAGTAACTGCCGATCCAACATACAGCCAAGCCGCCAAATAAGGGGTGTATTACACTACCCGATCTCTTCAAAGGAATCTAACCAGAACTGCAACAACTACTAAAGCATAAGAAGTCAGAGCTCGCAACAGTGAATCAAACATGAGCTACCTAGCCAGGCAAAGTTTCTCGTCTGACAACCAATGTTGAAATAAGAAAAATCAAGGACAAGCTAGCAGGAAAGCAAAGGAAGACCAAAAAGTGCAAAGTATTATTCGTTTGCAAACTCAAGTACACCCCTCATCAGAAAGAGAGTTAGATACAATAGACTTAGCAAGGGAAGAAGTAGAAGACACGTCTGTTGGTGCTGCCTCTCGACCCCCTCATCAGGACCACCTTATTATTCACACGAAATGGAGGTAGCTTCAAACTTTGCATATTCAATATCTTTCTAATAGGAGAGATCCCATTCAAGATGCTCCTTCTCCATCAAATGCAACAGCTCCAGCCTTCCATGCACAACTCTACTGAATTCAAATGTGCCCTGGGCCTTGAGAAGTTTCTTTTTGCGCCCTCTTGACTCGGCAAGCTCCTGTTTCAGTTGCTCCAACTCACCCGACGGGATCTCAGTCTGGGACTGATTCACATCCAGTTTATCATTAGCGATATTCAACTCACTCTATCCCAATTTGAACTGCTCTCCAGCAATCAGCGCACACTCAGCATGAAACTCAGTGCTAGCCTCCAAATGTTGACACCGGATAGTCCACTCGAACTCCTTAATCCTCTTAGCATGCAGAGCCTACAGTTCAGCCCGCACTCCATCAACAGAATAACAGGCAAGTAGCAAGTCACAGCGGACAAGGTTCAGTTCATTCTCGAACCAATCCCTCACTGACACTGCCCCAACCAAGTCGGACTCAAGCGCTTCCAATCAAACCCTCTAACCCAATGGACCTGAACTCCGCTCCAGTACTAAAAAAAGCTTCAAGTTGCTTCCTCAAACACTCAATCTCGTGAAAAGCATCGGACTATGACTTTTACATATTTACAAATACTCGTTCCATGGTATATACCCTCTCACGAGTGGCCTCGACTTCAATTCCAAACGTGGCCACCTGATTTAGATATAACATCCCCAGTACAAGGTGTTTCTGCCCTTTATCTAAACGCTCTCCCAGCATTACTCCCATTGGCTCTGGAGCACGGTTCATCAGCCAGTCATTCCACCTACTTATATGCTTCCGAGCAGCAATGTCAACCTCCTGATGCCAAACTCGATTGCCCATCCTTATTATATCTGGAGCAAACAGATTGATATGTGCATCTGAATAAAGATCATTGGAACTGAAATCACTCTAGCACTGCCCTTAGTCATCTTTACTGTATCAAGGCCTTCATCAATAGCTTTATCTTTGCCTGCAGCTGCCGACTATTCTCACGTGTTGGCCCAGCTTCAGGGGAAGAAGGAAGCAAGTTATTCCTTGGACACGTCGTCAGTTGAACATGAGGATGAGAACGAGATGGAGCACAGCATGGGCGACAAAAAGAATAATATTTGCCATGACGCCGATGATCAGACAACTATTCAACAGGCTCATGATCCAGAGAGAGGCAGAGCTCGAAGTCCTTTATTGAAAAAGGACGATAGTTCAAAGCTTCCACGCCCACCTGTAGCAGCATCTTATTCATAAACTTCGCCTGCTTGAGGCTCAGCTTAGTAACATCCTCCACACCCACCATTTGCAGATATTCTCTTTCCAAGTCAAAAAAATAGGCAGGGGCTATGACTTGAGCCTCGCGCCCTTAGAAACAGTAGTCACCCCAGGCTCTTCCCTAATAGCATCTCGTCATTTAGAAGAGGCCAAACGCCTATGAACGGGCCTAGACAAAGCACGAGATCTCTTCTGATTCACAGGAGAAGGAAGTGCCTTATCTATTTCTGCCCATTTTAAAGGGCTTGGAACCTTGAGCCTGGGAAGCTTCCTCTTCCGCGAAATAGACATTCCATCTAGTTTTGGCTTCGTCACCCGATACACAATGGGAACCACATTCCAATGAGCCCACAAACCACTACGCTCAACATTAGAAGCTTGACTACATCTTCTACCTCCAGACGAGGCATGTCGCGGTATGCATCCAGAGTGGCTTTATCCTTAGTAGAAAGAGGCGAAGTAGATAATCTCCCTGCAAAAGTCACAACAGGTCAATCTAATATGAAATTGACACAAGTAAGATGGGAGAATGAATCAACTTACTCGATGGTCTAAATTCAAGCTCAATCGGACAACCAACAAGCTCAAAGTATGGCAAGTCTGCAAGAGCCATGAAACAATACTTTTGCTACTATTTAAAATTATCAGGCAATTTGTCGAAGCAGTCTGGCGAAGTCAGCACACACAGCGTGCTCATTTATTTGAGGAGAAGTGAGCAATTGCATCGCCCTCGAAGACACTCGGACACCAACGTCCTTAGCCCTAATTAGAACGGTGATCAAATTCTTATACTCATTCGGCACAAGTTGAGTGGGTGCAATGTCAAGGTACGCTAGGAACTCCCAAATCTCCTTAACGACAAGAAAGCGGACACCCAATTGCAGCATACCTCAATGACGGCAGATAAACCCCTCAGGAGGGTATAATGACGACAGATCGACGCTCAGAGTGCATAGCACCAAATCATCAAGAATTTTGAATGTATTACGTAGGACTTCCAGATCAGATTCAGAGAGCAATCTCTCCTCAAAAAACTTATGGCCCCTTGCGAACAGTTCATCAGAAAGTTGATCCCGACCCACCATGAAAGACAAACAATTTAGCAAAGCATAATCTCAGAGAAAGAAAGAGTAAAGGAGTTATACTCCACAAGTAGGATATCTATATACGGAGTTGAGCTCCCGCCTTTTCCGCTTTCAAGCTGAGGCACGCCTAATCAATGCAATTCGCCGCTCGAGGAAATCTCTCAGCCTCAATCATCATGACTGCACAGCTGTTTCATGAAATGACCTAGTGGACCAATAAGACGACCCACTAACTCGGGGGGAGTAGCTGATGATACATCAAACCGCCCTCTGATCAGCATCATGATAATCTCGACAACATAATGAAACGGGCCCGATTGTACGCACAATCTAGCGAGGCCCAAATAGCAACAAGCTTATCATTGGCAGAATCCAGATAGTCGCGTCCGAGTTGCAATGAGTCAGTAAGCCCACACATCACGCGGTCAGGCCCAATACTCGTAAGATCTCTAAGGCAAGTATCTGAGAGATTTACCCAAAACAGGCATGCCAGCAACACATTGGATCTAACTAGGAAACATATATTAGAATATAAGCCGGGCAAGGAAACTTTCTTGCATGGACAACACTCAGAAAGGGAAACCTCTCCCACAGATCTAGGAGCATGAGTCGTGTAGGGAAACTATCGCACATGGACAACTCCCAATTAGGAAATGATTTCCACTGCAAGATCACCTTCCCTAAACTATGCCACCAAAAGCCTAGCCGAACGAGGACTCCTTCATTATAAACGGGAGATTAGTTCGATGAATTAGAGGTACACAATATAACTCAGTTTATAGTTTTAAGCCTCTCCTAAGCCTTTTCTAACTCATGCATTGGAGTTCCATCGGCCACCACTTAGTACCTGTGTAAGTCTAGGTAAGCAGCAAGGGGGGAGAGCACAAATCGACTACATCACATTGCATGTTCAACTTTAATATTACCGATTAGACAAGGGATAGTGAAACTACCCGGATCCTTACACTAAAGCGGCAATTTCCTTCAAAAGAACAATAGAAACATTCTCACTCACCCTTAGCACTTCATCGTCTTGAAGTCATCTCTTTGTGGTGCAAAGCTCCTTCAAAAATTTTGCATGCCTAGGCACTTGCTAATTAGCATCAAGAAACAGAATGTTAACCTGAACTTTTCAAAAGGCCTCAAATATTACCTTCTCCTATTCATCTTTCTTAGACTTGGCAAACCTGCCTAGAAAAAGCAAAAAAAAAAATGACTACTCAAATTCTGTTTTGGTTGGTTCTACTTGGCTGATGCTTTCACTGGATCCTCATCCTCAATTTTCCTACCACTCCTCAGTGAAATAGATTTGCAGTTTCAAACCTTCCTTTCGGATTTTGAATGGTAGAAACTAAGAAGTTTGCCTTGCTCATGAATTAGTCCCATAAATTCAGCTATCTGTCACATCTGAAGCTTCAAATCTGTTATATCCTTTGCTTGGTTCTGCTGAAATAAAATAATCTCATCATAACTAAGGGACGAATCTAAATTGTGTTGAGGTGGTTCTAACAGCCTTTGGAAGAAATCAGGGGGTAACCTAGTATAGGCTTGTTGCTGAGGCTGTTCTAAATTATTTTATCCAAAGCTGAGATGATTTTTCAAACCTTCATTGTAAGTGTTAGAATAAGGGTTATTTCTTTAGCGAAACCCCACAACATTGACACTCTCCCAACCACCATTCTCAATCAGCTGAAGACATTGATCAGGTGCATGTCCTGACATAGTGCACACGCCACAAACTTGTACAACCCCTAGCACTTTTGCTTCCTCATAGCCTGAGACACAAGTGAAGTAAGATTAGCAATTTGAGCTTGTAAATTAGAAGTGGTACTTACTAAATGGACTTGGCATGAAGGCTCTCCAATTCCTTCATACTTTTGGGTGTTCAAGGCTCGGTTTGCAATCAAAGCCTTCGTTGTAGCTAGAGTTTTATCAACTAAAGCTCTTGTTGTTGATGCATTTATCATCTATCATTCAAGAGGAAGCAATCCCAAGGTAGTCAAAGAATAAAGCGAAGTCGAAGAGAAATCCAATGGCTTGGCTTTTTTCAAAAAATAAAGCGTAAAGCGGTGGCTTTTCGCAAGTGAAGCGGCCCTTAAAAATCAATTCATATTATATTTTTTTAAATGCATAATGGAAGTATGTGCTCATTCAATCTTGTTATCCCAATTGTTATAACTAGGGCGTCGTTATGCAGCAAGTGAACCCCTTGCATGTCTAGCACCGTGAATGTCAGATCCCGTGTTAGGTGCTCTATTTGGGCATGTTAGACGTGACAGTCTTCGTAATATGACCTTGTCCATAGTTCTCAGACTACTCTCTTCCGATCTGGTGTTTTTCACTCTGGGCACCTATCTGACATCGTTGTCCCTTCCAAAGGGGTTTATCTTTCTTAATCGAAGTATGCTTCAATCGAGTGTCTGTTTTCCCGTTATCAAAGAAATTTGGAAGTTCCTGGCATACCTTGGCATTGCGCCCCACTCAATTGGTGTCGAACGACTATAGGACTGCGATCACCATTTTGATTAGAGCGAAGGACGCTGATGTCCGAGTATCTTCGAGGGCGATCCAACTGTTTACTTCCCTTTGAATAAATGAGTATGTTGTGTGTGCTGACTTGTCGGTTTGTTTTGGGAATCTACCTGGTGATTTTAAGTTTTGGCAAAAATTTTGTTTCATGGCCTCCGCAGACTAGAAGTATTTCTAGCTTGCTGGTCATCCCATCGAGTGAGAATTCAGACAGTTGAATAAGTTCAATTCTATTTTTGATCTTGTTTGTGTTTGCATATCAGATTGACCTTTGTGTTTTTCGTAGGGAAATTCCCAACTTCATCTCTTTGTATTGAGAGCAAAGAAACTCTGGACGCATTTCGCGACATGCCTTGTCTGAGGATAGAGGATGTCGTTAAGTCTTCTAATATCAAGCGCATGGGACTATGGGCTCATTGGCATGAGGCTCCTACTCTTTTTAGGGTTCCAAAGCCAAAGCTTGAAAGCGTATCTTCCTCAAAAAAGTGGAAGTTTCCGAAGATTGAGATCCCGAGTCCTTCAAGGATTGAAGAATTAAGTGAGGCACTTCCTTCTCCTATTTGTCTGAAGAGGCCTTGTGTTGTATCTAGGCCCGGTCGTGGGCATTCAGCTTCGTTCGAAAGGCGTGAAGCTATCACACAGGTTCTTGATTCGTCCATTGGGCTGGAGACTGTTTTGTTCGAGGGGCATGATGCTACGGCAATGGCTCCTATTTCCCTTCCTGACTTGGATAGTGAGTATCTACAAATGGTTGGGATGGAAGACATAACAAATCTAAGTACAGAGCATGCAAAGGTTCTAAATAAAGCGTTGCTACAGGCAGGTGTGGAAGCTTCATCTGGTGTGGGACTGGGTCATCCCTTTTCATTGAAACAATTTGTTTGTGGCTCTGCTAGGCTTGCTGAAGAATCTCTTGACCATCGTCCTTATGGAAAAATGTCCCTTCCGCATCGCTCATACTGTCCTTTGTATCACTCCCGTCCTCATATTGAGGCGAAAACGAGTCCGGGGAATAACTCGCTTCCTTTTTCCTTGTCAACTGATGTTGAGTCGGCTCGTTAAAAAGAATGGGTCATTGCGATTAAGAGGAAAGTTTTAGATGATGGCCCTGATACAGTGAAGGGTGACGCTGGAGTGATTCCGGTCCAAAATGACCTCCATCCGGATGGCGGATCAGTTTGTTTGCTCCGGACGTGGTAAATATGAGCAACCAAGCTTGGCATCAAAAGGTTGACATTTTTTATGCTTCCAGGAAGCATATTAGCAGGTGGAATGACTTGCTGGCAAATTGTTCTCCGAATCCAGGAGGATGGACAATGGGAGAGCGTATGGATAAAGGGTAGAAACATCTCGTATTGTGGATGTCATACCTGAATCAAGTAGCCACAGCTAAAACTGAAGTTGTGGCTGCTCGTGAGAGAGTGTATTCCATGGAACGAGTATTTGCAAACTTGCAGAAGTCATACTCAGACGCTCTCTATGAGATTGAATCGTTGGGTAAGCAGCTCGAAGCTCACTCGGATGCTGGAGCAGAGTCCTGGCGCACAAGATTGGAGACTCAAAGGATTCGCTTGGAAATGTTTGAGTCCAACCTGGCGAGGGCAATGTTCGCGAGGGATCGGTTTGAGAATTAACTCAACCTTGCCCGTCATGAGTTATAATTTTCCTAGGAAGCTGTGGTCGAAGTGCAGGCTGAGATACATGCTCTGAACATCGAGAAGGCCAATAAGGAGTCTGAATGGGTTGTCCGATGTCAGCAATTAGAGGCTGATGTTGACATACTCCATAAGGGATTCGCCATGCTTCTGCTTGAGGCTCAGCAGATAGTGGGGCCTTTTTTATTATCTGTTGGCTCTCAAATGCCTTCGCCAGGACTTGGAACGATTCGATAGATCTCGGATAGTGGCTGTGGAGCCAGGTTAGCGCAGCCTTTTTCAGGTTGGTGGAAAAAGTTTTGCAAAGGATGGCTTCTAAACTTTCTTTAAGTTCCAACATGTGGTGGTTATGGCATAAATAATCTGACGAATCTGATGTTCCGTCATAGAACTAAAGCTTTGAGGGCACGAACTTCAGGATCGCCTTCCTGGACATGCTCTCTTGCTACCTCTAGGGTTCTATGTCATGGTCTTTTCTGTCTTCAGGGAATGATGCTCATCTCCTCTTATGCTCCCTTCTCATCAAGCTCTTTGCCCCTCTGCTGGAGGCTTTCGCCTCCTGGACATGCTCTCATGCGTCCTCTCGGGTTTGGGATCTCCCCGAATTTTGGCTAGTCTCAGATTTTTGCTATCAATCGTCGAGTGAGCCTTTCCACCACTTCCGTGCGACTATTCAGCCACCTCGATCTGAACCTGGCTCAACAGAATCGTCGATAGATCTCGGATGGTGGCCTGGTGGTTGGCCTTCCCCATCCAGAACGTTGTCTAGCTCAACATCCTCGTCAAATACTCAAGATCTGGTGTTGCTGACCATGTCTCGATGCAATGCTTAGCTAGAAGAACCTTTATATGTTCATTTTAGGGAAAACTTTTCATCATTCCCCCTAAACGGCACCAAATTGATGCATCCAAATTTGTCCTTGCTGATCTCGAGCAAGCAACAATGAACAGCAGGAAGAGTGAAGACTAGATGTAAATATCAAATTGTATTCGTACCTTTCTTCTTCCTTTTTTTCACATTAAGTAGCAAGTGTTTCCTCCAACACTGTCCCTGCTATTGAGGGTGTGATGGAAGGATGAGATCTCCCTCAGGATCTTGTGCATGACTGAGTTTCATTGGCACTTGGCTTTGTTTATGACCCAGTGTTTGATTGGGCTAAAAGTTGATTTGTGTGAGTAGATCTCGGGCCTATGGCAGCTCAAAGATTTGTGTTCTCACCTTATATTCCTTAGGCAAGCCCCAAGACCCATGCCTCTTGGGCTGGCGTGGCTTGGGCTTGGGCATCTGACTTATGGGCTGAACAATAGTTTATAAATGGGTCCGCTTGGGACTGTGCTCGAGCTTTTCTCATGTTAGGGTTGGCTCATGCCACATGTACCGCTGTGGTCGAGTGACAGCTCGATGTCTCATTAGGCTACACTACGACAAAAAATGGTGGTGAAACTAAACGGACAAGGTCGAAGTGGTGGCAAGTGGGATCTGAACCAGGGAAGAGGATGTAATGTTGGCAAAAATATTTTTTTTCATGGATATCAGCTTCGCCTTGAATGGGGCGGATATGGTTTTAGCTTAATGGATTTGAGATCGAATTTAGGGAAGAAAACTAAATCCATCACAAATTAGGGGATACAAATTTTTCCATATCTGCCTTGCAGATATCTATTTATATATTATAAAATAATTTATTATTTTTAATAATTTCCCTTATTTATTATTACTAAAATAGCCTTAAAAGAGAAAAACCCTAAATCTATAATTCCTTGCCTATCTTCTCTCCATCAGACTAACCTAAAATGATTTGAAATTTACAGGCCTGCAAAACGAGCCATGTGAAAAAATTTAGGTCCAAATGAATTTTGTAAAAGCCTGGAAAAACGAATCATAGGGAAAATCAGAGCCCGAGATGAGGTGCGGTGTGTGATCCGCTAGAAGCCCGTAGAGATAAATGGATCAAAACAAGTATCTACCATTTGTGGTAGGGTAGGGCGGAATTTGTAATAAAAATAAATGGTTAAACAGGATGAATTCAAGAATGGTTTTTCCCTGGCGGGGCGCGGACAAATTTGGAAAAATCTGCCCCATTGCCAACCTTATGAGGAGTTGGTGGCTGGTAGTAGTCTGATGGTGTGGCACCGGTCTATTACAACTTGATGAGACATAATCAATCATACAATCACGGCCGTACACGTAACATGGGCTAACCCTAATATGGGAAGGGCTCCAACACGAATCGAAGCGGACTCATTCACAAACTGTTGTTCAACCTGTCAGGTGCCCAAGGCCAAACCACGCCAGCCCAAGAGGCACGGGTCTTCAGGCTTGGCCCAAGACAATAAAGCCCAAACAAGAATCTCAAAGCTGTCAAAGTCCCAAGATCCACTCGCACAAAATCAGTTTTTTGCCCAATCAATCATAGGCTCCTAAACAAAGCTAAGTAAGATCTTATGCAAGATCTCCTCTCTTCTGTCACGCCCTCGATCGCATGAACAGATGGGATGGAACACTCACTATAAAAATTGGTGAAAGGAATAAGAAAGGTACACATACACATTGCAATTTACATACAGTCTTCACTCTTCCTTGTATCGATATCTGACTTAAGCATCGGAGTGCCTTCGGCCACCACAATGGTGGACCCTAGCTTAACCGTTGCTCATTTATTTAGGTTCAAACTCAGCAAGGATAGATCTGAACACATCAGCTTGGCGCCGTCTATGGGAACCATATGAATATAAGAACCTAGCTCGCTTGGACAAAGATTGTTCCTCAGTAGACCAATTCATGTTCTAAAATTGAGGTATGTTGTAGTTTAGCCTAGATAGGCATAGAAGACTTCTTCATAGCTCAAGTCCTCTCAAGGACCGAGCTAGAGAAGTATAGGAGCCTAGCCCATTCGGGAAAAGATGGTTCCTCGACAACCCAACTCATTTTCAAGATTGAGGAATATTATAAAGTCTATCCTAGACAGGCATAAAAGACTTCTTCCCAACTCAAGTCCTCTCAAGGATTGAGCTAGAGGAGTATAGAAGCCTAACCCATTCGGGCAAAGATGGTTCCTCAGCAACCCAATTCTTGTTCAAGATTGAGGTATATTATAAAGTCTAGCCCATACAAGGATAAAAGACAGATAAGTCCTCTCAAGGACTAAGCTAGAGGACGGGCAAAGATGGTTCGTCAACAACCTAATTCCTGTCCAGGATTGAAGTATATTTTAAAGTCAAACCCAAACAGGCACATAAATCTATCTTCTTCCTAGCTGAAGGACTGAGCTAGAGGAGTACAGGAGCCTATCCTGTTTGGGCAAGATGGTTCCTCAGCAACCCAACTCATGTTCAGGATTGAGGTATATTATAAAATCTAGCCCAGACAAGCGTAGAATACTTCTTCCCAACTCATGTTTTCTCGTGGACTAAGTCAGGTTTGCACAGGAACCTGGCCCATTCGAGCAAAGAAGGTTTCTCATCAACCCAACTTTTGTTCAGGATTGGGGTCTAAATAGAATTCCTAGCCCAGACGCGCGGAGACTATGTTTTCTCAACTCGTGATCTCTCAATGATTGAACCAAATAAATAGAAAGAGTCTAGCCCGTTCGGGCGAAGATGGCTCCTCAACAACCTCACTTCTGTTCAGGGTGGGGCGTATTATAGGAGCCCAAACCAAAAAGGCAGAGGCAACTCCTTTTAGACTCAAAGTCCCGCTCGGGATTGACAAGACTGCAGGTATACAGTACCAAATTTCAGCCTGACGAAAGATGGTTTACCAGGCAACCTAACCACTATAAAAGTCAAAGACTAGCAAGGAAATACGATTGTCAGCACAAAAACAGCTCCTACACAAGCTCAACTACTAAGAGAGACACTTATTACAGCACTAAGGGAGTACGACCCAAGCAAACAATGGTGATTATCCTACAACTTAAGTCTCACAAAAGATTAGGTTATTTTTGTCGATAGAATATGAACTCGGATAAGCCAATAAATAGCTCCAGTCTATACTAAACCCCTACTTTAAGTGGGGGTAGATACACCCGTCTACTCAGCCTAATCTAAGTAAGAATTGGAAATGGCAATGGCAATTACAAGAGCTGCACGCATAGACAAAAAGAAAAAAAAAATTCTCATTAATAAATTTTTTTCATTAAATAAATCGCTCAGAAGCAGCTTCATGGGCAGCAAAAGTCTGAAGCAAGCTCTGGGACATCAAGATGGGCAGCCATCTCTGCAACATCCAAACTGGCTTTGGGGCCACCTCGCAGCCCAGAGGAAGAATCATCTACCTCCTTGAATCAAGCGTAAGCAAGAGGCATGTAAGCGGAAAGTCCCAATTCCTATAGTTCTGCTTAATATAATCTAACAGATCCAACCTCCCAGCAGCAACATCATGGGCCCGAGCTTTATCGGCAGCCTCGCAAAGCTTTTTTTCTCTAGCATCCCACTATGCTTTAGAGCTATTTAGCTCCTCAATTGCATTGTCTAGGCTCTTTTCAGAGTCCAACAACTTATGAGCTACCTCATCACGATGTTCACGCTCGGAGTCACACTCGTGGGTGAGCACATAAAGTTTCACCTAAAAGGCCTCCTGAAGCCTCCGTAAGGAACTGCCTTAGCGTGCTCACTAACTAATACACTCTAAGAGTCAACAACGGACCTCATGGCATTCGATGGCACTCAGCAACACAGCCTGCTCGTCTTTCGCCCTGTCTCATCGTTCCTAAGCATCTTTCAGCTCAGATAACAACTCGGCTCAAGCAGTAGGGGCCTCATTCAGACTCCTTTGGATCCTTTTTAGATGGGATCCTAAGGATGACTGAGCAGCCAGAACGCTAGTCATACTCCTCTGGACTTCGAACAGTCGAGCAGCCTCTAGATCAACCTAGGGGCCAACTGCTCGATCAACAAGTCTACTTCCCTACGGGCATCGGCAACTTGTGCCTCTTAGTCGACGAACTCCGTCTCCAAGGCAAATAGTTTGTCCCGTACAGACTCCATCTCGGTACCCGCCATACCAGCATGGATCAGGTGAGCCATCCCTGATTGGAAAACAATATACAGGTATAAACAATAAAGCACAACAAAAAATTAAGTGACAAAGCAACTAAGTTGTCAAATTACCAGCATCAGAAGCTACTATTCCCGATTGAGGTGCACCCTTGCAGCCAACTTCTCCAATGGCAGCTAGTCATCCAACCAAGAGAACTTTTTCTTCATCAGATCAACAGTAGCAGCCATGTGATCCACCTCCTAAAGCCACTCATATTGCTTGTCAGAGCTTAGGGGAGCAC
Organism: Berberis vulgaris; assembly: GCA_963556465.1. Lineage (NCBI taxonomy): Eukaryota > Viridiplantae > Streptophyta > Magnoliopsida > Ranunculales > Berberidaceae > Berberis > Berberis vulgaris. Next base: position 23,630,096 of record OY747126.1, read on the forward strand.
CCGCCGGGGCACGAGAACTGACCCCAACATCATAATGGAGAGCTCTGGAACCAGAAGCTAATCCATTCTTTTCTTCTGCACCTCCTGAAGAAGAGGACTCAACAACCTGCTTCCCCTTATTAGCAACAGTGGAAGGAGGCTCAGACAATACTTTATTTTCGGACCGGCAAAAGGATCACGGGTAGTATTCTCAGGAATGAATTGTTCCTCAACAACATATAGGCTAGGAGCAGCGACCTTCGTCGCTGGTCACTCCATTTTCGACTCAGCATTAGCCAAGGCCTCCGACAGCTCCTCGTCAACATTCAAGTCTACAATATCCCTCTCCCCATTCTGAGGAGCAGCAAAAGAAGGAGAGGATCCCAACTTTAGCCTTTTAGAACGACAAGGGAGAGAAAACAATCCCTCCAAGGCTTTCTTCTTCGACGGGCTAGGCATCTTCGACACCTTTCTCTTCATAGACCCAGATGCCTGCACTTTGACACCTGAAGAAAAATCGGTAAACACTCTAAGGCATGCCCCACATCATCAGTCTCATCGGCAAACAGACCACTCCGCCTGATATTATTTGGATGTATAACTTCTAGAATAGGCTTCGACGACAGAGCAATAAAGCCAGCTCTCATTTTCTCCTCTTTAGAAGAAAGTATGAAAACACAGCCCTAGTCAGAAACAATGAATGAGTTAGACACTGACAAATATTAAATAGAAAAGCAAAAAGAACTTATGAAGGTAAAGCGGCGGATGGCCTGCAACCCATCATAGGAAAATTCCCTGACTTCACAAAGGCAAAAAAGCAGTACATCTGCCAATCCTCCTAATCCTCGAACTAGCATGTCAGACAATGTGGCTTCACCAACCAGCGAACATCACGATTGTTTATCCTGATAGAAGTCAGAGAATGAAACAACTTCATCGACAAGTAGAGTATAGCATCCATTACCCGAATCAAAGTAGCAACCATATCCTCCACCCACTTGGCATTATCTAAGCCGGGGCAATGCCCAAGTAATACAAATAGCGTCAGATGATGATAGGGACACAGAAGCGCGGGTTGGACTCAAACATGGCCTTGTACAGGCAGATGTGCCCCTCCGTTGGAACATAATGACAGTCCCTTTTTGAAAGAAACAACACTCCCAATTTACTGAGGATGTCATGTTGCCGATAAAGGGCAGTCAAGTCCTCATCGAACAACATTGACTTTGTGAAGAAATCCAAGCGGACTCATTCACAAACTGTAGTTTAGCCCGTAGTCAAGTGCCCATGCCTAAGCCATACCAACCCAAGAGGCACAGGTCTCTGAGCTTGTCCCAGAACAATAAGGCCCGAACAAGGATCTCAGATTTTCCATAGGCCCATGATACACTCGCACGAAATCTGTTCTTAGCCCAATCAAGCATTGGGTCCTAAACAGAGGCAAGTGCTAAAAAGACTTAGACATGCATAGGTAAAACATTAAGTGAAATCTCTTCCCTTCATCACGCCCTCGATCGCAGGGACAGTTGGTGAAGAAACACTCGCTATAAACGACGATGAAAAGAAGAAGAAAAGTATGCATACACATTGCAATTTACATACAGTCTCCACTCTTCCTTGCATCGATATCTGACTTAAGCATCGGAAAGTAATATGGAAACACTTTCCTATTAGGATTAATTTATCCCTTTTTTGTTGGAACTTATTTGGCCTATATAGTCTCTTTGCATTTTGGTTGAAGGCATCTAGGAAAGTCACGAAAATCCAAAAAATCTAGGCTATAGAGATGTAACTCCATAGCTTGTTCAGTAGACCTCTCAAGAAAGTTGTTTGAGGGAGAAAACCTCTAGATTTTGTTTTTGAGGGAGAAGAGTCTCAAGGAGCTTGTTCTCGATAGGGTATTGTAATATTTGTTATTTAATAAGATTAGGGGTGGGCATTTAAGATCGAAAACCCGGTCCGGACTGGGAACTAGACCAAGCGGTCCGGTCCGATCCGATTTTAAATCATATTTTGATGTTCGGTCCAAAAAACTGACCCAGTATGAAATTATCGTTTTGGTCCTCGGTTCTCATTTCTAGAACCCGTGGGTACCCGGCCCAACCCAACTATTTTAAAAAATAAAACCTTTATAGGGTTTCACATTTTTTTGTAAGAGAAAGTCAAAAGTTGAATGTTACTTTTATCAAGACAAATGAACATTGAATGTCAGAATGTCACTTTCATATAATTAATAAAAGTTAAAAGTCAAAATAACAATGAATGTTATTTTGGTAAGAGAGAAAGTTAAAAGTCAGAATGTCACTTTCACCAAAAAAATTTAATAAAAAATTATTAGTGTCATTTTCTATATAATTGAGGTCCCACCTATCATATATTACAATTTCTTTAGACTATGAACGTGCCATTAAATTGGATATAAATGTCATTGTCAATTTCTCACTATTTTCTTATTCAAATACCCAGAAACACCCAGACGGCTTTACTCAGTGAGATTCACCGAAGAACGACTTCGCAACCACAAGAATTTTCTCTTCCACAACCGAATTATTTCCAGTTCCAGACTGGGCGAGTATCTCCCATCCGACTCGGATGAGCAACCAACTGGTTTTCAACTCACCACCCCGTTTCCCTTTTTCTTCCTCTCTCTATTTCTGACCATTCCTCAAGCGGTTGAACCCTCCTCCCTCCTCATCTTTGTCTCACTTCCTCGCCATCACCCAAGCCCGAGAACCGACCCGAATTTTTGATTACCCGGGACCTTGATAAATTGGTCTCACAAATCCTGGCTCGGTCCCTAGAAATCCAATTTTTTAAACCTTGGTCCGGTCATTGATTTTGACAAATCAAGTCGGTTAACCAGACCTGCCCAACCCTAAAAAAGATAGCAAAGGTTGGAGCCTCGAGGGAGTTTGTTTTGAAAGGTTGGAGAGCATTTTAAGTAGTCTCGAAAGTTTGTTCTCGAGAGTTTGTAATCTTCGTTAGTTAGCAAATGTTGGAGCCTAAAATAATTTGTTCTTGAGAGATTGTAATTCCTCTTCTATAAATATAGTAGAAGGATTGGAAAAATACTTGTATTGTGTCGTTTTCTTTATTTATTGTTTTCCACATTAAGCTCCGAACCATTTTATGTATCAGCCGTTGATTGATTTGGTTTAAAAGAGGTGGAGGCATTGGTAGATCTAAATGGAGGAGTGGTGGTAAATCTAAGGATAATGGTGGCTGATGTTACCTTGATAATAGAGAAAAATATGAGATGTTGAAATGGGATGGTGCAACTTATGTTGCATTACATCAATGGACTTGAGAACATGAACCAGTGGTGGATCAAGTGCAGAAGAGATATAAGTGCCAATTAATTTGAATAGAGGAATGGTGGTGGATCTAGTTGATGGTAGTGGTCATGGTGTCTTTAAAGAAGATAGGAGAAAATTAATAAAATACAAGGATAGGAGATGTTGCACATAATTTATGGATCTCGGAACGCAAAATTTCAAGAGTGTTCATGGTTATACACATATAGATTTATGTGTGAGTTGTCTTATTTATTGATCACATAATTTATGGATCTCAAAACGTACAATTTTAAGTGCTCATAGTTATACACTTATAGATTTATACGTGTGTTTCATTCAAATTTGTCCTTGCTGATCTCGATGATAACAAACCTGCAAAAATAATAGGCGTTAAGCCAAAGACCATCGTTGTGGTGACCGAAGGCACTCCGTCGCTTAAGTCAGATATCAATTCAAGGAAGAGTGAAGATTGTATTGCAGTGTGTATGCGTGTGAATGTGTCTAGACCTTTCTTCTTCTTTTCACCGATCTGTCCCTATGATTGATGTCATGATGGAGGCAGAAGATCTTGCATAAGATCTTACATGTGCATGACTGAGTTCTTCGGCATTTGGCTTTGTTTAGGGCCCAATGCTTGATTGGGCCGGAGCTGATTTCATGTGAGTGGATCTCAGGCCTGTGATAGCTCTAAAATTTGTTCTTCAGGCCTTATTTTCCTGGGCCAAGCCCTAAGACCTATGCCTCTGGAGCTGGCGTGTCTTAGGGCAAGACACCTTACTTACAGGCTGAACGATAGCCTTGTGCATGGGTCCGCTTGGAATTGCACTGAAGCTTTTATGTGCTATGTATGGTTGTGATTGAGTGACTATTTGATGTTTCATCAGCTACTTCCCCAAGTTAATGGGGTTGCGTGCAATTCCGTAAATTTGATGAATCTGGACTAATGCAGTTGTACTTGAAATCGTCGCCCTCTTATTTTCAGCATAGCATTTAATGTGTATTTCTAGATAATGTGTTTTGGCCTCGCCGGAGGAAGAAGGAGGATTTCCATTGGTGGAATCTCTTAATGTTCTGACATTTGCAGCGATAAATTTTAATAATACCTCCTATTGGATGAAGCCATCTGGTTTGAGTGAGCTTCTACTGGTTCCATGGGACCTTCGAATTTGTTTTTGCATCACGAAAAAGAAGTACAAACTTCCCCTTAGGGGCCAATTTTGTCTTCCATATTTTGTTGTTCCACATTGTCTTGAGGAACCAATTTTGTATCGCCCCAGACATCCTTCCCTTGAGGGATCACACCAACCACCAACTTTGGGTTGTTCCTCTTTACTTCACTTCCAAGTTTTCTCTGAATGCAGATTGGCGGATTAAAGTCTCAGCGTGTGTTTCAACGGATCTTCGCTCACAACTTGTTTTTTACTAAGCTCAGATACTTGTAGTCTGTAAACTTTTGTACTTGCCAGTTGGTCAAGCTTTGTAACAACTTTTTGATGATCAATAAAGTATGTTCTTCTAAAATCATTTTTCTTGTATGCTCGAGTGATTGTGGATCATATTGGTTTGTGCAAACAAATCTTCTATATAGTCAAAAAAGATGCGACAGTTTTAATGAGCAGGGACTGGGCTAATCTGGTCTTGAAGGAGATGTGTGTGGTCCTGACTCACCCCGTGTAGTTCCCTTGATGAAATAGCATGATTGGCTAATGATGGTGAAGTCACTGAAGAGTGATCTTCATGTAGGGAAGTCGTGTCTTGTGGATTGCCCGCTTTTTGAGCAGGCACTGCCTATCAAAGTATTGCTACTTAGCCTTAAATAGAACTGGTGTGAACTCATTGTTTAGTTGAGTCTTGGTGGTCAGGGCGTTTTCTTAGTTCATATGGACTGGAACAATTAGATGTGTTGAGTCATCTGTGGACTAGACTTGTTAGCATGTGTGTTGCCTTAGTTCCTGAGGAAAACTAGGCTATCTCTGGATTGGTAAGTTGTCCATGGATTGGACTTGCTCGCTTGCAGCAAACTGTCCATGGACTGGGTTCAGTCTGTGTTGGAGTTCCTTGGTTCTTGAGGCGGACTAAGTCACTTATGTGGCAATTTTTCATCGTCCTGAAAGGACTAGGCTTGGCCACTTGTGCGCCATTATGGTTCTCGTAGTTAGGCCAAGTTCCTTTTGGAGTGGTGAGTCATACAACAACTAGACTCGCCCGCTTGCGCTGGACTGTCCATGGATTGGGACCGATCCGTGCTAGAGTTCCTTAGTTCCTGAGGTGGACTAGGTCACTTATACGGCAAGCCATCGCCGCCCTAAAAAGGAATAGGCTTGGCCGCTTGTGCGCCATTGTGGTCTACGTAGTGGGACCAAGTTCCTTTTGGAGTGGTGAGTCGTCCAGGGACTGGACTCGTCCGCTAGCGGTGGACTGGGTCCGGCCCATGTTAGAGTTCCTTTGTTCCTGAGGTGAACTAGGTCACTTATGCGACAAGTTGTCATCCTCCTAAAAAGGACAAGGCTTGGTCGCTCGTCTGCCATTATGGTCCTCATAGTTGGACTAGGTTCCTTAAGGAGTGGTGAGTCATTCGGGGACTGGACTCGCCCGCTTGTGATGGAATGTCAGTGGAATAGATCAGGCACGCATTGGAGTTCCTTGGTTCTTGAGGGAAACTAGGTCACTTATGTGGCAAGCTATTTTCCTCCTGAAAAATTACTAGGCTTGGCCGCTCATGCACCATTGTGGTCTATGTAGTCAGACCATGTTCATTAGGGTGCGGTGAGTCATCCTTGGACTGGACTCGCCCTCTTGCGGTGGACTGTCCGTGGATTGGGTTCAGTCTACGCTAGAATTCCTTGGTTCTTGAGGTGGACTAGGTCACTTATGTCGCAAGTTGTCATTGTACTGGTTGGCCCCTTATGGTCCCCGTAGTCGAACAAAGTTCCTTTTGGAGCGGAAACCGTCCGGGGACTGGACTCGCCCACTTGCAGTGGACTGTCCGTAAAATAGTTCTTCTCCGCAGTTGCACCATACTGGTCCTGAAGTCAGACTAGGCTATCTTAGGAGTAGTGAATCGTCCATGGACATGGTTCGCCTGCATGCGGTGAACCATCTATGTCCTGGGTTCGGTCCGCATGGGTGCCATCATGGTTTGGAAGTCGGACTATGCCTGTTCTTGGGTATAAAGTAATTTGAATCTTTAAAGAGAGTACATTTACTGATAACACTTCTTCAAGTACTCTACATTCCATGGCCTTTTTAGACGTTCCATCCAGATTCTCTAGCCAGTAGGTTCCTAGTCTTTTGATCTTTGTCACCTTGTCGGGACCTTCCCAGTTTGGGCATAGCTTGCCTTCTTTTGGGTCTTGTGTTCAGCTGGATCTTCCTCAGCACCCAATCGCCGACTTTGAATTTTCGAGTTTTGACCCTCTTATTATAGTGTTGGGCCATATTTTGTTGATAGGCTGTAATTCTGACGGAAGTTTCGTCTCTCCGTTCTTTGAGTATGTTTAAGTCGACTCTCAGAGCTTAATCATTATCCTTCATCGTGAACTCCTCCATTTTGAACGTAGGTATTGCTAGTTTTACTGGAACCATTGCCTCAAACCCATAGGCTTGTGCAAATGTAGTATCTCCAGTCGAAGTTCTCTTTATGGTATGGTATGCCTAAAGGATGCCTGAAAGTTTAGAAACCTAGAACCCTTTGGCTGCATCGAGTTTCCTCTTGATAGCTTCCAGGATAGTTCGGTTGGTGACTTCTGCTTGTCCATTGGCCTAGGGGTGACCCAGCACGAAAATGTGATGGTTGATGCCCAATTGGATGCAAAGGTTCTTGACTTTCCCACCCTCGAACTGGGTCTCTTTGTCGCTGACATGGATTTTCAATATTCCGAACCTGCGGATGATAGACTTCCAAAGAAAACTTTTTATTTGAATCTAAGATAGAGGCTCCACTTCTACCCATTTGGTGAAGTAGTCAACTTCCACAAGGAGGAATTTTCTTCTTTCAGAGATGGTGAATGGGCCCACGATGTCTATCCCCACTGAGCGGAGGGCCACGGGCTGGTCATTGGAACAAGGTTTTGTGCAGACATATGTGTGTACGGGGCGTACCTTTGACACTCATTGTACTTGTGACCAAGTCTTTAGCCTCTTACTACATTTTCAGCCAATAGTACCTGTGTGAGGGCTTTATGAGCTAGTGTCCTTCCTCCTTGTGGTTCCCATAGACTCCGTCGTGGATTTAGATGAGGAATCGGTTTGCCTCTCTGGGGTCCATCAAAGCAGAGTGCCAATCGTTAATCTCATGTACAACTTATCGTTGAGGATATTGTACCGTACTGCTCTGTTTTTCAGCTCGCGATCCTCTAGCTAATCTGCTAGGAGAGCTTCGTCTATTATGTAGCTTATCAAGGAGCTCATCTAGCCGGTCTCCATATTAGTGAGAGGTTTTGTGGTAGCCTTCTTCTTCTAGGGCCGACTTCTCCTGGAACTCGTTGAGTGTGTCGGAGTTGTTCTGTGCGGATGAGGCATTTCCGGCCATGTAGTCGGCTTCCTCGTTGTCTTCCCTGGAGCAGAGGTGGAGTAGTATCCTCTTGAACCACCTTTTAACGTTGAATGTTTTCCTGCAATAAGGCATCATTCAGGGTTCTTTGACATTGAATTGATTGTTCACCTGATTGACCACTAGTTGGGAGTTGCTTGACACTGTGAGTTATTCTACTCAGGTTCATGTGGCTACCTTTAGCACAGCTAGGAACGCTTCGTATTCCACTTCATTTTTTAAGCGTGGAAACTGAATTTGATAACCTTTCTGAGGGTGACCCCTTCAGAGGTGTACAAGACGACCCCCACTCGGCATCCTTCACGTTGGATGACCCATCGCATCCCAAGATTTATCCCTATGGGGGCGGCTTAAGGTTATTGTCTCCTTGTTGGTCTTTCAGTCTTGGTTCGCCTATCCCATTGAACTCGATGATGAAGTCAGCCAGTGCTCGAAGTGTAATGGATGTCAAACTATCCAAGGTCCATTAACCATTTGACCATTCATCCTGATAGTTCTGGCATGTACAATACCAATCGGAATGGGTACTCGATCAGGACTGTTATTTAGTGAGCTTGGAAGTAGGGTCTTAGTTTTTTTTTAGGAAATTACTAGCACCAAGGCCAATTTTTCCAGATTAGGGTAGTTAGCCTCAGCCCCATTGACTGTTTTGCAGATGTAGTAGATGCGTTTCTATTTCCCTTTATCTTCCCGTATCAGAGCTGAACTGACAGCATGATCTGAGACTAAGAGGTATAGGTAGAGCATTTCACCTGAATAGGTTTTGAGAAAAGCTTTGTGCTTCCCTTGTACGCCTTCAGATCTAGGAAGGCATGTTCACGCTTTTTTTCCTATTGGAATTCCTGGTCCTCTTTTAGGATTTAAAGAAAATGAGACATCTATCTGAAAATTTGGAGATGAACTCGTTTAGGGTTGCCACCCTCCCAATCAGGCTCTGAACTTTTTTTTATGTTTGTAGGTGGTCTCATATCGAGAAGAGCCTAAATCTTCTTCAGATCAGCCTCTATCCCTCTTTTGTTGACTATATAGCCAAGGAATTTCCCTGATTGCACCCCAAAAGTGCATTTCTACAGGTTGAGATTCATTTGGTACTTCCTTAGTTGAGAGAACTCTTCTTGGGGGTCCGCTAGGTGGTATGAACTGCGGAGGCATTTTACCAGCATGTAGCGATGAAAACTTCTATGGTCTTTCTGATTTGTCTATTGAGCATTCCATTCACCAGGTGTTGGTAAGTTGCCCCCGCATTCTTCAGTCCAAAAGACATTACCCGATAGCAGTGTGTGCCTTTATCCGTTATGATGGACATTTTCTCCTAATCCAGCTGGTGCATATTGATTTAATTATAGTCAGAGTGCGCGTCCATGAAGTTGAGTAGGTTGTATCTGGATAATGCATCCATGATCTGGTCTATTTGGGGCTGTTGAAACTAAAATTTGTTCAGGCTTTGTTAAGGTCAGTGTGATCCACGCAGACCTTCCACTTCCCGTTATTCTTTCTCAGCAGGACCGTGTTCACCAACCATTCTAAATAGTGAGAATCCCTTATCATGCTGGCATTTAAAAGTCTTTGCACTTTTTCATTGATGATTTGGTTGCGCTCGGGCGCCACTGGCCTTTTTTTTATCGGGCTGCCTTCAAGTCAAGATTGACTGCCTGTCTGTGTGTGATTACTATGGGATCGATCCACACCATTTCTTTCATTGTCCAGGCAAATACGTCCTGGTTATCTTTTACGAGCGCTGCTAGCTGTTCTGCTAGCGCTCTATCGAAGTTAGAGCCTATTTGGACTGTTTTTGTGTTTTCTAGATGTCCAGGTATATTGTTACGGCATCTTCTTCTAGTTGCCCTACATTAAGCCTTCCCCTTGGGCTGGATGGAGGTTTGAAGTCCAAAGTGGGTCTTTTCTATCTGGATTTGGGGTTTCCTCGACCAGATCCTGTTGTTCGGGCCTCTGTGCTCTTATCCGGTAGCCTGACTAAGGCGTAGTGATATTCCAAAGTGATAGTATGGTTTCCTATGATTGTCCTTGCCTCATCGTTAGAGGGGTACTTGGGGCATTGATGCTTGGTGGAGACCACTACTTCCATGTGGTGAAACCAAGGTCGAACGAAGATTATGTTGTATTTGGATTAGGCGTCTACGACCGAGAACTTTGTCATCAGGATCCTCTGTAGGTCCGGTTGCCTTGAAACTATCGGTAGTGTGATTTTACCAACCGGGTAGCAACTCTCTCCTTTGAAGCAAAACATGACTTGATTTGAAGGTGCCAGCTCTCCCCTTATCAGTTACATTTTCAGGAATGCATCTAGGAAAAATACACTGACGAAACTGCCTGTGTCCACCAGTGATCTTTTCACTTCTCAGTTAGTTATCCCTACTGAGATGACTAGGGCGTCATTGTGTGGGAAGAAGACACCCTTCATGTCTTGTTCTATGAACGTTAACCTCGGGGCCTTTCTCCTCTACCGTACATGTTGTACGAGTTAGTCTCAATAGTGTGATATGACTCGTAGCTCCCGAACGAATTTCTTCAGCTAACAATTCGAGTGTTGTCTCTCCTCATTTTTCCCGTAGAGAACACATACCATGTTTGGAGTCATGTCTCCCGCTTCCTGTGTCGTTCCTTTGCCTTGAGGATGCTTGTCCCCAAGGTCGATGAACTCCTTCAGTCATCCTCTCTGGATTCAGTACTAGATCTTGTCTCTAAAGCTCCTGCAATCTTTGGTGTCGTAGCATATCTCCTTATGATAAGAGCAGTGTTTACTCTTATCACGTTTTGAAAGATCTCCTTTGAGTTTTGATGGCCACTTGATGTCTGCTCATTTTTTTCGTGATGGACAAAACGTCGGGCAGGCTGGAGTTGAATGGAGTGTAGTAGGGGTACATCAGCCGCTGTGCTTGAACAACTTTGTTTGGCTGAGACAACTTTGCTTCTCGCCCCATTTTCATTTGGAGTTGTCCCCCTTTTCATCCATGTCCTTACTCTGGAGAAGTGTTTTGGTTCGTTTTCTCTCTTTCGGGCAGTCAACATTTCTTCTAGGGTGATGTACTTCTGGGCCCTCTTAGCAATCCCGTTATATTCGCTGGAGGCTCCAAGGTGAGGTAGCTGTAAAACAGACCTCATCAAAGGTAGGAGGTTAACACATTGGCTGATATTTTGTCACTCCACCCATCGATCAAGGTCAGCTCATTGTTGAAACGAGTGACCTACTCCTTGAGGGTCTCGCCCTGCTTCTGCCTAAGGCTAAGCAAGTAGTAAGGCCCCTTCCTAGTGCATTAGCTCCCGACAAATCTGATGATGAACGCCTTCGCCAGGTCTTGAAATGACCCGATGGACCTGGGTTGGAGACACTGGATCCAGGTCAATGCAGCCTTCTTCAGGCTGGTGGAAAAAGTTTGGCATAACTTTCGTTGAACACCATAACATGGTGGTAATGACGCAAGTAATCTGATGGATGTGATGCTCTGTCATAGAACTCAAACTTCGGTGGGACGAACTTCTTAAGAAGAGGGGCACTCGTGATTTCCTCCGAGAATGGAGGGACTGTGAAATCGTATAGGACATCAGGGTCAGATGCCCCTAGCTGGAGCGGGTTCTCGACCATGGTCCTATTAATCCTCTGGGTGTGGTCACTACAACCCATTCCTTGCCCTCATTCTCGGCAGACTATTTCTTTGTCGAGGGGTTTCACCCTCCTGAGCATGCTTTTAGATCTGAGGTCCTCTCGGATCTTGGTTGGCCTTAGATTGTTGTTGTCACACTCGAGTGATCTTTTTCTTCCTGATTAAGTGGTCTACGTGGAGCAGGATCATATTCATGTCGGGGTAGCCGCATTCACTTCTGCGGCTAGGCTGTTCAGCCTTCTCAATCACACTAATTCGGCTCAGTGGATGGGCTTCACCGGCCAGAGTTTCATTTGGCTCGGCTTGAGCTCTGGTGCTGGTGACCCTTTATCGATGCTTTGTTCAACTAGAAAGAACAGTGTATGTTTGTTTCAGGGAAAACTTATTATCGTCTTCCCCACAGACGGCGCCAAACTAATGCGTTCGTCTGTCCTTGTTGATCTCGATGATATTAAACATGCTAAAATGAGCAGCGGTTAAGCCAAGGACCATAGTTGTGGCGGCCGAAGGCACTCCGATGCTTAAGGTAAATATCGATTCAAGCAATAGTGGAGATATGTAAATTGCAGTATGTATGCGCGTGTACATTTCTTCTTCATTTCATCGATTCTTATAGCGAGTGTTTCATCCCCAACTTTTCCTGCGATCGAGGGTGTGGTGGAGGGAGAAGATCTTGCATAAGATCTTACCTATGCATGAATGAGTTCTTTGTCAGCTGGCTCTATTTAGGACTCAATGCTTGATTAGGCTAGAGCTGATTTCGTGCGAGTGGATCTCGGGCTTGTGACAGCTCTGAGATTCGTTGTTCGGGCCTTATTGTTTTTGGCCAAGCCCTAAGACTCATGCCTCTAGGACTGTCGTGTCTTGGGCCTAGACGCCCGATGTATTGGCTGAATAGTAATCGTGCGCATGGGTCTGCTCGGGACTCCACTAAAGCCTTTTACATGCTAGGGTTAGTCCATTCCACGTGTACAACTATGATTAAGCGATTGTTTGATGTCTCATCAGTGTGAGTTGTCTTATTTATTGATTTATTTATACTTTTTGTTCGAACATAATACTTGAATTTGATAAGGAAAAGGGTAAAGCTTGGAAGATGATTGTTGATGCTTGTTGGCTTGAATTGTAAAAGTGGATTGTGGAGTTTGGGAAGAAGGTGGATAAGTTCTAGATAAATACAAGAAAAGTTACCAGGTTCCCTAGAGTCCTTTTGGGAATGTAGGATGAACCCTTACCAATATAGAAATAAATAAGCCTTGAGGGATAGGAACGTGAAATATCACTAAGCAGATCGCAGGAGAATAAAGACCGAGTAAAATGGAGAGAATGAAGATCCTTCCTCTTCTCCAATGCCTATATTTATGGTGATCAAATATAGAGAAGATTTATGCATCAACTACAAAGAATGCGAGGTGAGAACGTGGGACATAAGTGATTGTGATTTGTTGTTAGTGGATTAATTGAGATATAGCACGACCCCTCATTTTCACATTCTTGCAATTATTTTGAGTGATTATTAAGCGTAGTGCCCAAAAGCAAAAGAAATCACATGTTGCAATGTTGCACTAGGAGCTTATGCAGGGTTATTTTGGGTACTATGTTATTTTATTTTTAGAAATTGACATATTAGAGACAAAAGAACATTTTGACTACCCATTTAGGACCCACATGGTTTTCATTTACAATTAATGACGCTATGTACATATGACTAAATGAACATATATTATTTGAGCTCCGTTTGAACTGAAATGTTGAGGAAAATTATATATTCACATAAGAAACGTGTTAAAATTTCAACTGACATGTATGATATAAGCTAAAAATGTGAAAATGTACATTTCTCTACCACAATTATGACTCGAGCGAGAGCCTCCTTGGTGGCGACACAGGGCAGTCAAAAGCCAACCAATGTCCATTGTCTAAAACCACCCAAAAGGATTTTTTAAATAACGACAAAGATCATTTATCAATATATTTAATAGTATGGACTTAGACACGTATGTTGAGAAATGGTGTTGAAACGTACTGAAACTATAACAGTTGTTTCTAGTGTTAATTTATAATTTTCCTGAAAATTTCAGGTCAAATGGTATATGGTTTATAGTGTTCTTATACCATATCCAATGGCAGAGGATGGATGGGGATAAAACTTGTACATCCTTATTTCCATCCATGCAAAATAACCCAACCATAATGTGTAAAAAATGGATTAAAAAAAATGAAAATGACTTATAAGGCCTACTTTTTATATTTGTAGACCATATAAGACCTTGACAAAAATTGCAATTGCCTCAAAGGACTACTTTTTGTAATTCAAGACTATTAAAAGCCACAAGCCTAAACCATGGCTAAAAGATATGTAAAAAGACAAATATATCCATTTATGTATTCAAAATCCAGTTACATTGAAATAAACAAAAATATGCAATCTTTTAATGCAATTTGATATTCTCTCAAAGTTGTTTCATATCCCTGAAACTCAACTGATTGATTTTTGTTGGGTAATCTGGAAGTAAGAAATAAATAAAAAAAAATTTAAGTAAACTTATGATTGGTTTTAAAAAGGTGAATGAATTCCAATTAGTAGTAATCTGATTCAAATAGAGGAAGTCAATATGGAAATCGGTCTGTTCTATTGATTAATGCTTCAAGATATTGAAATCAATTTCTAATGCATTTTCAATGTTGGGTGTTGAAGCTATATTCAGAAACCATATTACTTATAATTGCGAAGAAATCAAAGGAATACACACTAGTGGTGGTATCTAAGATATTGAAAGTGACTCAAGAGGAAGTCAAAATGGAAATTGGTATGCTCTATTGAATAATGCTTCAAGAGATTAAAATCAATTTGTAATGCATTTTCAATGTTGAGTGTTGAAGCTATATTCAGAAACCATATTACTTATAGTTGAGAAGAAATCAAAGGAGTATACGATGGTAATAGTATCTAAGAGATTGAAAGTGGCTCAAGGTTGAACAAGGTTTTTTAATCCAAAGAGATGTTGGGGTTAGAGATGGATAAATAATTGAGTCAAGGCTCAAGATATGATCCTTGGGATTTTTTTTTAAATTGATCACTTAAGTTAAAGGGCAAGAATGTCTTTCTAATTATTTTTAAATTGTGCGTTTGGTATGTGGCTTTTAAGAGTCTTTAATTACAAAAACAAATAGGCCTTTTGAGGCATTTCCAATTGTTAGAGTATGATGTGGTCTACAATTAGAAAAAGTAGGCCTCATAAGTCACTTTCCCTATAAAAATTCTTGTGCAACTTGTGACAAGCCACGTTGGCTTTGGAGCCCTCTCCTCCTCCTGCTCCTTTTTTTTTTTCTTCTTCTTCTTCTTCTTCTTCTTCTTCTTCTTCTTATTATTATTATTATTATTATTATTATTATTATTATTATTATTCCCATCCGCGGAAACCCTTAAAAACTAGACTTTTGTAGTTCTCTAAACCCCATCTTCTCCGCCAATTTCACTATTTTTGCCTTCATTTCGCCCATCTTTTTACCCCACTCAAAATTAGAAGTTTTTTACTGTTATAATGCAGCGTGGAATGAATATTTTAAGAATTTGTATTGTTTATTGGTTTCATTTGAAAGATTTTTTAATATGCATTTTAATGATATCAAGTTTTCTAAATTTGACAACTAAATCAGTAGTTATGATAATTTTTGCTTTTAAAAAATAGAAAAACATAACTTTCTCCCTTCGCCACATGTACTTTCCTCGTCTGTTATCACTATATAAAGTGAGCGGTAACATTAGAGTCAGACTCGATCAATCTTTTTATTTTTATTTTTTTGCAAACACCGAGAATAGGTTCTCCATAACATTTCCCTACAATATGCAGTTGGATCTTTGTTTGAATGTGTTTTATGACTTGAAATGCACTAGATAGTTTTTTTTTAATTCACAAGGCGTTTGTATTGATCATTGGTTTCATTGTAAAATATATATATTTATTTATTTATAAACCACCACAATGGAGTCTTCTCGAATTTAATTGTTTGTATTGATCATTTGTTTCAGAGGAAAGATCGTAAAAAATGCATTCCAACAATATCAAGTCTATTAAAATTCGAAAATTAAGTAGATAGTTATGATAATTTTAATTTTGTGAAAAACAAAAACTAACAAAAATTTTCTTTCCGCCACATGTACATTCTACTAACTTTTTGGAACAATTTTTCATTTTCGTTGCCCTTCTATATGTTCTTTAATTATAAACATCTATTTTACAAATCAATTCGGTGTTTCACTATTCATATGAAATTGGAGATAAAAATGGGTAGGACTGAAACTTGGGAAATATATTGATGGTTGAAATTCATTTCTTATAATGGCATGTTTGTAAACATAAAACAAGTAGGATGACAAAGAAAATGACATATTTTTTAATAAAAGTTGGTGGAATGTACATGTGGCGGGAAGATAAATTTTTGTGTATTTTCTGAAAATTAAAATTGCCATAACTATGTACTTGGTATCGTTACAATGCATTTTTCAAGATGTTTCCAATATATATATATATATATATATATATATATATATATATATATATAAACAAATCTATTGCATTTCACATCGTTAGTAATTTTCAATATTTTTTCAAAGAAATGAGACGGGTCAGTTACACTAGGAAAAATTAAAAAAACAAATTGAAGAAGAAATGAGACAAACATCCTAATGCACATTTAAACAAAAAACCATGAATTTTACGTGTTAGCGTATTCAAAGTTTGGGGAAGAACTCACTCTCGGCATTTTAATTTTTTCCAACCAATTCAAATTTTAACCGAGTCTAGCCCTAAAGTTCTTAGAATATATATTTTACTTAAAAGCTTGGATTTAAAAATTGATTGAAAGCAAAGTGGGATAGTGACAGGGGTGTTCAATACATGATATTTAGCAAAAAAAAAAGTAATCACAACTCCAACGGCACGTGAAATACCCTAATCTATTTATGAATTAGCTAGGTGGTTCACTATTCATAAGGAATTGGAGATAAAAATGACTATAATTGAAAGTTATAAAATATGTTAAGGGTTGAGATTCATTTCCTGTAATGGTATGTTTATAAATATAAAACATGTAGAACGAGAAAGATAATGAATTTTTTTTAAGTTAATGGAATGTACATGTGGTGGAGAGAGAAAAGTTTTGTGTTTTTTTCTCAAAAGTAAAATTGTCAATACTATTTATTTGATTGTCGAATTTTGGTAAACTTGGTATCGTTGGAATATATTTTTGAAGATTTTTTCAAGGGAACCAATGATTAATATAAGCGATAAACTTATGTATATTTTTTATTTTTGAAAAAGTCTAATGCATTTAATGTCATTAGTATTTTTTCAATATTTTTCAAAGAAATGAGACGAGTCGATCATACCAACAACAAAAAGAAAAAAACAATAATAATAATAATAAAAAGATGAAATGAGACAACCATCTAAATGCACATTTAAACAAAAAACCATTAACTTCATGTTTTAGCGTATTCAAAGTTTGGGGGAGAACTCACTATTGGCGTTTTTCCAACTGATTCAATTTTTTACCGAGTCTAACCCTAAAGATTATAGTATATATTTTTACCTTAGAATAGGCTTGTATTTCATAACTGATTGATGGCGAAGTATGAATGGTGACGGAGGTGTTTACTATATCATATTTAGCAAAAATATATATTTACAATGCAACCGACACGGGGAATACCCTAGTCTATCTTATAAATCAGCTAGATGTTGCACTATTCATAAGGAATTGGAAGTAAAAGATGGCTAGGATTGAAATTTGGGAAATATATTGAGGGTTGAGATTCATTTCCAATAAAGCAAACACTGTTTGACACCACCATTTCTATTATCCCATACCACCACCAATTTTTTTATCTACTGAACCACACCACCATTAAATAGGCATTTAATCTCTCATGTTTCTCTTATCTCCATCTCCTATCTTCTTTCTCTTTTTTTTCTTCTTCAAGGAAGAACACCACATGCCCCATCCGCCACCGGCCGCACCACGCTTTCCCTGCCTTCATTTTCCCTTCCCTTCTCATCTCTTCCTCTTATTTTCCTCCCTTCTCATGCACAGCACCCTCCCCGCCTTCTTTTTCTCCTCTTCTTCCTCTTCTTATCCTTTATTCTCATGAAGAACCCCCCACCTTCTTTCTATCTCCCCTCTTCTTCTCCTCTTTTGGCCCCCTATAGGAACCCCCCCTTTATTCTCATCAAGTCCTGCTTTACTGCACATCTGGAGGAGCAATTGTCAATTTGAGTGGAACTTTAACGTGTTATTCCATCAAAACAATTCATCAAATTTCTTGCTCATTCATGATGTTAATTCATACAAGTGTCTTTCAAATGTGCCTAACTAATTTCATGCATATAACAAGAATTAAGTGTAGAGAATGAAAGTTTATGGTTCCTGATGAGCACCCAAAACATTGATTTTTACACCCCCTAAATATAGAATTGTTAAGTCCAATTATCAAATAAAAATATCTCATTACGTGTTTTTTATTCATTTTGTATGAATTCAAGCACAAATCTCAAATCATGCATAAAGTGGCACAATAAGGCTAAATTCAACAACTAGAAGGTTCAATGGGAGTTCAAATGCATTCATAAGGATTAAAGAATTTCAATCCCAGGACCCATGAAGTCAAGCCCACAAAGCAACAACAACTACGAATCTCGAGAAAATCAATATGAAGATTTGGACGTCCACATGACAAACTTTATCATAAAAAAATATCTACAAGACATGTTTCCTTATTCAACTCCAACACCATTCCTTGTTTCACTCAACCATTCCATGTTTCATTCAACCATGTTTCATTGTTTAACTCAAACCATGTTTCCTTATTTCACTCAACCATATTTCCTTATTTCACTCAAATCCTTTTTACCTATAAAAACCCCATACATGGAGTTCATAAGGATAGTTTTCTTTGATAGTTTTTTTATAGAGTTTTTTTATATTTTTACTTGGCATTATATTTTTACTCGGTAGATAAGTGCATGTGTTACAGTTTAATTCCATTGAAGAAGTAAATTTTATCTTTGTTTCTCTTTTTCAATTATTTCTCTTTCTTCTTTAACTTTTAGTTTATTTTCACCATCCATTATTTTACTCTTCTCTTTATTCTTTAAATTAAAAATCAAATTTGTCTTTTAATCCACGTGAAGTAGTCAATAAGTTCTATTTCCACTATGCATTGTTGAAGTGTATTGCAGGCTGAAGGGAAAAAATAAATAAAAACAATAGATATTTCTTTGATTGATGTCGAAAATTATGCAACGACATTAATGTCGGTTTTTGGCATCAATCAAATGGCGTCGTTGCACATCACTTGGTGAAGGAAGACATTCTCAAAGATACAACTTTGGAGACAATAGAGAAGATTTTTATTTTCTTTAATTCTTTTTCTTTTTCCTTTAATTTTTTTTTGTCATCTTTATGCTTTTTTTTGGTAATTTTCAGCATATAACATAAACAACACAGCAACAGACGGCTCAAACAACGTCCTTTTAATGTGACAATTTTACAACAAATTTCGTGACACACCCCTGAATTTCTGTAATTTTTCATATTTTTTTATGTCGGTTGCCTGTTGAACAAAATCGTTTGGAAAAGCCAGTGATAAAGCCGCGAAATTGCCTAAGACTTGCTTGAAGACCTTTTTTATTTTTTATTTTTTTGTTTGTAGTTTTTAGTGAGGAATAGAGTTTATTCTTTAGTAACTTGTTTTTAATATGCCTCGAATGGTTGAGTGCAACTTGTAATAGTTAGGCATTATTTTAGCATTAGGTTGATTGTTAGTTTTATGTTAGAATTAATTCACTTTAAAAACAAATTAGTAAAAAAAAATTAATAAATTTTTTTTTTAACTTCTTGACCAAGACCATTAAACATCTTTGCATGTGTAATTGTTTGATTGTGTGCTTATTTATTTAGATAGCAATTGGAGTTAGAAAAAAAATTAAAAAAAAAATTGTTCTTTGAAAAGGGGCTAATTGTTTTGTAGCAGACAACCAGTGGTGTTGTGGGGGAGAGAGCAATTGCTTAAACCTAGGAGGAGTAGCTCTCAAATAACACTTCTCTTTACTCCCACGGTGGAGACCTTGTGTTCGAGCTCACAAGTTAGTAAGCGTCTCTTTCAGACACATTGTTTTAGTGGCTTGGGTGCTGAGGGAAAATCGATTGGACATTGCTTGGTGTTTGTTTATGTTTCTGCATCTTAACGAACTGTGTGGTTGCTTAAGTTAATAAACTACCATAAACAGAGAGGGCAGACCTAGCCCGATTTTTGAAACTTGTGGGATTTCATCACCCACCTCATCACCATAGCTGTGTGAAACCAAGGCACATAATAAAATCAACTAAGATTAGAGCTAACTAGAACGGTGTTCACAGGACAACTAAGACCTAGGTTATTCTGCTGAATTTTGTGTTGGCTAAAGCAAAACGTGACGTTGGGTTTAATCATTCAATGAACTCCGACAGGCCACTGCCACATAGGTAACTCACCCGGTACGCCAAGTCATTAGTATGTTGCAGACCGCAGAAGGACTTTGTGTAACTAATAGTTTTGGCTAGGAACACACACCCTAAGTACGTATTTGACACGCATGTTGCTCATATCAATAGGTCTACAGAGCGGTAGCACAGGTACAGTTCTTAATTAGACCAAGTGATCTCCTGTTACTTGTGCAATAATCCGGCTTTTTGCAAGCGTAACTCTGACCTCCTGATTTTGGACTTTGTATTGTTGGATACAAGCTTTTAGGACCATCTGTTAGCACCCTATTTAATCAGGCAATAATATAAAACAACGTAACGCCCGCTGGTTTCAATCAATCTTGTCCCTAACAGATTAACAAGATAAAATCCCATTAAAACGTTGTTTGCTTAGATTTGGCATTTGTGTGGTTCAAAAGTGTTTTTTGCTTGTGTATGTCTTCTTAGCAATCGTCTAGGGATACTTGATCTTGTTTTTTGCCACCATCATCTTTCCAATCCATTTTTTTTCCTTTTATGAAAGTTTGGGAACGACCCAACAAACGTTTGGTTCATACCAAAAACTTATCTAGCCACCCTAATCCACTCTTTGCTTCTTCACCACACTCATCTCCACCTACCTCCCATCACTCTCCAATCAACATTGAAATGGAAGATCGTCCAATTTGGGAATACAATGTTCCCCTTGTTGCTAATATGCACGGATGCATTGAGCTGCCCCCTATCACGACAGCTCGATTTGATATTAGACCAGCTATTATTTTTATATGTTGTCGAAGTTTCATGGGCATGATCGAGAAATCCCATATGTCCATCTTGGAAAGTTTCTTGAAGTTTGTAGTACTTGTAAGAACCAAACCATAGATGAAGAAAATGTCAGACTTCGCTTGTTTCTTTTCTCTCTTGATGATTGGGCCACCTCATGGCTAAATTCCCTCCTTGCCAGTTTCATTAAATCATTGAAGGATTTAGTTAGAAAGTTTCTAGCGAAGTACTTCCCCATGAGAAAGACCCTAGAAATTAGAAGAGAAATTGAGGAGTTTACTCAAACACATGATGAACTTTTTTATGAAGCATGGGACCGCTTTCAAGATTTACTCATCAAGTGCCCCCATCATGGCTTTGAAAAATGAGTGCTAGTGCAGAGTTTCTATAATGGATTGATTGTCGAATCTAGAAATATGATCAAATCCATGAATCAAGGGAAATTCATGCTTAAAACTGGTATTGATGCTTATACCTTTTTAAGTGAACTTGCTGATCTCGACAATGGACTGCCCATAGAGACTTGAAACCTAGTTCTTCTATAAAATCACGTCTATTTGTACTAAAGGAAGATCCCGAACCAGACATCAAAACCTTCCTAAAGGACTTTGCTAAGGAAATGATATCTATTGTGACAAAATCTACTTCTGAAGCCAAATAGTAGACTTATAAGCCTTGTACCTTTTGCCTCAAAAGAGATCATATAAATTTTGATTGTCCTTTAACTTCAAGTGGCAATGAACCTCCAGAGAAGGTGTGTGTATTTAACAGTGAACGTAAATCAAACACATTTGGTCAAACATACACATCTGCAAATCGACATCACTCTAACCTTTCCTATGGTGGTGACTTTTATGAACAACCACCCAGAAGTTCAGGGAATCCTCCTGGGTTTCAACACCCTCGGCAACCTAGTGGACAAGCCCATAGCTCACACACTTATCCCAGACGAGTTCAATATGGATCTCAATCTAACCAGTTGCAACAGAATCAATATCCACCACAAGGACGACCTCTTTCATTCCGGCAAAATCAACTTGTGAACCTTCCTTTGGTACCTATCCCTCATAATTCTTATGGTCAACCTCAACTTAGCAACTTCCGAAACTTGGTACCTCAAACTCAATATGTTGCTCCTTTACCACCTCCAAAACCATCATTTGAGGATATGAAGCACCAATTAATGACAACTAATGTTGCTAATTCCCAAGCCATCCACCAACTTCAACAACAGTTGCAACAGTTGAGCATGGGAAGGGAAAAAGTAACATTCCCCAGTCAACCCATCCCTAATCCAAAAGGTGCTCCCCAAGCCCATGTCAATGAAATTGGTAGTAATGTTGATTCACATGAAGAAGTTAAAGTTGTCACCACCCTTCGTTCTGGCCGAGCAATTGATAATGACATAGAACAACCCAAGATAACTGATGTGATTTCCAAAGAGAACGTTCCTAAACCAATTGAGAACGCTAAAGGTTCTTCTCAAACTAGTTTAAACTTACCCTCTCAGCTTCCCGTAAAGCTAAGAAAATATATACCTAAGTCACATTTTCCCAAAGCCTTTTTAGG